>OX411269.1:2735490-3935490 GCA_948150575.1 Tinea pellionella | reverse complement strand
GTATGTAAATGTTGTGTAGCTAGTTTGCAATAACAGTGTGGGTGAAGGTATTATTTCTTCAATATTACTTTCTGAACTTATTTGATCTTCTAAAATATTGTTATTTTCTAATAACTGTTTATCACCTTTTGATGACGATGATTTGACGTCAGTTACAAAGGAACCATCAGATTCTAGTGGGTTCGATTCTACACTGAACAACATATCTACTTCAACAGGTGTGGGTTGAGGTGAGCTTGAGTCTGAAGCTTCTAGTTTATTTTCAATAATAGTAGTAATCGGCGATTCAGTAGTGGGTTCGTGAATATTTTTAACTTGTCTACAATTCCTAAAATCAAACTGAGCTTTGGTATTTTCTGCTCCTAAAGGATTACTTTTTGTCGGTATCAACTCATCAGGTCCAACATAATTTGTATATATTTCGCTTCTACTGCAGATGTTAGCATCATTTCCAACAAATATTGTTGTAAAGAAAGTGTACGTAGTGAAATAGGTTTTAACTGCATCAGGTTTGATGGTAGCTACGATATCGTCACCAAGAGATGGTGTAGGGGTTTGAGAGCTGTATGCATCAGCGTTTTCAACTGATTCTATAACATCTTTGTTTTTTACCAAATCAATAATACTATTAATAACAAACGACTCAGTAGGCCGCCCTATTCCAACACTTGTTGGTGCAATTTCATCTTCATCAAATACGTCTAATAATGAAGGATCCATTTTAGATAAATCGATTGTCGAAGTAACAATATTTGTCACCACAGATTTGTGACTAGCAACACTTGATGTTTGATCACCGAAGAACGTGGTAAAGTAAGTGTAGGTAGTGTATAATGTTTTATATATTAAATCTATTTCATTCTCGTTACTGTCAATTTGTTCTTGTGATCTATTTTCTTCTTCTGTTGACGCATTTGGAGATTCTTCTGTTGTAACTGATACTTCTACATGACTGTGGCTAGAAGTAACACTATGTTCTGTCGTTGTCGTACTAGTGTCTTTGTCTTTTTCAATAGGGTCCTCATTTACTTTCACAGTTGTTGGTTTATTAGGTTCTTCTGACGAAGACGTTAATGATTCATCATCAGTTGTTGTCGACTCCGTATAGTTTTCAAGATCTTTTTCAGTTACTTCCTTTAATTCAGGTTGCTCTAAACTACTTTGCGGTGTAGCTTTAATATCTACTTTAACAGTGGCAGTAGGTTGAATATCATAATTTGATTTACATACTACGTTTGTTAAATATCCAACGTTGCTTTCAACAACAACATTAGACTTCACTGATGTAGTCGTTTCCGTGCTTTCTAGGGGAATAAAATACGTAGTCAAATAAGTCAAGGTTTTGTATTCTGTAGTCATTGTTGATTGTGTCTCAATACCGTTAGTACAAATTACATTTTGGGCATCTTTAACTTTATTGTCAGATTCTTCTGATACATTTTCTACATTTCCTTCAGTCGTTATTTCAGTTTCAGTTTCTCCTTCAGTCGTAGTCTGTTCATTCATATCAGTCACTTCCTCGCTATTTTCTGTTGTTCCTTCATCTGAATCTGTATAATAATCACTATCGCTTTCAGTAACTGTTGATTCTTCTTCAGTAATAGTAGCAGAAGGTTTTAAATTTTGTAACGGATCCGTCGCTTGGGAATTATAACTTTGAATAGGTACTACTTCTAAGTTATGTATTAGTTTAGTACGTTCTGTAGTAGTGGCTGGTTCTGACGGTTGTATTACATCCATATTTAGATTAAAACCATTATTATATTGCACATTAACTACGTCTGGTAACTTGTCATCAACATCATACAATACTTTTTTCAAACTTTCCTCGTCATTGTACAGTGCTTTGTCTGACCTGCTGTCTTCACCACGTGGTGTTGTGATTTTAGTGGCTTCTTTAATTTCATAAGGCTTAAAAGTTGAAGTGGCAACAGGTATATCAGCTGAAAGGAACGTTATTTTTGATGCTAACTTTTCGACTCTTTTAGCAGATGGGAATACGTCTACTTGACCAGGATTATTTAGTTTATTCGTCTCAGTATTTGGAGTAAAGATAATTACAGTATCACCTACAACAGTTGTAAAATCAGCAAATCCGGCGTATGTGAATGTCGTTTTCGGTCGTGGTTCATTATTTTGTCCGAACAGTTTTTTTGGTAATTTTGTTTGTTGAGATTGTTGCTGTACAGAACGTGATTCAACATTATCAATATAATAAAATATTGGCGAGAACTCATTTTTGATTGTGAAAGTCGGTAAATCATAATTTGGCTTTACTTTAACGACTGACGATTCGTTAATAGTATCTCCCTTGATCCTAGCATCTAATTTAATATCTTGTACAGGTTCATAAGCTTTACTAGATCGATGCAGTGTGTTTACATTATTTATTAAAGATGGTTTAATAACAAATTCATATTTCCTATCATTTTCAATGGATGGACCGTCAAGATAATTTAAAGCCTCATTTTGTAGATATCTAGGTATTTCTTTAACTGGTTGCACTCTTCGTCCTGTTGGTTCATCATAAATTTGATTCCCAAATGAAACTTCAGGAGTGGGAGCGTTCCAACTGTTAAAACTTTCAGAAGAAGGTTTACTAGCATATACGATTTCCATTTTATCACTAGGAGCTAAATAATCTGTATTTTTAAGAACGAATTTCTCCGGATCTATGAAACCCAAATCTTGCTTGACGTTCCATTCGCCATCAAAAGCAGAATGTACACGAGTCGGTCTAACAACAGAGTCTTCTACTTTTGAAGGATTATTATAAAGAACTAAAGAAGATTTCGTTAGAAGTTGAGCATAAATTCGACCATTGTCTAGGGTTGTCCCAAGAATTTGTGTTGCAAACTCTGTTGTGACACCGTCCTGGATAAATGTTCTGGCTGTCGATGTAAGAAGACCAATTACTGGTTTAATGCTATGATATCTTCCGATCTTGCTATTAAAGTCCCCGAGTCTCTTGTTGTCGTTTACAAGTAGAACAGTCAAGTCTGTCGTTGTCGGTTGTTGTCGGTCATCGTGGAAGAAGGATCGTGGTCGAAGATGGAAGTGCGGTTGAGTTTTTTTTTACAAAAGTCCGTTGTTGAAGGCCACCACGGGGATTAGATTTGAAATAGAAAGAGAAAAACATACAAATTAATAACGTACAAATAGACTATATAAATTAAATATTAGCACTATAATCATTTACAGCTACTTTTATATTATATTAAGCTTTGATGATTTTTATTTTTGTAATGTAATTATATAAAATATTACATAATTATTATTAGTAATTTGCATTTTTTTTTTGTATCATGCACAATTTTATATTTTATTTTGCAGTAGAATACATAGATCCTCAAACATTATACATTTTTGCGTTTGTATAATAATATTGAACTAAAAAATAATAGTTTTCAAAATAAAAGTCATCAAAATTTATTTCGAGAACTAATTTAAAAGTTTATAATAAAAATACTTAAATAAATAAGAAAATAAATAACATATAATTTGGAAATTTAGTCAGAAAAAGAAAAGGCAATTTTTACATTTTACAAAGGAAATGTTTTTTAACAATATTTTTAGAATGATTAAAAAAAGCTCTTGTTGTGGTTTTAATTATAGTTACTCTGGGAATAATTATACATTGGAAATAATAAAAATAAAAAAAAACACTTCCTTAATTTAGAAAGAGAGAAATCAAGATGCCAAGCAAGAGCAATCAGAAGAATTTTTATACAAAAGATTTGGAATTTTTAAAAGAAAAATCTAACTCACCCCTATTTTCTGCGACTGAATCTCTTTTTATTCTTGTTGCTTTTATTGTATCCTCATTATTATTATTATTATTTACATCTGAAACAGAAAGAAAAAAATATTAGAATAAGAAAATTCTTTTTTTTTTTCGGAGGTCAAAATATGAAAATTAGCTCAGGGGCTTTTCAACTAAAAATATAAATTAAAGTATAAAGTAAAACAATCGTCTTTTAAACTATATGTATAGTAAGACCTTACTGCCTACCTTACAATTTTCATATTATAACATTTACTTATATTTTAATTGTTTTTTATTGAATATCGAGATTGTTTTCTAAGAGAATTAAAAAAAATGTTTTAAATTATTATAATATTTCTAATTGTTTATTCATAACTAAAAAAAATTAACAATTAATTTTTTTTAAAATGATGTAAATATATAAAAATACAAAAGAGGTGATATCGGCAACAACGTGTCGTTACAATAAAGACTTCCTCGAAACAATTGTAAGGGTGTATTCACATTATTTTTTATGCACACAAAAATTAATTGCGAAACGCCCCAATAGGTTATAGTCCAGTCTGCCATCCTGGGGTAGTACCACCACTTTCGAATGTAACACTCGTGAAGAAACCTTGTTGCGTTTGTAAGTAGGCAGGTATAACGAGAGGAGTGTGCACTGTCAATCTGGATGGTGCACATTCGTTCCTCGGGCATATACCAGGTGATTTCTGTGTAGTAACAGTTATTTCCGTTCATGGGCCGCACTCTAGCTGTACATCAGGCGGAGTGTTGTCATATGCCGAGCTACAAAAAAAAATACAATATAATATTGTGATTTCATTTAATTAACAAAATATGTCCACTACCTACATACTCGTAATAATGACACCGCATCGCAATTTAGATTACAATAATAATTGTGTGAAAAAAGTTACCTCAAATTATATTTTTTAAAAGTTTACTTCATTGTTCTTTATGTAACATACTTATTAACATGAAGACGTGGAGACTTTCGTAAGAGAAAAGTTTGTAATAATTTAGTCAATATTTTCGGCAAATTTCTATTCATTCTATTCATTTAAAACGCCGTGGTCTAGCGGTACAGGACGGATTTCACGATCGATGAGACCCGTGTTCAAAGTTCACTTAATTTTGACCGGTACCAATGTAACTATGTACTTAAGAAGAAAATGTAGATATTTAAATGCCTATATGGAAAGTAACAAAGATAAAATCTTCTTTCTATAAAGCAACAAAAAATAAATTTATTTAAATAAATGAGAAAGGAAAAATTAAAACACAAATAAACGCGTGAGTCTCGGGACTCTTGACGGAATTGAGCCTTCACAGAAAATCCTCCATTTTTGCCAATAAATAACATTCTTCGTAATTAGGTTAGCGAAAGAATAATAATCGATGATATTGACTTTTATTACATCGCGGTTTATTCCCCATTTTAGAGTACTATGAAAGTGTTTTTTTTTATTATGACACGATATGTGAACTCGACTGGAGTAAGCACAGTGGAGGTCCATGAGCACTGACGACTCGAGCACCGCCGGCCTGAGAAGGTGCTTTTTCACGCTCCGCTTGAAGGGTCTAATGTTAAAGAACTGGGAGAACATGGGAGTGCAAAGAATTCCACTTGTTATTGCAGAAAAATCGTTGTAAAATGATTTTAAAATTAAATAAATTAGTAGACAATGTCGCTAATCTCGTACGATGATGAAAAAGTGTAGAGAGAGAAAAAAGTTTCTACTAAATAGAAAAATATTAACAATTAGTATGCGCCTAGTGCACGACGGAAGTGTGTCCACTAAATAGTGTGCCAGTGAAAACATTTCAAAGTAAACAGTAGTTACCCGGTCATACGTGCTAAGCATCGACGTCGAGGGCACACTGACCCCTTTGAGCGAGCATCCGTTGATCTTGTACGCATATTGAATTTATTTAAAAAAATATTAAAGACTGAGCTCTCTTGTGATAGTAGCTCGGCATATGTTAAGCTAGAATGCGATCTATGAACGGAAACAACTGCTACGGTAAAAAAAAATCTACACACAGCAGTAGCCTCCATTATGCCGGCTTGAAGGGACAAATTCAGACACTACATACTCCAGGGTAGCCTGGATGGCCAGGCTACTTCAACGTTAATCCCGAGACCCTTAGGTCACTTCACGGATGTTACTACTTTAACTTTTTAAAGATTTAGAGAATACATCTTAAAGCTGGGATATATGTAAACTGCGCTGGAACTAACGGGGATTAAAACCTTTTTTTTTTCTAAAATAAAGAAAAATAAAAAATTATTTTAAATATCATTAATATTCTTGCAAAGTAACCCCTGTTTTAGAAATATAAAACCATTTTTCTTCTAAACTATATATATAGCTAGGTTTTTAATTTTCATCATGATATTAGACAATACAATACATAGGGAATCTTCGGATTATTTTTTTCAAATAACTTTTCAAATTATTTTTATATATATTTTTTTACATAAATCGACACACAATCGCGTCTCTGGCGCCCAATAAATCAGTGCGGGACGAGCAAGGCGTATATCCAGCTCTTAATAGGTTTAGTGAAAACATTTCTGTCATTGTAGGATAGTACCACCATACCACCCGTACCAATCATAACACCTGAGAAGTGACCTCGTCGCGTAGCGGAGGCGACTATTGCTTGTAGAAAATCTGTGGTAGTAGTTGTTTCCGTTCATGGACTGCATTCTAGCTTTACATCAGGCGGAATGTCGAGCTATTATAAAAAAAGAACTTTTATATCTCAAGCTCCTTTATTGCGATGTTACTCAAAACCTCTTCAAAATGACGTCAGAGGGCACCTGTGTAATTAATTAAATACATATTATAATTTTTAAAAAACTTCTAAATTAAGGTGAATCATGTATGTGGAATTAAGTACTCGAGTTGAGAAAATATAATAGTAATTGTTATCTAAATAAAAGCCTGATTTAATTTAAAGATAAAACTTCTAAGAATTTGTCCATTTCTATTTTTACTTTCGTGTAGTTTTCACTTTTACTTCACAAAAATTGTTGTGAATGAGCCCAATCGAAAGTTTGTATTCATACATTTTTTACAGATCTGATTTGATTGATAAACCAAACAAACTTTACTTTAAATATAATTTTATTGACTGATTTTCTTCCCCTTTTTTGTTTTTAATAAACGTAGCTTTATAGCCAAAATGTTGTTTTTTAGATTTATTGTCGCAGTGTTTTTTTAAATCACTTTGTTAAATAATTTATTAATTGAAACACATTTAAAAAGAAGCTTTACCCTAGCATCACTAGGCTTGGTAACTTTTCGCCAAAATTATTCGACATCATACAACCAAGACTTATTGAAAACGTGCAAACAGATCCGTCAATATTAAGCAAGTATTGTACGTTAACAAAGTTGACTTGTTTAATTTTAACAACACTCTTTGCAGTCTCCCTCTGAACAAAGTAACTCGGTTGCAAATAGTAATAACTTGTTTATTTCTTGCCGTTACGTTTTCTCAGTGTATCATTTACCTATCAACATGGTTAGTATAAACTAACCTATACTAGCAAAAACTGCCTGTAAAGTTTACTGTATTCGAATACTTCTGTTTATCAGTTGATAGTATATGTAGATTATAGTAGACAATATGTTGCAGCGGTATCTAGTAGCGACTTACAACAAATTAGATATCATAAAGCCTATTCCAAGAAAAAATCCATAAATGCAATGGCGAGCGTAAACCTGTGCTAGCTACGCCACTGATAAATGTTCGAATTTTTGCAGTAATCGATCAAACTGCCTCAAAGTAATTTATTCTAGAATAAATATCCATTTGTACGAATCATTTAGATATAGGATGTGTGCGTTTGTCTATGGATTTAGGTTTAGTTTATTAGTTAGATTGGGGTTAGTACAAACACTAGGTAAAGTTTTTTTTTTAATATTTGATATTTCACTTAAAAATATACTTCCCGCCATCTTTTTGGAGCGTGAGAGAATTCAAACTAGAATCCGTTGTGAATTATTATAAAATGAGAACAGTTTTAGTGATGTGCCTAATTATATTGTTGTTATTTATATTTTTTGTATAAAAACAACTTTCGTAATGTATTTTGTAACGGTTTCATCTGCAATAATTATTGTACCTTTTTTTTTAATGCATAAAACAATTATATAATCATTTGTTTAGTTGTATGATTTGACGCGAACTCTAAACTACCCACATTTAAAATTAAACTGGATAGTAGTGACGACCTTTCTTTTATCGGACGTCCAGACACCCGGAGAGGTACCATCCATTTCTGGTCCAAGTTCCAAAAGTACGTACGAGGCGTTTTGGCAACATGTTCCTCATGCGTACTGCGAAACTGTGGAACTCTTTCCCGGTGTCTGTGTGTTCCCGGGCCTCTTCAAATTAAGGGTAAATAGGTACCTCATAGGCAAGCGTGGTCCACCTTAGACCGCATCACTGCTTAAGTTCAGGCAGGGTGCGGTCAAACGTTTGCCTATTAAGCATTAAAAAAAACGACCGCTATTTTTATAGCAGTCCGGAAAGTGACGAGACTCTTTCTGATTCACTACTGATAATATATAGAAATATCTACAGACAGCAGTCGCCTCCGCTATGCCGGCTTGAGGAAATGAATGTACACACTTCTGTAGCGGATGATCAGTATCCTGAAACGCCATTTTTCACGGTTTTCTTTAAATACCAGTGTGGTAGGTTGCTTCTTCACTTCTTATTGTTTTTTTTTAAATATAAGGCTACTAATGTAATGTGAATCAATTAGTGAGTTCCTCATTAGAAACATTTTTTTAATCAATAAAATTCCAGAACGTAATGTTTCCAAACCGGACACTGACAACTTTTATGGCAAGAAAAAGTATAGTATAGAGCAGGATAGAAATAGTTTTCCTTATATGTGTGAAAGAGATAGATATGTGTGTTAGTAGGACGTTCGGGTAGGACCTAGGTATTGCCTGCGCCTATACTAGGAATGTGGTTCAGATCTTTGCGATATCTATTTTTTTCTTCGTTGATTTATTAACTTGTATTTGCAATAAATCTTTCTTATACTATGACTCTATTTGCGTCTTAACGCGCTAATTAATCCGTTAACGCGTTATTCTATTACATCAATACTATTAGCATTGCACGTTAGCGTTTAACGCAACTGGAGAAAAATCTATAAATTAGATTTAATGCCGTCGTTTTTAACGCGCTAATTATGCCGCTGTTGGACGTAGCCATTAAGATTAACGCTAACACTGGTGGATACGTAGCATCATATTTATTTAATTACTTAGAGCGCCCTAAAATATTTTTCTCTTAGAGATAAATTAACTCCAAAGAAATGGTCTGATGTGGAACAAGGATTCTTGTGTATTGTTAGAAGTGTCTTATGGGACATCCAGTCACCAATGCGACCATATGAGACTATACACATTACAAAATACAAGATGATATCTTGTAATGTGCAAAAGGCCAATGTGGTCAGGATGAAAGTGGTATGTTCGTTGACGCTCAGGCACTGCCTACCCCAATACGGGCTGAGAGACAAGATTCTTAAATCATAAAACTCAATAAAGTAGCCAGTTTGTTTTACGCAATTTAAATAAATAAAAACTAAAAGAAAAATTGTAAATATAACTTACAGGCGTGGTTTGACATCATCGATTAGGATTTAATTTAAATAATTTAGTCATAAAAATACTTGTTTTATTATTATTTTTGGGATTTCGTGACTAGTTTAATTAAAAAAAAACTTATAGACAATTCTATCTATTTATTGTTTAATATTGTTTTTAAGACATTTAAGTGTTAACTTCCTCAAAACTTGAGTTTACATAAACTTTTTTAAGACATCATTGGGTGTCGCAAAACCGAGTTGTTACTAAATCTTTATCTACTTATTATATGTATCTTAATATAATATAGATACTTTTTGTTATTTAGGTATGGAGCCAGGGTAATAAATATATTTACAAGCTTTTGAGTTATTTTTCGAAGTCGTATATTTTTGACAACCAAAATCATAAACAAAGTCTCTTTGACTACGCGTTTTTTTTTTTTTGTTAATTCTCCCATTCTGGGAAGGCAAAGGAAACAAAGACCATACAGCCATGTCTTCAGTAATATAATATATATCTCATTTGTAGTAAATACTTGAAGTTTTTACATCAAATTGCAATGATGTTTTACAATTTGACGCTTTCTTGGAGTATTTGGTGGCAATTCACCCGGTCACGTCACAATATGAGCGTTTTCACGGCGTGGGATAACCACAAAAAAAAACCGCTTCTGCTGCCTCATATAGAGTGAATTTTAATATTTCCACAATTACTCACATGCGCAGCATAAAATTACGCAAAATAACACCAATTTTACACAATAATAACCACTAAACTAATTAAGGAAAGGGATAAAAAACACCTCAACCTTCCCGGGCAAAAGCGCGCCAAACACTTTTTGTTTTCTTAAGATGTGTAGGCACAGTCCCTACACAAAAAAAAAACTAACTGAGAGAATAAAAAATTGTATGAGGGGTTTCTAAGTTAGGGATATCAAAATTCATATTTAGGTGGTAAGAAAAAAAGAATTACGTGTTTCAGCATTTTTGCTGAAGATTTTCCCTCAAGGGAAAGAAGATGAAAGTTCACGGCTTGAGCCGACGGATGTGTACCAACCAAATTGACAGTGCATACCCTCTCGCTATACCTGACTACTTCCAAACTGTTTACAAAACGCGATATAGTCACTTATTCGTAAAAGTAATTAATTTTACGACATAACGTGTGTTAATCCGATCGGAAGAGTTATACTCGTAAACTTCCGTCTCGCTTCATTCATGCGATTTTATTGAACCAATTTTATCCATAACGATTCGGTCTTGGGACAAATTTACTATTAATCCATTACAGGGAAATGACTTTAACAAGATTTCAATATAAATCGCGATAATTTATTCTAGAACTTCCTGATTTGTAAAATTAATTTTGCCTTGTTATCCCGGTTATAGACGAAGGTTTTAGGGACAATAAACACATAATATTAATTGTAATACGCAGTTAGTAATCTACTAATCCGCGTACAAATTCGTCCTCATGGGACGTAAAGACAAATGGGTCGAACAAACTAAATACTCAATGAAGCTTATCTTTACTTTTAATCCGTACACGTAACACTTATGTACGTTTATTATCAAGTGTAATAATTAACATTATTAATGAAGAATTAATTCAGTACGTCACTTATATTACGCGCCAGTTGCACGGAGGTCGAAGCAATTTATTATTAACGGATTGGTCAAAATACATTTTTTTTGTAGAGTGTGGTCAATGAACGGAAACAACTGCTACTACTGACAAATTTCTACATGCAACAGTCGCCTCCGCTATGCTGGCCTGATGAGACAAATTAACACCATCCAAATTGACAGTGTACACTCTTCTCGATTTAAAATATTGCTATAGATCCACTCTCAATTGTGATCTAAAACAACTCCAATTAAATTCAATTAGCTTGGTATTATATTCAAATTTATGGTGTTACCATCACCACAAACCCAATTCTCACACAACTATTATGATGTATGGGAATTTTACAAAAGTACCCACTGTTTTAGTAACCTAACTCGTTGTCAAACAAATCTTTTTTTTAGCATGTCATATGACCGCACTCTGCCTGATGTTAAGCTAGAGTGCGATACATGAACGGAGACGACTGCTGTCAGAGAAGGGGATCTGCAGGCAGCAGTCGTGTCCGCTATGCCGGCTTGACACGAGATGCCTCTTTACACTGCTCTTGAAGGATCCCATATTATAGAAAGGAGGAAAGACGTGGCTGGAAAAATCGCTCCAAGGGACTGCCCGAACCTTTTGGTCCACGAGGATTGTTTCAACTGTGATGCATTCGATTGCCCGCACGCGTCGACCTCAAGCGATATGGGGTAGGAGGGATTAAATCCTAAAAATGTTACTCAAACTTCAAATGAAGTGAAAATATTTTATTAGCATTGTGGTTTTTTTGTTCATTGTTATATGCATTGACGCAATTTTTGTGGCTGTCTTGTCTTCATGCGCCTTTCCGAGGCCATGGTAGAGACTGACTATGAGCAAGTGTATGCTAAAACCGTGCCTTTGTTAATAAGATTTCATTTCAATAGGAGAATCTCGTAAAAAAGTTCACGATAAAAAGATCGAATTTCGTTTGTTTATTCGCTTTAATCCATTATTCACGCACTTTCTACGGTTGATGCGACATGAATGCTAATTTGATGACAATGCCAGAATAAATAAAGACGTCTTAAAGATGACATCTTTTCAATTTCGTAAAAAAATATTTCGTGATTTTTCTACACCCGCCTGATGTTAAATTAGAATTCCGTAAACAGAAAAAATAAATATATACAGACAGCAGTCGCCTCCACTATGCCGGCTTGTAGAGATGAATGTGCAATTCTTCCATTCATTCATCGGACGACATTCGAGACGAGAGTCATTACTCTCGTTATCTTTTTAACCCATTTTGACCCTTAACTTCTAATCTAATCTAATTAATTAATAATAAATTCTAATCTAATATACATTTAATAGTGGTAGGCAGACTGATGATGGTTAATAGCCCAGTCTGCCGACCTGGGGTAGTACCACCACTTACGAATGTAACACTCGCGTTGTCAACTCCTTGTCGCGTTTCGGGAACAGTTTGAAAGCAGCCAGGGGATTTGCACTGTCAATCTGGATAGTGCACATTTGTCTCCTCAAGCCGGCACAGCGGAGGTGACTGCTGCCCGTAGAGATTTATATTAGGCGAAGTGTTATCATATGTCGAGCTACAATCAAAAAAACATATAAATATTTCACGTTGGTCAACTGAAATTACAAAGTCAATATGATTAAGTAAACCCATAAACTACAATCCTAAATCCAAGATGGTGGCCTTAACTAACGCCTTGAATGTCAAGTACATGAAATCGATTACCGTGAACTGTTTTGCTTTATTTTTCTCTCTTGGACACTTTCGCCCAAAAGGTCATAGAACTTAGTGAAAGATGATTCTTATTCTACCAACGTTTTGGTGCTGAAACACGTGACGAAAGTGTTTAATTGAATTCTGTATTCAATTGTTATTCAATTAATAAAATAATGGAATGTGGGTCCATTAGACCACTACAAAATTATACTTCTTGGACTTCACTTTTAATTCATTCTTATTAAATTATTTCTAAAGAATGGTAGGCAGACTGATGATGGTTATTTGTCCAGTCTGCGTCCTGGAGTAGTACCATCACTTTCGAATGTAACACCCGTGAAGTGACCTTGTCGCGTTTCGGGAATGGTTTGAAGTAGCCAGGTATAACGAGAGGAGTGTGCACTGTCTATGTAGATGGTACATGCTCGTCTCTCCAAGCCGACATAGTGGAGGCGACTGCTGCCCGCACAGGTTTCTCTGTAGTAGCTGTTGTTTCCATTCATGGACCGCACTCTAGCTTTAGATCAGGCGGAGTGTTGTCACATGCCGAGCTACAATAAAAAAACAACAGTATGCTGCGAGTCCTGGGGTAGTACGACCACTTTCTAGTGTATCTTTCTATAGGTTTATCGCGTTTCGAAATTAACTTGGTAGTATCCAACGCAACGGGAGGTGAGTTTCAAGTCGTCATTGCTTCCTGATTCCGGCAGACATTTCTCTACGGTAAGTTTTCCGCATTCTGATTTAACATCGAGTGGAGAGTCACGTCCCGGAATACCATTAAAAAATAAATAAAAGAAGGAAAATAGAGAGGATTTGAATGGTGCAAATTCAACTCCTCAGGCCGACATAGTGGAGGCGACTGTTGCCAGTAGAGATATCTCTGTAGTAGTTGTTGTTGTTTTCGTACATGGATCGCACTCTAACTATACATCAGGCGAAGTATTGTTATATGATAATAAAAAAAGATGTTAAAATATATAAAATATCCATTTTATTCGTTTAAAAAAAATGCGATAGAGAAAATTAGATCGTATATTTTGAGAGTGAAACCGCATATTTTGGCGTATAGCCACCCACTGTGCAACAAGACATACCACTGCGTTACCAAATAAAGTATATTAAATTGATAAAATACAATATTTGTAAGCAATTTTTAACGGACTTGACTTTCTAGAATATAACACAGCTAGAATCTCTAGAAGTAATTATTATTGATTTTTTTTTTAATTTTCGCGAGACCAAAGCCCAATTCGACCAACTTTCTCTAAGTATTACTTTCATCGTCCTATGAGACTTAGGTTTCGGCAATACCTAAGTTGCATTTGAAGAAAGTTAAGGCCAGACCCCTTACATTCATACACGTTGTACAAGCCTGGATGTTTGGAAAAAAAATGTGAAGAAACAAGTGAACAAAAAACAAAAGAGTTCGGAAATAATGTAGAACCGGGTCTGATTGTAGATTCCAGATTCCTTGCAGGCTTTTTATCCGCAATTGAGCTGCTATGGCTTCCCGTTGTGCGTCGGTATTACTACAGCCATCTGATATCTCCCACGAACGCCTAGAGACTCTTCACGTTCCTGCACGCCTCTAGGAGTGTCCTTTCTATGCTGAACCGTGTCTGGTACCGTACAGCGTTTGTTTTTTATTTATTTATAATTGTGTACAAAATTTATTGAGACGCAGCATTGTGTTTCTACATACTTCACTAGGATAACCTGTGCTGAAGTTGTGCAGGATTCCAGTCCTTTTCTAGTAACATTTATGTATAAAAAACACTATACTTTTATATGTATATACTAGTTTATGTATAGATAATTATATAAATAACTTGTAATATAAAAATATAATTCTAAGGAATTGTGTGTAATATTAAAAGTTACTCACACCAGTACTGACAACATGTTTCTGAATTCTACAATACCCAGGGAATGAATCCAATTACTCATCGCTTTCCTACCCCTCGGGTGACTAATTTTAAAAAGTAATTTCTGCTGAAACCTTGTTGTATAACATAGGACCCAACTAAAAATAGAACCTACTTTCGAAAGTTGTATTGGTAGGTACCGACATTAGCTCACCTCTCTTGACCGCTCTGGTCCTAGTCCATTTTCATCATAATTTAATTATAACAATTTATAGTGTAATAAAAGAATTAAACTTTGCATCACGTAGACCATAAAGTATAAACAGTTTGTGTCACAATCACTAAGCGCCAAATTGTCGTGCCTAATACGTGATTATCAGTGGAACAAAACTGTTAATAACCTTATTTGCCGATTTCACCTTGAACTTGGTCAATTTCAATTTGAGACACGCTTTTAGCGGAAAAAACTAACCTATATTTTGCAAATATTTTCAGATTTAAGAAAAGAATGCAATTTATTTAATTTCAGTTATATCTTGTTATACATCCACTACTTACTCAAAATCCTTTACTGTCCATGCTGTCCAACTGTCGAACTCTTTACCGGTCACTATCAGAAGAGCAGAATCACTGGCTATATTTAAAAGGAAAATAAAAGAATACTACTCGTACCAATCTACTTGTCCCTAATATTCTCATCTCCTCAATTACTTCTTCCTTCTAAATACAAATATCTTATAAGTATTTTATTATTTTATATATACTCTATTTATTTATTTATTTTCTATTGTGCACCACACTTCTCCATCCTCTATAGGTTGCCTGGAAGAAATCGCTGCTCAGTACCTAATAAGGCCGCCTATTGTGTTATATAATTTTCGATAAATGTATGTTCTGTTTTTTTTTTTTTTGCACAATAAAGAGTTTTATTATTATCATTATTATTATTATATTTAAACTTGTTTCTTGGGAGTGAAATTATATAATATTTTCAGAATGTATGCTCTACTGATCTTTAGCTCTTGGGCATTAATTAAATGCATTTTTCCTAAAAATGTAATAATTATAAAAACCCTTTATAAATCAATCTTTAGAACCAATTTACCTATCCCTTCAAATTAAAAAGTTACGGGTTGAATTGTTTATTCTAGTTGTTTAGTAAATCGATTATAACTTTCTCAAATCTCTTTTCTTTATTAATTCATACAATTTTTTCCATTTTCTCGATTAATATACGATTACTACAAAACTATCTCTGAATTCAGGTGCACACGAAGAAATAAAAAAAAAATTTAACCCTACGAGAATAGACTACGTAATTTTGACTAAATTTTTACAGGCAGAAGTCGCCTCCGCTATGCCGCTATGCTTGAGGAGATGAATGTGTTTCGTTTTTTTTTTTTCGTTTTACCCAGTTACTTCTAAAATTATTTCCAAAACTCGACAAGGTCACTTTATGGGTGGTGGGAAAGTGGTGGTACTAACCCATGATGGCAGATGGCAGACCGGGCTACTGGGCCCTATGACAATAATGTAAAGATTATCTACTTACAAATAAAATAACCTACGAACGAAAGTGAAGTTGAAAAGCGGAAACAGTAAAAAAGGTACAGAGGCCGCCATTTTACAACGAGGTCAAAAGAAAAAATTAAAAGCGCATGAAACCTGTTTCTTTCGAATTCGGCTTGTACAGGTTGTTTTCTCTCACCGCCCGAGGCATTTGTCATTTAATAAGATTGTGAATTAAAATATCACTACCTACATCTTATTTTTAAGTATCATTATAATATGATTATTGAGCTTTGATATCTATTCGTATTATTATAGGATATTTTAACACGTAATTAACTTCTTTTCAGACCATTCGATCTCTTGCACAGAAATTACCGCGTCAGTCGTATCTATTACGCTGTTCTTAGTACGATTTCAAGTTGAAACTGTTATTTTATCTACGAGTATAATATATAGTATTATTATTTGTTTGGGATTTCAGTATTTTATGCATTGACATATACAAGTAGATGTGCAATAACGCTCCCAACGTGACGCGAGAGAAAACATGACCACAGCCACGTTTAGGTTATCTGTCAGTTAGTATTTGACTTGACGGCAACATTGACAAATCGTTTGAAGCGGACTACAGTTTTTTATGTTAGATGTATGAAGTTTACACCTCTAGTACGAAATTGAAGAAAAACTAACGAAATTGAGTAGGTATTTTTTTTATTGTAGCTCGACATGTGACAACACTCCGCCTGATATAAAGCTAGAGTGCGGTCCATGAATGGAAACAACTGCTACCTCAGAGTATCCATTGCTTTGGACTGTTTAGAATCTTTTAAAAGTAAAGACAGCAAAAAAGCAGCGAATTCAAGCACAAAGTCAAACAGAAATTTTTGGCATGTTTAATGGAGTTTGACTCAGATTTCGCTGGGATTTTTCATTGTAAAAACTGTTGTTGTTTTATCTATGCAGCATGCATATCTACATACTTGTCATAGGCGGACTAAGGCCTAGACAATCTAGGCACGAGCCTAGGGCCCGTAATTTTTTTTTTATTTCAGCACGTCATTATCGCCGCTCCGCCTGATGTTAAGCCAGAGTGCGATCCATAAACGGAGGCGACTGCAGTCAGAGCAGGGGATCTGCAGACAGCAGTCGCGCCCGCTATGCTGGCTTGATGAGATTTTTCGGGCCTGAAAATTAGGTTTTTACGAAACGTATGTATCATGACTGAAAAATAAGCTCGGAATAACAATGTTGCCTAGGGCTCGCTTTAGCCTTAGCCGCTGCTGTTACTTGTAATATTTATGTCGTACGTCTAGGAAAAATTTAGAATGTGTTTCTTTTAATATACTTGATTTGTTTCTCCGAAAGTAAATAGCCATACGTGCGTTTTATTAATACCTCAAACCTCTTTAAAAAGATAACGCTTGAATATTTTTAAACCAACGCGTACGCCTAATTACTATTCATAATCTAGGTATGTACATAATGCCAACAACTGTTAAATACTAAAGAAATGTGGACAACCTTCGTTTTAAAAATGTCGGAAGTAATCCATATAAATAATATGTCACTAACTAACGAATCGTTTGTTAAATAATTCGTGAACGTATTTATATTTACTTTGTATTTACTTAATTAATGAACTGACGATTGATATTAGCTTGGTATGCTGTCTTGGTGCAGTACCACCACCCTTAAGGGACCTCGTCGTGTTTTAGGATAACGAGAGGAATGTAAACCTGGATGGTGCACATTGGTCTTCTCAAGCCGGTATTGCGAAGGCGACTGATGCCTTCAGATGCTTCTCTGTGGTCGCAGTTGATGTCGTTCTTAGACCGCATTCTAGCTTAACATCTGTCGAAGTGTAGCATATGCCGAATTCAGTACTTATCCGTGTATAAAATCCGTATATAACCTAATGAGTAGGCCGGCTGTATCCTGACAACCTGGTGCAAAATTCGTCTTCTTAAGAAGGAATAGCGGAGACGACTGCTGTTTACAGACTTTTTCTGTTGTAGTAGCAGTTGTTTTCGCCCATGGACTGCGTAGTGTGGTTTTACTTGGAAAAAAATTAACCCTTAGAAATACCTACATTTCTAATTACAGGGTAATTTTTGACCAGAAAAATTACTAAGCCGCTATTCGTTTACATAAAAAAGAGCAAATAGTTCCTAAGACAGTTTTCCTGTATCTCCTGTGGTTTCAGATTTCCCCATACTGTCCCAGTTAAAAAATTACCCTGTATATCAATTAATAGAAATAATAAACAAATGAAATAGATATTTGTAGAAGAAATAACAAACAACGAAGGACAAACAACTAAAAATCAATTCCTTTGAGGTAACAATGAGAACAATGAAAAATTGTAACAATAAGTACACTTGTATTGGCCTCGGAACGGCCTTACTTTCCAACGAAACGGGTTCAATTTATAAACTGACCGGCCAGAGGTTTTCCTTCTTGACCACGGATTTATTTATGTACTGTTGCTTGCAACTTCTTTTTTTTATTATTAGCTCATATTATACAATACCTAATATACAAATATATATACTTTAATCCCCTAATTAACCATTAAGTGATGATATATATTTTTTATTTTTATTTAATTAGATGCTCACTACAAGTTGCAGCCAAAAAAAAGTATATATACATATATAGTATAAATACATATATTTTAAAATCTGATCAGTAAAACTGGGCTGCAACTCAAAGTGTGAACACTACATTAATACATAATTATTATTATTTGAATTATTTTAATAGTCAAGTGTGGTTAGTAGTTTCACCCCGCAGTCTCACCACTCCAGATATGGACTAGTTTAGCTACTTATCGATCGCTAGCTCACGCGATCTACCCGTGTTCAAATCTAACTGAATTCTGACTATGTCATTTCCAATGTAACACCCGTGAATTGACCTTGTCGCGTTTGAAAATAGCCAGGAGGAGGGTGCAAGAGGAGGGTGCACTGTCAATCTAAATGGTATATGCTCGTCTCCTCAAGCCGGCATAGTGGAGGCGACTGCTGCCCGTACAGGTTTCTCTGTAGTAGCAGTTGTTTCTATTCATGGACCGCGCCCTAGCTTTACATCAGGCGGAGTGTTGTCACATGCCGAGCTACAATAAAAAAACAATAATGAAAAATGTACTTTGGTTGCTCAGTTCCCATATCTGTATAGTGTATCTATTAAAGAGTTGTAGGCAGCCCGATGATGGTTAGTAGCCCATTCTGCCGTCCAGGGGTAGTACCACCACTTTCGAATGCAACACTCGTTAATTGACCTTGTCGCGTTCGGGATCACTTTTAAAGTAGCCAGATATAACGAGAGAAGTGTGCACATTTGTCTCCATAAGGCAGCATAGTGGAGGCGACTGTTGTCTACAGAAAGTCTGTGGTAGCAGTTGTTTCCGTTCCAGTTTGACATCAAGCGGAGTGTTGTCAAAAAAATAACACAAACATATTAGTTTCATAATGAGATAAGCGCCCACGCACATTGCAGCATCCAAATTACTTCCACAGATTAAGCAACCACCTACTACAGCATCACTAAAGTAATTATTACTTAATGCTATTGTCTAAACGTTACGATTTTGATCTCTTTTATCGCATGGGCAACGTCATACGTTTGTTGCGGATTGCATTTAATTACTTTTTTTATAGTAGCTCGACATGTGACTACATTCCCCTTGATATTAAGCTAAAGTACGCTCCATGAGCTGAGAAATACCTGCAGGCTGCAGTCACCTCCGCTATGCTACATTTTTTTTATTAGTTTTTTTTTGTACTTACTCTAACAATAACAGACACTTTTGTTAATATTAAATATTATTTTGTCTACTTCAGTGAAATAAACTGATTTAATTTCATAAATAAATAAATAACAAAATTATATGACGGAATAAGTGTGATAGGCAGACTGATGATGGTTATTAGCCCAGTCTGCCGTCTTGAGGTAATACCACCACTTTTGAATCTAACGCCCGTGAAGTGACCTTATTGCGTGTCGGGAGCAGTTTGAAAGTAGTCAGGTATAACGGGAGGACTGTGCACTGTCAATCGTCTTCTCAAGCCGGCATAGAGAAGGCGACTGCTGCCCGTAGAGATTTCTCTGTAGTAGCAGTTGTTTCTGTTTATAGACCGCACTCTAGCTTTACATCAAGCGGAGTGTTGGCATATGCCGAAGTACCATAATAAAAAAATATATATATATATAATATAAGTAGTTTTTTTATTAACATGGATGAAATCTCACCACACTTATCTCTATATGAAGGTTGTTTTTATACACAGGAAGATTCTCGTATCTCATTACTTCCGCAGAAGCGTCATTGGATGGTGAAAGCAAGTGTAGCATGTAGGTGCAATCAAGCATACAAGTACATGCCTAAGGGCCTGTCCGAGAAAGTGATCGGCTCATATAAATTACTGTAGGACCCACCTACCATACTTTAATATGAGCGGTTTTTAAAAAAACTGCAGTTAGAGAAGAAGTTAAAGGACAATTTCTGGGCCCACTTGATATGAAATGAAAATGAAATGAAATGAAAATCCTTTATTAACGTAGGCATGGACTTGGCATGCACTTGTTCATCGTCAGAATCTACTTTTGGCTTCGGAAAGGATATGACGAGAAGACAGTCATAATCTATATCGCCGATATCTAATGATGACGGAGGGTCCAAGCGCGACCTTATATACAGCCCAACACGTGGGCATTTGGGACCATAAAAGAAATCTTGGGACAGTTAATAGTCAGTCGGGTATTGTGGCGGAGGCACCGGGACCAGCTACGTATTATACTATGAAAATAGTGGCGGAGGACTGATAGATATTACGATCTGGCTATGAATGTCATTGTTAATTGCCACAATAACCCGGGTAAAAAAAATGAAAATTGATTGGTGATAATTAATGTGGATTTATTTTAAATGAACTAGCGGAGGAGTGTGCACTGTCTAGATGGTGCATTCTCGTCTCCTCAAACCGCACTCTAGCTTTATATCAGGCGGAGTGTTGTCATATAGCGACCTACAATTAAAAAAAACTAAAAATTTATGACATAATCGAGAAAAAATTGTCCTTTAAGTTCAATTTAAGTTAAAAAATATCTATTGCATATTTTATGTAAAAAAAAGTGCTTATTAATTAATGAAACATATATTTCATGCTCGGTTGTGCGCGTGAGTGGTCTCCTATTTTGTAGATCACTCATCTGCTTTTATTTCTTTTGTATTCACTGAACTGTAGGATGACAAGATATTTATTTGTTTTTTTTTACTAACGTGACATGTGACGTTGACTGGCCCCATGGTAACTGGTCGCCGTCACTATGCCGACCCAAGAAGATGCTTTTTCAAGCTCCGTAATCACTTTTTTATCCTAGAGAATCCTAAAGTTTTATATCTCTAGATTTTTTATAGTAGTTACGCCTGATACGCTAGAGTGCATTTCGGGATCTGTTCAGAGAAATGTCAGCAGGTAGCAGTCGCCTACGCTAAGCTGGTTTTATAAGACCGAAGCGCACCGTCCAGATTACAAACTAAGAGTAGGTCACTTCACGGCAGACTGGGCTAATAACGAACCCTGGTTACCGCTCTTATTTCCGTAATTCTACGTAATGTATGGTAACTTTTATTAATAATGGTGTATATTATAAGATGGCGTGTGCGATGTATTTTTATGGTGATGCGCACGCAATTGTTTAACTATTATGTTACAATAACACTTTAGTTAACTAATTTTATGACATGCAATTTAGTTGTTATATTATTCTCGGAGAAAAACTATTTTTAAGGCTTCATATGAAATCTACAAAATACCTTTTTTTTCAAGAGGGTCTACAATACAGCTAAATGTATTGTAAAAATTATTAAAAATTGATCGTTTGTAAGTTTTTAAGTATTAGTTATAAATTAGATTAAATTTTCTGTTTACTAATGTTTAAGGTACGATGAGACTGGCGTAACCGAACTGGGTTGAAGTCCTGGGTTAAAATATGGAAAATGGAATAAGTTAAAAAAAAGAGAATTTCATTAAAAATATTTTTCATGTAATAAAACAAATTTAATTTAGACTTCTTGTCGGCCATATTAAAATAAGTTTTGTATTTGTTTTGTACCTATACAAGTTTTTTTATAGTAGCTCAGCATATATATGACAATACTCAGCCTGATGTAAAGCTAGAGTGCGGTCCATTAATGAAAACAACTGCTACAGAGAAATTTCTGCAGACAACAGTCGCTTCTGCTATGTCGGGTTTGAGGAGACGAATGTAAATGCACTATCCAGGTTGACAGTGAACACTCCTCTTGCTACTTCTAAACTGAACCCGAAACGCAACAAGACGACAGACTGGACTAATAACCATCATCAGTCATTACCACTCTTAACCTGTAAGTACAAATAATTTTGATTTTATTTAAAAAAATATATATCGATAAAATTAAAACGGACTTTGAATAATGTCAATACCGTTCGCAATTCCTCTTTAAGTTACATTTTCTAACAATTTCAACTTTATTACACATAATTTTAAAGCTCATACTCCCGTGTTAAAATACTCATAACGTTCGGTAGGTGGCGTAATCATGGCTCGCGACAAAACGGGATAAGTGCCATTACGAGCCTCATATGTTTCTTTAGCACCTCATACGTTTTACAATTTCCTTGTATGATGAAAAAATATTATTTCAAATTGCGATGGAAATTGCTTGGAAGTTTATCAAATATATAGACGTAGGCAGGAACTGTTATTTTATCCGCCTTGGTCATCTTTATTGTAGGCCACAAGTCAGTGCCCCCAGTACAGATTCTCTGTCTTTATGGCATTATAAACAAGTTGCCAGTGTCAAAGTAAATATTTCGCATCAAGTTAATATAAGAGTTTTAGCGAACATTTGGAGACATTAGTTTATATGTCTTGAAATGTTTTCCTAAACTTTTGTTTCTTCGAGTGTTAACGTGTAATAATGGTGAATATTAACCATTAAGTGTGGGCAAACAATTCAAAAGAAGAGAACGTTTATTTTTATTTTCCCCTTTTTTATTGTAACTCGGTATATGAGTGGAAACTGTTAATTGACTCTTTGTTATATATGATGATATTTAACTTTTAGATGTAAGTTTCCTAAAAATATAATAATATATGTAAATAATTAAATTAAATAAACTACTCAAATTGCAACCTGTAATAGTATAAATTAAAATAAATTACATTTAAAAAATAAGAGGAGTCAAAAAAATCATTAAATTCGTGTGACGTAATTTATAGATGGCTCCCTACGTATTTATTCTTGGGTAAAACGCTACATGCCATTTATAATACTTGTATTTTAAATATCAAGGAGTGACCTTAAAGTTCCCACATTAACGCGTCCTCTTAAAAACAAGGTTAACTTTTTAATTTAATAGTTTAAATTGTAACGTTTTTTTTTTTTTTTTTATTGTAGCTCGACATGTGACAACACTCCGCCTGATGTAAAGCTAGAGTGCGGTCCATGAATGGAAACAACTGCTACCACAGAGAAATCTCTACGAGCTGCAGTCGCCTCCACTATGCCGGCTCGAGGAGACGAGCATGTACCATCTAGATTGACAGTGCACACTCCTCTCTTATACCTGGCTACTTTCAAACTATTCCCGAAACGCGACAAGGTTGCTTCACGGGTGTTACATTCGAAAGTGGTGGTACTGCCCCAGGACGACAGACTGGACAAATAACCATAATCAGTCTGCCTACCACTCTTTAATAGTGCCTATAGGCACTGAGCGACCAAAGTACATGTAACAAAGTTACATTGGTACCGGTCAGAATTAGCGAGGTTCGAACACGGGTCTCATCGATCGTGAGTTCACGCGTCTTACCGCTAGACCACGGCCGCTCGCTAGAGTTATGTTTAGATGTTAAGCGGAAACCGCACTAGAGCGATGCGGTGCGGTTTAGTATTCTGGAGAACCGTTTACATGGTTCCAGTCGCCATGCGGAATGCTTTGCCCTCCCATGTGTTCTCCCAGTGCTTTCACCTTGGATTGAAGGAGTGTAACAAAGTACCTTTTCAGGCCGGCATAGTAATGGCGAATGGAGCCGTCTTCTTCGACATCTTCAATGCAAACTCATACTTAGACCTCGGATTAAAATATAGTGCAATAGGTTTTTATAACGGACCATTCTGAGACAGCTGTCTTTAAGAGTATAACTGGTTTCTATGATTATTGAAATCATAACAGCTCGTCCTTGAACCAAAGAGAGCGATTTGAGTGGGACAATCGCTGATGCATAAAGGAGAATGCCCATTCGCCTAAGAAAAATGGGCCCGCAATTTTTTTCTGGCGTTTGTCGATGATTTTTAGTTAATTTTGTAGAAAAATAAATCTACTTCCTTATTAGTAATTAGATGGTTTCTGATGCAATATTTGAGGTTGCTTTAATAATTGTTAATATATGTTTTTATGTAATTAAACATTGTCTATTGATTGGTAAATGATGTGTTGATATAATTAAAATAAATTAATACAAAAATAATATATTATTTTGTTACAGAACTATTAGATATCAAGTGGGCCCAAAAATGGGCATTCTCCTTTATATCAATTTTTACATTGATATATGCAACTAGATTTGTAATAACGCTCCCAATGTGACGCGAGAGAAAACATGGCCGCAGCCACATTTAGGTTCTCTGTCAGTTAGTATTTGACTTGACAGCAACATTGTCAAATCGTTTTTTATGTCAGATGTATGAAGTTTGCACCTCTCTATGATTTTTTATGTATGTATGACAACACTCCGCTTGAAGATAGCTTAAGCTAGAACTTGGTTCATGAACGGAAACAATTGATGCCACAGAAATTTTTGCAGACAACAGTCGCCTCCACTATGCCGGCTTAATGGTGCAATATCCAAGTTGACGTTGAGCTACTTCTAAACTAATTCCGAAAAGCGGAATCACTTCATGGGTGTTACTCTTAAATGTGGTGGTACTACCCCAGGACAGCAGACTGAACTATGAAACATACATCATCGGTCTGTCTACCAGTTTTAAAAATTCATTGTTACTTTCCGGTCTCAATGTCAAACTTTAAAACATGAAGTTCATACGGTCTGATAATTCCTAATAAGTCATAGAATGATGTTATATTTTATAATGTTTATTTTTTTTAAATAACTCAAATGACGGTAACCTAGTTACATAATTTCAGTACTTAATAAGAGATACGTTTCGTCAGACGGTTTTTTATAAAACGGTATTTGAAAATGTGCAACTGTCGACGGATAGAAATATACGAGTATATAGCGTGAATTTGTCAAATTGGCTTGCATGGCACAATCCAGGATTCTCGAGGCCGATTTTGATAAAAACTAAAATTGCATCATTACATTTTTGAAAAATCAAATTTTCTAGCCAGGTATCGAACCCACGTCGCGGATGAATGCGAAAGCGTGCCCGCGTCTCTGCCTAATGACGACCGGGTGGAACACCGTGCCGTGAGGTTTTAGTTGGAAGGGGGGAGCCCGACACACCCCTGGCCCTTTCTCCTGGGGCCAGGAAGTCCGTAACGGATTTCCCCACGTATAAAAAAAGGTATCGAACGCTTTTATTGTAGCTCGGTATTTGACAACACTATAGTTTTGGATTTGTTCATGTAAACTCACTTGAAAAATTCTTATATATGTATGATGCCTTCCCGAACCAACCCGCTGAGAGAATAGTACCGGAAAAATTACTTTATAACTTAGCTGCGACATCGACTTTCAGGGAATAACTATTTATTTAAAATAAAGTAGAAATGAAATGAAGATTATGGCTTTTTGTAAGCTTGAAACGAAACGAGTCTAAAGTAATAAAAAAGTAGATGGTATGATGGTTATTAATTAGTTTAGTTTGCTGTAGTAACCCCACCACTTTTAAGAAGTAAAATAAAAATATTTTTTATCAGATTCATAAATAAATAATTCATTTTAGATTAGGTAAATGTTATAAAATAATAAAAGTTTCACTTTGCCATTTGCAACTTTCTTCGCGTTAATTAACTAAAACATTAGACATTTTTTATATTAAACTGTCTATCCACGGAAGCTAAATATTATAACAAAAAATTTTAACATGATTTTTTAAAAATTAAATAGGTATAGACCGGGATAGTGGGAGCTTTTTCTGTACCTCTACAGGAGAAACGCCTTTAATTTCCTATAATCAAGTTAACGATATGAAAATTATATTTACTCTTGTGGTAAGAAATAAAGAATTACGCGTTTTTGCAAATTCATCCCCCTGCAGTTAAACGCATACGAAGTTGGGGTCAACAGCTAGTATAATTATAAACATTTAATAAGAATTAAACTAAAACGGTAAGAAAACGGTGACTTGTAAAATTTCAAGTTATTATTTAGCAATTTCACGTGTGAAGTTGAATGAACTTTTAAGAATTCATGTTTCTTTTTTTTATATTTTTTAAAGTAAGTTGTTTTCTTGCATATAGGATTACATATACATTTTATATATCTTGTATATGTAAATATACAATTTTGTTTATATGATGTTTATGTTAAATGAAATGGAATGTCAAGAATAAAACATAAAATCCTGCCTTTGCTTCAAAGTCCATTAATTCACAAAAGTTTTTTAATGGCTATACTAATCTAGTGCTTGTATCGTGGACATCGTGGTACTGAGCGTCCGAAGTACGTATAATATAGTTACATTGGTTCCGCCAATTTAGCGAGATTTGAACACGGGTCTAATCGATCGTGAGTTCACGTTAGATCACCAAATTATACAGGTATATACCCTAGACCCCTCTGGTCTATGAATCTGAGTCGCGTGTATCCCTTTTTGGTAATAATAACTTATTGTATTTGCTGGCATCATCAGAGGGATCTTCTTGAACGCTCTATCGGGAGCAATGAAAGATTTTTAAGTTTGTAAGGTAGTTTAATAAATTAATGTTAAAACAGAGCCGAGAGTGTCGCAGCCCTACTTCTTGTTTATGATTTTGTTTATGAATATATAATAATAAGAGTGGTAGGCAGACTGATGATGGTAATTTGTCCAGTCTGCCATCCTGGGGTAGTACCACCACTTTCGAATGTAACACCCGTGAATTGACCTTGTCGCGTTTCGGAAATAGTTTGAAAGTAGCCAGGTATAACGAGAGGGATGTGCACTATCAATCTAGATGGTACAGGCTCGTCTCCTCAAGCCGGCTAGTGGAGACGACTACCTGCTCGTAGAGATTTCTCTGTAGTAACAGTTGTTTCCATTCATCAAGCTAGAACAGCTTTACATCAAGCAGAGTGTTGTCACATGCCGAGCTACAATTTAAAAAAAATCTTTAGAAATGTATCGTGTAGCCCCCGGTACTCGTAACACAGAACCCAGATTAAGAAACACGGCTGCAGGCATTTAAATTCGAGTACAAAATCAACACGGTTAAGTAAATTATAGCTTAGTTAATTAGGTTGCCTAGTTAGGTACTGGTTTTATATTTAAACAAAATATCTAGTCTTTAGACAGGTTTAGTTCAAGTCTAACATTCCAAGGTCGTTATAATTGATTTTAGACGTTAAAAGTTTCTATTGATCAAACATTTATTGTTACTTTACAAAGTGGTTAATTATAATTACTAAATCATGATGAAAATTGAACACAAAAATTAACGCGCACAAATCAATCAAAGCCACTATTAAAAAGTTTTATTTTTATTTTAGCTCGCCATATGACAACACTGCCAGTTGTTAAGTGCGGTCCATGAATGAATCACAGAGAAGTTTCTGTAGATAGCAGTCGCCTCCGACACGCCGTTTTCAACCTGATCCTTTTTCAAATAACTCCTGTATTTCACGAGGGTGTTTATTAGAAGGGATCTCTTGAAATAGTTTTCGATTAGGTTAATTTTTTCGACTTTCCCTATTTTACTGACGCCACAAAAGGGATATGATGTCAAACCACCATTTCTGTCCACGACTAACCATCAGTATGTCTTTGGTAGGACAATTTGGTACAAATAACAGTTGTTTATTTGTGGGCGTATTTCCTTTAATGGTATTATGGTATAACAAACTGGACCTGTCTATATCCTTGTGGTACACCCACTTAGTAGCTAAGGTGACAATGACCCTAACTTAATAGTTTTACACATATATTTATTATTTTTAACAGATATTAATAAAATGCAGTATAAACATTGATTTAAAATAATCAATACGCACTCAACAGCCTGAGCTAAAGCTACGCGCAGATATTTTATCTTGGGAAAGGTTGCAGGGTTATATCAGACTCTCCAGCCTAGCGCTAGCATACCGACTAAAACATGTATCCCCAAGATATATCCATCAAATTGTGGAACGACCTTCCCAGCCACGTCTTTCCGCCTTCCTATAACATGGGATCCTTCAAGCGCAGTGTGAAGAGGCATCTCATTAAGCCGGCATAGCGGACGCGACTGCTGTCTGGAGATCCCCTTTTCCGACAGCAGTCAACTCCGTTCATGGATCGCACTCTAGCTTAACATCAGGCGGAGTGCGGTCATATGACGTGCTAAAATAAAAAAAAAATACATGAACACGGGTCTCGTCGATCGTGAGAGCTCTCTTCTACCGCTAGGCCACGGCCTCTGTTTACGTTTACTTTTTATTTAATTTATTTTTATACTCGTCTTAGCACTACAGCACAGTAGCATCCCATCCTTTAATTAACCAAGAAGTACAACATTGTTTTTGTTAGATAGTTAATAAGATATTTAAAGAAACTTGAATGATAGTGGCAAAAGCTTTTGCTTCCCGTATTTTCTGAACGGTTTGCATAATAATTTACGTAACATTAACAATGTACTGTCACAATGTAACGCATATTGTAAAGGCATTAAATTAAAGATTAAAATCAGCCTGTCGCCTTTCCCAATTCAAATTACACTCACTGAATTTTATGCTACAAACAGTTCAATGTTACGTTTTTTCACAACTATTTTATCTTAAATCAATATTATATTTTAATTTTGATAGATCAAGATTTTTTTTGGTTTGGTTACCTATATTAGCTAGCGATTGTACGAGTATCATAGGCACTGATCGACGTATATACATAGTTAAATTGGTAACGGTCAGAATTTCGTCAATCGTGAGTTCACGTTTACATGTGTATATCATGTTGTTATAATCAAAAATAACACGTAACATTTTGCTACTTGGTCAACTTATCATTTTTCTAGATAGACGGTTTATTATAAAAAAAGAGGATTTTTAGAACGGCCGTGGTCTAGCGGTAAGACGCGTGAACTCACGATCGATGAGACCCGTGTTCGAACCTCGCTATCTGACCGGTACCAATGTAACTTTGTTATATGTACTTTGATCGCTCAGTGCCTATAGGCACTATTAAAGAGTGGTAGGCAGACTGATAATGGATATTTGTCCAGTCTGCCGTCCTGGGGTAGTACCACCACTTTCGAATGTTACACCCGTGAAGTGACTTTGTCGCGTTACGGGAATAGTTTGAAAGTAGCCAGGTATTACGAGAGGAGTGTGCACTGTCAATCTAAGATGGTACATGCTCGACTCCTCAAGCCGGCATAGTGGAGGCGACTGCTGCCTGCACAGGTTTCTCTGTAGTAGCAGTTGTTTCCATTCATGGACCGCACTCTAGCTTTACATCAGGCGGAGTGTTGTCACATGCCGAGCTACAATAAAAAAAAAATGTAATTTTTTAATTTTTATTGGTTGTATGAAGGTAAGATTGAAATGAAAAACAATTTTTATTATTTATTAATTTTAGC
Source organism: Tinea pellionella (assembly GCA_948150575.1). NCBI lineage: Eukaryota > Metazoa > Arthropoda > Insecta > Lepidoptera > Tineidae > Tinea > Tinea pellionella. The sequence continues at coordinate 3,905,605 of OX411269.1, read as the reverse complement.
CAATTTTATTGATGACACAATAATCAAAAGGCCATCCAAAACAAAAGACTAGGAAATTAAAAACAATCGTGAGTGATTAGATAATAAAGAAAAAACTAATAAGTATTAACTTGGAAAAGAAACTTTAAAACAAAGGGTATTGTCCGAGTCCTATCATTTTTATGACTGTTGGTTACATACTTATGCATACAGTTTTTTTTAAAGAGAATGCCCATTCACCTAAGAGGAATAGGCCCACATTTTTTTCTCGAGTTTGTCGATGATTTTTAGGTTATTTTCTAGAAAAATGAATCTACTTCCTTATAGCCGATCAGTTTTAATTTTTTCACCCGGGTTATTGAGTAATTAGATGTTTTCTGAAGCAAAATTTGAGATTGTTATTATATTAAATGATTTAATAATTGATGATATATGTTTTTATGTCATTAAACATCGTATATTGATTGAAAAATGATGTGTTGATATATTTAAAATGAATTAATAAAAAAAATAAGATATTATTTTAGAATATTATTTTGTTACCAAACTATTAGTTGTTAAGTGGGCCCAAAAATGGGCCCTCTCCTTTGTTTTTAATGCGTATACTAAGCTAGTACCTGTATCATTTCATCATTTTTTTATTTTTGTAATTCGGCATATGAAAACACTCTGCTTGATATTAATTATTATGCTAGAGTGCGGCCTATAAACGGAAACAACAGCTACTACAGATAAACTACAGGCAGCAATCGCATTCTCTATGCCGGTTTAAGAGGACCAATTGGAAAAAAGATCACTTGAAAAAAGGTTCTATATTTAAAGAGAGCGAAAAAAGCGAAACTGAATAGAATGGCGTGAAATGGAGGAGGCCTACACCCAGCAGTAGGTCATCAAAGGCTGAAGAAGATATTTAAAAAATAATAATAAAGTAAATATATTTAAATACAATATTAATATAATAATGTATTTTATTATAAATAAATAACAAATTAATGTATCAAAAAGCGGAAAAATAAAATAATAAACATATCAAACAAAAGCCTATGACATGAAGTATGTAATAAGTAATATACACAATTAAACAAGAAAAGATGTATAATCATTATTATTTACCGTATACTTAAGATATATAAATGGTGTTGTTTTTTTAAACACATTTTTCTGTAACATTAGGTCATGGGAACGCGCACGTAACACATCCATCCTGTATCATGAACTTTGTTTAGGGTGGCCATGAAACATTCGAATGTAAGACTTTCTTATTTTAATATTATTAGAGATTCGTACTAAAAATGGAGCTCGCTCGTGTGATAAAGTCCCAATATCTCTCCCGGGCTAGTACCACCACTTTCAAGTATTAGAAGCGCCAGTTTAGAAGTAACTGGGTATAACGAGAGGTGTTAACCAAGCTCAATTGTCTCATAAAGTCGGCATAGTGAGTGTGTCTGCTACCCTTGGTCTGATGTCTTCGCTCATAGATCGCACTTTAGTCGAGCTTGAAGAGAAACAACTGATACAGAGAATTAAGTACAGGCAATAGTTACCTCCGCTATGCCGGGTTGAGGGGACAAATGTGCACCAATTAAGTCGACAGTGCCTACTCCTCTCGCTATACCCGGCTACTTCCAAGCTGATCCCGAAACGTGACTAGGTTCTTAAGGGTGTCACACTTGGGGTAGTGACTACCTCAGGACGGAAGTATAAGCAAAAATATCCATCTGCCTACTACTTTAATTTAAGAGTAATATTTTTAAGCAGGTTTTCAAAATAATGACAAAACATCTCCATCAATAAGTAACAAAAAATGTTTAACTAAATTGAATTAATTTATCCTACATTAAACCGAAAGTAGAGACACGTAGCGTTTTTAAGTTCGGATGCGCCGAGTCACAACACTGTGGCAGTTTATATTCTATTGTCCTAACATTAGTGATGTTTGTGTGTAGATATAAAACATCGATAATACCTTGAATTTTAAATAAATAACAAATTATTGTAATTAATGTAATGTTTATTGCTTTTATTACAAAAATATAAAGATTTATTGTGTTGTGTGGTCATATTATATCACAGGCTAGAAATATAGACACAGACTTGGTTCTGAGTCGTGATTGGCCAAAATTGCTCCTTAATTACAATTGCAAGAAACAAGCCTACCCACGAAGAATTTATAAAAAATATTTTTTATTTTATTGTTTTTGTTTACACAAAATTATTAAAATAAATCCTTACTTCTAAATTGATCCTATCTTTAAACACGAGTACCTTACAAGTATTGATATACGAGATTATTTGTTGAACAAGTTACCAAATCATCAACAATATTACATCTATCAGCCGTCTTAAAATAAACTACTTTCAAGTTTTCCTTTAACAAAAACACTATTTCTTCATTTCTACAGTTACAGCCTTATTCATTTAAACAAAAAAGAAAATCAACATTGACCTACGCGAACTTGAAGATTATTCAAAAAAAACTTTCCGCATTGTAAACCAGATACCTGTCAACGAAAAAGTCGGAGAAAGTGAAATTAAAAAGAGAAATAAACGATCTATCGATAATATATTGGCACGTCACTACGCCGGTAACTAACAAAGAATTTATACGATATTTCAACCGGTTCATCATACCTCACTATTAAATCCTAATTATACTAAAATCAACCTTAACACGTAGACATAAAACTAAATTATGTATGTAAAAGTGGATGTATAGTCAAGTATTTGGTAGATTTTATCGTCTTCACAACTGGGTCAATGAGTTAAAGTTAAATCGAGCTTAAATATTCCTTTAAGGTTACTTAGCTTCTCGTTCGGTTAGTCCTTTACTTATTTTTGGATATTTTAAGAATATTTTACTTGAAAATAAAAAAAAAATATGTATAAATATAATTTATATTTTGTTAATTTATATGTTGTTAAGTTTTTATTGGCCAAATTGTAGTAGTCTGGATTAGACTAAATTTTTGCAAGGTACATACTTTATTATAGCTCGGCAAAATATGACAACACTCCTCCTGGTGTTAAGTTAGAGTGCGGTCCATTAACGGAAACAACTGCTACTACAGATAAATTTCTACAGGCAGCAGTCGCCTCCGCCATGTCGAATATGCACATTCCTCTCGTTACTTACCTCAAACATTTTATTATTCCTACCAATTTTATTTGTGTTAATAACAATTACATATTTTTTAAATATTTGAGGTTTCTAATAATTAAAATCACATTATTAATTCATTTGAAAGAATAAATTAATATATTAATTGATATTAATTGAATTCTTTAAATATTTCGCTAATATTCTTTAATTGCAATTCGCCAGGGAGCACCTAACCATAGTTTAAGTATTAAGTACTCCCCGCAATTGGGGAGGTGCATCTGGTGACAGCTATCTTTCTTACATTTTTTTTTTTTAGATAATATAGATTAATTTAGTCGACACGTGTTTCTGGAAATCTTTTATAATTACTTTGTTCTTTTTTTATTAATTTTTCAAAATTGCGATTGTAATCGTGACGTTTCGGCCGGAACTAAACCATTACCAATGAACAAGAAAAAATAATCATTTGTCAAAGGTTGCTTTTGATTTCTAAAAGTTCCTGTTAATTAAAACATCGTGTTTATAGTGTAGTTTTGTTTTAAAAATTAGTTTAAAAGTTAGGATACACAAACAAAAGCTATTTGACAAACTTGTGAGGCGACAACCATAGACAAAAAATAATCTACAAAACTGTTAGGTTGGTACTTTGTATTCACTTGTCCGAAGAAGGTCGATCGCGTGTCATTACAGTTTTTCAAATATCTCCGAGATTTTAAAGTTTTTTTTAGACGGGAATCAAAAAATACATCTAATTGAAGTGATATCTCGAAATGGTTTTCAACATGGGTTAGTTTCTGAGGACCTTGCCCATTCCCTATTACATCCCCCCATTGCCGCCCCTATCCTACTCGGGTGCTCTAAATCTGGACATTTTTTTTGGACACCGTTAATTTTTTTTATTAAATATTCGGACCCCGCCCAAAATTATTTGCCGACCCTCCTATAGTTAGAAAGTTTCGAATTCGATTCTAAACTAATAGCAGTAGATGTCCGGTTACTGGCGAGTTCATGAGCAACTGGTTCTTCAATAACATTACTAAAAACACTAGAAAGTGTCACAATACGGCGGATGTCGAGAGAAAAGGTGTCTTCTTCGTCATTCTACGAGTATGTCCTTTTTATATTTATGTACTTAGAACCGCTTTGTATTCTATTTAATACATTGTAAATCCAAGTGACATTATTAAGTCCTTTTTCTGGGATTCGCCTGATGTTAAGCTAGAGTGCGATACATGAACAGAGACGACTGGTATCTGAGAAGGGAATCCGCAAACAGCAGTCGCCCCCACTATGCCAGCTTTGTAAGGATCATAGTGGAAGGAGGAAAGACGTGGCTGGGAAGGGGGTTAAGAGTCATTAGGGGGAGTCAACGGGCATAGATATGTTATCCGTATGTTGATAAATTTTATCAGATAACATCAGTAGCGCTCTATTTCTCTGCCTACCCTGCTAGGAACGCATTTTTGTATTTTCGGAATTTATTTAACGCAAAAGGTTTCCTGTCGAACTGGGTTAGTTCCCTACCCTATTTGGGGACCAGGGCATTTAAATATATGTAAAAAATGTGCGTGAAGAAATTGTAACCTTGATTCGAATCGAAAGTAACAAAACCGGATCATTCCGAGATAATGGCACAAAATTAAAACAGCACTAAAAACATACAAAAATTCACAATAAACATAAACTTTTCTTCTTAGTTAGGTTAATTTATATTCAGACAGGGTCATGACATTTGGTTGGGAAACTAGATTTTTTAGAATAAATTTAGATACTTTTTGTGTTATTCGATGAAGGTCGGTCTATGATTAATTTTTAGTTATTTATAAGGTTTTTTTAGCATATATTATATGTATAGTTATTTCTTTAAATCAACTTTGATTAAACAGGCTTTAACGGTCACGGGTAAGCAGAGATGTTAAGCTAGAGTGCGGTCTAAAAGCTAAAACAGCTGTTACCACAGAGAAATGGTGCCATGCCAGTTTACCAGGAAATTAATATGTACCATTAAGGTTGACAGAACACACTCCTCTTGTTAAATCTGGTTACTTCCAAACTGATACCGAATTTGAACGTGGTGAAATTTCAGGAATGAGCTTGTAACCATTATCAGTCTGCCTACCACTCTTTTACGATGGATGACTTATACGATAACAAACCACAAAACCTCAGAATACATAATAAAAGTCTTAAAACATTTCCTCGATGAATGAAGATAGCAAAAACTTTCAAGTTTAATCAATTGAGAGAACCAAACCCTCCGCAAACGTAAGTAAATATGTTTTTTATAAACATTCGCTTTCCATTAAGTAACAATGCCTCTCTTTCACCGGTCACTGACCTACGCATGCGGAAGTGAGAGAGCAGATAATTTCTTTTTCACCTGCGCCTTGGAGATTTCTCCGCGAACCTCGTGTATGCCAAATAGGTAATACTTTAATTTAAAAATCGTGGGAAAACAACACATTACACCTACCTGACATAAAAAATATGGTTATATTTAAAGAGGAGAAATTCAATTAAATAACTAATAAAACATATTTTCTTCATCCTAAGGCTGCGGCTACGGAGGGAAGCGATTTACGATGCGATTGCGAATTCCGAAAAACTTGATATACACCACAATATTGCTGATCGAATTGAGTAAATAAATCAAATATCCTTAGCAATATTTAAAGCACAATATAGCCACGGCTAAGACCCTACCAAAGATGTGCAGAACAGGAGATATCGGGTGGCTGCAGCAATACCACCCCACGCACACGGAGCGACCATAGATCGCAGAAAAGGAACCCGTAAGGAATCTACAATCTTCCATATATACGTCACAGTCGCGTCGCGTCCTGTTAACCGCAGCATACACCCCATCTCTCCAAGCTGAGAAAAGCAGACACGACTGTGATAGACAGACTGATAATGGTTGAATAAAGACAGTCTGCCGAGAAGTACGGCTAGGTCAGACGCGTTTTATAATTAGCTTAGAAGGAGCCGGGTAGCACGAGAGGAGTGTGCCCTGTCAATGAACTGCTGCCTTCACATGTCGAACTACTATAAAAAATAAATAGTTTTATTGTGAATTTTAAAAGCTTTAAAAGTTGCGTTAGTTATAGCGGGTATAACGGTGTGATATGTACCATCTACAGCGGCGGGCTTAACGGCATTTGATGTTTTACCATATAGACCTTCCTCATTTGAATATTTTCTAGAACATACCCAAAATATTTATTTATTTATTTTAATCTAAGTGTAGCGTGCACACTGGCGAACTTAATACTAATTAGCATTCTCTTCCAGCTAACCTCCGTGTTTAGGACAGATGTGAGCGAAGAGAAGCAGTTTTTAAAACAAATATAAATACAACTAAAGTCTAGATATATATAAATATATATACACATACATACAAATACTTTACATAAATACAAAATATAGCTACATATAATATATTAATAAATTATAATAAATAACATATAGATAGTCTGGAGAGGTTAAGAGACATTTAGTAATTTATTTATTTATTTATTTTATTTTAAAATAAATGACCATTTGACACGCAATAAATATTAAGGTCCACTCCCCAGGGGGGCTTCTCCATTTAAAAAAAATAATAATTTAGTTTTCTTTTTTTATTGCAGTTTGGCATATGATAGCACTCCGCCTGATGTTAAAAGCTAGAGTGCCGTCCATGAATCACAAAGATACCACAAAGAATTTTCTGCAGGCAGCAGTCGCCTTCCCTATACTGGCCTGAAAACGACTCATTTATAATAATTAAGTATTTAACTATTAAATAATATAATAAATTCTCTAGGGATATAACTCAAGTAAGGCAAGCATAATACAACAGTTACGTATTGCTATTAAATATTATAACACGGTTTTAAATAATTATACTCGTAGATCAATTTGTCAATAATAAACCGGCCCTTGTATAAAGATATGAAACCGTCAACAAATTGCAATTTATAACGTTGACTATGCTAAGTAGTTTTGCAATGTTTCACCACTAGTGACTGACCAGCGACTTCGTACGCAGAAATACGACTGTGTAAATATATATTTTTTATTTTTTATTGAAGCTCGGCATATGACAACACTCCGCCTGATGTAAAGCTAGAGTGCGGTCCATAAACGGAAACAACTGCTACTACAGAGAAATCTACGGCCTATGTCACTGCTATGCCGGCCTGAGGGGACGAGATTGCACCATCTAGATTAACAATGCACACTCCTCTCGCTATTCCTGGCTACTTTCAAACGGGCGTTTCATTAGAATGTGGTGGTACTACCCTAGGATGGCAGACTGTGCTAATAACCATCATCAGTCTGCCTACCACTCCTATATATAATAATTATCCAAATTGTAGACTTAATAAACCCTTAATAAATTAGGATTCTGCAAATTTGTTAACGTACATTGCTTGTTTAATATTGACAAAGTTGTATTGCACATTTTGAATAAGTCTCGGTAGTATGTTACCGAATAATTTTTAACCAAACCAAATTGGTACTTTTAGCTTTTATCAAAACTTATCCGTTAAAAGAAATGTAGCAAAATTCTATAAAGAAAAAAAGTAATTTTCTTTTAAGTATCATGTCTAAGTAGGGTTTCAATGACCTGCGCGTGCGCATAAGGTGGCCTAACACGATAATAAGGTACACATAGACTATTACAATATCGGGGTTACTTGTCCATCCGGTCAGCTACTTTCCACTGCAAATGGTGCGTACTAGAAGTCTGTAGAAGCCGGATCTATATGCTATGACATGCTCCTGGTTGATGTCAAGTATTTATATACAATTTAATTTTATTATGTTGAAAATTGAATTAAAAAATAACACCCATACAATAGCCAGAGGTCGAGGTGAGTGTAGCGTGTTGAATTTTTGTTTTCTAATAAATTTTCATTTGAATTGAATAATAAATCAAATTTTAAATTAAAAATTTCAATTAGCTCGGCCTGTGACAACACTCAGCCTGATGTAAAGCTATAGTGCGGTCCATGAGTGGATACAACTGCTACTACAGAGAAATCTGTACAGGCAGCAGCCGCCTCCACTATGCCGGCGTGAAGAGACGAGCAAGTACCATCCAGGTTGACAGTGCATGCTCCTCTCATTATACCTGGCTACTTTCAAACGGGTGTTACATTCGAAAGTGGTGGTAGTACCCCAGGACGGCAGACTGGACAAATAACCATCATCAGTCTGCCTACCACTCTTTATTATATCTAGCCTATATATTCTTAAGAGTGGTAGGCAGACTGATGATGGTTATACTCGTACCTACTCGTAAACCCAGCCTGCCTTCCCGGAGTAGAGACCTACCTGGCTTAGAAGTAGCCGAATGTAACGAGAGGAGTGTGTCCGGCAATGGATAGTATACATTCCATGTCTCTTAATGCCATGCCGGCGAGGCGTGGAGGCGACTGGTGCTTGCAGATATTTCTGTGGAAGCAGTTCTTTTTACTTTTGCTTTAAAATCAGACGGATTGTGTGTTATATGAAAAAAAATCAAACGTCAAAATATTTTAGAGTAGCACGGTGACAGCTCGACCCTGTTTCCAATTCAATTGCATTTTTTTTAACTACATCTTACGCTTCGAGTGTGTAACAGATAAAACTAGGTTTCAATTAGATAACAATTTTAGGCAATAGTTGGCGTGTCTTTTTTAATAAAAATTCATGTAATACGTGCCGGATTTAACACTTTTTTAGAAACTGTTTAATAAAAGTTATCGGATTTTTTTTTGTTAATTTTTGATATATTGAAATGGTTTTATTTTATTATTAAATTATGACAAAAATAGAACATAAAAACTCAACACGCATACGACAGTCTAAGCTCAGGTGTTGTTTTTTTTTTCGGTCTAATTTATATCATAATTTAATAACAGACTAAATTCTAGACTAGCAGATTCAAGACATAATTATCATCGGTCTGAAAATTGAATATTTTTTACAGTAGCCTAGCATAAGCATTAAGAGCGGCCGTAAGACGCGTGAACTCACGATCGATGAGACCCGTGTTCGAACCTCGCTACTTGTGATCGGTACCAATGTAACTATGTTATATGTACTTTGGTCGCTCAATGCCTATAGGTACTATTAAAGAGTGGTAGGCAGACTGATGATGGTTATTTGTAATCACAATTGTATTATAATCTGCCGTCCTGGGGTAGTACTACCACTTTCGAATGTAACACCCGTGAAGTGACCTTGTCGCGTTTCGGGAATAGTTTGAAAGTAGCCAGGTATAACGAGAGGAGTGTGCACTGTCAATCTAGATGGTACATGCTCGTCTCCTCAAGCCGGCATAATGGAGGCGACTGTTGCCCTTTGAGATTTCTCGGTAGTAGCAGTTGTTTCCATTCATGGACCGCACTCTAGCTTTACATCAGGCGGAGTGTTGTCACATGCAATAAAAAATAAAATAAAAAAAATATGACTACATTTCGCCTAATAGCTAAAGTCCAGACATCTGTCTATCACAACAGTCTTTTATACTATGTCTATAGAGAGTAAAGGAATGTATATTAGGTTCCAAGCTGATTCTAAAACGCGACTAGGTCTACCTTCAAGACGGCAGACTTGGCTAATATCAATCCTAAATTAAGGCCACAACTTTGCTGTCATTCTTTTGTTAAGCTAGAGTGCGGTCCATGAACGGAAACGACTCCTACCACAGACAAATTTCTACACGCAGTTGCCTCCGTTATGCCGGCTTATACTACTACTTTCAAATTGATCCCGACTAGGCCACTTCACGAGTGTTACATTCAAAAGTGGTACTACCCCAGGACAGCAGACTAGGCTAATAACCATCATCAGTCTGCCTACCACTCTTTAATAGTATAATTAACGAAAGAAAACAAGTAAAATTTCCATGTTTTGTTTGTACAATAGCACATGTCGGTTTAGTAGGTCCACATTTATCTTAGTTCATTGTTTGCAATTTCTGTTTAGTAATATAGGTTACTTTCTAGTGTTTGCTTTCTCAAGCCCTTCGTCTGATTTGAATATTGCTTCTTTTTCTTGTTAATTGGGTAGTAAAATACTAGGTTTCTGCAGTCAAGTCACGTTTTTTACCTGAATAAACGATTTTATACCACTTACTATCGCGTTTAAAATCAATTTAAATTCGTTAAAATATACGCTATAGTAAGCCGTATAAAAATGTTTTATTTATTTTTAAAACATGTTTACGCAAAAACTAAAACACTTTTAAAATACATTGTGTGCAAATCGCCTAATAAAATTTAATTATTTTTAAAAGTAGGCGATTCGCACATTTCGGGCGAGTTCAATTCGTGCGAATCGCCCCCTAACCAGTTTTTATTATTATATTTTTATATTATTAAGTCCCTTTCTAATAACAACTTTTTAAAATTATTTTATGTGTATAAAACTTAAAATATAGGTATTCATATTAAAATATTGCTCGATTCATTAAAGGAAAGAACTGCTGCCAGGCGGCAGTCGGCTTCGATGTGCCGACTTGAGCCCACGAATGTGTTTCAATCCGTTGACCTCGCCAATTTCCAAGCTGATTCTCAAACGTGACTAGGTAATTTCACTGGTGTTATACTTGACAGTGAAATGGAATGAAATGAAAATAGTTTATTAACATAGACCCATGGTCTTAGCATGAACTTGCTCAGCATCAGAGGCCTTCGAAAAGGCATATGGCTATGTGCTCTGATGGGACGACAGACACTTTTCTTTAAATTATATATAATTTTTAAATGTGTGAATGTTTGTCTACCAATCACGACCCATAAACAAAGTGTAGGTTAGATGAAAGTATGTTGTTTATAACCCAGTTCATTGAAATAACTTCAACGTGTTTTTTGAGTTTAAAAGTTATTAGTTTAATTATGCAATTAAGTTCAAAACTTGACTTTCATGACCAATTTATAGATTAAAACCATTTCCTTAATTGGTTATGACTTGTTTAAGGTTATTAATTTAGTTCAATATTTTATTTAGTAAATAAATACCTACTATTAAGGTTATCTTTTTTATAGTAGATCAACATGTTTTAAGCACATTTCGCCAGATCTTAAGCTGGAGTGTCGATGAACAGATTTGATACCAAATACGGGCAACAGTCGCCTCCGCTATGCCGGCCTGAGGAGACAGCATGCACCAACAGTGCACACTCCTCTCGCTATACCTAGCTACTTTCAAACTGCTCCCGAAACCCGACAAGGTCAATTCACGGGTGTTACATTAGAAAGTGGTGGTACTAACCCAGGACGGGAGATTCAGTTTCAATTCTAAATAAAGATATTACGTATTTGTTATATTATCATATATAATAAACAGTCACAAGATAGTAGCAATGAAAGGCGTACTTTCTACCGTGAAAGTAATCAGGTGTGCAGAAGCTTTTTTTGGACTTTTCTTTTGTTACCAAACGATCAACAATTCGACATTAGTAATAATTAGAAAGGTATTATTAATTGTATAATACTTACTACATCTAGACCACAAACTGGGTAGCCACGGGTATCAGGACAAGGACAATAATTTTTAATATTTATTAAATAATATCACAAAAAAAAAATCGCGTAATAAATGAGTGTAGACAACACTCTGCCTGATGTAAAGCTAGAGTGCGGTCCATGAATGAAAACAACTGTTACTACAGAGAAACCTATGCGGGTAGCAGTCGCCTCGAGACGAGCACGCACCATCTAGATTGACAGTGCACACTCCTCTCGGTATACCTGGCTACTTTCAAAGTATTCCCGAAACGCGACAAGGTCACTTCACGGGTGTTACATTCGAAAGTGGTGGTACTACCCCAGGACGGCAGACTGGAAAAATAACCACCAGTCTGCCTACCACTCTTTAATAGACCAAAGTACATATATCAAAGTTACATTGATACCGGTAAGAATTAGCGAGGTTCGAACACGGGTCTCATCGATCGTGAGTTCACGCGTCTTACCGTTAGACCGCGGTCGCTCTTAAAAATGTTTAACGGCAGCAATCGCCTCCTCTATACTTATCTAATTAGACGCGAGTGTGCTTCTCTCGTTAAAGTTAATCTTGATTATGAATTTGACAATAAAACATTGAGAAAAGCCCAGACATACTTAAAATCCGTGAAGGCATTCTAACGACATTTTTAATTAAACTCATTACTCATGCAAGTATTTGTAAATATTACAATTACTCATATTAGGTTTACTGCCCACGAAGGCCTTTCATAAGCTGCATTAATATTTATCCACTAACCCAGTGATTCTCAACCACTGTGCCGCGGCACTTTTGTGTGCCGCAAAATTCTAAAAGTGTGCCGCCAAATTTTAGATGATATAATTATGTTAATATTATTAAATAATATGATTCAAAGAAAAAAAAATTGCATTACAAGTATTCTTATTATTAACTTGTAATTAATCCCTTAATATACGTACTGTTATTTTTGTAGTACATATTATTTTATTTCGCACATTTAAAATTATTACCATAAACTATTTTACCTATAACACAAGGTAAGTAAATAATTTTTAAACTTATCTTTTTCTTTGTGTGCCGCCAAATTTTTAAATCGTAAAAAGTGTGCCGCATTAAAAAAAGGTTGAGAACCACTGCACTAACCACTAAAATACAAAAAGTAGTTAAAAACCTGAGACCATTGATATATACAACTAGATAAGTAATAACGCTCCCAATGTGACGGGAGGGAAAAGATGACCGCAGTCACTTTTAGGTCCAATTGCACTAAAGGCCCGTTAAAGCTACTTTGACTGTTACAATTTACGATGACTAATGGTTACGTTTACATTTACTACACATGCGTTGTACGCACACTTAGTAGCCAAGAATAAAATGTGTCAAATAAAGGAAAGTACTGTATGTCACTCAGTCAGTATACTAGTAATATTGAAAATATTTACAAATAAAGTTATATCATATCTATATAATATTATATTAAATTATTCATATTATGTTATACGCCACACAAATTACCCATATCTGTAGATATGTCACAAATAGTATTTCTTAACTCACAATAAAGAAGTTATTCTGAATGCTGGTAATTACCTGAAAAATAAAGAAAATCTTGTTAATTATTACTGCTTGAAATTTATACCCTTTTTCCCAGCACTGGACAAAGCGACCTCTGTTGCTAATCCATAAATAAATCACCGGTATACTTTTTTTATTGTAGCTCGGCATGTGACAACACTCCGTTTGATGTAAAGATAGAGTGCGCTCCATGAATGAAAGCAACTGCTACTACAGATAAACCTGTACGGGCAGCAGTCGCCTCCACTATGTGGGCTTGAGGAGACGAGCATATACCATCTAGATTGATAGTGCACACTCTATTCGTACTTTCAAACTATTCCTGAAACGCGACAAGGTCACTTCACGGGTGTTACATTCGAAAGTGGTGGTACTACCAGGACGCGAGACTGGGCTAATAACAATGAACAGTCTGCCTACCACTCTTTAATAGTGCCTATAGGCATAGAGAGACCGTACTTTGGTATAAAGTTACATTGGCACCGGTCAGAATTAGCGAGATTCGAACACGGGTCTCATCGATCGTGAATTCACGCGTCTTACCGCTAGACCCCGACCGCTCTAAATTTAAATTTAAATATGATATGAAAATATAAAATATGTGTTAGTATTATTATTGTACCCAAGGTTTCCTAGTTTGGAGTCAGGGCACTTGAAAAACCTCTTTTCCCTTCTTCCAATGTCTTCTTCCGATGACGCGGACATTTGAACATGTTTCTTCACATTTTATTTTCACACGTTAATTGAAATGTCAAAGTTCGTCACAAATCAAATCATTGTGTCATGTAATCCGTAACCAAGGTTTATTATTTTAATGTTCCTTCATAAGGTATAGGCGATTAATCAAAATTGACTATAACTTTTTCAAATAAAGTTTTACAAAATATTGAATTTTACGAAATTGTTCTCTTTTTTTTTTGTTCTATATGGCATTATAATAATTTGCCAGTGTCAAAGTAAATATTTTTGCATCACGAGTCATTCATTCCTCACACCAAACAGTCAGGTCAAGTCTTAGTCATGTCAAAAATTATTCCAGTAAAGTGGTAGAATCTTTACTGAAACTTCCTAGGGAGTTTTGGAGGGAAAATCGAAACACAGATTCTCTTCTTTTGAATTGATTATCCGCACTCACACACGTTCATGAACACTTAATGGTTAATAATCCACCATTATTACACATTAACACTCGAAGAATCACAAGTTTAGGAAAATTCAAAACAGATAACCTGACGTCCCAAGATGGCCGCCAAAAACCTCTACGAAATTGTTGCTTATTTATATCCCTTTTTCCGACACGAAAGGAGAATCCCCATTTTAGGGCCCACTCTCAAAAACCGTTTGCGTTCCTCTTAAGACTTCTGTTTAAATAATTTTTGTAACGCCCAGTCCACATTTAACCGACGAGTACACGCATCTGTCAGTTACATTCGCGCAGATGTGACTTAACCAAAAATATGATAATCATTTTAAACCGAAATAATTATGGAATACTTTTACATAGAGTTACATAGTATTTTACCTTGTAATAGTTATAAATGTCAACGCACCAGATGAGTGTCGCGTGATTGTATATGCACGCCACTAGTGAATAAATAAGGGGGTAGATAAGGCAATTATTTTTATTAAAAGCGTAAGAGATTTTTGTGAAATGCGACGAAAGAAAAATTATTATGAAAATTGAGTAAATTTTTGTCTATTCAATTTTCAACATAATTCGCAATAACAACAAATTCAGCATTTTAATATGCCATAATTAATATTTAAAAAAATATTAAAAAACAAAGGGCAATAATACATTATTCATGTTAAAGCAAAGATAATAAAAAGTCAATTCTACAACTTAATATGTCTATGGTAATGCATAAAATTATGCAACATAAATGGAGCTAAGCATGCACTAATCGGGATTGCATAATGAGGAAATAATATTTGAATACGATTAACTTATACTTAATATACTAGCTGTCGCCCGTGACTTCGTACGCGCATAATAAATACTATAATTGATAGATATAGAGATGTTGACAACACGTTCCTCGTGCGTACTGCGAAACTGTGGAACTCCTTCCCGGTGTCTGTTTCCCGACACGTACAACATAGGTCTCTTCAAATTGAAGGGAAATAGGTACCTTATAGGCAAGCGTGCTCCACCTTAGACCACTTAGAAATGTGCTGTGGATATGTTAATATTCGTCTTCTGAAGCCGGCACAGCAAAGGCGGTTGTTGCCCGCAAAAATTTATCTGTGGTTTATATCTTGGAGGGCGATGAAACATTAGAGAGAGAAAAAATAATTTCCTACATATTTACTTAATTTATGAGAAGATTTTTTAACCTGTTTTTGTAACGAGTTTATCTAGGTTAATAGATTTTAGAGGTCTTGGGGGAAGACAATCGGCCCATCCCCCCCTGAATTCATCACTGATGGTAGCAGTTGTTTCCGTTTATAGACCGCACTGAAGCGGAGTGTGGTCACATGTCGAGCTACTATAAAAAATTGTATTACGTAAACTTTTTCCTGACTTGTGAATCACGAAATATTAAAAGCGTGATTCGTAAGTAGGTTGCAAATTAATATCGATTTGTTAGTTACAACAATAGTTTAATTGACAAGTTTAATTGTTGCGTAATTATATTTAAAATGTGTTTCCGGATATATTCTAGATGTATAAAAAAAAAATATTTTTTTACGTTTTTGTTATCTGGTGGCGAATATATTTTTTTATCTTATATTTCTATTACTGCCTATCTCTGTTATTCTCTAAATAAATAAATATTTCTTTATTTATTTCATTTTTTTCATACTCTATTTATCATCAAAAAACAAAATATGAATTATTAAATTATGCTGAAAATTATTACAAAGGCTGCACACACAGGCTGAAATAGGAATCGAACCCACGTCCTCCGCCTTGGGTACAGCTCGTCTTTCCACCAGCCGTAATCTTTCCAAGTGCGTATTTTTTTTTTTATTGCAAGCACTTTTATCACAGGCACTGAGCAACTAAAGTAGAGCTAAGTTTAACTAAGTTCGAGCTGTCCGAGTAATAGGCGACTCAGAGGTCACAAGGAGTTTAGAGGCCCTGCAACTTCGCAGGGACATAGCCTCCTTGTGTGTTCTCTATCGCCTATACCATGGTGAATGCTCCGAAGAGCTCTTTAATCTAATACCTGTCTCATCCTTCCACACCCGTAATACCCGCACTGGGAGGGGGAAGCATTCACACTATGTCGACCGAATTGGTCGCCGAACAAAACGGTTCGGCGCGTCCTTTTTGTGTCGCATAATTGACAAGTGCAATGCCTTGCCCTCCCATGTATTCTCCCAATCCTTTCACCTTGGATCCTTCAAGCGGAGCGTAAAAAGCACCTTCTCAGGCCGGCATAGTGGTGGCGACTGGAGCCACCGTGCGAGCGGTTCTCTAGTCGTCAATGCTCATGGACCTCCACTGCTTTACCATCAGACCAGTCAAGGTCACATGTGCCAAAATAAAAATAAAAAAAAGTACCCAATATATAACATACAATGAGACTTGAACACGGGTCACATTGATCGTGAGTTCAGCTCTTCTATCGCTAGCCACGGCATCTAATATTAAATAATAGGTATCTATAGTTAGTGAGAAAAGGCTTCGTGTATAAGATGAGAGGTGAAAGTGAACTTGTCGTACTACTTGTGCAAACGAACGGGTCAAAGAACACACCTTTATTTGTACCTGTAACTCGCTTTGTGGAGAAATGTCCCAGTATGCAAGTCTTTTTTATTGTAGCTCGGCATATGACAACACTTCGCCTGATGTAAAGCTAGAGTGTGGTCCATGAATGAATACAACTGCTACTATAGATAAATCTCTCTGGACAGCAGTCGTTTCCGCTATAGTGGCCTGAGGAGACGCGTATGCACCAACTAGAGTGTCGCGTTTCAGGAGCAGTTTGAAAGTATAGGAGTGTGCACCGTCAATGTAGATAGTGCGTGCTCGTCTCCTCAAGCCGGCATAGTAGAGGCGACTGTTGCCTGCACAGGTTTCTCTGTAGTAAAAGCTCTTCTCGCTGGCGGTTTTCGAAATCAGTTGACAGTTCAACATGAAGCGGAAATGAGGGATTTTTTCATTTTACAGAAAAAAACTTGCTGTTCGGACTTAAAATTTTTTTCACGGAAGTTACAGAGTGGTGGGCCGGCTGGTTATAATCCCATTTTGTCGTCCTGGGGTAGTACCACCACCTTCAAGTGTTAATATCCACGAAGTGGGTGCCAGCTTTGAAGTAGCCGGGTATAACAAGAGGAGTGTGATGTGTCAATGGTCAAGTCCATATACGTTTCTTCGAGCCGGGATAGCGGAGAGGACGTAGCAATTGTTAGTTTAACATCAGGCGTAGTGTAGTCAAGTGTAGCGCTACTATTTGAAAAACTCATTACGGAAATGTAGATAGATACAAGACATGGCGACCTTCGAATAAAAATTTGTACAGTCATTGCCAAAATTATTCTAAAGTGAATGTAGACTTGACATAATACGGTCAATTATTACATTGGTACCATATTTATTTAACTTAAAAAGTACTTTATATGTGACATAAGTTTTTTTTTAATTTACAATAACAAGTTACTCTTCCTGTTTACAAAATTGTGCAACATTATTCATAGGGAATGGTAGAGATTTAAGGTTGAAAGAAACAACTGTTACAAGAGAAAAAACGCCTGCGTGCAGCAGTCGCCTTCGCTGTGCCGGCTTGGGGAGACGAGTATGTACCATCTAGATTAACAGTACACACTCCTCTCGTTGTGTTTGGATACTTTCAAAGTGTTCCAGAAATACGACATATTATTATATCCAGTAATCTTTATTTGTGTGATTGAAATATGTTGCACTGATCTACTTCATATCTAAGTGTTGTTCTAATTCACACGGTTGCACATTGCACCGTCATTGACTAACCGCAATGTTTACAGAACACCCAATTTGTTTAATTAAACAGTTGTAGGCAGACTGGTGACGGTCATTAACCCGGTCTGCCGTCGAATGTAACACCCATGAAGTGATCTTGTCGCGTTTCGGGAAGTAACCGGGTATAACGAGGGGAGTGTGCACTCAAGCCGTCTGCTGTCTGCAGAAATTTACAAACAAATACTACAGAGACTACCTACTACAGAGAAAGCTACGCGGGCAGCAATCGCCTCCACTATGCCGGCTTGAAGAGACGAGTATGTCCTATCCAAATTGACAGTGCACACTCCTCTCGTTATATATATCTGGCTACTTTCAAACTATTCCCAAAACGCGACAAAGTCATTTCATGGGTGTTACATTCGAAAGTGGTGGTACTACCCCAGGACGGCACACTGGACTAATAACCATCATCAGTCTGCCTACCACTCTTATTAAATTATGAAACAAAATAAATTGAAAATAAAATCTAGCATTTAATATGTCAAAAATTAATTTGTTTTTTTTATTGACTGAATGACAAGTTGTCAACCAATAATGTACATTTAAAATATCTGTTAATTACTTTCTTAACAAATAAAGTAGGAAATAAAAATGTTACTTATGACCTTGTTTCAATTAAGGTCAAATATTACTAAGGATATAGCGTTGATTGTAACGGAATATAAATTAGACAAGGACATAATCTAGTTATTAAAATATATCCTATTTATAGGGGTCATTGACCCGTTAGGAATTAATTTTTAGTTTCGTAAATAAAAGAGTGGTAGGCAGACTGATAATGGTACTTAGTCCCATTCGCCGTCTCAGGGTAATGCAACGACAACTACAAAGAGGTTGATTTTAATTTACGCACTCACCGCGTAAAGTGATACTTTTCCACTAATTAGACAATATTGAATATGAAGGTATCCTATTAGTAGAAAATTCTCTCTTTACATCGCCGGGTATAACGAGAGGAATGTGCCCTGTCAATAAATGGTGAACATTTATCTCCTCAAATCGAATTTCTTTGTTGAAGCAATTGTTTCTATTCACGAACCGCACTCTAGCTTTACATCAGGCGGAGTGTTATCATATGCCGAGGTACCTACAATAAAAAAATTACAGACTTAATTATTCAAATTGAATAATACCTACCAAATAAGATATAACCAAGAAATAATAGTGGTAGGCAGACTGGTGATGATTATTCACCTAGTCTGCCGTCCTGGAGAAGTACCATCACTTTCGAATGTAACACCCGTGAAGTGACCTTGTCGCGTTTCGGGAGGAATTTTTAAGTAGCCAGTTGGTGGTGCAGATCTAGATGGTGCATACTTGTCTCTTCAGGCCGGCACATGTTTCTCTCTGTAGTAGCAGTTGTTTCCATTCATGAACCGCACTCTAGCTTTAGATCAGGCTAATATGGTAGCTGAAATATTTGCATCTATTGACACAATTTTCATTGTTTAGAGTTGTCAACGAACATGATTGTAAACCCATTGTTTTGTAATATTATGTAATTTCATATATATGTACGAGAATTATGTTATGTAAAGGTTAAATCTACAATTGCTTTGTTGTTGGTATTATTGTTTTGTCAGTATTAAAATGACTTTTCTAATGTATAGTAACCAAACTCCGAAGTTAGGCAGTACACAAATTAAGCATAAAATTTGACGCGACCTACGAGTATAATCTAGGTAGGTACTCATTGTCTAAGTTTACTCAATCTAATTATTTGTATATTTACAGAATTAACGTGAAAGCCAATAGCTGAGCGTCCATACATCTTGTTTCACAACATTGATTGAAACATAGCAGATTCATGTTGAAATTAAGTAATTTTATAACTTTCTCAGCACTAATTATTATCGCAAATCACTATGATCAACAAATAGCTACGGCATAGAATATATAAAATGCATTTTAAATATTTTAAACATTTTATATTGGCACCTCATAAACTCCATCGTTGTTCAGTGGGAGGGGAAAGACTTAGTGTCAACCGCAAGTGCCGAGTTAACTTCTGCGAGCGATTAAAAAGGAATAAAGACATGAATTTCATCAAATATCGTGTATCGGCTTTCTTAATCTCGTGCGTGAATACTTATGAAATTTTTGGCTCTGGTTGCATATTGCGCTGGCCCGTCTGACCGGTTTATTGCAAGCCACGGTCATATGTTGCTCGGTCGATTCAGAAGTTACATGTACCATACTGAACACCTCTGACGTATTTAAATTAAGTAATAACTAGGTTAGTCCTTGTCGGCTCCAGACAAATTGGGGCACGTGTCCCGAACGTAAATTAAAATATAAAAAAAAATAAAGAATCGATTGGTAAATGATGTGTTAATTTTTTTTTATTGTAGCTCGGCATGTGACTACACTCCGCCTGATGTAAAGCTAGAGTGCGGTCCATGAATGAAAACAACTGCTACTACGAAGAAACCTGTGCGGGCAGCAGTCGCCTCCACTATGCCGGCTAATATAATTGAAATAAAATATTTTAGAATATTGTTTTGTTAGCTATTAGATATCACGTGGGCCCAAAAATAGACATTGTCCTTAAGTGCCTCGTAGGGTCCATCGCACTATTTATTAATTGATTTTCGTAACGCGTCCAAGCAAGTTGATTTTCCATGGCCAAGGGATTGGGAATTTCCCGTTTGTTCCCCACAAACGAACCACGAACCGCGGTTTTAATCCGGATCTCGGAGGGTAAAAAACTAGACCGCACCCAAATTGTTCGCCCCTGTTCCGGACCAGGGGCTGAAGCGTGTTACATAGGTACTGAGACCAAAGTAGATATATAGGCATAACAAAGGAGAATGCCCATTTTTGGGCCCACTTGATACCTAATAGATTGGTAAGAAAACAATATTCTTAAATAATATCTTCTTATTAATTAATTTTAATTATATCAACACAATATTTTCCAATCAAAAGACAATGTTTAATTACATAAAAAACAGCTATCATCAATTATTAAAGCATTTAAAATAATAATAACCTCAAATTTTGCATCAGAAAACATCTAATTACTCAATAATCGGGGTGAAAAAATTTAAACTTATTGGTGATAAGGAAGTGGATTTATTTTTCTATAAAATTAACTAAAAATCATCGACAAACTCGAAAAAAAAATTGTGGGCCCATTTCTCTTAGGCGAATGGGCATTCTCCTTTACATTGGTACCGACTGAGATATTTGGGTGACTCGGACACGGATTTGAATTAAATTATTTAGAACCGTGTCCTGAATAAAAAAAAATCTGTCTTAAAAAAACAGTTCATTTAGCAACCAAAAGAAAAGGAGAAAATACAGTCAAAATAAATGTTAAATGGTCAAAAATTAGAAAGTCGATAACATTGAATCACCTCACTAACGATGCGTACGCGCATCATTACGCACACATGCTCAGACACACGAGCACACATACGGGCAGCTGACCTTTTATCGGAAATGTGAAAGTACCATTCTCCATGTATCAATGAGGCATGAGTTAGTGTGTGTACAGATTGATCATTAGATATTCTTTCAACGTTTTAATTGTAATTGGATAATCTTTTTTTTTTAGAGGTTTAGGAAGCGATGATAAATAATAATTATCAATGTTTTCTTTTAGGCTGAGAGCGGCCGTAGTCTAGCGGTAGGACGCGTGAACTCACGATCGATGAGACCCGTGTTCGAACCTCGCTAAGCTCTAAGCTAAGTCCTGGGGCAGTACAACTACTTTCGAATGTAACACCTGAAAAGTGACCTTACCGCGTTTCGGTCATAGTTTGGAGGTAGCCAGATATAGCGAGAGGAGTGTGGACTGTCAATCTGAATGGTGCACATTCGTCTCTCCAAACCGGCATAGTGAAGGCGACTGTGACCTATAAAAAATTATCTGTAAAGTTAAAATACGCGACCAATCTAACTTGTTTTTTTATTGTAGCTTATGTGTGGTAAAGCTAGAGTGCGGTCCATGCTACTACAGATAAATTTCGAGAGGCAGCAGTTGCCTCCGCTATGCCGGCTTGACAAATGTGCACCATCTAAATTGACAGAGCACGCCCTCGTCTTTTTACACAATGTTTAAAAAGGTATCTATTAATTATTAAATTTATTTGGATGTGCTAATCCTTATTTATCCGTATTATACGTGAATACAATGTTAAAATCGTGATTAACGTTTCTTTGAGATAGTAATTAAGACGTTTTGTTTATTAGACAAGTAAAAAGTATACCTTTTTTTTTGTTAAAAAGAATTGTGACATTATTTACTGAATCGTGAGATGTTATCAATAGGCTTTGGATTTCTATAGTGTATTCGCTTTTTAGACTATTTCATAATCTCTGTTTATTTATTAATAAAACAATTTTATAGTAGTTACCACAGAGTAACATCCGCAGGTAGCTGTCGCCTCCACTATGCGGGCTTGAAGAGATAAATGTTGCCAATGCACACTTTTGAAAAGTTAAACGCGTTTATTCATACTAATCATTTGTGAATTTTTTTTTAATAAATATACCTTTGATGAAATCACTGCGGGACCAAAATAAGCCAGGTTACATACAATCTTTTTTACTCAAAAAATTGCCTGAATTTCCAGTTATTTATTACAATTAATTCAACAGATCGTTTACCAATAAATAGAAGATGTTTATTTAGATAAAAAAAAAACAGATATGATGAATTATTAAAACAATATAATAATAACAAATATTGCATCAAAAAAATATTCAATAACACGGGTGAAAAAATTTAAACTAATTGGTAATAATAAATGTAGATTTATTTTTTTATAAACTAAAAATAATCAACAATCTCGAAAAAAAAATTGTGGGCCCATTTCTCATAGGCAAATGGGTTGCTTTAAATTACCATTTAAATGTGGAATTGAACCAGTGTCCTATTCAAACAAAAGGCCAAAGCATTCAACCGTGCACCTGTTTATTATCCTTTGTATGTACAAAGCAAAATATGTGAATATTACACTTTACTACAATTAGATTATGACATACTTTAATAGCCTCCTTTACTCTAATTTTCAAGTGAACGTAAAATAACGTTTCAGTACAGAAAGGGACCTTGTTTTATATACATTTTTCTGAACATACGCGACCGAACGTGACGAACGCAGTAAGCGACTCCGTGCCTATGATACGTTGCTCAGTTTGGTTGACCTTATTAGTTTTGTAGAAACTTCAATATATCACTACGTCTGTAACCTAATCATCAGTCGCTATTCCGTAGGTGTATAATATTACTGCTCTTCCTTCTACAATGACATTTTACGGGTGTTTTAAGTGAAAATTCAGTGCAGTTCTCCCTACAGTAGGTCTTACTGGTCTAGATTAGACATGTAAAACGAAAATAAGTATTTTTGTTTAGTAGCGTTCTATTATTATTTTTTTATAATTTTGTAAAAGGACCCTTTTGCGTTCGAAACGTATTTTATTGCGGTCATTTTGCAACATACAAGTATTTTCAATCCAAAACAGCATCCGATATATGGATTTGTAATAATTGGAATGTTTATTTACCAATATACTTAAAATATTATTATGCTCTGTGTAGCGCAGTGGTACGTGTAACGGAAGACGCACGTTCGATCTCCGACTTGGTTCGTATATAGGCTATGTTTTTTGAATTAAATTTTCATCATTTTTTAATATTAATTTTAGCAGCTATGGTATGGACTCACGATCGATGAGACCCGTGTTCAAACCTTACTTCTAACCGGTACCAATGTAACTATATTATGTACTTTGGACGCTCAGTGCCTATGGTACAAATTCTACTATGTAGTGTGTAAAGTGCGGTCTATAAGAAAAGAACAGCAACGACCAGAGAAATGTCCGTGGGCAGCAGTCGCCTCCCCTATGCCGGATTGAGGAGATAAATGTGCACTTCCAGGCTGATTGCATATTAATTAATAGATATACCCGGCTACTTCCAAGTTAATCCCAAAACGCGAACAGGTTACTTCACGCGTGGTGAAAGTGGTGGTACTACTCCAGGCAAACGAAGCTAATAACCATCATCAGTCTGCCTACCACTCGTTAAAGATGTAAGGAATGTTAATCGAACCTTTCTCTTACGACCTTGAACCTTTGAAAAGTGATGACTTCTAAAAAATCACTGAACCAATGTCATAACATTTAAGTACTCATAACAAAGGCTTTACAATATTACTTTCGTTATAAAAATAAAACTTTTTTACTATTGTATACTGTATTGTATATTGTTTTTACAGTAGCCCGGCATGTGAACACACTCCGTCTGATATTAAGCTAGAATGCAGTATATTAGCTGTGACAACTGCTTGGCAGCAGAGAAACATGCTCTGCTCCGCTATGCCGACTAGAGAAGATGAATATGCATAAAAAAATGTCAATATTAAATAAATAAATAAATATATACAATGTCGAGACATCAAACAATCTATAAAACAAAGACCCGAAACAAACACTTATTTACAAAAAAAATGTAATGACGAGGAATCGAATTCAGAACCTCCGCGTAATAGACTGGCGTGCTAACGTACATATTTTACTTTAAAAAATTGTCGATAAAGATAGTCGATATTTCGTGTCACAGCACTAAGGTCCGTGCCCAGGCGATCGGGTGACCTACAAAGGTACAGGTTTTAATTCCAACACCGTCTAGGTGAGCCTAACCCATGTATGTTGTTAAGGCGATGAAAACGCAAAAAATGTTTGCAATCAACCTGGAGAGAGAGTTAAATTGCTGGACACCAATTTACGAAAATAATAAGTATAGTTTTTTTATAGTAGCTCGGCATATGACAACACTCCGCTTGATGTAAAGCTAGAGCGCGATTAATCAACGGAAACAACTGCTACTACAGAGAATCCTCTACGGGCAGCAGTTCTGAGGAGACGAGTATGCACCATCTAGGTTCACAGTGCCCACTCCTCTCAATATACCTGGCTACTTTCAAACTGTTCCCGAAACGCGACAAGGTCACTTCACGAGTGTAACATTCAAAAGTGGAGGTGCTACCCCAAGAAGGCAGACTGGGCTAATAATTCTTTTCTACATTTGGTCAATAGGAAATCGTTTCCTAAGAAGTAATAGTCATATTGGCCCAGTGGCGGACTAAGGCTAAAGCGGACCCTAGGCAACATTGTAATTTCGGGCATTCTCAGTTATGACACATACTTTGCGTTTCGTAAAAACCAAATTTTCAGGCCCCAAAAATTACGGGTCCTAGGCACGTGCGTAGGTTGCCTAGGCCTTAGTCCGCCCATGTGTTGGTTACTAAAGGAGTAAAAATGAAGGTGATAAAAATGAATCTGTACATCTTAAATTTACTGCATTCGAACACGGCTTGTCCCTGTCTTTTAGTTATGGTTCTGGTCCTTTTGCGCTAACCTTATATGATGCAAAGAAAAAATTGTGGTCCATGAATCTACGCTTATTGTGAGATAAAGGAGAACGGATAGTAATTTATTCCATCAATATTAACACCCGTGAAGTGACCTTGTCGCGTTTCGGGGATAGTTTGAAAGTAGCCAGGTATAAGAGAGGAGTGTGCACTGTCAATCTAGATGGTACATGCTCGTCTCCTCAAGCCGGCATAGTGGAGGCGACTGCAGCCCGTAGAGATTTCTCTGTGGTAGCAGTTGTTTCCATTCATGGACCGCACTCTAGCTTTACATCAGGCGGAGTGTTGTCACATGTCGAGCTACAATAAAAATAAAAAAACCTATAAATTATTTAAAATGATTTATATTTATCTTCCACTTTCACAATACATTTATTTAGCATCAATTTACGAAATTATAACTAACTTTGTCCGAGACAAAATGCCAATAGACAAATTTTTATTGCGCAAGTATTGTCGCCTTAATAGATTTCACTTTTTGAGATGTTTGTCGTGACCACTTCTTCAGTGTGTCGATTGGCTTCGGTTTTGGTTACACGGTCATTTTCGAATAAATTTAAAAGGTAGAGAGGTTTCAATTAACAAAAAGCCTTCAATATCTAATAACATTTTGTTCACTTTGCTTGGAGTAGTTACTCCCTAGTTAGGGAGCGAACCATGTTAGGTTAATACAAGGATTCTGGATGAATGCTTTTAGTTAGGGGCTTTTAGTCGGTAAGCGCTAGGCTGGAGCCTAGCTAAGAGCTAATCCCGACATAACCCTGGCACGTTCCTCAAGGGCCAGGGCATCCGGCACTGGGATTTCCCCACGTAAAGAAAGAAAGGGATAATGTCGCCTCCCCCATGCATGATGAGTGTACACCGAGGTTGATTGAGATGGGCCAAACTCCAGACTCCTCTAGTTCTACACAAAAACGTGATTATATAGAAAGAGTGAACTAGGGATTTATTTATTTATTTGGAGATTATTTTTTTATAGTAGCTCGGCATGTGACAACACTCCGCCTGATGTAAAGCTAGAGTGCGGGCAGCAGTCGCCTCCACTTTGCCGGTTTGAGAAGACGAACATTTATCATCCAGAAATTTTTTTTTTAAATCAAACAAAAAATAGAACGAATCATACTCTTTATTAAATATTAAAAAGTAGTTTTTTTTTAAATAAAATTTGACTTTACTGCTAAGTGTAATTAGTTCTAACTCATTATAATTAGCAGTTGTTCTTGAAGTTTCTTGTGCCTAATTTTTAGGTAACCACAAAACCATGAAGTTGGTTATCCGAATAAATTTATTTTGCCTTAAACATATCACGATATAACATTAACAGACCGCTATCATTATGATTCACTGTGATTCGTCTCGTCTTTTACTATGGATCAATCAGCGCCAAGGAGAAATGGACCCACATTTTTCTTTATTGTAGCACGGCATATGACAACACTCCGTTAAACTAGACGTTAAGCTAGAGTGTGTCCACGAATGGAAGCAACTGCTACTACAGATAAATTTCTACAAGCGGCAGTCGCCTCCACTATGCCGGCTTGCAGAGACGAATGTACACCATCCAGATTGACAGGGCAAACTCCTTCTGTTTCTCGTAGCTTGTCATTGATTTTTAGTTTTTTTTGTACAATTTTTTTACTCGGATTATTGAGTAATTTGACTATTTCTGTAACAATATTTGAGGTATTAAACGCGTATACTAAGCAAGTGCTAAGACGAGATTTGAATACTGGTCTCATGAATCGTTCATGCCTTCTACCGCTAGGCCACGGCCGCTCAATGAACTTTTATTTTCTACTCTATTAAATTTAACAACTTCGGTGTTACTATTATTGTTTTCTTCACTCATGCAACAATACGTAGCGCAAATAGATTACGTAAATTATATTAATTTGTCACGATTGAGTTCATTAAATTCCGATTATTGTGAAATAAATAATAATAATGATGAGTGTATGGTGAAACGATTTTATTTAACAAACAAAAAAATATGCAATAAACGCATTAGACAATGAATTAATGAACTTAAAGAACGATAAGCAAACTTTAAGTTCAGTCTGCCATCCCGAGGTAGTACGATTACTTTTTCCGAGAACCGTCCCGGACCAACTTGGAAGGTCGAAAGGTGTGCACTGTCGCCCTATCCGCTGTACATTTTTAAATCTTTTCTCTGTAGTAGCAGTGGTCTAAACTAAACTGCACTGATGCTAATAGGTTTTAAGGTGTATGTTTGGTTTAAGGTTGACTATTAGAGTCATTACAGATATGATAGCTATGCCACAATCCAGGCCCAGCTGCGACCCAGACATGGATTTCCATACCTCAGTAATCATACAGTCTTAAAAGCTAAGTCAACCTTAATCTCAATAACACTAGAGTTATTTAACCACGGCTCAGAAAAAGACGTAATGACGACTTAGCACGATTATAAGGGTTAGCCCCATAACAAATTTATTTAATTTTTTTTTTTATTATTGTAGCTCGACATGTGACAACACTCCGCCTGGTGTAAAGCTAGAGTGGAGTCCATGAATGGAAACAACTGCTACTACAGAGAAACCTGAGCCGGCTTAAGGAGACGAGCATGTACCATCTCGATTGACAGTGCACACTCCTCTCTTATAGCTAGCTACTTTCAAACTATTCCCGAAACGCGACAAGGTCGCTTCACGGGTGTTACATTCGAAAGTGGTGGTACTGCCCCAGGACGACAGACTGGACAAATGACCATCATCAGTCTGCCTACCACTCTTTAATAGTGCCTATGGGCACTGAGCGACCAAAGTACATGTATAATATCTGAATAAAAAGTAATACATAATCAATTTAATAATAATTTGACTTGCATTGTAGTGTTGCAAGAGTTTGCATAATTTGAACGGTCAAACGACTGGGGGCAAAAGTAAGCGGAGATACATTGTATACAATGTTTAAATGTCATTAAAATTATATTCTAGCATGTTCATTTTATATAATAGCCCAACTAAAGACAGAGGCGTCTAGTCATACGCGCGTACAAGTCACGTACGTATACGTTCCAATAGATAATGGGTTTTATACTACCTATTATTATTATTATTATTATTTTTTTTATTTTATTGTAGCTCGACATGTGACAACACTCCGCCTGATGTAAAGCTAGAGTGCGGTCCATGAATGGAAACAACTGCTACCACAGAGAAATCTCTACGGGCTGCAGTCGCCTCCACTATGCCGGCTTGAGGAGACGAGCATGTACCATATAGATTGACAGTGCACACTCCTCTCGCTATACCTGGCTACTTTCAAACTATTCCCGAAACGCGACATACCGGTCTTTTAGCGAGGTTCGAACACGGGTCTCATCGATCGTGAGTTCACGCGTCTTACCGCTAGACCACGGCTGCTCTTATTATGAAGTATTATGTTTTTTTTTATGTTATTGTTAAAAATTAAGCTATAAAATTTCACTGAAACTGAACTGAAAAAGTTTTATATATTCTTTTTAGGTTTTATTTCGTAGAGTTTATAAAAATTCGTTGATATTAATTTTATTCAGCTTTGTTTTTTATTGTATTAAAAACGTTACTACTCATTTCCTTTTTTTAATAAATTCAACATGTTTTAATATTGCTACTTTCTTATACAGGAAATCTAAAACAAAAAAACATAATCTTGAAAAACACAGCGAACGAAAGCTTTTGCTAACATGCGCGTTGATGTCTTTCGATTGTCAATTTTTTGTAATTGCAACATAATAATAATATAATTTATGTATTTAGATCTCAATGACGCAGTAGTTGTGACAGCAGCCTGTTACAATGAGGTGCTGGGTTCGATGCCCAGTCATTTATTTATATTTTATAAAAAATAATAATTTCGGGTAATACCTAATCAGGAGTTAGTGAATAAATAAATTAATGACCACTGACTATTAACAAGCCTAGAATGCTAACGACATTATTCCGCAACTGCATGATTATGAATACTTTTTAGCCGGGATAATGAAAGCTACTTTAAAACAAAAGTTGTAGTAATTATTGTTTATATTTTTATTTTATTAATTTTTAAAAATTACATAATTGTTTTTTTTTAATTAACGATTTCGTAAAAAATTAACATCTGAGTTGTTGAACACGTATAAAAGGTGGTTGTCCATTGTGTCTACCTATCTCAAGATTTTTCTAATTCGTTTTATGGACAATATTATTTTTGTAGGGTTGTAAAATAAATTAAAATCTTACCTTGGCATAGTACTGAAGAAGAACTGAGAAATAAAGCCGCGCACGTCAACCAAGCAAAGTAGCGGGCCCTTCGACCAATATTCATTGTAACACCCATGTTTTTAACACAAACACTCTCACTCACCACCCTTAATCTCGGTTGTAACATAGCCCTAATATTATAACATAATTTAGGGGAAAATTAAAAAAAAAAGTGTCACAGAAAAAAAAAGGATTTTTTAAGCACTTTATAATTTTACTATTAACTTATCATTTTATATTTTTAATTCTTATCTTGAAAAAACACGAGATTTTTTTGAAAAAAATTTCGTCAAGAGAAAGTTTAGGTCACGGCACATAAACACGCGCTATCCGTTCGGAAGTCGGCGATCGACTGGGACGGGTCGTTGCGCAGACGCACCGCCGACGCCTCTCTCACCTTCTTAAGGCTTGTAACAGGAGTTCGTAACAATTTTTCTGCTAAAACAACTTGTCAATTAACTTGGAAACATTTCTAGAAGTTACAGCGTGATAGGCAGACTTAGTTATTATTTATTAGCCTAGTCTGCCGTCCTGGGGTAGTACCACCACTTTCGAATATAACACCCGTGTTACTGTTTCGGTATCAGTTTGGAAGTGGCCAGGTATAACGTGAGCTGTGTGTACTGTCAAACTGGATGGTGTACATTCGTCTCCTGAAGCCGGCATAGCGGAGGTGACTTCTGCTAGTAGAAATTTATCTGTAGTAGCAGTTGTTTCCGTTTATTGACTACAATCAAAAATCCTCCTCGTACCAAAGGTTGCGAGCCTCTTAAAATGCAGACCTAACATTCGCAATTCACTTTCGAACAAGAAGCTCGGTATGCGGACACGAATCTTTTATTGCTAATGGACACACACCCTACAAAAACAAAATTAATTTTAACTTTTACACCTGTCTTTAGGTACTCACTATCCTTTGGGTGTTAATTTGATAAAAAAATAAACCATGTAACTGTACACCAACCTGAAAATATAATACATCTCTTCAAGCGGGCATAGTGGAGACGACTGCCTGCAGACAATTCTCTATGATAGACACACACTCTAGATTTAGATAACACTTA
Organism: Tinea pellionella; assembly: GCA_948150575.1. NCBI lineage: Eukaryota > Metazoa > Arthropoda > Insecta > Lepidoptera > Tineidae > Tinea > Tinea pellionella. Next base: position 3,874,847 of record OX411269.1, on the reverse strand, counting down.
GCTTTAAAATAGTTGAATAATATAACGAGAGAAGTTTATCCAGTCATCATGGATGCTGCACAAACTGCAGACTCTGTGCTGTGCTCTGTGGAACGCATGAACTTTAATAACATCAGGTGCGGACTACTATAAAAAAGACAACATTTATAAACGTACTAAGTATATTTTCAACACATATTTTGTAATAAATATAAGCAACATTCAAACTATAAATATTGTGAGCTTCAGGATGACTGGACCACGAAAAAAAACAAGCAATCCCAACATTTGTGGCTATTTTGTATTATACGCTGCTATTTTCCAGTCGTGGACGCTTGTTGACCACCACTGTGCTTACCACCAGGCCAGTCGAGGTCACATGACGCGTCAAATAAAAAAAATTGGTAAAAAGATAGTGGATAATGGCTGGACCACATCTTTTTCATCTAGTTGTAAAAGTTACAACTACATAAAACCTAATTCGTCCAGACATCCTGACGCTCGCTAATTATTTATTGGCTAAATAAATAAGCTATTTTATATTTTTAATTATAAAAAACTAGTTATATTTTGGCCGTGAAAAATACTTTTTAAAAATTAATTATAGCTCGGCATGTAACAACACTCCGCCTGATGTAAAGCTAGAGTGCGGTTCATGAAGGGAAACAACTGCGAAAGAGAAACCTGTGCGGGCAGCAGTCCCCTCCACTATGCCGGCTTGAGGAGACGAGCATGTACCATCTAGATTGACAGTGACTTAATTTTTTTTGTTTTCAATCGTGCTTTTACTATTTCGGTCAGAGGTAGACCGATGTTATGAAAACATTACACGAGTGTACTCACGCACCCCCCACGGTGGTTGGGACCTCGGTACTGGACTGGATTTCAGCCGCGATGGACTGTTGACTGTTCCCCAACTAGTGACGGTGATACGGGGATCAACCCAACGTCCTATAGTTCCCGGGGCTCGATCCGCCACCTTGGAGGTCCAAGGTCAGAGTCTAGATAAATACTAACGTTTGCCCAGATTCCGTCCACTATGCGTCGAGTCAAACACCGTGGGCGGTGGAGGCTTTAAGTTGTAAAGAGGTAGTCAGCCGGCACTGATCTAAAGGCTCGACTTTTTGTACAATATACGAGTATAGTTTTAAAATTAAACTCTGTACTCGTATAATGAAATATCTAAAGCTATGTATATTATTACAATAAAATACTCTATAATATATTTCTTTATGTAGAATAATGTTAAAGACTATAAGATATAAGAAGGGAATGATTTTTTTTTAAATTTTATTGTCATATTTTTTTTTTATTATTCATTCATTTGCTGAAAGAGATTCGTAATAAGCCAAGGAATTGACCTATATTATATTTTTTAATTTTTATTTATATAATATACATATGTATACAATATCACACAATCAACAAAAGCATTTTAATAATAATTTATACAGCATGTTCCAATGCAAAAAGCTTCACTGAACAATAAAATGAAACACGCTGTATTATAACTAGAATATATTTTGTGTATTTTTTTTATATCACACATAATTCTATTAAAGAAATAAAAATAAGGAAGATTAGTAACTTTAAAATAATAAAAATAAGAGATTGTAGTAAAATTTAAAGTAAAATAATCTTTAAAGCTTAGGCTATAGAGGTTAAAAACAAAGTATTAAATAAAATACTAAACATAGATCATCTTTTCATCTTAGGCCACTTTCCACGAAAGCATTTCGTCATTTTCTGTAAAAAATTAGCAAAAATAATTGTATTTATTTATTTTTTGTGTTTAATAAAAAATAATGATAAAACGCCTATGTAGATAGTAGGCTTTAAATAATATAAATTGTGACAAGGTTTGTTCATTAAAATTAAATATAGCTAAAAAAATAACAAGCGCCATCTATTAAGAATTTTGTGCATTAACTCTTTTTTATTAATCAATTTTTTTTTAAATATTTTTCTTTGTATAATACTAAGCAAAATTTGCATTTATAGGTGTATAGGTGTAACAAAAAAAAATATGTACCCTAAAGTTTAATTTTGTTGTCATCAAAATTTAGTACTAATAACTCTCAATAGATGGCGCTAATTAATTTGAAAGTTAGCTCTTACATGTTTTAAAAAATAATTAAGTACATTTCATTATTAAAAATATGTATAGAACTTTGGAAAAGTATTAGTAACTATTATTTTCAATATACGCGTTATCTACATTTAAATAAACTAAAACTAATATAAAATTAATAAAACATGTTTAAAAACGTTTTTCCCTATAAAAACTATTTTCTTTTTAGACTAGACACAATTATTATTTTTAAATTACTTCCTCTATAAAATAATTTCCCTTATATTTAAATACTTTACAATAATCACGATAAAAAATATAATATTGCACACACACCAAGCGAAATAAACATTAAATCCTCAAAAAAAACGTCCTATATTTTATTTTATATCTGACTCCATTGATATATACAACTAGATGTGCAGTAACGCTCTCAATGTGACGCGAGAGAAAAGATGACCGCAGTCACCTTTAGGTTCTCTGTCAGTTAGTCAACAACTTTGTCAACATTGTCAAATCGTTTGAAGCGGCCTACGCTTTTTTCATATCTCTATGTCTGAGTCTAATAAACACGATATTAGGGCGAAACCGCACTTTAGCGGCGCGATTCGTAACCACCGCTATAGTGGGGTTTCGGCGAAATATACGCAAATAACGGAGAAATAAAAAAATATATTTTTTATATCGAAATTTTTCCAATTTTCTGACAAAAGATTAAATTTAGCTTCGAACACATTTTTTCTTGCAACACAAGCTTTAAAAATATTATTTTTTTTTTTTTACACATAAAACATAAAATACAAAGAAGATGTTTTGTCAAGTGTGGGGTTATTTTTAACCTTTCTACTTTAACAAATATCACCTCTATTTCAAAGTATTTTTCAAACGAGAAATAGGGTGACATCTCAAAATGGTTTTCGATTTAGCATAGGTTAATTTTTTTAAACTTCCCCATTGACCACGTTTGACAGCGCCAATTCGAAACAGTAAATTCCTACCAGACTTCGCATTTTTCAGCTGGATTCATCTTCGAACCGATAGGACAGTTGAATTCATCTGAAAATTCTCTTAGATTGGATATTGGACCGATCACCCTGTATTTGGCAATGGTGTGGTCATCTTTTTCTATCTGCATTTTAGTCGATTCCTTTGTCATTGATGAGCACCATACCTGAAAGAAGATGATGAAATTATGTACTCGCGTTAGCCGTTAGAGAGCGTTCTAGTAATCATCATAAAAAAACTAATTTTTTTGGCTGAAACTGCCATGGTCTAGCGGTAAGACGCGTGAACACACGATCGATGAGATCCGTGTTCGAATATGGCTAAATTCTGACCGGTACCAATGTTATACTCGTATGTACTTTGGTGGCTCTATTAAAGAGTGGTTGGCAGACTGATGATGGTTATTGATCAGCCTAGTCTGCCGCCATGTGACCTTGTCGTGTTTCGGAATCAGGTATAACGAGAGAGTGTGCATTGTCACTTTGAAAGGTGCATCGTCTTCTCAAGCCGGCATAGCAGAGGCGACTGCTGCCCGTAATGATTTTATCTATAGTAGCAGTTGTTTCCGGTCATGGACCGTACTCTAGCTTTACATCAGGCGGAGTGTTGTCATATGTCGAGCTACAATAAAGAAAAGTTTATGTTGCCAGCTAACAACTACTTTATTATCAATCCATAGTCTATACTAGGTCTGAGCACGTCACACAATAAAATTATAGGAAAAAAAAAAGAATTGTGGTAAAAAATAAAGGGGGTTAATTAGGGGATGAAAGTTTGTTACATTCAACATCTTTTACAATTTACCTGAGCGAAGGAGATGAAGAACAGTTGTCTATGACTGAACTTGAGTCCGGGTAGCGTGAGATTTACTTTTGCGTTTCGACTATAATCTAAATACGCGTGGAAGGATGCCTTTAATCCGCCGTTATCTGCTATATTTTCACCTGAAAAATTAATATTTTGTCTTAAAAACAAAACTGAAATAAAAATGTACTCCTTTTACAAACATAAAGTGTAACCGCACTACAGCGACGCGGCGCGCATTGGGTCCTGGAAATATTTCGTTGGACCGCGCCGCACCGCATCGCTCCAGTGCGGTTTAGGTTTAAATGCTTACAAAATTTTATTGTAGCTCGACAAATGGCAACACTCCGCCTGATGTAAAGCCAGAATGCGGTCTATGAACGAAAATCTACTGCTACTACAGAGAAATCGCTCCAGGCAGCTGTCGCCTCCTCTATGCCGGCTTGAGGAGACGAGTATGCACCACCTAGATTGATAGTACACACTCCTCTGGCTACTTTAAACTGTTCCCGAAACGCGACAAGATCACTTCACGAGTGTTACATTCGAAAGTGTTGGTACTGCCCCTGGACAGCAGACTGGGCTTTGAACCTTTATAGTAAACAAGTTGATTAGTATATCTCGAGTCGCTTATACCGTTCTTCGACAGTGCATACTCCTCTTGTTATACTCGGCTACTTCCAAACTAATGTCACTTCACGGGTGTTACAGTTAGCTCACCATGCTTTAAATATATAATGCCTCCGTGGTGAGTAGGCTTTAGTGTCTTACCTAAAGTTTGTTTTCCATTTAACGTATGCCCATCAATTGAATAGTTTGAGTATTGTTTCTGTATGCATTGTGCTCGCTTTTTAAACTGCGCTATTGTCTCGTTGTTCCACCAACGATTTAAATTACCAAATCTATAACATATATTATTTTTTATTATAGTAACTTGACTACCTGATGTTAAGTTAGAAAACGGTTTAAAAACGGTAACAACTGCTACTATACAGAAATTTCTACAGGTAGCAGTCGCCTCCGCTAAGGTTTAAGGAGACGAATTTGCACTTTCAGGTTGGCACTGAGTGTGTATCTGGCTACTCCCAAGCTGATGACCAAGGTGGTATTACCCCAGGATGATGGGACTGAACTAAATATCATCAGTCCGCCTACCACTCTTTCATACTTTTTAAAGCAACCTGTATTATTTTTTTTAATGTAGCTCGGCATGTGACAACACTCCGCCTGATGTAAAGCTAGGGTGTGGTCCATGAATGGAAACAACTGCTACTACAGAGAAATCTCTACAGGCAGCAGTCACCTCCACTATGCCGGCTTGAAGAGACGAGCATGCCCCATCTAGATTGACAGTGCACACTCCTCTCGTTCTATCTGGCTACTTTCAAACTATTCCCGATATAAGAGTGAATTATAAGGTTTCTTTAAAATACCCTTTATTTTGTATAGTCTTTTGTTTATTATTTATTTAAAAGTGTATCTGTTTTGTGTGTTATAAAAGGAACGAATGTGCAACGCCAAGACAAACCATTGGTTTACTAATTATAATGTAAACAAGGTCACATGTCACGCCACTCGCGTGACCCGCCATCGTGTGTCCAAGATGTTTACGCTACGCCGCTTATACGAGACCTTTCCAGCAAATTCGACGAGCACTAGATACGCATTAAAAAAACTGTACTTAGGCCAGTTGAGGTGAATATAAAAAAAAAACTAACTTACCTATCATATTCTCGTCCTTGATCATCAAAAGCATGTGTTAGTTCGTGTCCCATCACTACTCCCATAGCGCCATAGTTTACACCTTTAGGATTCTGCCCATCATAGAATGGTAACTGAAGTATACCAGCAGGAAAAACTATTTGATTCTTAGTTGGCGTATAATACGCATTTACCGTTGATGGTGTCATTCCTTGTTAAAGAGAATTTAAAATTAAAGGAGAAGGTCCATGTTTGGGCCCACTTGATACCTAATAGTATGGTAACAAAACAATATTATAAAATAATAACTATTTTTTTTATTAATTCATTTTAATTATATCAACAAATCATTTACCAATCAATAGACAGTGTTTTATTAGATAAAAAACAGATATCATCAATCATTAAAGCATTTAAAATAAAAATAACCTCAAATATTGCCTTAGAAAACATCTAATAACTCAATTACCCGGGCGAAAAAAATTTAAACTGATTGGTAATAAGATTGTAGTTTATTTTTCTACAAAATTAACTAAAAATCATCGACAAACCCGGGAAAAAATTTGTGGGCATATTTTTCTTAGGCGAATGAGCATTCTTCTTTATTATTAATACGTTTTTCTTTCTCTCCGGTCGTGTTCTAGCAGTTAAAGGTGTGGACCTACAATCTAGAGACCCGTGTTCAAATCTCTCAAAATGTATTTTGGTCCATCAGCGCATTAGAACCACTAAAACTGGCTGGAGGTCCCAGTCACCGTAACTATGCCGGCTCAAGAAATTAGTATGGATTGTTATGATAGCTTTCAGATGGTTTCAACAACAGCCGTCGTGCGTGGTTGATACGGTCGACATTTCTACCACTTAGAACCACTGTTTTGTGGTTGGAAGTGGTACGTGTGAGTTGATAATACAGTCTATTACCACCAGTCACGCTTTAACTTGCTTGGGTATACTCACCCCATTTAGTTTTATTAACAGGTGTATCCAATTTATTAAGGTCCAGTTTCAAATTAAATAAATTTAAATTTAATGTATTTTCAAAGTACTCGTTCGATTTCACTTCTAAGTCCTTATATTGCTTATCTAGTTCTGATTTTTGTAATATGTAATCGGGGAAACCTGGAACGGGGAAAATAGTTATCAGTCCAGTTAGCCTTCCTGTGTGATGGTACTACCACTTTCAAATGGTGTTACATGTTTCAAGATCTGTTTAGAAGTAGTCAGATATAACTAGAGGAGTTTGCACTGCCAATCTGGATGGTGTCAAGCGGAGGCGACTGCTGTCTGTAAAAATCAATCTGTAGGAGCAGTTGTTCATAGACAGGACTTTAACTTAACATTATATGTCGAGCTACTATAAAAAAACGAATGATGATTTAAATGAAGATGATGAACATTTTTTTTAATTGTAGCTCGGCATGTGACAACACTCCGCCTGATGTAAAGCTAGAATGCGGTCCATGAATAGAAACAACTGCTACTACAGAGAAACCTGTGCGGGCAGCAGTCGCCTACACTATGCCGGCTTGAGGAGACGAACATGTACCATCTATTGACAGTGCACACTCCTCTCGCTATACCTGGCTACTTTCAAACTATTCCCGAAACGCGGCAAAGTCACTTCACGGGTGTTACATTCGAAAGTGGTGGTACTTCCCCAGGACGGCAGACTGGGCTAATAACCATCATCAGTCTGCCTACCACTCTTTAATAGTGCCTATAGACACTGAGCGACCAAAGTACATATAACAATGTTACATTGGTACCGGTCAGAATTAGCGAGGTTCGAACACGGGTCTCATCGATCGTGAGTTCACGCGTCTTACCGCTAGACCACGGCCGCTCAATATTTAAATGAAGATGATGAACATACAAAAGAACTCACCAATCATATCAGTAATAGCGTCTGCTTTAATAATAGCTGATTCTCTTGTCTCAGAATCCATCCAGTCCAGATTTTTAAGGTTTCTTTTGAACGCATTTCTTATATTATCTATCATGATTTCCCCTTGAGTCTTAGCTTCTCCATGGAAGACTTCTCGAACAAACATAGCGCCTACTGCAAAGCCTGGAAGAGAGGGTAATAAACACCTTATTAATCTCTGGTTTCTGGAGTTAGGCTGAAATCCACACGTTGTTGCACTGTCTAATGGCTGGCGTTCACTAGGCTTGCGGAATCGAAACGAATCGCATCAAATTCCACCACGACGCTTCATGCGGTCTTCGCTAATGCGGTAACCGTCTTATAAAGCAATAGAAACAGTATTTGAAAACCGCGCCGCACCGCATCGCGCCTCACAAATGCGGTCTCAGCCTTAAATTGACTCATTAATCAAGAGCCGAGGTAAATCAAACTTGTCAAGCAAATTTCTGACTTCATCGTTGACGAATCGCTTCGAATTTCCATATAATACGAAGCGATTCGTCAACGATGAACGCATGCGGAAGAAATGAAATTCGAATTGACAATTCATGACAGAGCATACTAGGAGAGACTTTACCTATGGTGGTACATCTCCAGGATAATAACCATCATCAGTCTGCCTTCCACTTTATATTAAATCTCCATCCGATACCAATGTAACTGTGTACTTTTGTTATTTAATACTTACCAAGTGCATTATTGGTGTCAGTAACGCAATATCTCCAGGATTCTTCAGTGCCTTCAGAGCCGAATAGTGCCTTTCTCAATATTTTAGTAGCATCACGGAATGATTTAGACAGAGAGGTAGACAGTGACCTAGACACTTGCCACATCATGTAACTTATTACTGTTCTGTAAAAAAAAGAAAAATAAGTTTCAGATTTCTGAAAATTAGGTAAGTAGTTAAGTATGGTGGGCAAACTGATGATAGTTATTAGCCCAGACGCCGTGTTGGAGTAATACCAGCACTTTCTAATGTAACATCCGCGAAGTGACCTTGAAATGACCTGGATGATGCACATTCTTCTCAGAGGCGACTGCTGCCTATATATCTGTAGTAACAATTGCTTCCATTCATTCCTCTTGTTATACCGGCTTCATTCTAAGCTATTCCCGAAATGCAACAAAGTCACTTCCAAGGTGTTACATTTGAAAGTGGTGGTACTACCCCAGGGCAGCAGACTGGGCTAATAACCATCATCAGTCTACCTACCACTCTTTACTAAATTATTGATTAAACAAAGAGTGTACTAACTTTTGATCGTCATCGGTTTTACTATATTTTCTAATGACTTTTGTTAAGTTTCTAAAATAATCCGGCGCATACACGATTATGCGTTCTTCGTCTGAAATCTGAAAAAATAGCGAAAATTATATGCAAGGTATTTTTAATAAAATATTTTATTAATTATGTATTTCCGCAAAGTAACGTTTTAGGTCTAATTGCACCAAAAGGCCCGTTAAAGTCATTTTGACAGTTACATTTTACGATTACGTTTAAATTTACTCCACACGCATTGCACCATCTTGTAAATTCATATCGTTATCGTTAAAAGGGTAGCTGATGTAATTAGGAGTACATTTTTTTTATTTTATTTATTTAAAACTTAATATAACATGTACATAGGCGAACTTAATGCTAAATAGCATTCTCTTCCAGCTAACCTCTGTGTTTGTGACAGGTGTGAGCGACAGGAAGTGACATTCCCGAAAAATTAATAAAAAAACATATTTGGCCTCTTTTCACTTGACGTTAGTGACATTGGTTTACCTATTACTTTAACTTTGACCAGTCAAAATTCGCTGGTTACGGTTAGCGTTAAAGTAAACGTCGTTTTTTTTGAAGCAACCCAATTTTAATTTTAACCATTACTTTAACGTTAAGTCATATGGTGCAATTGGACCTAATTGATTTTATTCACAGCCTAGGAGTAATAAGACCTGCTCGAGCCTAAGCTGTCTTGTGTTGCCCCAAACTGGTGGTCCGCCACGTCACCCAACTACGTCACTGAGAGACGCCAAAATGAGACCATTCATTTAGAGCTACCAGGTATATGTATAAAAAATAACAAAAGAACTTACACTACGATTAACCATTTTAAATGCGTCATTGAAGAACATGGACCAGTTCATAAAGGGAGCTATTTTCTGCCACTCTTTAACAGTAAACGGGTTATATAGAAGTTCTTCATCTCGCCTGTCCTCCGAGGGAGTGGTTATGTTAGCTAACTCTGTTTCAAACTTAATAACTTTCTCCATTTGTACTCTCGCCTCTTGTTTATTTGCACCCAATAGGACACAAATTCGTGTCATGTAATCTAGATAGGCGTTTAAGACCTTTTGATTACCAGTCTTGTTTAGATAATTGTCTCGTGTTGGAAGGTTTAGACCTCCTTGGTCTAGCTGTAATAAGAAAAATGGAAAATAAATGCCTCCTCTCCTCAAAAAATCTCCTCAAGCCGGCATAGTAGAAGCGATTCCTGTCTGTAGGGCAGTGGTGCATATGACAACACTCCGCCTGATGTTAAGGTAGAGTGCGTACCATGAACGGAAACAACTGCTATCGCAGAGAAATTTTGCAATGGAGAATGACGAAAGACTTCTAGAACCGGCATAGTGATGGCGAGTGCACCGTGTTTACTAGTCGTAGGTGCTCATGAATTTCCACTGTATTTACGATCAGGCTGACGAAAACTATGCAATATGAACTTTCATAGGTTTTTAAGGCAATAAATGGATTAATTCGATACCTATAATTTACTTACAACAATGACATGCTTTGATGAATTGCGATCATCTTCTGACACAGCCCAATTGAATAAACCACCGAGATTGTATCTACAAAAAAAGATGTAAGTTTCAGAACGTATTCTATAGTTTCTTACACTTTAACCAAGTGTAAATTAAGTGTGTGTCTGAAAAAGCGGTACAGCCTTAGACTGTAAACGACTGAACGAAGTCGAAGCGACCACGCGTCTCCTGAGGATGCCACGTGGAATGGCGAAACGCGTCGGAGGTTTTTGCGTGTTAGTGAAGGGTCTAACATTCACATCAGCGACTATGTACCTACCCTCACTAACATTGATTAGCGGAAACTAGTTGCACAGTAGTGTTTGGAAAATAATTTTAGTAGTGGAGTTTTTGGCGCGCATTTGCCCGAGAAGGTTGAGGTGTTTTTTTATCCCTTTCCCTTAATTAGTTTAGTGGTTATTATTGTGTAAAATTGGTGTTATTTTGCGTAAGTTTATGCTGCGCTTGTTAGTAATTGTGGACACATTAAAATTCACTCTATATGAGGCAACGGAAGCAGTTTTTTTTTGTGGTTATCCCGCGCCGCGAAAACGCTCATATTGTGACGTGACCAAAACACCATTGCAATTTGATGCAAAAACATTAAGAATTTACTACTCGACATTGGCAGAATTGTCGTTGTTATGACATATGAGGCCATTTAACAAGAGAAGAAGAAGAATTTTAGTAGTAGGGCTTTAAAATGGAAACAGAATACTCACAAATTCTGTATATCTTGCACTAACTTCTGTAGATTATATTTTTGTGGTTTTATTAATGTGTTGTTTAATATATGCCATCCGCCAAGTTTCTTTATAACCATTATCAATGGTTTTTCAGCCAATTTCTCTATAGTTTCATTCGTATCCATACAAGAGTCGTAATAGATACGAGCTTTCGATTCGGCTCCTGTACTGTTTAGCGTAGATACGTTAACTTTTTCTAGAACAAATATATAAATATTATTCATCGGTTTTTTAAATTGTAGCTCGGCATATACTCCGCCTGGTGTTAAACTAAAATGCGGTCCATGAACGGGCTTATGGAGAAGAATGTGCACCATCCAAATTGACAGTGAATACTCCTCTTTGTGTAACACCACTTTGAAACTGCTACTTACAGAAATTTCCCTGTGATAGCAGTTGTTTTCATTCACAGACCGCACTCTACCTTAACATCAGGCGGAGTGCAACCATAAAAAAGTGCCCGTCTATAAAGGGTGTCTGGATAGTGTCCATTCGTCTTATAAAGACGGCATAGCGACGGTCTGTTGCCCGCAATTTTTTTGTGATAGTAGTGGTTTCCGTGCATGGAATACTTAACGTCATGTTTGTCGCGTGCCGGACTACTATAATAAAAAGGCTTTTTCAGGCAGTGGTAAAATATACAGGAAGGTATCGATCAAAAGTTTCCGCTTATCCATATAGGATATAAAACCCATAAACCCCAAGGCTGTCTACACAACAAAAAATATAACAATTCTAAAAAAAATATTTATTTAAAACTTTACAACCTGTTATGAAATACTAAAGCCGTATCCAAAATAAACAAGTATGAAAAAAATTCGTTAATTATATTTATAAGTAAAACGTCACAGATGTACAATAAATCTGAAATAGTATTGTTACATTGTTAACAACAAAATATATGTGATAACGAATACTGAATATGTTCATAGAATTCAGTGGTTCTCAAACTTCCTATGTATTTAATTAAATTTAAACGCTATTTTTATTGTATCTCGGCATATGACAACACTCCGCTTGATGGGCGGTACATAAACGAAAACAACTGTTACTACAGACATCAGTCACCCCCACTATGTCGGCTTAAAGAGACGAACGTGCACAAATTGACAGTGCACATTCCACTCGCTATATCGGGCTACTTTTCCAAACGCGGCATGGTCACTTCACGAGTATTACATTCGAAAGTAGTGGTACCTCAAGACAATAGACTGGGCTAATAACCATCATCAGTCTGCCTACCAGTGTTTATTAGTGACAATAGGTACTGAGCAACTAAAATGGCTTATATACTTATAAAATTTAGCGAGGTTTGAATCTTGTCATCTACCGCTAGACCACGGCCGCTCAATAGCGTCAAAATTAAATATATTTCCTTAATAATAACACAACATTATTTTATTTATTTATATACAGCATAGTCTACAGCTGTTGGCCAGCCAAGTCACTACGTGTCACATCAAATATTATTCAAATATTCATTAAAAGTAAAATATAAAATAAATTATCCTTGAAGATAAAGAACCAATGACCTATTCAAACAAAACTTGAAAAGATAAATAGCAGCTGAAAAACTAACAAATTATATGTACGCTAACAAGAAAAGCTAATAGCGCTATGAAAACCCGCATTTATAATGGAAAAATGAACTCGCAAAATTATTAAATAAATACATATATCCATTGGAAAATAATACAGGAATTACCAAATCACTTAAGTATATACTATACAGGATGTCCCGTAAGTAGTGGTGTCAACGGTATTTTACAGATAGAGGGGTTCAATATCTACAATATAATTTGGTGATTTTTTAAAATACCTTCTGGTTTAAAAGTTATGACATTTTTAAAGAATTATCATTTTTTCCTCCGTTTTATCACAAAACAATGTTTTAAAAATTTGTTTACAATTATTTTCACTGATCTTTTTATTTAAGTGGGTTGAGAAAATACAGGGCTTTCTAATTAAAATGTTATTTGTAACCAATTAATAACCATGATTAAATAAAAAAATAAAATCTAAACAAGATTTAATTTATCAAATTTTAAGCAAAATATTTAAACGAAACTGGTGTAAAAAAATTGTATGTAAGGTTACGGGACCATTATTTTAAAAATATCTACAATTCACACGGACTCTAAAAACGTATAATAATGTTCACTGTCATTTTAATTACATTTTGTATTTTGGTACGTCGAATTTCCCCATTTAGTTTCCTAATAACCATTTTATTGTAGTTCGGATGCCTACTAGTGACAATAGGCACTGAGCGAACAAAGTACATATATCAAAGTTACATTGGTACCGGTCAGAATTAGCGAGGTTCGAACACGGGTCTCATCGATCGTGAGTTCACGCATCTTACCGCTAGACCACGGTCGCTCGTAAAAAAGTTTATAAGTATTGTACAAAATAAAAACAAGTGGACAATATATTTTCTAGCCCCCACCGTACATTAGCCGTATCGTCATAGACGCGTAATATAGATTAATTACAGAAAAGACTTTTCAATGTTTATGCAAAACAAGGGCTTTTATGAGACTCTGACGAGATCCCAGTAGGTGCAGTTTCATTTTTTAACAGGATAATTGTTTCAGAGATTGTTTTATGTTTTTGTTCATCATCATCATTCACTTTTATTATTTTTAGTTTGAGTTTTTTTTTTCATAATAGAGTGACAACACTCTATTTGATTATATGGACGTGGAACAACTGCCATCACACAAAAATGTCAGCAGACAAAAGTCTGCCGGCTTGATGAAACGAATATATTTTTATGAATAAACTTACCCAAAGCATATCTTAAAGTCAATTGATTCGCCAATTCGATCTTACTAAATATACCCCAACTCGATTTCCCCTCCGGTATCGGGTTGTTCCTTATCCAACCCCCGCAAGCGAACTCATAGAAGTCATCGCACGGGTCAATTTTAGTGTTTAATGCGCTTATAACTTCACTCGCTGTGTAGATACAAGAGCCCGACAAACAAACACTTGTGTCACCTGGAACTAATAAAAACAATTCTTAGAGTTTCAGCTGTACATAAATACTGGGTCCTAACAAATAATCGAGCTTCGTCCGGTCCCATGGTCCATTTAGACAGTAAAACATATTTGTCCAGTCTGTCGTCCTGGGGCAGTACCACCACTTTCGAATGTAACACCCGTGAAGCAACCTTGTCGCGTTTCGGGAATAGTTTGAAAGTAGCCAGGGAAAGAGAGGAGTGTGCACTGTCAATCTAGATGGTGCATACTCGTCTCCTCAGGCCTGCATAGCGGAGGCGATTGCTGCCCATAGAGATTTATCTATAATAGCAGTTGTTTCCGTTCACGGACCGCACTCTAGCTTTACATCAGGCGGAGTGTTGTCACATGTCGAGCTACAATAAAAAAAAATAAAAAAAAATAAAAATGTCGATTAATATCCAACGACGTAACGTTAGGGACTTTATTATACATAAGGTAGAATTAAATGTTCGTAAAAATAGATAAAATCTTGTTATATTTTATGCTCAAAAATTCTAAAAATACTTAAAGAGTAGAACTGAAGACTAGGCTACATGGACAATGAATTTAACGGCCGTAGTCGAAAACCGGATCTTTGTAGGACTGTGAATCTGTGATTGGCTGTAATCGTCAACAGTTTTCCATTTCCCTAACCTAACCTATGCGTGTCGATGATCATACGTATGTCCACTTAATTGCTGCTCATCATTTATGCAGCGGAAGTGCGACGCTCATCACGGCCGAGAGATGACGCTAAAAAGCGTATACCAACCGTGGACTTCAATGGTTCAGCGTCTCAATGTCAATTACCTTTTATCATGATCTTTAAATAGACTTAAAAGAGCAGTATTGATTTTTTAAAGGAAAATTTTTATCCCATATTTCTAGTGTTAATTGAAAAAGACCTTATTATTTGTATGAATAGGAACTAAACTTGTCAATTCCTTATACAAAATTGTTACTACGGAAATAGACGCAAAAATACATGACACTATTACAATTTTTCAAAGTTATTTTTACACATATAGGCTTCGCAATCCACGATCTGCTAGGAAGTACACATTCGTCTCCTCGCGAAGGCGATTGATATCTGCAAAAATTTCTCTTAGCAATTGTTTCCGTTCATGGACGCATATGACAACACTCCGCCTGATGTTAAGCTAGAGTGCGGTCCATGAACTGCTACTACAGAGAAATCTCTATAGGCAGCAGTCGCAAGGCACATTTGTCGTATGCACCATCTAGTTTGACAGTGCACCCTCCTCTTCCCACCCACTTCACGAATGTTACATTCGAAAGTGGTGGTACTACCCCAGAACGACAGACTGGGCTAATAAGCATCCCCAGTCTGCCTACCACTCTTTAATAGTGCCTATAGACAATAAGCTTCTATGAATGAAATACGAGTGAGAAAATTAAAGGAAAATATAAAGACTTACTTTCAGGTTCTGGTTTATAACATGGTGGTACAGGCAGATATTTAGGTTTACTAAAAGTTATCACGAATAATGTAATACACATCATTGCAATGATTAGGCAGGCAATTACAATTAGAAGTGCTCGTTCCAACTTTGTGCGGCGATTCCATATTGATATACCCTGAAATACAAATTTATTATTTATTATCTTTAAATAATTCCCAATAAATATCTGAGCTTCAAACTAAAAAAGGGCTTCGGTCGAGCATATATTTAATTAAATAAGGTGCCAATCACCAAAATTGATTAAAGTTTAGAGTTGACAAACGTTATAACTCGAAAATCGTTGTCGTGGCTAAATTTTTTTGTTATTTTAATGCATAAATTTTTCTTGTAGCCCTACCCACTTCCTCTGATAGATATATAAGTATTAAGTATATATAAAATATATACGAGTATGTATATTGTATATCTCTAACAGTAGAGCCTGAAAGAAAATTTTCAAATATCGAATTTTCAAAAACCGCCTGACGAGAGTACCTCCTAAATAAAAAATAAACTACAATTATGACCTTGTTATGTGTAATATAAATAACAAAGCGTTGATAATAGAACTTATTTATAAAAGATAACAAATAAAATATCCGGTTACAACGCTTACAACTTAGATTATAGGTTCCTAATTGTCAATTTTATTCCCGCAGCGGGAGTTTTGGCGGCTATCACGGAGACATTGGCTTATCTGTTTTGAATTATTTTCCTAAACTGTGTTTCTTCGAGTGTTAACGTATAATAATGGTGCATTATTAACCATTAAGTGTTCATGAATGTGCGTGAGTACGGGCAAACAATTCAGAAGAATAGGAAGTTTTAGTAAGAATGAAACTATTTTTGACTTAACTGAGACCTAATACACAATAATGTTAACTTGATGCAAATATTTACTTTGACACTGGCAGATTGTTGCAATGCCATAAATTAAAAAAAAAAATCTGCAGCGCAGGGCATTTCGTACTAAACGGCAATTTCATATGTAAAGAACTATTATTTATGATGTGACGTGTTGCACGTTAGATATAGACATAGTGGCCTTCAAGAGGTAATCAAAAAACCTCTCCAGGAAAAAAAAATAGTTATTTAATGTCGGTTTACTAAAGTAATTTAAAATTATAATTATTATTTTTACATTACTCTTTCAATGTACGTTTTTTTATAGAAAATCGTTTTGGTTTTTTTTTTTGTTTTTAGTTTCTTTTTGTCTTCTTTTGTGATTCTATAAATAAATAAATAATTTTAATTATTTTTTTTGACTCCTATAATTTGTACTAGCGAGGTGTTTTCAAAAATTAAAACTATAATATTTTTTTCTAAAGATTATTTATAATTAGTAAACAAAAAAAAACTTCCTAGTCCATTTTATAGTGCAATTTGTACTTTCCAAATAAGTATATAGTACGCATAAATGTAATAAAATTAGTGATACGTTGTTAATTTTTTTAAAATAAATTTATTTAACAATTGCACGTTAAATATCAGACTGATTATTTTATTTATACCATTTTAATTTGTTATTTTGTCTATATCTTAACTTTTTTCATTTTTACCACACTTCCCTTGATATAAGCTAGAGTGCGGTCCATGAGCGGAGACAATTGCTACTACAGAGAAATGACTGCAGAGAACAGTCGCCTCTATTATACCGGCTTGAGGAAACGAATGTACTAGGCTATTACAATTTTATAACGTATTCCATATTTTTTTATCCAAATAAACATTTTGTATAAATTACAGAGTTTTCAACTCACTTTTTTTAGTTAATAAAGACTACATATGCGTTTCATTTACTCAAGATTGGGGTTTAACTAACACAGTAAGAACACACAGCTGCTGAAATCCAAGAATATAACTTTTCATTGGCTGTTTTTTTTTAATTTTTCAGCAAAACCTTTTGCAATGCATTTTAGCATTGTTAATAGGTTTTTTGAGTGTTTTATTTTTTACATTTTTACCTGATTTGTTTAGCTAAATTAGCACGTATGTACTATATTTTTAAAAGTACTAAATAAATTATTATTAATAATAATGCGTCTTACTTCATTTGCGTATTGAGGCTAAAAAGTACGTGATAACTTTATTAAGTTAAAAAAAACTTAATTAATTCTTAAAAACTAATATCTAAATACTTTAGAATTATAATGAAAAGTTAAAAAAAAAATAAACGTAAATTTCCTCCTCAGGATTTTAATTTTCATTTTTCAGTCAATTTAATCAAATTCTTACTCCTTTTTAGGGAATAGGCAGAGATACACACAACTCCCTCCTTTCCTCACATCCACATTCATTTCATACAAATCCTATAGTACTAAGCAATCCAGCCTTCATTTTTCATGATCAATTGCAGATCAGTTTTTCTGTCATTTTACTATCGTGGTCGAGAAGACGAATGTGCACCATCCAGATTGACAGTGCACACTCCTCTCGTTATACCTGGCGTTAAACTGTTCCCGAAAAGTAACAATGCCACTTGTCAAAATAAAAATAAATTTAATTTCGTAATAAATATACTTAATTAGAAAGCCAGAAAAAATAAACATTTTGAAACAATAGCTGTTTGTACAAGGCACGTCATAATTACGTACACAAAAGGTATTATGACGTCATTAGACAATATCTAATTTTGTAAAACCGTGTTTCTATATCTACATTTTATTTTCCTTATATATCTGTAATATAAACAATAAATGAATGTTATATAATACATATTGAGGGAATAACTAAGCATGCAGTAGAGCAGTAAGTTGGACAGATAGGGCACGTGCCTCGGACACACAAAATGGTAGGCAGACTGTTGATGGTTATTAGCCCAGTCTGCCATCCTGGGGTACTGCCACCATCTTCGAATGTAACACTGTGAAGCAAGGGGGGGCAAGTTGATATGGAGGATGAGGAAAGTATGAATTGTAGGTAAAGTACATGAAGCTTTTCACTTGTAGTACGAGCCTTACATCTACGGCGATTGTAATAACAACGGTACAGAGTCTAACATGTAAAGCTACACGAGCTCTTGACTGTACAATAATAAATAAATTCACATTTAACAACTTTTTTAGAATCTCTAGGGGGAGGGGGGCAGCTGCCCCTCCCTGCCCCCCTTGGCGACGCCTTTGCTTTGAAGTGACCTTGTCGCGTTTCGGAATCAGTTTAGAAGAAACCAGGTGCTAAAGCCAATCGAGTGCTCATTGATCGAATCGAAAGCAAAATATATGGAATTTGACGTTCTATGTCACCCAAGTGATGTCAATGATTTTTTTTTTTTACCTCATAGGCAAGCGTGCTCCACCTTAGACCACATCACTGCTTAACACCAGGCAGGGTGTGGTCAAACGCTTGCCTATTAAACATTAAAAAAAACTGATCTTTATGTCACTCTTAATAAAGACAACGTGTTTATCGAATCTACTTGAAAATATGATTGGCAGTAAGCGGAAACAGCTTCAAACTACAATCAGTCAATTGAGTCGAATTTAAATATTTAATTAAGCAATTCAAAGATTCAAGTTCAATAAGGTCCATTTATTACTCACGTCATAGCTTCACCTAATATTAGAAATTAAGAAAAAAAAGGCTTTAATGTTATAATGTTACTTGCTTTAAAACGGTCCAGGATGTGACTAAACTCCGCCTAAAATCTAGAGTGTAATCTATGATCTGCAACTGCTACCACAGTAATTTCTGCGGGAAGCAGCCGCTCCCGCTGTGCCGGCTTGATAAGTACACTCCTTTCGTTATACACGGCTACTTCGATAGGCATCACGCGACTAGGTCACATTTTTTTATTGTAGCTTAGCATGTGACAACACTCCGCCTGATATAGGGGAGTGCGGTCCATGAGTGGAAACAACTGCTACTACAAAGAAATCTCTACGGGCAGCAGTCGCCGGTTTGAGAAGACGAGCATGTACCATCCAGATTGACAGTGCACACTCCTCTCGTTATACCTGGCTACTTTCAAACTATTCCCGAAACGTGACAAGGTCACTTCACGGGTGTTACATTCGAAAGTGGTGGTACTACCCCAGGACGGCAGACTGGGCTTATTAACCATCATCAGTCAGCCTACCACTCTTTAATAGTGCCTGTAGGCATCGTCTCACACGCCTTGCATTAAAAAATTAAAACGAAAAACCATGCACCAGAATCATGATTTTGCAAACTTGCTCATTTTACGATTTTTTTTTCTTCTCATATTTACAAGATTAAATTAAGAAATGCTCCTGTCCTGTAGTTCATCATGATCAAAGTAGTAGACTGAAGGCAAGTTGATCCAGCTTGAGTGAAGCCGTTCATCCGTAATTTTATTTTTCAGTATCACTTATTGCGCAGTTAACGATCGATCATGGATAACGTTATTAGACACTGAACGTAAGATTCTATTTTTAGATCTAAAACGCATATAAATCTTATACTTCAACAGCATTCGCATGCTAGTGTATACTCACGAGTTACTCAATAAATATGGGATGTAAAAAGCTGCCGTGGTCTAGCGGTAAGACGCGCGAACTCACGATCGATGAGACCCGGGTTCTAACCTCGCTAATCATGACCATAGTACCACCACTTTCGAATGTAACATCCGTGAAGTGACCTTGTCGCGTTTCGGGAATAGTTTTGAAAGTAGCCAGGTATAACGAGAGGAGTGTGCACTGTCAATCTGGATGGTGCATGCTCGCCCTCTCAAGCCGGATTAGTGGAGGCGACTGCTGCCCGCACAGGTTTTTCTGTAGTAGCAGTTGTTTAGTTGAGAAATAAAAATTACATAAAAATTAGATAGTATCTAGTAGTTTGAAGGATTTGAACCCGGTTCTCTCAATCATAAGTGGGCACCTTCAATAATTTTTTTATAACGTCTATACTAATCTAGTGCTTGTATTATAGGCTAGAATTTAGTGAAATTTGAACACAGAGAATTAAAGAGTGGTCGGCAGATTGATGATGGTTATTTGTCCAGTTTGTTATCCTGGGATAGTCCACCACTTTCGAATGTACCACCCGTGAAGTGAGGAGTGTGTACTGTCAATCTAGATGGTGCACATTTGTCTCCTGAAGCCTGACTATTGCTTGTAGATGCATGCATGGACCGCACTCTATCTCTACATCAGGCAGAGTGTTGTCTTATGCCGAACCACAATAAAAAAGACAGGTCCTCTATCCACGCCAAGTGAATCCACGTCTTCAAACAAATCAATCATCTGCTCAAAGAAATCAAGAACAATAGCGCCATCATCTACAGAATATGACTCATAAAAGTATTAAATAAACGACTGTATTCATGAGGACATCTGCATAACTAACATTTCGAAGTAATTAATATGTACTATAGGTACTTAACTTACATAGAGATATGTACATAGAGGTGCAAACTTCATGCATCTGACATAAAAAAACCGTAGACAATGTTGCCGTCAAGTCAAATACTAACTGACAGAGAACCTAAACGTGGCTGTGGCCATGTTTTCTCTCTGGGAGCGTTATTGCACATCTAGTTGTATGTATCAATGGCTACCTACGTGTTCTACATACAGAAATTCAGGCACGTGTATCTTCGCATAGGCAAAGTATGGAACCTTGATGTTTTTGACTTTATTATTGAATTATAATGATATACATATATTACAGACTATAGGAACTTATATTTATGAATTAATATATTTTTTTTTTATTGTAGCTCGACATGTGACAACACTCCGCCTGATGTAAAACTAGAGTGCGGTCCATGAATGGAAACAACTGCTACCACAGAGAAATCTCTACGGGCTGCAGTCGCCTCCACTATGCCGGCTTGAGGAGACGAGCATGTACCATCTAGATTGACAGTGCACACTCCTCTCTTATATCTGGCTACTTTCAAACTATTCCCGAAACGCGACATATCAAAGGAGAATGCCCATTCGCCTAAGAAAAATGGGCCCACTATTTTTTTCTTGAGTTTGTCGATGATTTTTAGTTAAATTTCCTTATTACCAAACAGTTTTAATTTTTTCACCCGGATTATTGAGTAATTAGATGTTTTTTGATACAATATTTGAGGTAATTATTATTTTAAATGCTTTAATAATTGAAGATATCTGTTTTTTATGTAATTAAACATTGTCTATTGGATGATAAATGATGTGTTGATATAATTAAAATTAATTAATGAATAAAAAAATAAGATATTCTTTTAGAATATTGTTTTGCTACCAAACTATTAGGTATCAAGTGGGCCTAAAAAGGGGATTCTTCTTTCTTTTAATTTATAATTTAAATTTATCATATTTTAATTGTATTTATGTTATAAATAACATTACAGTAGTTATTTGAATAGAAATACATGAATTGTCATTATCATGCACATGCAAGGTAAGGAGGAAATAATGTACATAATTACTGTAGTTAATTAATGACATCTCGATTGATGGAACTCTTGTAATTAGTTTTTTTTTATATTGACCTTGACTGGAGAACCGCAGTACACGGTGGTCACTATGCCGGCCTAAGAAGCCGTGATACGGGCATAAATGTCTATGAACTATTGTTTTTTTTAGCTCGTCATAATTTCAAGCCAGAGTGCGATTAATAAACGGAGGCGTCTGTTGTCGGCGACGAGGATCTGCAGACAACAGTCGCTCGCACTATGCCGGCTTTGTTAGATGCCTCTTCGTGCTGCTTGACGTACGAACCCAGTGTTTGTAAACATTCGCGCTTAGAAGTAGCCGCGTATAACGAGAGCCTATGCCTTATCAATTCGTCTCCTAAAGACGGTATAATGGAAGCGATTACTGCCTGCAAACATTTTTCTTTCATAAATATTGTTTTTGGTCATAGAGTTCTAGCTTAACATCAGGCAGAGTGTGGCCACAAGCCGAGCTACTATAAGAAATATACACACAAGTACTTTACGTAATATTTAAAAATAATATGTAACAAATTAAAGTCGATTAAAGTCGATTATTAACGGTAGACGTAATTACTAATATTAATATTTTATTCGCATTATGTCATTGTATTTCATATAAATCTGTACAAATAAGTTTTCTTTTTTTAGTCTGACCTTGGCAACAATCGCCTCCGCTATGCCGGCCTGAGGAGATGAATGTGCACCACCCAGATTAACAGTTCACACTCCTCTCGCAATACCCGACTACTTCCAAACTGATCCCGAAACGCGATAATGTCACCCATAAGGTATTACATTCGAAAGTGGTGGTACTACCCCAGGACGGCAGACTAGACTAATAGCCACCTTCAGTCTGCATACCACTCTTTAATAAGCGACCAATGTATCTATAACAAAGTTGCATTGGTACCGATCAGAATTAGCGAGGTTCGAACACGGGTCACATTGATCGTGAGTTCACGCGTTTTACCGCTAGACCATGGCCGCTCTATTCTATAACGCTCAATTCAAAAACTGTAAAAAGGGTGGTAGGCAGACTGATGATGGTTATTTGTCCAGTCTGCCGTCCTGGGGTAGTACCACCACTTTCGAGTGTAACACCCGTGAAGTGAGCTTGTCGCGTTTCGGGAATAGTTTGAAAGTAGCCAGGTATAACGAGAGAAGTGTGCACTGTCAATCTAGATGATACATGCTCGTCTCCTCAAGCTGGCGCAGTGGAAGCGACTGCTACCCGCACAGGTTTCTCTGTAGTAGCAATTGTTTCCATTCATGGACCGCACTCTAGCTTTACATCAGAGTGTTGTCACATGTCACAAAAAAAAAACTAAAAACATAGCAATCAACCTAGATGGTCTCCTTAAACCGGCATAGCGGAGTCGACTGCTGCCTTTAGCAAATCTGTTGTGGCAGTTGTTTATGGACCGCATTCTAGCTTATCATCAGGCGGAGTTACAATAAATAAATAAAGTATGTAAGTATCTATTACATACATTCAATTAATTAGTTAACTCTGACGCAGTTAAACAAAAATAATAGCTATTTTGTGTTGGAAGACCATGACCTAATGACGTCTGGATTTAAAAATACCATAAGTTGGAGTTTGACTTCAACTTATATGACCAGTAAACACGTTTTTGATGGCTACCGGTTCGTATCCGAGGAGTTTATAAAACTTTATTAAATCATATTTGAACAATTGGATAATTTTATTATAAATATTAACAGAGCGGCCGTGGCCTAGCGGTAAGACGCGTGAACTCACGATTGATGAGACCCGTGTTCGAACCTCGCTAAAAACCGGTACCAATGTAACTTTGTTATATGTACTTTGGTCGCTCAGTGTCTATAGGCACTATTAAAGAGTGGTAGGCAGACTGATGATGGTTATTTGTCTAGTTTGCCGTCCTGGGGTAGTACCACCCCTTGCGAATGTAACGAATAGTTTGAAAGTAGCCAGGTATAACGAGAGGAGTATGCACTGTCAATCTAGTTGGTACATGCTCGTCTCCTAAAGCCAGCATAGTGGAGGCGACTGCTGCCCGCACAAGTTTCCCTGTAGTTGCAGTTGTTTCCATTCATGGACCGCACTCTAGCTTTACCTCAGGCGGAGTGTTGTCACATGCCGGACCACAATAAATTTAAGTTTTAATTATCACGATCAATACGATACGTTTTATTGATTTAAAATGTGAGGAATTTGGTTAGAAAAAATCTTAAATTAAGGGCTGATTGATGAAGAAAGGGCGTATTTAAGTAGGTGCGAGAACGGCATTGGAAAGCTTGTACACAAAATTCAAACGCACGGGAGCGCAACAAGCCACCAACCAAAAAAGTAAATTATTAATTAGCGATGAAAAGCTGCCCTAATAGGAAAAAACCCTTAGGTACTTCGATCCCTAAGGGTGGCGGAATCAGGTGTCGTGAACGTGCGTGTTGATTATTTTTTATTTCACTGTTTTGTGTAATAGAACGAATAGAATATGCCATAATAAAAAAGAAGTAAAATAGCTCGCAGTAATGGATCTACTAACTAGACATTAGTCCCTCTAAATCGGTATAGTGGAGGCGACCGCTAGCAGTAGAAACTCTGTGTTTTTATTTTTTTTTACATTTATTTTATTTATTCACATGCTCACTACAAGTTGCAGCCGAAAAAAGTTACATACATATATTTTAAGGTCTGATCAGTAAAGCTGGGCTGCAACTCAAGTGGTAGCATATCTGCTTGTAGACCGCACTTTAGCTTAATATCAGACGAATACTACAGCGAAACCTGTGCGGGCAGCAGTCGCCTCCACCATGCCGGCTTGAGGAGACGAGCATGTACCATCTATTGACAGTGCACGCTCCTCTCGCTATACCTGGCTACTTTCAAACTATTCCCGAAACGCGACAAGGTACATTACAAAAAAAAATTAACATCATAAAAAAACATACGTTACAAAAATATTTTTCCTGTTCAGGTTTCGGCGCTGTGTCAAAAAGGTTTAATCTAGAATTTTGAAAGAAGTCTGAGCTAGAATTTTCCCTTGAGACTAGATCTGCTGAAGAACTCTCCCTTGTCATAGAAGGTCTCGCTTTAACAAAACTTCTCTTTTCCTTCGCAAGTTTTAACCAATTGAATTTATTCACAGAGTCAGATCCAGGCGGTGGAGTAGCAGTCCCCGAAGACGAATCATCAGGAGTAACGCTAACACTTTGTTCCACCATTTTGAATTTTAACCAAAATATTTTTTCCTGTTCACATTTTTTATTTATTTATTTGTTAATTCGTCCATTCCGGCCAGTGACGCACGTGAACCGCGTTTATTTTTGTAATGTGAAACGCGTGTTATACGTTCGAATGTTATGATAAAACTGAATAGTAAGTAGTACTTCTGTTCGTGCGCAGGAGCATGTCCGATAAAACTATTATGTACACATTAATCATTTGAAAAGGATCCTATGTAATTATTTATAGACAATAATAACCATAATTATAAAAATATATATACAGGATGTCCCGTAAGTAGTGGTGTCAACGGTATTTTACAGATAGAGGGGTTCAATATCTACAATATAATTTGGTGTTTTTTTTTTATACCTCTTGGTTTAAAGTTATGACATTTTTAAAGAATTATCATTTTTTCCCCCGTTTTATCACAAAATAATGTTTTAAAAATGTGTTTACAATTATTTTCACTGGTCTTTTTATTTAAGTGGGTTGAGAAAATACAGGGCTTTCTAATTAAAATGTTATGTGTAACCAATTAATAACCATGATTAAATAAAAAATTAAAATCTAAACAAGATTTAATTTATCAAATTTTAAGCAAAATATTTAAACGAAGCTGGTGTAAAAAAATTGTATGTAAGATTACGAGACCATTATTTTAAAAATATCTACATTTCACACGGGTTCTAAAAACGTATAATAATAACTGGTCAATGAATGGTGTACATTCGTACCCTCAAGCCGGCATACGGCTGTAGATATTTCGCGGCAGCAGTTCTTTCTGCTCATAAATCGCACTCTAGCTTAGGGCTGTTATTATTGCTAGCGTACTTTTTTTTTGAATTAGTTTTACTTAGTAACTATAACGAGACTAAAAAACATATTATTAAACTATAGGGTAGTAAGTTATTAAATAAATATGTGTATAAATTGTAGCTCGGCATGTGACAACACTCCGCCTGATGTAAAGCTAGAGTGCGGGAAGTTTCCATGAAGGGAAACAACTGCTACTACAGATAAACATGTGCGGGCAGCAGTCGAGCATGTACCATCTAAATTGACAGTGCACACTCCTCTCGTTATACCTGGCTACTTTCAAACTATTCCCGAAACGCGACAAGCTTACTTCACGGGTGTTATTCGAAAGTGGTGGTACTACCCCAGGACGGCAAATCAATCAAGGTCGAAGCGATCGTATGATCAAGGCGATTTGCACCTATAGGGTCCTTAAGAAGTTTTTTTTTGGCACGACATGTGACCTCGACTGGTCTGATGGTAAACGCAGTAGAAGTCCATGAGCATTGACGACTAGAGAACCGCTCGCACGGTGGCACCAGTCGCCACCACTATGCCGGCCTGAGAAGGTGCTTTTTCACGCCCCGCTTGAAGGATCCAAGGTGAAAGGATTGGGAGAATACAAGTTATAAAAGAAAAAATCATCTCCTTTAGCCTACCTATATCGTAGAAACACGCGAGTGGGTTTTTGTATGTGTAAAATTATCCTCAAAGGTTTCCCCAATAGCTTATAACACTTACGCAAATGGATACAATTCAATTAACAAAACTGCGATGACATAAAAGTTATTTTATTAAATAACATGGCTTCACCCGAATTTAAATAATGCTAATTAAATGATAACCGTGGTCTTGTCTCCGCGTGAATTTACAATCGACAGGACCGTATTCTAACCTCGTTAAATTCTGACCGGTACCAATGTAACTTTTTTTTTAATTGTAGCTCGGTATTTGACAACACTCCGTCTGATGTAAAGCTAGAGTGCGGTCCATGAATGGAAACAACTGCTACTACACATTAGTGTCTAGAGGCAGCAGTAGCCTCCACTATGCCGGCTTGAGGAGACGAGCATGCACCATCTATTGACAGTGCATACTCCTCTCGCTATACCTGGCTACTTTCAAACTATTCCCGAAACGCGACAAGGTCACTTCACGGGTGTTAAATTCGAAAGTGGTGGTATTTTATTTGGTACTTTGGTCGCTCAGTGTCTGTAGTATAATAGAGGCATTAATTAAAGAGTGGTAGGCAGACTGATGACGGTTATTGTACCAATTTCCTGAAGTGCCTTTGTCGCGTTTCGGGATCAGTTTGAAAGTAGTCAGGTGTATCGAGAGGAGTGTGCACTGTCAATCTAAATGGTACATATTCGTCTCATCAAGCCGGCTAGGCGAAGGCGACTGCTGCCTGTAGAAATTTATATATATTTTTTATTGTAGCTCGGCATGTAACAACACTCCGCCTGATGTAGAGCTAGAGTGCGGTCCATGGATGGAAACAACTGCAACTACAGTGAAATCTCGACATGCAGCAGTCGCCTCCACTATGCCGGCTTGAAGAGACAAGCATGTACCATCTAGATTGACAATGCACACTCCTCTCGTTATACCTGGCTACTTTCAAACTATTCCTAAAACGCGACAAAGTCACTTCACAAGTGTTACATTCGAAAGTGGTGGTACTACCCCAAGGCGGCAGACTGGGCTAATAACCATCGTCGGTCTGCCTACCATATCTTATAAAATATGGTATTTATTTATTTATTCATACAGCGTAGTTTAGAGCTGTCGGCCATTTTTATTTTTGCATAGGAGCGTCAAATTACACAAAATATAAATGAAATGAAAACGCCTGAGTTTTATCTGTAACAAACTGCGTGTTATGATTTTATTTTGCGGTTTTTTTTATTCAGTGTTACAACCATTTCTTTTATTTCTTCTTTAAATTACTAATCACTTATTTTTATTAATTCACTAGCTGACCAGCAAACTTCGTACTGCCTCAGAATCAATAAATAAAAAAGTTTAATGATAATTGCAGAATGTTTCAACTGTAGTAAAACATGTCAAAACAATAAGAATTCGTAATCAAACCAAAAAAATTAAATTTCACTTGATTTCTGAACGACTTTTAAGTTTAATTGATTTCTAAACGACGGGACGAACATTAAATGTTTGACATTCAAAACCAAAGGAATAGTTTCTAAGGGAAAGCAAAATTGTTGTTTTTACTATATTCCACGCACTTTTTTCATATTTACTCACCTTTTAAACCTTCCCTAGACTTCCACAAATAATTCAAAACCAAAATTAGCCAAATCAGTCCAGCCGTTCTCGAGTTTTAGCGAGACTAACGAACAGCAATTGATTTTTATATGTCTATAACTCTATATAGAAGAATATAATAAAGAAATAGTCGCATTTCGAGTTTAGCTTGGAAGTAGCCAATGAGAGGAGTACCATTAAAAATATGACTAAATATTTAACATCTTACCATGTGATACCTAATATGGGTACCACCACTCCTGACTCCTTCGCCTAGTTGGATCGAACTCACACTCCCAGAGTCTTCATCCATAAATCCAGTCTTCTTATACCGAGCCATCTGGAAAGGCAAGAAAAACAACTTAGATATATGTATTTTTATAATTTTCAAGTATAATTATAATTAATTTATATAATTTATAAGAGTAATTATTAATTATTAATAATTTTTGAGAGTAAGAAAAACAATAAAAAAGACAAAGAGAAGCGGCCGAAGAAGAGCGGTAAGACGCGTGAACTCACGATCGATGAGACCCGTGTTCGAACCTCGCTAATTTTGACCGGTACCAATGTAACTTTGTTATATGTACTTTGGTCGCTCAGTGCCTATAGGCACTATTAAAGAATGGTAGGCAGACTGATGTTGGTTATTTGTCCAGTCTGCCGTCCTGGGGTAGTACCACCACTTTCGAATGTAACACCCGTGAAGTGACTTTGTCCCGTTTCGGGAATAGTTTGAAAGTAGCCAGGTATAACGAGAGGAGTGTGCACTGTCAATCTAAGATGGTACATGCTCGTCTCCTCAAGCCGGTATAGTGGAGGCGACTGCTACCCACACAGGTTTTCCTGTAGTAGCAGTTGTTTCCATTTACGGACCGCACTCTAGCTTTACATCAGGCGGAGTGTTGTCACATGCCGAGCTACAATTTAAAAAAGAAAGAAGAAAAACGACGCTTGACATTCAAATCCTTCTGCTTTTCTTTCCACTATGATAATATAATTATTCTCTAGTTTATTTTTAAATTTCTAGTTTAATTAATTAGTTAAAGGAGAATGCCCATTCGCCTAAGCAAAATGGGCCCACAAATTTTTTCTCAAATTTGTCGATGATTTTTAGTTAAATTTGTAGATAAATAAATCTATTTCCTTATTACCGATCAGTTTTAATCTTTTGACCCGGGTAATTGAGTAATTAGATGTTTTCTGATGCAATATTTGAGGTTATTATTATTTTAAATGTTTTAATAATTGATTATATCTGTTTTTTATGTAATTAAACATTGTCTTTCGATTGGTAAGTGTTGTGTTGATATAATTAAAATTAATTAAAAAATAAATAACATATTATTTTAGAATATTGCTTTGTTACCAAACTATTAGGTATCAAGGGAGCCCAAAAATGGACATTCTTCTTTAATTTCTAGTTTATGCAATTATGGAAATTATAATTAGAAAACGTAAAATGGTCCTCTAATACTTAAAGATAAGATAGTTTCTAATCTAAAGCTATTATTAAACATTAAATTAAGGTTATATTATACTAATATATAGCTGCAATACCACTGACTCACTCACTGATCTATTGACATCAATTATTTCGTACTTGCCGGTATGGTGGAGGGTAGCGGTTTTTTGAGTCGTATAGAGGATGTTCCAAAACCGTCGAGAAAAATACGACTTTGACCGGAAGTCGATTCTGGACCGGAAGTGGTAGCGATATCTCGGAAACGGGGCGAGTCGGGGCAGTCACCCCGTAGAGAAAGTTGTAGAGAATGTCGTCTTATGCCGAAATCAAAAAAAAAATTTTCAAAATCGGGCAAAAAAAATTTTTCCTCGATCGTATTTATATCCTTTTCCCGCCGGTACGCCAATATGAAACGGAGCATGGCGGTGGGCGTGGCCTAACAGCATCCGCGACGAGGCATTTTCGGGACGAACGATCGAAACGGCTTTACCTCGGTCAGTCGGACGGTGAGCGCGGCCGCGTGAACATCGAATTTGCTCCGCGCGGCGGGCTTTCTTTTAAATATCTCAAGAAGTAGATACGTCAGAGTAACCATGTAAAGAACAATTTTGTTCAGTGTGACCAGCACTATTTTTTTAATTTTTGTTTTTTTTTTTAATTTTTTAAAATCGCCATATCTCGAAAAGTAGATACGTTAGCGTCACCGTGTAAAGACCAATTTTGTTCAGTATGACCAGCACTTTTTTTTTTAAATTTTTGTTTTTTTTTTTTAAATTTTTTAAAATCTTCATATCTCGAAAAGTAGATACGTTAGCGTCACCGTGTAAAGATCAATATTGTTCAGTATGACCAGCACTATTTGCTTTTTTTTTTTAATTTTCTAAAATAGCTATTACTCAAAAAGTACATACGTTAGCGTCACCGTGTAAAGACCAATATTGTTCAGTATGACCAGCACTACTTTTTTTTAAATTTTTTTTTTAATTTTTTAAAATCGCCATGTCTCGAAAAGTAGATACGTTAGCGTCACCGTGTAAAGACCAATTTTGTTCAGTATGACCAGCACTAATTTTTTTTAAATTTTGTTTTTTTTTAAATTTTTTAAAATCGCCATATCTCGAAAAGTAGATACGTTAGCGTCACCGTGTAAAGACCAATTTTGTTCAGAAACGTAAACGCTTTTAGATGGCGAGCTAAATATTTTCAAAACTGCCTAAAATCTATTCGATCTAATACGTTTTACGACAAAAAGGGCCTCCGCGGGCCGCTTGCGCCCGCGGCTTTTACCCAACAGCTAGTTATTATTATTATACTAATATATAGCTGCAATACCACTCACTCACTCACTCACTCACTCACTGATCTATTGACATCAATTATTTCGCACTTGCCGGTATAGTGGAGGGTAGCGGTTTTTTGAGTCGTATAGAGGACGTCCCAAAACCGTCGAGAAAAATACGACTTTGACCGGAAGTCGATTCTGGACCGGAAGTGGTAGCGATATCTCGGAAACGGAAAGAGATGAGGCAAAAGTGCCGGAACAAACGTTGTAGGGAATGCCCTATAATTTCGAAAACGATACTTTTTTTTTCAAAATTGCTCAAAAAAAATTTTTCCTCGATCGTATTTATATCCTTTTCCCGCCGGTACGCCAATATGAAACGGAGCATGGCGGTGGGCGTGGCCTAACAGCATCCGCGTCGATCGCTCGTCGGGGCTCGCGCTCTCTATGTTCCGCCCGTTCAGAGCGCGCAATGAAAATATAACGACGCATTTTCGGGACGAACGATCGAAACGGCTTTACCTCGGTCAGTCGGACGGTGAGCGCGGCCGCGTGAACATCGAATTTGCCCCGCGCGGCGGGCTTTTTTAAAATATCTCAAGAAGTAGATACGTCAGAGTAACCATGTAAAGAACAATTTTGTTCAGTATGACCAGCACTATTTGTTTTTTTATTTTATTTTTTAAATATATATTTTTTTAAATTTTCAAAATCTTCATATCTCGAAAAGTAGATACGTTAGCGTCACCGTGTAAAGACCAATATTGTTCAGTATGACCAGCACTATTTGTTTTTTTTTTTTTTTTTTTTTTTTTAATTTTCTAAATTCGCTATTACTCAAAAAGTACACACGTTAGCGTAATCTTGAAAAGTAGATACGTTAGCGTCACCGTGTAAAGACCAATTTTGTTCAGTATGACCAGCACTATTTGTTTTTTTTTAATTTTCTTTTTTTTTTAATTTTTTAAAATCTTCATATCTCGAAAAGTAGATACGTTAGCGTCACCGTGTAAATACCAATATTGTTCAGTATGACCAGCACTAATTTTTTTTTTATTTTTTTTTTTAATTTTTTTAAATCGCCATATCTCGAAAAGTAGATACGTTAGCGTCACCGTGTAAAGACCAATTTTGTTCAGTATGACCAGCACTAATTTTTTTTAAAATTTTTGTTTTTTTTTTAATTTTTTAAAATCGCCATATCTCGAAAAGTAGATATGTTAGCGTCACCGTGTAAAGACCAATTTTGTTCAGTATGACCAGCACTAATTTTTTTTTAATTTTTTTTTTTTATTAATTTTTTAAAATCGCCATATCTCGAAAAGTAGATACGTTAGCGTCACTGTGTAAAGACCAATTTTGTTCAGAAACGTAAACGCTTTTAGATGGCGAGCTAAATATTTTCAAAACTGCTTAAAATCTATTCGATCTAATACGTTTTACGACAAAAAGGGCCTCCGCGGGCCGCTTGCGCCCGCGGCCTTTACCCAACAGCTAGTACTAATATATAGCTGCAATACCACTCACTCACTCACTCACTCACTCACTGACTGACATCAATTATTTCGTACTTGCCGGTATAGTGGAGGGTAGCGGTTTTTTGAGTCGTATAGAGGGTGTTCCAAAACCGTCGAGAAAAATACGACTTTGACCGGAAGTCGATTCTGGACCGGAAGTGGTAGCGATATCTCGGAAACGGAAAGAGATGGGGCAAAAGTGCCGGAACAAACGTTGTAGGGAATGCCCTCTAATTTCGAAAACGATACTTTTTTTTTCAAAATTGCTCAAAAAAAATTTTTCCTCGATCGTATTTATATCCTTTTCCCGCCAGTACGCCAATATGAAACGGAGCATGGCGGTGGGCGTGGCCTAACAGCATCCGCGTCGATCGCTCGTCGGGGCTCGCGCTCTCTATGTTCCGCCCGTTCAGAGCGCGCAATGAAAATATAACGACGCATTTTCGGGACGAACGATCGAAACGGCTTTACCTCGGTCAGTCGGACGGTGAGCGCGGCCGCGTGAACATCAAATTTGCTCCGCGCGGCAGGCTTTTTTAAAATATCTCAAGAAGTAGATACGTCAGAGTAACCATGTAAAGAACAATTTTGTTCAGTATGACTATTTGTTTTTTTATTTTTTTTTCAATTTTTTTTAAATCGCCGTATCTCAAAAAGTACATACGTTAGCGTCACCGTGTAAGGACCAATATTGTTCAGTATGACCAGCACTACTTTTTTTTTAATTTTGTTTTTTTTTTTAATTTTCTAAAATCGCTATTACTCAAAAAGTACATACGTTAACGTAACCGTGTAAAGACCAATATTGTTCAGTATGACCAGCACTACTTTTTTTTAATTTTGTTTTTTTTTGAATTTTCTAAAATCGCTATTACTCAAAAAGTACATACGTCAACGTAACCGTGTAAAGACCAATATTGTTCAGTATGACCAGCACTATTCTTTTTTTAATTTTTTTTTTCAATCTTTTAAAATCATCAAATCTTGAAAAGTAGATACGTTAGCGTCACCGTGTGAAGACCAATATAGTTCAGTATGACCAGCACTACTTTTTTTTTAAATTTTTGTTTTTTTTTTTAATTTTCTAAAATTGCTATTACTCAAAAAGTACATACGTTAGCGTCACCGTGTAAAGACCAATATTGTTCAGTATGACCAGCACTACTTTTTTATTTTATTTTTTTTTATTTTCTAAAATCGCTATTTCTCAAAAAGTACATACGTTAGCGTAACCGTGTAAAGGTCAATTTTGTTCAGAAACTTAAACGCCTTTAGATGGCGAGCTAAATATTTTCAAAACTGCCCTAAAATCTATTCGATCTAATACGTTTTACGACAAAAAGGGCCTCCGCGGGCCGCTTGCGCCCGCGGTCTTTACCCAACAGCTAGTTTAAATATAAATTTGAATTTTTACGTCAAACGATTGACTAGAATGCCCATTCGCCTAAAAGGAATGGGCCCACAATTTTTTTCTCGAGTTCGTCGATGATTAGGAAAATAAATCTACATTCCTTATCACTGTCAGTTTTAATTTTTTTATCCGGGTTTTTGAGTAATTAGACTTCTTTTGATGCAATATTTGAGGTTATTATTATATTAAATGGTTTTTGAATAATTGATATACGAGTATATCAATATCTTTTATTTAATTAAACATTGTATATTGATAGATACTATTTTAAAATATTTTTTTCTTAACAAACCATTAAATATCAAATGGGCCCAAAAATCGGCATTTTCCTTTTGTTTAAAATCCTTTTGTTTAAATATAATTAGGGTTTTTTTTTAATTGTAGCTCGGCATGTAACAACACTCCGCCTGATGTAAAGCTAGAAATGCTAGAATGGAAACAACTGCTACTACAGGGAAACCTATGTGGGCTGCCGTCGCCTCCACTAGCCGGCTTGAGGAGACAAGCATGTACTTACCATCTAGATTGACAGTGCACACTCCTCTCATTATGAAAAATTAATAGTTGCTTACGTTGGATACTTGAATCTAGTCGGAATCCCATTCTATAAATTTGCATAAAATTACAAAAAGTTTACTAGTCTTGTCATATGCCGAGCTACAATTAAAAAAAAACGAAGTCGTGGGCAAAAGATAGTTAATAAACAAATAATTTTCAAAAGGAAATCGGCTCGTATGAACGCTACGCTCCTGTAATGTATTATAATTGTATTCATACCAAAACTGATTACATATAAATTTTCACAAATGGGTAAGCACATGTCCTAGAGACTTCATATTAGTTTACGTATGACGTCAACAATGTCAAAAGGCATTGTTGTAAACAAAATGATAATCTTTATAAGATAACAATGTTTACTTTGAGTATTTCGCGTGTTCACATTTCATTTTTAACAGTACAATAAAAACTAGCCTCTACAATTCTAACAATTTATAAAAAAGTAGTAACATTTCTATTTGCAGTTTTTTATTTTTATTAAAATCATGAAATGCTTTAATGGAGTTTTGGCGAGAAAATGAAAAGACACCCTTTTTCCATTTTAAATCATATATTGGCTACATTCACAACGATTTCATGAACACTCAATGCATATTAATCTTCCTCTTGCATATTAACATTTGAAAAACAAAATATAGGAAAATAATTGAAGAGAAGTTCGGATGACTGCCGAAACTTTTTTCTTTGCTAGTGTGTGTACACACATTCCACATACCCTAAATCAGAAACATACATTACTCTCCAGATACATGCACGTTGGTTAAGGGTACTCCACATCTAACCCTTCTGAGCAGTTGACCAACCTGACTGAGAGAAGTCTCCATAAGCCTTCGCCCGGCATCACCAACTACTTTCACGTAATAAATCTTTTTAGCAAATCTTCTCTCATCCATCCTTTCCAATTAACCGGACCACCATATTCTACTCTTTCTACTCTGTATAGTTTTTTTTTAATATGATTTTGTTAGATTTTTTTTTCTTAGATACTTATACTAAAGTGCTTGCTTGCATCACGGGCACTAAACGATCTAAGTACATAGTTATATTGGTACCAGTGAGTGGGATTTGAATACGGGTCACATCGATCGCGAGTTCACGATTCCTACCGCTAGACCACAGCAGCTCTAAATAGTTCACTCATCAAAATCGATTTTAATAAATTAAAACTTTGTAAAATTTTTTTACCTTAATTTCATTATTATTTGAAGGCAACCAAAGATATTCCGTAGAGTCTTTTTCCACCATTTTGTCATTGAAAAACAATATCACAAAACGTCTACGTTTTGATGTCAAAATAAACTAACTGTTTTTCACTAATAAACCTTTTTTTATTTATTTGTTTATTTAAAGCCTCCATACATCTCTACGTGTAGAAATAAATAGAAATGTTAAAATGTTTTTCTACGAATTTCTTAGCCAATAGCAATTCGTTTTCTCAAAAATATTAGAAAAGTAAAAAAAAGAGATAGAAATGAATTGTTTTAAGTCGTAAATTACCCCCAGGACAGACAATTGTAAATGATTTATTGTAAATTTAAAAAATATAGCGGCCGTTGTCTAGCGGTAGAATACGCCGATACGACTGTGTTTGAATTTCGCTGACCTGTACGCGTAGACAAAATATATCTGTGTAAGCAATATGCACTGTCGGAGTTGAATCGAAACATGCAAGTGTTAAATGCGAACATAATCGGAGGACTGATGTGTAACAAACATTGATATACAGGGTAATTTTTTTAACTGGGACAAAATATCATACAACGCAATTCTTTATCATTTAACAAGATTCGCCACACAACTTTTTGTCACTAGAATAGTTCTGAAACGTGCCCGTAACATTTTTGCGTTAGTATTATTAATGTAACCATCAGATTATTTACAAATTGTATGGGAATACATTTCATTAAATTTGACTAACATCCGCAGCTTCTATTTTTTCTTCCGATACAATAAAATGATCCTTACACGAAACTGAGTCGAACCGCATCAAAAAAATTTTTCATCAAAATGACTCATTTCCATGGACAACTCAAGCTTGACCAGAAAAATTACTATGCCAAATTCGTTTTCATAAAAAAAGAGCAAATGGTTCCTAAGACAGTTTTCCCGTATCTCCTGTGGTTTAGGATTTCCCCATACTGTCCCAGTTAAAAAAATTACCCTGTAGCAAGCAATAACGCTCCAAATGTTACGCGAGAGAAAAGACTACCTCAGTAACTTTTAGGCCTTCTGTCAACCAGCATTTGACTTGACGGCAACATAGTCAAATCGTTTGAAGCTCTCTTTACTCCTTTCGTTATACCTGGCTACTTCCAAATTGTTCTAAGGTCTAAGGTCACTTCACAGGTGTGGAACTACACCAGGACCACAGACTGGACTAATCATCAACAGTCTGTCTACCGTTCTTTAATTAAAGGTTATTATTGCAAAAGTACTTTTTATTTTCATGAAAAACCTAAAATGGATAGAACAATTGACTAGATACGTGTATATTAATGAATGGCAGCTTTATTTCGATAAAATAAATGACAGATAAGTTATCAAACCCTTGAATTAAAAAACTGTATCGATTTTCCTTTATGCTTTTTTTGATTAAAGAGTAGTAGGCAGACTGATAATGTTTTATCAGCCCAATTTGACGTCCTGGGGTAGGTTCGAGATCAACTAGAAGAAGAAAGTAGCTAAAAGAAAGAAGTAGCTAGGTAAAACAAGAGAAGATTGCATTTTAATGGATGTTCCACATTCGTCCTCTCATACCAGCATAACTTGTGATAGCAGTCATCACTGCTCAGACCAGCTACAGCAGATACTGCTTCAAGTGGTGGGTTAATAAAAAACTGTGGAAGTTGACATAAAATAAGGTTGCCATCTCTAAAATTTGACAACCAGGACAAGACGCGTGAAAACCCCGGCTTTTAGAGCCCAGAACCCGGACATGTTCGTCGGTTGATCGCGACGTGCGGACACAGCACGTGTGTCGCTGGCGGCCCAAGATTTTAAATTTTTAAACCCGGACTATAAACAAAACCCCGCCCGGACGCTCCCCGGATGCCCTCTAAACTAGGATAAATCCAGTGAAATCCGGATGAAGGCAACCCTACATAAAAGTACTTTTTTCGGGACCTTTGCCATCGAGCCTAAACTTATTCTAATTTTTTTTACTTGCCTGTGTAAGTTAGTGATGGTATTACAGGTACTAAGCGATCAAAGTACATATAACATTGTTACATTGATACCGGTCAGAGTTTAGCGAAGTTTGAACACGGGTCTCATCGATCGTGAGATCCGAACTCTATCGCTAGACCACAGCTGTTTATAGCTTAAATCCAAATAAATAAAATTAAAATCAAAAACTCCAAACACCTGTCTGTCATGGTTTAGCGAGAATGCTCTGCGCT
Organism: Tinea pellionella; assembly: GCA_948150575.1. Classification (NCBI taxonomy): domain Eukaryota; kingdom Metazoa; phylum Arthropoda; class Insecta; order Lepidoptera; family Tineidae; genus Tinea; species Tinea pellionella. The sequence goes on along the minus strand of OX411269.1, from coordinate 3,837,062 downwards.
AAACTGACATCGAGACTGTACAGCCTAGACTTCTTCAACAACGCCTCCCTCTCCTTCCAACATAAAAGTATATTTGTGTCAGCAAAATAACTAATAGGAACTAATAATCAGCGAATTTCGATACTCAAGTGCTATACTTGAGTTTTCCAAAGAGATACTTTACCTCTCGTCTTCTCTTGACATACTTTTTAAGATTTTTAACATTAATTGTCTTTTTCTCAAACACTTTTTTTTATTGTAGCTTGGCATATGACCACAGTCTGCTTGATGTCAAGCTAGAGTGCGCTCCATGAACGGAAACAACTGCTATAACAGATAAATTTCTACAGGCAGTAGTCGCTTCGGATCGGATACGAATTTGCACCATCAGGTTGACGGCAGACTGGGCTATTAGCCATCATCAGTCTACCTACCACTCTTTAATAGTGCCTATAAGCACTGAGCAACCAAAGTATATATAACAAAGTTACATTGGTACCGGTCAGAATTAGCGAGGTTCGAACACGGTTCTCATCGATCGTGAGTTCACGCGTCTCACCGCTAAACCACGGCCGCTCTTTTTTTTTATTGTAGCTCGCCATGTGACAACACTCCGCCTGATGTAAAGCTAGAGTGCGGTCCATGATTGGAAACAAGCGCTACTGTTGAGAAACCTGTGCAGGCAGCAGTCGCCTTGAGGCGACGAGCATGTTACATCTAGATTGACAATGCACCTCCTCTCGTTATACCTGACTACTTTTAAACTATTCTCGAAACGCGAGAAGGTAACTTCACGAATGTTACATTCGAAAGTGGTGGTACTATTCCCAGGACGGCAGACTGGGCTAATAACCATCATCAGTCTACCGGTCAGAATTAGCGAGGTTCGAACACGGGTCTCATCGATCGTGAGTTCACGCGTCTCACCGCTAAACCACGGCCGCTCTAAGATATATCTGTAGATTTGATGTAAATTACTAAGATTTAAATGTTTGACTTTTAAAGTGAAATCCCGTAAATAGTCAGTTCACACCAGTAAGTACAACAATGAAAATAAAGGAACAATACTGAATCAATTTATGCATACAATAGTCTGCAGTATAGGGCGGACGTAATTAATTAAACCAATGGAGGACTGCCATTTCTATTTCTTTATTATCTATATAGCGACGTTAGCATGCAACGGAAGAATATAATACGCGGGGAAAATAAAACGAAACACACTCTTTTGTTTAAATATTAAATAAATCTTTCGAAATTAATTGTTATTAAATTATCTAGTCATAAAAAAAAACTAAATATTTTAGTAAGTACCTACCGCAAAATATCGCAAAAAACAGCCAAATAGAAATAAAACATAGGAAATAAAATTAATACATCTGAAATAGAAAAGAAAAAAAAAATAACCAAATTAAAAACAAATATTTACAACGTAAAAGGTACTGTAAGCGAAAAATCGATAAAACAACCAAGATAAACGAAAAATAATATTTCTATAAACAAAAGACGACCTTATAATTAAAAATAACTGAAATTAAGTGATCAATCAATATTTTCATGAAATATGTCGTTGTATTAGCTGTTTTACCATTCACGTCTATTTTTAAGATGCGAAAGTAAATTCTACATGATATTTGGTACAAAATTAGTTTCTCACCGTTATTCCAGACCTTATAACTAACGTAGGCATTAGTATTTTACTTTAAAAGTCCACTTCACATTACATTTAATAAGAAAACTCAATTATGTTAAAAAATAAATCGTAGGACGAGCGGCAAAATACGATGCGACACCGCTCGGCGCACGTCCCTAATTCTATTTCTTTCACGGGTTTCATTCCGTAAAACCGCCTTTGAATCGTTAAACACTATCAGCGCCATCTATTATAAAAGTAAAAAACTAATTTTATTTTAAAAATATCTTCTATTTAATAATTATATTTAATGATTTTATAAATAGTAGTAATAATTTTTAAAAAATAATTTTAACAAAAACAAAGGAATTTATCAGCGCCATCTATGATTTGACCTAGGAACTAGTACAAATACTCTAGAAGCGTCGTTTACGAATTACGATTTGCAATTGGTCAAAACAGAAATGAAGGGCAATGGTACGCATGCGCGTGCGGAGGGGATCTTCAAGTCAATGAAAATAATCACCGAATTTTAGTAGGCGTTGTGCTGTTTGTTCGGGAGTTGCTGTGGTCGGTGTCCAATTTTATTTATTTCAATACGCGTTAGCCGCCTACGGATTAATCTAAAATAAACAAATATTCAGTGCATTTTAATTTGTGAAAATGTCAGCGCCTGTTAAGAAAGTGCCAATTCATTTACAAGTGAGTTTTTAACTGTTTTTTTTGAACCATAACAATAAAAAAATGCCTCTTTTACAAGGTATTGATAAGCGTTGTTTGTAAACGGTTACTTTGCAAATAATAGCACGTATATTTCGTTAAGATATTTAAAGTAACATGTAGATACTATTTAGGTACCGGTTTGGCAAATTTTGGGAGAGTTGACCCATTTTTTGCAAGTGGGTGCCGATGCCGGTGAGTGCAAAAATAGCGACCGAATTTCACACAACATTTACAATAATAATTATTTCATTTTCAAAAATCGTTAGATAACAGATTCGCTATAGGATGTTAGTTTATTTGATATAGTTTTTTTTTTGTACGTGTTAGTATTATATTATTATTATTTATAAATAAAATTACGATGGATTTAATGTTAACTATCTTATTTAATAATTTAGACGTAATAATCCTCTTGCTAAAATTAATTACGCGTTTGGTAGCTTTTTAATTTGGCCGGTTATTATACGTTTGCGAAATGGGGCGCATCTCTGTCTAGGACCTAGGGGTTGGTGACCTCAAAAACTCCTATAGTCTTATTTATAATTAGATAGACAAATTGACAACTCGAAACATACACCACGCCTCCATAATGTTGCCACGTTAAAGTATAGTGTTGTTACACGAATACTTTAATTGATTAATTGAATTATCTTAAAATGACATTTCGACTAGTAATAGCAAATCTACCTATTTTATAATTATTCCGACAATAAATATGTTAATAATAATAAAAACTTTCTTAACAACTTAGGAGTTTAATTTATCTCAGTAATTAATTACTTTAGAGAAAAAAAGTACTAAGATAATTTCATTATATCACTACGCTTTATCGACTGGCATAACTTGCGAAACCATTTTGTGTGTGTAAAAAAAATCGTATATCACTTTTTTTTATCAATTTCTGTCCAATGTACGTCATCGAAATGTTTAATCACACACGATTGCGTGTACGAATTCATACTAGTATTTGCTAAGCCAGTCACAAACAACGAACAGAAAAATATATTAAATATAAAGTTAATTGAATTTTCAATTAAAAGCTGGGTCACAAAATTACAACACTATTTATTTTTTTCCAAAACTCGGCATCCCTTCAAATGTCATTGTTGTCTATCTAATTATAAAGAAGACTATAGTAACATTTCTATCACGTTTTGAGGCGTTCGACGAAGTTTTTTTTAGGGAACCCTAAACTCTAAAGTTAACGACAAAAGTAGTAGATACATCCAAAGTTACATGTTAATATGTTAAATAAACTGTAAGCATGCTAATGCTAGGCCGTTTGTCCACGTGAACGAAAACGACAATATGTCGGCTGTCGGATGACTTTGACCGATATCGGTGATCGTTGTCGGACGGCTAGTTTGGTCACCGTACCGACAAATAGACTACGTAATTATTAATTGTCGTGATCTTGTCGTGACGACATGTTGTCCGTCGGCTGTCGGCCGTAGTAAACAAACCGCAGACCAATTAGTACCGCTACCGACCTAACTACAAAATAAAATAATAAAGGGATAATCCATAATTTTAAAAGTGGTAGGCAGACTGATGATGGTTATTAGCCAAGTCTGCCGTCCTGGAGTAGTACCTACCACTACTTTCCAATAATATCCCTAAATAATATCCCTGATCAGCTCGGGAGTAACCAGGTATAACGAGAGGAGTGAACTGTCAATCTGGATGATACACGTTCATTTCAAGCCGGCATAGCGAGGACGACCGCCGCCTGTAGAAATTTATCTGTAGTAATAGTTGTTTCCTTTAATGGGCCACAGTCTAGCTTTACATTACATGCAAAAACTGGGTACCTAAAAATACGGAACAAACAGCATGAGTACTTCCTTTATCCCGGTCAATTGGAGGCCGACGCACGCACTGCGCATGTCATAAAACATAATTTCTCTACTACTTAACACGTCTATGTACCTACCTAGCTGTAGCCAGTGCACATTTACACATAGGTCTAGAATCTAGATTTTCTATTCAAAAAACTAAGGGTTGGCTATGAAGATTGAGGTGTAAGGGGAGTTTTTTTTTTTTAAGTTTCTAAGGATATCCACATCGTGGAGAGTAAACTAGTACATTAGCTTTATTTTTAAGTGGTAGGCAGACTGATATCCATCGCAAATCTGCCTACCACTCTTTAATAATGCCTATAGACACTGAGCGACCAAAGTACATATAACAAAGTTACATTGGTACCGGTCAGAATTTAGCGAGGTTCGAATACGGGGCTCATCGATCGTGAGTGAGTTCACGAGTCTTACCGCTAGACCACGGCCGCTTATTGATGCAAGAAGAATGGAAAGGTTAAAAAGGGAAGATATAGAAGAACTTTTAGCCTTCTATGCTCCGTTCTCACCAGACCTAGGGTAGGTTGTCTTCTAAGAGATCGTCTTCTAACAATAAGGTCGTTATGTAAAGTACAATGCTCATTTTTGGGCATAGTGGAGGCGACTGCTGCCAGCACAGGTTTCTCTCTGTAGTGGCAGTTGTTTCCATTCGTGGACCGCCCTCTAGCTTTACATCAGGCGGAGTGTTCTCACATGCCGAGCTACAATAAAAAAAACCTTGATATCTAACACTTTGTCAACAAAACGATATTCTAAAATAATACTCGTATCTTCTTTGTTTTTTCATTATTTTATTTCAATTATAACAACAAATCGTTTACCAATCAATTGACAATGTTTAATTACATAAAAAACAGTTGGCATTAATTATTAAAGCCTTTAATATAGTTTTATAATAATCTAAAATATTGCATCAAAAAAAAGTTTAAATACTCGATAACCCGGGTAAAACAAAATTAAAACTGATTTTGTGATAAGAAATGCGTATTTATTTTTCTACATATAAAAATCATCGATAATATCGAGAAAAAAAATTGTGGGCCCATTGCTCTTAGGCGAATGGTATTTATTTAATGAACCACATGTAAAATGTTGGTTATAAATAAATTCTTAAATGGGGTCGGAATTGAATATTCACCCCTTAACGGTTAAAGCAGCACTAAACTTAGGGGAATATGTATGACGTCATCTTACAGTCTGGGCCTTTTTTTTTACAATTAGGAAATTCCCCAAAATGTCTGCAGATACAATACATCGGCCGTGGTATATCGGTAGACCCGTGTTCGAATCTCGCTAAATAATTTTGACCAATGTAACTAGGGTCGCTTAGTGCCTATAGGCACTATTAAAGAGTAGTAGGCAGACTGATGGTGGTTATTAGCACAGCCTGCCTTGCTGGGGTAATACCACCACTTGTAACACCCGTGAAGTGACCGCGTTTCCGTTCATGGATCGCACTCTAGCTTAAGATCTGCCGCAGTGTTGTCACATGCCAAGCTGCATGTATACAAAAATACATATTACATAAACTCGATTCATTCACGTGGCAGATACGTATTGTTATAGACAATTTTGAAATAAAAAAAACAAATCGCTTTATAATTGTTGGCAACACTAGGTTCAGTGGAAAACTGCTACCACACAGAAATTTCAACAGGTTTGATTAGACAAGCGTGCAAAGTCCAGGTTGACAAGGTAGACTCCCTGTAGATACCCGACGATTAGCTCACTTCAAAGAGGTGGTGCTACCCCGTGACGCAGATAAGTGTGTTCATATCAAATTTTTTTTAATATCAGATTAAACGTACGCTGCAATGTATTAAAATTAAGTTTATTCTCCAAAAGAGTGTTTTTAATGCTTAGTCTATTTTCGTGGCCATAAATAACTGTATAGTTCATAGAAATTCATGCAGCGTTCGCCGTAAATTTAATTTTATATGAGGCTCCTGAAATTGCTTGGTTAAAGTTAGATTTACACTTTATTATATAATAAATATGATTCCTGGTGGGTTCCGGAAGATATAAAATTTCAATGGGGTCAGTTACGCAACTTGGGACGGACTTAGAGATTTTTTTTATTGTAGCTTGAGGCTTGAGGAGACGAGCATGCACTATCTTAGATTGACAGTGCACACTCCTCTCGTTATACCTGGCTACTTTTTTAAGTTTAAAATTTAAAAAAAAATTATGTAGTCAAGTTTATATTTAAACGCGTTATGAAATTGACGTGTTGTCTTTGAAAGTGTCAATTAGTTTAAAATGGAGTGACGACAAATTACCTAGTCTTTGAAATGTGTTAGGAGTAAATTTATCGTCGCTTTGAAAAACATATGTTTAAGAGGAGATACTTGTTTCTGGGCTTCTAACGTCTATTTATCATATTACACATAAAAATAGTAATCAATTTATTATAGTAAAAAGGCGATAGGTTATATAAAAATGTAAGTATTTATTAATTAATTTAGGTTATTAGTAATATTGATGTATTCATGTTAGACATTATAGGTCATTTACACCAAGGCCGGTTAAAGTAACTTTAACTATTACTTTTACGGCGACGACGACCGTTAAACGTGTACCTCACACGAGTTGCGCTATCGCGTGCATCGTCGCGCCTGTCATTTTTGACTGTTACTTTAACCTTAATTGTAACCAGCGAATTTTGGCTTGGTTAAAGTTAAAGTAATCGTCAAACCAATCTTGCTAACATCAAATGTATGAAAAGAAGCCAAAAATGTTTTTGTATTATTTTTGGAGATCAGCCACCATTTTAACGATAACAATATGAATTTACACTACATTGCAACGCGTGTGGAGTAAATGTAAACGTTTAACGGTCGTCGTCGCTGTAAAAGTAATAGTTAAAGTTACTTTAACCGGCCTTCTGGTGCAAACCATCCTATGAAATTTATATTACTACTAATATATATTATATTATGAGTTACGAATCGACAGATATTACATTATTAGATGTTATAATTTAGGTATAGTGAACCTATTTTCCATATAAAGAAAATGAATTGTTGGCAGCCCAGTCTTAACTCGAGGAGTGTGCACTGTCAACCTGGCTGGGGCATATTCGTCACCTCAAATCGACATAGTGGAGGCGAATGCTGTGTGCAGAAGTTTCTTGGTTCGTGGCTAGGTTGTTGAACCGCTTAGGTTTGAACATCAGGCGAAGTGCCCACATAAAAAAATAGTTTCAGAGATTTTAATATACAATAAACGACAACTTCATTCAACACGTATTAATAAAAATTAATAGTTTCAGATCATAATCGTAATTCGGGACATAAAATTGTCAACGGTAATCGTTCACAAATAAATTTGTAAACAACGTGTGATTGTCACTAATATTAAGCACCTGACACACGCGAAACACTTTCACTTGTTATTTCTACTATCTATAAATAGATACATTAATAATATTTTCAGTTTTTTTAAGTTGGACACAATTGCTATTACAGAAATATTTTTTTTAGCTCGGCATGTGACAACACTCCGCCTGATGTAAAGCTACAGTGCGGTCCATGAATGGAAACAACTGCTACTACAGAGAAACCTGTACGGGCAGCAATCGCTTCAACTTGAGGAGACGAGCATATCCCATCTAGATTGACAGTGCATTACATTAGTGAGTTACGTTCGAAACAAGGAGGATTATTCTTATCTTCTTCGTCGTCTTTTCGTAACACCGACAGAAAAAAAATGCAAAAGTAAATGCATGTTGAAAGATAAGAAGTAATAATAAATACAATGCCATCGAGATCAGTTATCAGTAAACTAAACTGGCCATACACCTTACGATTTATTTTTTATTGTAGCTCGGCATATGACAACACTCCGCCTGATGTAAAGCTGGAGTGCGGTCCTAAAACAACTGCTACTAAAGAGAAATCTCTAGTAGCAGCAGTCGCCTTCTCTATGCCGGCTTAACCTAACTCAATAACCCGGGTGAAAAAATTAAAGATTGGTGAGGAAATGTAGATTATATTCTACAAAATCGTGAAACTCGACAAAAAAATTGTGGGCCTATTTTCACTCCCTACAATGTTTTTTTTGGGCCTAATTATAGCCCATAAACTTCCTAACCCAATAGAAATCAAATCGTAGCGTGTGTTTGTAACAACGAACAAAATCGAAAAGTATTTTTATCGCAATCTATATTATATTTTTGATAACATTCAAGTGTTTTGACATAGGTAGGTGTATCTGATTAAGTTTTTGGGAGTGGTACCAATTTGATCGAATCATGACGTAGAGGTCGCTTTCCCGTAACTGTTATCAACCGCCTTCTCCTGTAGCAAAGATAGTGACCTTGTCGCGTTTCGGGAATAGTTTGAAAGTAGCCAGGTATAACGACAGGAGAGTGCACAAAAAATCTGGATGGTACATACTCGTCTCTTCAAGCCGACATAGTGGAGGCGACTGCTGCCTGTAGAGATTTATCTGTAGTAGCAGTTGTTTCAAATTCATGGAGCGCACTCAATAGATTGATATCGGTAAACGATTTGTCGTTTGTCGGCTGAAGAAGGTACCATGGGAATAACACTAAGGTCCGAATGCACCCATGTCTATATCCATCCACCTATAGCTATTACTTTCACGTTAAAGTAATGGTTAAAATTAAAATTGGGTTGCTTCAAAAAACCTGTTAGTTTTGACACTTACTTTAACGCTAACCGTAACCAGCGAATTTAGGCCAGTCTAAGTTAAAGTAATAGTTAAACCAATGTCACTTACGTCAAGTGTATGTTTTTTCTATAAATTTTTCGGGAATATACTCGTAATTACATCACCCACCCTTTTATCGATAACGATATGAATTTACACGATGGTGCAACGCGTGTGGAGTAAATGTAAACGTAATCGTTAAAGTCGTCGTAAAATGTAACAGTCAAACTAGCTTTAACGGGCCTTTTGGTGCAATTGGACCTAAATCGGTATCACTGATCGCTATTGAAAGCCAAATCGGTCCGACATAATATTCGTTATCGGACGTCGCGGACAAACGGCCCGGTTTATTCATACCGGATTTTCTTATTTAACATTCCATAATTAGTAACAATTGTCGTTTATTTAACTTTGTCGGTATTTTTAAAACTTACGCTTATATTTTAAATTTTGTTAAAATTTTGCCAGTGTGTCGGTGACTGGAGGGTTCATATTCGACTCCTCGTTTCTGCATAGCGGTTAAATACAGACATTTCTCTTAGCAGTTGTTTCCGTTCATAGACCGCACTCTAGCTTAACATTAGGTGGAGTGTTGTCATACCCTGAGCAACTATTTAAAAAAAAACTCTATTTTATTTTATTTTATCAAGTAGGTAAAATGCAACGAATTATTATAATTACAGTAATTAATAATATTATTATACATAAAGTTATCAATAAATACAAACAAAATGCATTGATATCTATATGTAAATATTGATACGAGCGTCCTAATCTATGTCATACTGACTAGACTTAGATAATGAATTTCCGTTCGATATACTTAAGACATGTTTATGACGTTATCTACCGTTGCATTGTGTTTCGCCGTTTCCCTAAAATATCCACTTCAACGCTGAAACTATGCATTTTTAAATAGTGGTAGGCAGACTAGAGGTAGTGGATTAGTTAGCCCAGACTGCCGTCCTGGGAAATACCATCACTTTGCTCGTGAAGGGACGATATGCAATTAATTCCATTAAAATGCTAGTATTACAGGCAACGAACAACCTAAGTACATCAGAATTTAGCGAGGTTTGAACATGGGTCTCATGGATCGGGAAGTCCGTCCTCTACCGCTGGACCACGGTCGCTCAAAATATAGTTTAGGAAAAATATGGTAAAGTTAATAAACAATATGAAGGCAATAAAGAATAACGTGTTACACCGTTTTTGCTCCTCGAGGAGGTGAAATAAGGTGCGATGTTGAATGGGGACCCCATCATTTCTCAAGTCAACGGAGTCGCGAGCTGGTAATTCCAACGCCTTTACGTCCGCTGAGATAGACAGAACGCTCTCAAACGTCTAATTTATTCTCATAGTTATTAGTAATTACAATAGTTTAGGTTACAGTTAGTTAGTGTTTTAACGTTACTTCATGTGCGCATGAGTGATCGCGACTTGTGTTATTGTACGAATGTAGGTATAGGTCGCGTCAAACTTTATGGCGTTTCAGAAGTTAGTTGCGGGCGCTATTTCGCACAGTACAAGTACATATATGTCAAGTTTACAATAATAAAATTAAGAGTTAGTTTTGAATATGAATAGAGCATATAAAAATAATCCTCTCACGTTCATCGTGCCCCGCTGATACGTAAATTTGTATACTTGCAGCGATTTGTGTCTAACTTTGCAGCCGCCATAAAGTTTGGTCCGTACTATAGTAAGAATGGTTGGCAGACTGATGATGGTTATTAAACCGGGCTGCCGTCCTGGGGTAGTACCACAAATTGCGAATGTAACACCCGTGAAGTGACTTGTCGCGCTATCTAGAGTGACAGTGCACACTCCTCCTGGCTACTTTCAAACTGTCTCCGAAACGCAACGGCATACTGGGCAAATAATCATCATCAGTATGCCTACCACTTCTTAATAGCACTGAGCGACCAAAGTACACATAACAAAATTACATTGGTACCGGTTCGAACACGGGACTCATCGATCGTGATTTCACGCGTCTTACCGCTAGACCACGGCCGCTCTAATTTAATAATAATAAAACTGGTTAGGGGGATTGCTAGCTGTCTTTTCCACCCTGTATAGTAGATCATTATTCGTAGTAGTAAAGTAGTAAATTATTTAATATTAGGTACTTCTTGACTGCATTACCCGCTTTTCTCTTTTCCTTACAATTTATTTAATATCAATTGGTTGTCTGGAAGAAATTGCTTTTAGTGATAAGACCGCCAATTGCAGTAACTTATTTATGATTTTGTATTTCTTTAACTGTGTTATATGCAATAAAGAATTTATTATTATTCTTATTATTATCATCCTGTGTAATAGCTTACTATGTGAAATATAAATATTGTGCTGAAGTAAACACTGTGGAAAGTTTCATTTACCCGTCAGTTGATCCCACGCAGATTTCTTTCTATTCATTACCCTCTTATCGCTTTATTTATCTACCTATCAATCTTATTACTTTTTAACTCTTTAATAGACATAATAATTACTGTACCTATTAGTTAGGTATTTTGTTTAAAACCCACGCGTAATTTTTTTTTTTTTTTTAATTTGGTATCACTTAATTTTGATTTCACCTATTTTTTTGTAACTTATTGATTTTTCATTATTAACTTTCTTATGCATCTTCCTTAATTGTCAATGCAAGTGTTATTGTACATTTTTAAGTGTAATATATGCAATTAGGTCTTGCTGTTGCCATATCTAATAAAGAAATAAATATTGTTTGTTTTTTCTTTATGGCATTTTAACAATTTGCCATTGTCAAAATTAATATTTACATCAAGTCAATATAATATTATTGTGCATCACGAGTCATTCATTCATCACACTAAACAGTCAGATCAAGTCTCAGTCAAGTCAAAAATAGCTTCAATAAAGTGATAGAATATTTACTGAAACTTTCTACAGAAAAATGAAAACACACATTCTCTTCTTTTGAGCTGTTTGTCCACACTCAACGCACGTTCACGACCACTTAATGGTTAATAATCCACCATGATTACACATTAACACGCGAAGAGACACAAGTTTAGGAAAATAATTCAAGACAGATAACCTAATGTCCCCAGATGACCGCCAAACCTCAAAGAAATAAATACTAACATTGACATAACCTTGGCTAACGTGACGAGGAGCTATTAGAAAATACGTATAAAATTATGTTTAAAAAAACAGCAGTTATCGAATAGTTGCTGATTGTCGCGTAATAACATAAACGAAGACAATCGAACCTATGTTATTAACCTTTTGAAAAACACTACAGTTACACATAAACAATAAAATTAACAAACAATTATTATCTTTCTAACCGTAGCAAAAGTTCGTGGAAAATCTGTTTTATCGACTGAGAAAGTAAAACGAACATGGCGGCTTGTTCACGCGCTTTTTCTGTTAATTACATTTATATGGTAAGACTTCTTATGGACGTGTTGTTGAACTGACGAGTATTACTTTCAATACTTTATTTGTTATTTAATAAGTTAATATGCTTGAAATTGACAAATTTTGACTAATTCCTTGAATGTAAACGAATGCAGGCTACTTTTTGTTTTATTGTAGCTTTTATCAACTGCCGATAGACAGCATAAAAAAGCAGAAATAATCATTTTTTTTATTTTTTTATATTTTTATTGTAGCTCGACATGTGACAACACTGCGCCTGATGTAAAGCTAGAGTGCGGTCCATGAATGGAAACAACTGCTACCACAGAGAAATCTCTACGGGCTGCAGTCGCCTCCACTATGCCGGCTCGAGAAGACGAGCATGTACCATCTAGATTGACAGTGCACACTCCTCTCTTATACCTGGCTACTTTCAAACTATTCCCGAAACGCGACAAAGTCACTTCACGGGTGTTCATTCGAAAGTGGTGGTACTGCCCCAAGACGACAGACTGGACAAATAACCATCATCAGTCTGCCTACCACTCTTTAATAGTGCCTATAGGCAATAAAAATTAATAAAAATTATTAAAAAAGCATAATAAAATAATAACTTCAAATATTGCATCAGGAAAAGTCCGGGTGAAAAAAATTACAACTGATTAGTGATAAGGAATGTGGATTTTTAAATATAAAATGAACTAAAAATTCAAGAAAAAATATTGTGGGCTTAAAAAAATGAATCTATTTAAAGCTTCGATATTACCAAATCACTAAGTTAAGATGTTATATCGTAATAATAAGTTATGAAACTTGCATTTTTATCTCAAATTGTAAACAAGAAAAACGTTATAAAACATGCAATAAGGTAGTTACTGTTCCAAATTTAAAAAAAGCTACTTAGAGAGTATTTTATCGCGTGACACCGATCTTTTATCGTTGCGAGCATGTTGTGTGAAAAGTCAGTCCTTCTACGTTACTGAAAGTAGGGAGACGAAAATATACCCTCGCCAGTTGACTATTTTAGTTCAGAAATTTCAGTTTTATGCGGGCAGCGGACGGCGCGGTTGTCGCCGCTCGTCAGTTAAGAATTCAATAATAATAAAAAAATAAAATTACGTTCTTAATTTTCGAAAATCGAAAAAACACGTTCGATTTTGAAAAAATGACGGTCGATTCGAATGAATTGTCTTTTGGGATTAATATTAAAGTGAGTGTTCTAATTTTAAAATACAATAGGACTGTTTTTAGTCTGACTTGACTGTGTCAATAAAAATAAATACCTACCTTTGATTATAATCAAGACATCGTTTTATTTTAGACGAAAGTGAAATTGTTGTTTTTACATAAAATTTATTCAATTACGTAATAAGTTTTCTTGTGATTTTTCTTTTGCGTCTTTCTTTATCTGCTTGAGATTAGTTTTTTTATTTCAAGTTTTGTGTTTTCTTTCACAGAGCTCCCAAAATCGGCTGCTTATTAAGAATGGAAGAGTCGTGAATGAGGATTCGATAGAAGATGCCGACGTGTTCATTGAAGATGGAGTTATCAAGTATGTTTATTTGTATTATTTCGTATTTACTATAATGGTGATATGATAATAATTTTATCTTGGTACCTACGCACATCAAGAAAAATTTGCGTTTACTCGTAAAAGTTTATATATTTTTTAAATATTCCATTTTTCGGATCAGGTTTTTTTTTAATTTGTTAATAATAGTTTGACACAAAAACTAAATCTCTTTTTTGATTGTAGCTCTGCATAGTTTTCAAGTAATTGCAAACTTTTTTTTTTAATCAATACATAATCTAGACATTTCTAATGGTTAAGCGTTTTTGCAGAATACTAAAAAATATAATTCAAAAAAATCAGTCAATTATTTTCATTTAAAATTCTTTATAATTGAAACCAAATATTTTTAGAATTTCACAAAATTTGATTAACATAATTTTTTGCAATTGCTTTATTATACCGTCATAGGGGGGACGTGTGCTGTCTGCAGACATTTCCTTGGCACAGAAGTTGTCACCGACAGACTGATGATGATTATTTGCCCTGTCTGCGTCCTGGTGTAGTATAACGACTGAGAAGTGTTTCTTGTATATGGATAGTGCACGTTCGTCTCCTCAAGCCGGCATAGCGGAGGACAGATGTTTCTCTGTAATAGCAGTTGTTTCCGCTCGTGATTAGCAACTCTCTATACAATGTATTACATAAAATGTCGTGCCCCCGATAAGCGAATCCAATCAATAAAGTAAATACAGTTTAATAAAGCCGTTGTCGTAAATAATGATCTACTCGTATCAAGGCGTGTAGCTGAATTAACTATTTAAATGTGTAATCTATTATTAATTTACTAGGAAAACTATTTATAATTTACTAACTCCGAAAGGAAATTTCGTCAAAATCTATTTAGAAAGTGACTTAAGTGCGACTGCGGTCTAGCGGTAGGACGGACTCGATGAGACCCGTATTCGAACTTCTACGAGGGTAAAATCTGACCGATACTATTAACAATATAAATAATAAAATAAAATAGTATTTTAATAATAATAACAATAAAATACTTTATTGCACAAATTCATTTTCAAGGCATTTTTCACAGGGCATTTTCTTTTTTTTTTTTAATTTATGTATTAGTTATTGATATAATTTTATTAAAAATTAACAATTTCCTTTAGTTTACCGTAGTTCTTTACTTCTCAGAATTTGATCCTTATTAGTGTCACTATCGGATGGTGCAAAAATACAGTGTTTTTTTTTCATCACATTGCATTTTTGAAAATTCTAATGTCTTGCAAAATTCACCTGTGTAAGTATAGTGGAAGTGATACTTCGGTCGTGGCTCTTGTTCACCGCAACACAAACTAAATGCCAGCTTTACACCAAGAAAGGGTAGTGAGCGGAAAATGGCTGAGGAAAATAGTTTTGCCTTCAATCAAGAAAAATTTTCACGGCAAGCGGTTTTCTGTCCTCCATTTGCTGGCGAGATGAGGAAATCAGCCCAACCCTCCGCACCGACTCTTTCACGATGGATGCGCTTCTATAAAGTTTACCATTGCGAGCTCAACGGAGCCTTACTGAGCCCGTTCCTCTCGTACTGGACTGAAGGGGTGGTCATTCTTTAATATTTATTTCTTTTAGGACCGTTTGCACCGGAAGACCCGTTAAAGTTACCTTAACTATTACTTTAACCGTTACGTTTATATTTACTCCACGCGAGTTGCAGCGCACTGTAGCGCCTGTCATTTTTGATGTTTACTTTAACGCTAACTGTAACAAGAGAATCTTGGCTTGGTTAAAGTTTAAGTAATCGTCAAAACAATGTCACTAACGTCAAATGTATGAAAAGAAGCCAAATATGTTTTTCTATTATTTTTTCGGGATCAACCACCCTTTTAACGACAACAATATGAATTTACACGATATTGCAACGCGTGTGGAGTAAATGTAAACGTTTTACGGTCGTCGTCGCTATTACTAGTTAAAGTTACTTTAACTGGTGCAAACTGAAGGCATTTAAATTATAATTTGTAGGTACATAGTTTAAGGTCAAATAACAACTTGTATTACAATAACAACCCCTCTGTCAGTCCTAATTATTATTAGATGCGTACCTAAAGAAAACTGTATCAAGGTTATCGTAATATTAAAAGCAATCGAAGAAATACACGAATAAGTTAATCCATTATTTACAGGGAAGGTTGAATATTATATCAATAACTAATACATAAATTGAAATTAATGTGCTTTTAATGTTAAATATACATTTTTTATAGTAGCTCGACATGTGACCATACTTCGTCTGATATTAAGCAACTGCTACCACAGAGTTTTGCATAAAGTGTGGTAGGCAGACTGATGATGGTTAGTTGTCCAGTCTGCCGTCCTGGAGTAGTACCACCACTTTCGAATGCAACACCCGTGAAGTGACCTTGTCGCGTTTTGGTACAGTTTGGAAGTTAGCCAGGTATAACGAAGGAAGTGTGCACTGTCTATCTGGATGGTGCACATTCTTCTCCTTAGGCCGGTATAGCGGAGGCGACTGCAGCTACAATAAAAAATTAAAAAATGTCTCTCGTGAAAACGAGGCGTAGAACTTTATGCAAAATCGTTTTCTCAACATCCAGATTAGGTAGTTTCAACATTTTCTAGTTTATCCGATATCAAAAACAAGTTGCATTAAAATCGAGAGTTTTGCTATTAATATATGTATGAAAAAACTACCGCAACAAGCGTGACAGGTTCACTTTCATATAAGCCGGTATAGTGGGGTGTGTTAGGAAGTTATTCGTCAAACAAAACACGCGAAGTAATTATCGTTCGTTTTCTTAAATTTCGCATTCACTTTTCATCGTATATCGATAACGTTTTATTACTTTTTTTTGTTTATTTATTTTTTTCTAGTAGCTCGGCATATGACTACACTCCGCCTAATGTTAAGCTACTACAGAGATTTCTACAGGCAACTGTCGCCTCCGCTATGTTTTTTAAAATATTTTTTATATTTTAAAACAAAGGTATGGTGGACATCGTCGCGCCTGTCATTTTTGACGGTAACTTTAACCTTAACTGTAACTAGCGAATCTTGGCTTGGTTAAAGTTAAAGTAATCGTCAAACCAATGTTGCTAACATCAAATGTATGAAAAGAAGCCAAATATAATTAACGATAACAATATGAATTTACACGATATTGCAACGCGTGTGGAGTAAATGTAAACGTTTAACGGTCGTCGTCGCCGTAAAAGTAATAGTTAAAGTTACTGTAACGGCCCTTAGATAAACTTATGTTATTCCGAAACTAACATATCGACAATCTATACATTGTTATACCTAATACCTATACATAATCAGTATAATGCAAAAATAACGGTATTAGCGATAACAGTTCTAACTATTATAATAAATCGTCCGACATATGCGTACACGCATGACGTGACGACGCGAGATGCATATTGCAAAACGCATTATTCTGTTAAACATCTTTTTGCAGAAAATGTATAAAATAATTAACCGTATAGCGAGAGGATAGTGCTTCATCAATCTGAATGGAGCATATTCGTCACCTCAAGCCGGCATAGCAGAGGCGACTGCTGCCCGTAGAGATTTCTCTGTAGTAGCAGTTGTTTCCGTTCATGGACTGTACTCTAGGTTTACGTCAGGCGGAGTGCTGCCATATGTCGAGCTACAATTAAAAAAAACCCTTTTATAAAGTTACACAGATATAGACAGGAGATTGGTTGATTGATTGCAACTTGCTTTTATCTTCTTTTTTTTTAAATAATATTAAAGGTAAATATTTGAAGTGTAACAACCGAGGAGTGATCGCCATCTGGGTACTAGTTTCATCAAGCCAGCATAGCAAAGACGACAATTTTTCGTAATTAAAGTTTATTTTGCTTCGCATATGTAACTCGAGTTACAGTTGTTTACGGGTAGTGTGACATTTGACGTGATTTGCATGTTTGTTGCCATTTTGACCTGGAAATACTTAAATGTATTTTATACGAGTACGTTAAATGTAAAGCTAGAGTCCATTAACGAAAACAACTGCTATTACAGAGAAATCTACGGGCAGCAGTCGCCTCCGCTACAGTGCACACTCTTCTCGTTATACCTGACTACTTTCAAACTATTATACGTGTTACATTCAAAGTGGTGGTACTGCCCCAGAACGGCAGACTGGGTAAATAACCATCATCAGTCTGCGTACCACTCTATAATAGTGACTATAGGCACCGAGCGAGCAAAGTACATATAACATATTATAGTTACATTGGTACCGGTCAGTATTAGCGAGGTTCGAACACGGGTCTTATTGATCGTGAGTTCCCGCGTCTAACCGCTAGACCACGACTGCTAAACCAAATTATGTTTATGTTAATTTTATTATTTCGATTTTATTTTTTGTTCTTTCGATTCTAATTGTTTATCTTGGTATAACCGACCCAATATAAATAATAAATAGGACCTGTTGTAACCGTGATAATGCATCTTTTTTGGCCGATACTATTAACAATATAAATAATAAAATAAAATAGTATTTTAATAATAATAACAATAAAATACTTTATTGCACAAATTCATTTTCAAGGCATTTTTCACAGGGCATTTTCTTTTTTTTTTTTAATTTATGTATTAGTTATTGATATAATTTTATTAAAAATTAACAATTTCCTTTAGTTTACCGTAGTTCTTTACTTCTCAGAATTTGATCCTTATTAGTGTCACTATCGGATGGTGCAAAAATACAGTGTTTTTTTTTCATCACATTGCATTTTTGAAAATTCTAATGTCTTGCAAAATTCACCTGTGTAAGTATAGTGGAAGTGATACTTCGGTCGTGGCTCTTGTTCACCGCAACACAAACTAAATGCCAGCTTTACACCAAGAAAGGGTAGTGAGCGGAAAATGGCTGAGGAAAATAGTTTTGCCTTCAATCAAGAAAAATTTTCACGGCAAGCGGTTTTCTGTCCTCCATTTGCTGGCGAGATGAGGAAATCAGCCCAACCCTCCGCACCGACTCTTTCACGATGGATGCGCTTCTATAAAGTTTACCATTGCGAGCTCAACGGAGCCTTACTGAGCCCGTTCCTCTCGTACTGGACTGAAGGGGTGGTCATTCTTTAATATTTATTTCTTTTAGGACCGTTTGCACCGGAAGACCCGTTAAAGTTACCTTAACTATTACTTTAACCGTTACGTTTATATTTACTCCACGCGAGTTGCAGCGCACTGTAGCGCCTGTCATTTTTGATGTTTACTTTAACGCTAACTGTAACAAGAGAATCTTGGCTTGGTTAAAGTTTAAGTAATCGTCAAAACAATGTCACTAACGTCAAATGTATGAAAAGAAGCCAAATATGTTTTTCTATTATTTTTTCGGGATCAACCACCCTTTTAACGACAACAATATGAATTTACACGATATTGCAACGCGTGTGGAGTAAATGTAAACGTTTTACGGTCGTCGTCGCTATTACTAGTTAAAGTTACTTTAACTGGTGCAAACTGAAGGCATTTAAATTATAATTTGTAGGTACATAGTTTAAGGTCAAATAACAACTTGTATTACAATAACAACCCCTCTGTCAGTCCTAATTATTATTAGATGCGTACCTAAAGAAAACTGTATCAAGGTTATCGTAATATTAAAAGCAATCGAAGAAATACACGAATAAGTTAATCCATTATTTACAGGGAAGGTTGAATATTATATCAATAACTAATACATAAATTGAAATTAATGTGCTTTTAATGTTAAATATACATTTTTTATAGTAGCTCGACATGTGACCATACTTCGTCTGATATTAAGCAACTGCTACCACAGAGTTTTGCATAAAGTGTGGTAGGCAGACTGATGATGGTTAGTTGTCCAGTCTGCCGTCCTGGAGTAGTACCACCACTTTCGAATGTAACACCCGTGAAGTGACCTTGTCGCGTTTTGGTACAGTTTGGAAGTTAGCCAGGTATAACGAAGGAAGTGTGCACTGTCTATCTGGATGGTGCACATTCTTCTCCTTAGGCCGGTATAGCGGAGGCGACTGCAGCTACAATAAAAAATTAAAAAATGTCTCTCGTGAAAACGAGGCGTAGAACTTTATGCAAAATCGTTTTCTCAACATCCAGATTAGGTAGTTTCAACATTTTCTAGTTTATCCGATATCAAAAACAAGTTGCATTAAAATCGAGAGTTTTGCTATTAATATATGTATGAAAAAACTACCGCAACAAGCGTGACAGGTTCACTTTCATATAAGCCGGTATAGTGGGGTGTGTTAGGAAGTTATTCGTCAAACAAAACACGCGAAGTAATTATCGTTCGTTTTCTTAAATTTCGCATTCACTTTTCATCGTATATCGATAACGTTTTATTACTTTTTTTTGTTTATTTATTTTTTTCTAGTAGCTCGGCATATGACTACACTCCGCCTAATGTTAAGCTACTACAGAGATTTCTACAGGCAACTGTCGCCTCCGCTATGTTTTTTAAAATATTTTTTATATTTTAAAACAAAGGTATGGTGGACATCGTCGCGCCTGTCATTTTTGACGGTAACTTTAACCTTAACTGTAACTAGCGAATCTTGGCTTGGTTAAAGTTAAAGTAATCGTCAAACCAATGTTGCTAACATCAAATGTATGAAAAGAAGCCAAATATAATTAACGATAACAATATGAATTTACACGATATTGCAACGCGTGTGGAGTAAATGTAAACGTTTAACGGTCGTCGTCGCCGTAAAAGTAATAGTTAAAGTTACTGTAACGGCCCTTAGATAAACTTATGTTATTCCGAAACTAACATATCGACAATCTATACATTGTTATACCTAATACCTATACATAATCAGTATAATGCAAAAATAACGGTATTAGCGATAACAGTTCTAACTATTATAATAAATCGTCCGACATATGCGTACACGCATGACGTGACGACGCGAGATGCATATTGCAAAACGCATTATTCTGTTAAACATCTTTTTGCAGAAAATGTATAAAATAATTAACCGTATAGCGAGAGGATAGTGCTTCATCAATCTGAATGGAGCATATTCGTCACCTCAAGCCGGCATAGCAGAGGCGACTGCTGCCCGTAGAGATTTCTCTGTAGTAGCAGTTGTTTCCGTTCATGGACTGTACTCTAGGTTTACGTCAGGCGGAGTGCTGCCATATGTCGAGCTACAATTAAAAAAAACCCTTTTATAAAGTTACACAGATATAGACAGGAGATTGGTTGATTGATTGCAACTTGCTTTTATCTTCTTTTTTTTTAAATAATATTAAAGGTAAATATTTGAAGTGTAACAACCGAGGAGTGATCGCCATCTGGGTACTAGTTTCATCAAGCCAGCATAGCAAAGACGACAATTTTTCGTAATTAAAGTTTATTTTGCTTCGCATATGTAACTCGAGTTACAGTTGTTTACGGGTAGTGTGACATTTGACGTGATTTGCATGTTTGTTGCCATTTTGACCTGGAAATACTTAAATGTATTTTATACGAGTACGTTAAATGTAAAGCTAGAGTCCATTAACGAAAACAACTGCTATTACAGAGAAATCTACGGGCAGCAGTCGCCTCCGCTACAGTGCACACTCTTCTCGTTATACCTGACTACTTTCAAACTATTATACGTGTTACATTCAAAGTGGTGGTACTGCCCCAGAACGGCAGACTGGGTAAATAACCATCATCAGTCTGCGTACCACTCTATAATAGTGACTATAGGCACCGAGCGAGCAAAGTACATATAACATATTATAGTTACATTGGTACCGGTCAGTATTAGCGAGGTTCGAACACGGGTCTTATTGATCGTGAGTTCCCGCGTCTAACCGCTAGACCACGACTGCTAAACCAAATTATGTTTATGTTAATTTTATTATTTCGATTTTATTTTTTGTTCTTTCGATTCTAATTGTTTATCTTGGTATAACCGACCCAATATAAATAATAAATAGGACCTGTTGTAACCGTGATAATGCATCTTTTTTGGCCAACAGGAATAGTGAGAGCTCCTTTTCCGGCACGTAACTGACGTATTACGTCGCTCGTATTACAACACTATTATCTTGTAAACGTTTACAAAAAAAATTAGGTAATTGAAACAGGAGATCCTTCCTGTTGTACTTGCGTTTCAAGTCTGAAGAATTAGAAGTAGGTGGAACTTTTGAGGACTAAATAAAAATGTACATTGATACAGGTCTAAAATAGAATTCGAATAGATAATAATTACTAATAAATTTAAATAATTTAGAGCGGTCGTGGTCACGATGGATGAGACCCGTGTTCGAACCTCGCTAATTCTGACCGGTACCGATGTAACTTTGTTATATGTACTTTGGTCGCTCAGTACCTATAGGCACTATTAAAGATTGGTAGGCAGACTGATGATGGTTATTTGTCCAGTCTGCCGTTCTGGGGTAGTACCACCACTTTCGAATGTAACACCCGTGAAGTGACCTCGTCGCGTTTCGGGAATAGTTTGAAAGTAGCCAGGTATAACGAGAGGAGTGTGCACTGTCAATCTAAGATAGTATATGCTCGTCTCCTCAAGCCGGCATAGTGGAGGCTACTGCTACCCGCACAGGTTTCTCTGTAGTAGCAGTTGTTTCCATTCATGGATCGCACTCTAGCTTTACATCAGGCGGAGTGTTGTCACATGCCGAGCTACAATAAAAAAAATATATAATTTTTAAATGAAGTGCTAACCCTAAATGGAGTTTAGGAGCATTTTATTATTCTCCGAAGCATCTGACCACCCGTGAAGTACTGAAATACGCGAGGCTCTTTGGGAATAAACTCGAACCGGGAAATCCGCATTGCGACTTTGCGACATCTCTCACCCAAAAAAGACAAAAATACTTTATCGCCATCAACGAATGTCTACAGGCAAAAACCACCTCCTTTGTCCACCTTTTTCTACTTTCCAGGGGAAGTATAGCCACCTATTCGTGTTTCAGAATCAGTTTGGAAGTCTACTACTGCCTGCAGAAGTTTCTCTGTGATAGCAGTTGTTTCTATTCGTGAACCGCACTCTAGCTTAACGCGACTAGATCACTTTATGAGTCAATAGGATGTTCTGGTAGTGGTGCTACAGACTGTGGTAGTAAACTCACGTCTAGACCTAAATGGAAAGGTGTAAATGTGTAAAATAAATTATTGTTTTTCGAAAATATTGCTCCTAATTATACCTATTATAAACAATGAAGGCATCTAGCACATATCACAATAGTGTGAGGTCATGCACCTGCCCGCTCTAATTAGTGACGTCTTCCTACTAGCTTCCCGCCAACTTCTAAAGATTAGGGTTGTCCCAATTTTACTATTAATTAAATTAAATTTAAAAAATTGTCGCGATTGAATTTATTTTTTATAAGGGTTTTATTTTTTCGGCATGCAGTTGAGATTCTTTTTTTAACATTTACTCGATTTTAAGCAAGAGAAAACTTTTCGTGACGAAGTGGTTCCAGATTCAATTCCCAGTCGATAGAAATATTTATTAGTACACTACAAGTTAATATCGTTTAATAATAGAGACAGGTACATATTTGTTTGTATTGTCCTCGTTCTGGTACCCAGAGTACAAGATGTGTTCTGGCTTGGAACGGAACACATATTTACTATTAGATCAAAATATATAAATAGTTACAAACTTAACACTTTTAAGGAAAAATTCACAAATCACAATCATTGTACATAGTGCGAAATTCATTTGGTGGCGGGTATAATTTTTTATATTTTATGTCCTAATTCTTCTTTGGTTCTACTTCTGCCTGTCGCAGTCTTTTCTCCAAAATAAATAAATAAATAAACTAACCTGACAACCCTACACCTCGTTCCGGTTACTACACATATGGGCACCATTATCTTCTATCCGACGTCATTTGCTTTTTAGAATAATACATTACACATATTTATGTATAAAATAGTTTGGAAACGCCCTAATAAGAATCCATTTAGGTTTTTATTTTTATAAGAGCCCAAAGGACAATATCCATTTATAGGTTAGGTCTACTTAGGACGCCATAAAGGGGTATGCTAAGGTGGTTCGGTCATTTGGAAAGGATTGATGAAAGGAGATTAACAAAAAAGATCTATTGTGCGAAAGTGGATGGCAGTGTCGGAAGGGGGCGCCCTAGGAAGACCTTTCTCAGTCAGATCGGTTAACTGCTTGAGAAAGGGTCAGATGAGGAGCACCCTCAACCGACGTGCATGCATGAGGGGAGTAATGGATGTGGTCGAAGCGAAAGTGGTATGTAGAGAGAGGAGTCCATAGTTTCTGCCTACCCCAGTAGGAACAAGACGTGGGCTAAGTAGTAGTAGTTAGGACGCTATAAAGGTCTCGGATTTGAATGAGAAATAGAACCCTATAGTATAGGAATAGCTCGCGTCAAACTTAAGGCGTCTCGGAAATTAGGCACAAGTACACAAATTGAGTTTTCAGCGGGGCACGGTGAACGGGAGAGGGAAGAACACACTTCAGAGCTACTCGCCGCGGGATTATATGTTGTATATAATATGTATCTTCCGACACGTCATATTGTTTGACGCGACCTATACTAGGTCACATCCTGGGTGTTAAACTTTGAAGTGGTGGTACTACCCCAGGATCGCATACTGGGTTAATAACCATCACCAGTCTGCCTACCGCATAGTTAAATATAATCAATACTTCAGTATAAGTACACAGTGCCATAAAAGAATTGTATGACGTAACCCTATGGCTTTAACTCACGCAATTTTGTCACGATAACAAACCTCCATACAAAGTTACGGCCTTTGAAGATGGCCCGTGTAAGGTACGAGATTATCGCTAGCTTTTAATTTACAAAGGCAATTCGTGTCACTTCATTTTTCTTTACGTCATATGACCGCAGTTTGCCTGATGTTAAGCTAGAGTGCTATTCATGAACAGAGGCGACTGTTGTCAGAAAAGGGGATCTGCAGACAGCAGTCGCGTCCTCTTCACACTGCGCTTGAAGGTCCCATGTTTTAAAAAGGAGGAAAGACTGACTGGGAACGTCGTTCTACATCTTTCTTTTTATGGTATTATAACAATTTGCCAGTGTCAAAGGTAATCTTTGCATCACGGGTTATTCATTCATCATACTAAACAGATAGATCGAGTCCCAGTCAAAACTCACATCAGTAAAGTGGTAGAAACTTTATTAAAACTTCCTAGTTTGAAAGATGAAAACACGCGTTCTCTTCTTTTGAATTGTTTGCCCACAATTAAGTGTTAACAAGCCATCATAGTAACAAGTTTAGAAAAATAATTCAAGACAGAAAACCTAAAGTCTCTCAATGGAGATGGCCGCCAAAACTCTTTCTCTCTTTCTCTCTCTGAAGCTCGGCACGTGACAACACTCCGCCTGATGTTAAGATTTAGCGGAGACTGGCTGCAGGTAGCAATAACCTCCGCTATACTAAACAAAGCGTTCCACTTTCGCCAAATTAAATTCCCATAATGATACCAACTCAATTAACCCAGTACGTGATGAAGAACCTGACACGCGAGGAAATTGCTAATTTATTCCTTCACAAATTTTCCAAAACTATTCTAACCTACATTTTACACATTTTGAATAATTTGTATTTAATTTGTGTAGATAGTAGATACCGCGACCATTCTTAATCTGTTACTAAAGACTTTCAACTAATTTCAAATGTGTGGACACATTAGGAATTGGGTACCAAATAAATACGTTTTTTATACGGGCGATCTAAAACAAAAGAAGAACAATTCTTACAAAAAGAGTGGTGGTGTACTGTGTATACACGTTACACCCGTGAATTTAGTCACTTTTTTTATTGTAGCTCGGCATGTGACAACACTCCTCCTGATGTAAAGCTAGAGTGCAGAAACAACTGCTACTACAGAGAAATTTCTATAGGCAGCAGTCGCCTCCACTATGCCGACTTGATGAGAAGAGCATGTACCATCTAGCTTAATATTAGGCGGAGTGTGGTCACCATAAAAACAGTGCTGTCCTAAAAAAAGCGTCTCAAACGTTTTACATAAGTGTCGTCGGTCACACGCACACTTGCCTAGTTGTAGGTTCACATTACGTCATTTTGTCCAATTAATTAAACCGCGCCTTTTGAGCTCCAACTAACTTTATTTATGACATAATGATAGGTATTACTGTTTAATATAAAAACCTATTTGTTGAATGAATTTTGGTTATTTTCAACGATTCGGCGGCACTGGGGGACAAACGGGTCGAGTTGTCTTTGAGTAGATAGAGGTGATTCTGGGATAGATCGGAAATGCTAAACGAATTACTAATTATACGTGTACGAAACTGGAAAGATACAAAATTACAAATGTGACAGCTATTTTTTTTTTTTTTAATTGCGATTGTAATATAGTAATCGTAACAATCGGGACGGAAATAAACCATTGCCAGTAAACTAGAAAAAAATAATTCTTTGTCAAAAGTTCGAACTTCCAGTTTTTAATTATTCCTTTTAATAATACATTTTTATTTTTAAAACTACAATAGTTATTATATAAAACGCTGGTATTGTAAGTAAACACAAAGAAAAGATATTTGACAGACTTGTGAATTTACTACCATAGACAATAAAATAATCTACAAATTGTTAGGTTGTACTTTGTCTACACAAATATCTATGGCCCGTATTTATAAATAGGTCTAAAAAAAATTTTTTTCAATAAAACGGTGGAATATTTTAGAAAGCTAGCTAAATAGATATTTTTTAACAAAACATAACCTTCCAAAATTCATGACTTGCGTAATTAATTTTAACAAAGTAAAACGAATTCGATTCGACGCGTCATTGGCCCTTACTAAAAAAAACACTATAATAATTGAGACTGAGGACTAATGTTTGAAGGAAACTATGACAAGCCAAATATTTCGAATAGAAAGCTTCTTGTTTTGCGTTTATTCGTTTTATTATTCAAGAAGCATTGCCAAGTATTCAATTTTGTTTTGAAATTGAAAACAGACGTTCTCCTATTTTGATTCACTCACGCCTACGGGGAGACGGGTCATCGAGCCGACAGCCACTCCTGCCTCGAGACCGCAGACATTTCTCTGTGGTAGCAGTTGTCTCCATGGACCGCACTCTAGCTGCAGTCGCAGTCACGTGTCATTCGTAAAACAAAAGAATTGTTCGATTGCAATCGGACACAAAAGGAAACATTCGATGGTTTTATTCGTACGTATGTTGAATATAATATAGACAATTATATTATAGTAAAATTCAATTGTCGATTTTTCTACGGTTGGACTTTCCATTTGCACCAAAAGGCCCGTTAAAGTTACTTTAACTATTACTTTTACGGCGACGTAATCGATAAACGTTTACATTTACTCTACACGCATTGCACCATATATAACATTGGTACAGGTCAGAATTAGCGAGGTTCGAACACGGGTCTCATCGATCGTGAGTTCACGCGTCTTACTGCTACACCACGGCCGCTCTATATTATTTATAATATTCATATTAGCGTATTAGACTAGGGTGAAATGCTGTTTAAAATAGAATGGCGTGCAATGGAAGAGGCCTACCTACACTGAGCGCAGTGGGTCATCAAATACTGAAAAAGTTTCTGTAATATTTGGATTACGCAAACTTTTAAAGTTTATAAATATTAGTCTTGTTTTTTCTTACGTCAACTATCTAGTTATATTGCAACCGTGTGAAAATAACGTAACTACCTTCAAAGCTACGTATGAAAGCGGCAAGCGGGCGTATAACTGTCTATTATAATTAAAAAGAACTATAAACACCTAATGAATTTAAATATCTTAATTCAAATTGCGAACGCAGACGTGTTCCATTCGGAAATCTATTCAAATGCGTGCCGCGCGCGCCGGAAGCATCTAATGCGGTAACAAGCTCGCATCCGCGTCATCCGTTATTGTAATACCACAAATGATGTTATACATAATTTAATCTTTAATATCATGTGTTTAAAGACGTTTTTGTTAGGTGTAACTGAGTTTGTACTCGGTGTGAAAAATCACATCTGTTATCTATGTTACACACAAATGGATGTACACTCAATTCCGCACCACGTTATATTTGTATGAAAATCAAAGGAGAATGTCCATTCACCTAAGAGAAATAGGCCCACAATTTTTTTTTTCGAGTATGTCGATAATTTTTGGTTCATTTTGTAGGAAAATAAATCTACATTCCTTATCCCCATTTTAATTTTTTTACCCGAGTTATTGAATAGGTAATTAGACTTTTTCTGTTGCAATTAGATATCTGTTTTTTATGTAACAAAACATTGTCTATTGATTGGTAAACCATGTGTGGTACTGATGATGGTTATTTGTCCTATCTGCCGTCCCGGGGAGTACCACCACTTTCGAATGTAACGCCCGTGAAGTGACTTTGTCGCGTTTCGGAAATAGTTTGAAAGTAGCCAGGTATAGCGAGAGGAGTGTGCACTGTCAATTTAGATGGTACATGCTCGTCTCCTCAAGCCGGCATAGTGGAGGTGACTGCTGCCTGCACAGGTTTCTCTGTAGTAGCAGTTGTTTCCATTCATGGACCGCACTCTAGCTTTACATCAGGCGGAGTGTTGTCACATGCCGAGCTACAATAAAAAAAAATTGAAATAAATTAATGAAAAAATAGAATATTATTTTATTAACTATTAGCCAAAACTGGGCATTGACCTTTGTATTTGTTCCTATGTGTAGGTACAAATGAGTACACAATAAAATAAAATTAAATTAAATTGAACTTTATTGCGATCGCGATAGCGTATAATTTAATTTAACTGATTTTTAGTTCTGATTTTTAATGATGCATTTCATCGCTGGCGGTTTATGGACTCGCTAACTGCGGTACTCTTAAGCGACTTCACGCGTTCCAATTACAAATTATAATTATCGATTTTTTTTTTGTGTTTGCACCAGAAGGCCGGTTAAAATAACTTTAACTATTCCTTTTACGGCGACGACGACCGTTAAACGTTTACATTTACTCCACACGCGTTGCAATATATTGTAAATTAATATTGTTATCGTTAAAAGGGTGGTTGATCTCGAAAAATAATAGAAAAACATATTCGGCTTCTTTTCATACATTTGACGTAAGCAACATTGGTTTGACGATTACTTTAACTTTAACCAAGCCAAGATTCGCTGGTTACGGTTAAGGTTAAAGTAACCGTCAAAAATAACAGCTGTGACGATGGTGCAACTCGTGTGGAGTAAATGTAAACCATAATGTAAACGTAAAAGTAATAGTTAAAGTTACTTTAACCGGCCTTCTGGTGCAAACGACCCTCTTTAAAGTGTTCATAAAAAAAGTATTTGTTCATACTTTTCTAATTTCACAAATAGCGTAATTTTATTTATGAAAGAGCGCTAATTGAAAATGGAAAATCCGATGTTAAACTTGAGGAATTGAACTTCAGAATAACCCTCTGTTTACGTTTATTGCACTCTCTTCAACGTGATTCTGGGAATCGATCCCGATACTCTTTTGTTTGGCTATAAATAAACCTTAACATTAGCAGTTTAATGTCAAACAAGAAAAAAAAAACAAGCTTATTCGAGTTTATCGGCAGTTTATTAGCCCCGTACTTCCCGTAGTGGTAATGAAATGAAAATCCTTTATTAACGTAGGCATGGACTTGGCATGCACTTGTTCATCGTCAGAATCTACTTTTGGCTTCGGAAAGGCATATGACGAGAAGACAGCTATAAGAAACTCGTCAATTATATATAGCCTGTGTTTATAATAACAAAAAAAAAACTAATCTGAAAAAAATAATAATAATAATAGTCGTAACTAATTTAACCAAACATAACTAAACCACAATATGGGGCACTAAAATGAAGAAAATTATATATTAATATCATTGCAACCTACGTTTCAACCACAAAGGTACTAACATACATACGTTTAATAGAAAAAAAATGAAAATGAAAAACTATGCAGACGAGCAGTAAGGAGAGAAGCATGCCACTCGGGAGTAGACCGCCCCCACCGCAGCACCGTAATCCGTAAATTGCTTTGTATTGAATACGTTAATTGAGAATTTTACGATTTGATCCTGTTTTTGGTCGTTAACATTATGGACATATAGCTATAGGTCGCGTCGACGTTAATGGCGTCTCGGAAGTTAGCTGCGAGCGCAGTCAAGTTTACAATAATAACATTAAGTTAATTTTAAACCTGAATAGAATATATAAAAAATAAGTTGCGGGTAGATAACGCGGGAGTGTGCCCTTCATCGTGCCCCGTTGATACCTCAATTTGTATACTGTTTTTTTTTATTGTAGCTCGGCATGTGACAACACTCCGCCCAGCATCGACAGTGCACACTCCTCTCGTTATACCTGGCTACTTTCAAACTATTCCCGAAACGCGACAAGGTCTGCCTACGACTCTTTAATAGTGTTTATAAGCACTGAGCGACCAAAGTACATATAACAAAGTTACATTGGTACCGGTCAAAATTTAGCGAGGTTCGAACACGGGTCTCATCGATCGTGAGTTCACGCGTTTTACCGCTAGACCACGGCCGCTCTTAATAATAATAATAAACTGCAGCGACTGTGCCTAACTACTATACATATACAATTCAATATTAACCCTTTACAAATGATCTAGTCGCGTTTCGGAATTAATTAGCTTCGAAGTCGTAGCAGGTGTTTCCATTCGCGGACCGCACTCTAGCTTTACATCAGGCGGAGTGTTGTCATATGCAGAGTTATAGAATTTAAACGTCCCGTTAAAGTTTCGTGTAGTCGACTCTTAGATAGCCCGCATTTTAATTTTTAGGGTTAACTGCCTTTTTAACCCTAATGTAACGCAATTTAGTTTAACAACTGATTTGATTCAATAATATCCAATTTATAATATTTTTTTAAATCACTCGAGTTAGTGGTAATAAAATGATTCGGCATTTCTTTTCTAGTTGATTATGGGAGCCCTTTTTTTATTAATTCAAAACAGCTTCAAATTGAAATTCCTTTGGTCCAGAATACAATTTTTTTTTAAATGTTATTCTGTTATACGAAGGTTTTAATTAGATTTTTTTTCTATAGTAAACTATTGAAATATGATGAAACTTTAATGTTGTGGGTGGTTTTTTTTTCATCATAGAACAATAATAACAATTCAGCGTTTGCCATGTCGTAAGTTAAGCCAGAGTGCGTGGTGTGGGCAATTTCCTCTCGTTACATCCGGCTGCTGTAAGGCGGATTTGTCACTTTACAATACAATTGTCACGCCTTTTTTCCACAGGGATAGGCAAAGACAACGGAACGCCACTTACCACGATCCTGACACAACACCCTCGCTTCCATCACATCCACAATTCTCTTCATGCACGCCCGACGGTTATGGGCACTAGGCAGCCCAGCTTTCATGAGGATGACTCACTTTACGGGTATTAATTACACTTGAAAGTGACGGCACTAACCCTGGGACGACAGACGGGCTGAAAAAACATCATCAGTCTAACTACAAAATGTTTTGTTGTTTGAAATAACTAAAATAGAATAATAACAATTTATTTTGCAGAGAAGTGGGCAGAAACCTCATCATACCTGGTGGCACACGCACCATTGACGCAACAGGAAAATTGGTAATACCCGGTGGTATTGACCCACACACCCACTTCGAATTGGAAATGATGGGCGCGAAGACAGCTGATGACTTTTACAAAGGGACCAGGGCCGCTGTAGCTGGTGGTACTACGACTATCAGTAAGTTGTTCATTTTAAATATGGAACGATAATTTTCAAATGGCGAATTGTTTATAAGAAAACATCTGTCAATTTTTAAATATAGACTATTATAATATTGAATTTTGTTAAGGAAAGTTGAGCTCTATGCTATGGTGATATGTACGGTTACTATTTTAAACGCCTACAATTTATTAATAACATAAATATTTCTTTTAGTTGACCACGTCCTTCCTGAAAAGGGACAATCGCTGATCGATGCGTACAATAATTGGAGACAAAAAGCTGATAGCAAGGTGGGAAATATATTTCATTATTGCTTTTTTCTTAATTATTATGGCTTAGACTATTTATTTTAATCGTAGTTTTAGTAGTGAGAGGAGTGTGCACTGTCAATCTGGACGGTGCACATTCGTCTCCTTAAACCGATATAGCGGAGGCGACTGCTGCCTGCAGAAATTTATCTGTAGTAGCAGTTGTTTCTGTTCATTGACCGCACTCTAGCTTTACATCAGACGGAGTGTTGTCATACGTCGAGCTACAATTTAAACAAACATGGATTCGTATAGATCAGAATTCGGGAACTGGCGTCCAGATCCGGACCGCAAAAAGTAAAATCTGGTCTGCTAAAAATTTTGTATTATTTTATTTAGCCACCCCTGCCCAAAACCAGAGCGGAGTACCAATTAAAACAATAATTCATTCTAGGTGTGCTGTGATTACGGTCTCCATGTCGGAGTAACATGGTGGTCGCCTACGGTGAAGAAAGAAATGGAGCAGCTCGTCAGCGAGCAGTATGGGATCAATTCGTTTAAGATGTTCATGGCATACAAAGACGCTTGGATGCTGGACGATTATCAACTTTATTGCGCTATTGAAACTTGTTCCCAATTGAGAGCTATACCTCAGGTATTGTTTTTTATTTAGTAGTCCAGCCGCTCTCCGCTATCAGAGAGCCAATTTACATTTACGTAGTCACAGCTTAAAGTGAGATATCTCCACCAATAACTGGACTAGAGCCTGGAATGTCTGGACTAATAACAGTGGTCAACCAACCACTGTAACTTATAAAGTTTTTAGTTTCGTTTAGTTAGCTTGGAAGAAAGTGCGCAAGTTATAGTGCACACTCGTCGCATCAAGCTAGCACAGTGGAGGTGACATTTAAGGAAATTAGTATTAATAAGTTACTTATTTTGTAGGTACATGCTGAAAATGGTAACATTGTTGCTCGGAACACTGAAAAACTTAAGGCTGCTGGGGTGGTCGGGCCCGAAGGTCACGAGATGTCGCGTGATGAGGAAGTTGAAGCCGAAGCCGTAAATAGAGCCTGTGTTATCGCTAATCAGGTAAGGAAATTAGGATTTCTGGTTGAAGATTTCAGTTGAAGATGTGGTAGTCAGACTGGTGACGGTTATTAACCCAGTCGGCCATCCTGGGATAGTGCTACCACTTTGAAATGTAACACCCGTGAAGTTACCTTGTCGCTTGTCGAGTTTGAAAGTAGCCGGGTATGACGGAAGCGACTGCTGTCTGCACTAGATTCTCTATGGTGTGTTTCCGTTCATAGGTCCAACATCAGGCGGAGTGTTGGCATGGATGGTACACATTCCTCGTCTCTTTAAGCCGGCATAGCGGAGGCGACTTGCAGAGATCCACGATCTAATCCCTCCTACCCCACATCGCTTGAGGTCGACGCGTGCAGGCGATCGAATGCATCGCCTCACCGTCGAAACAATCCCCTCGCGGACAAAAAAGTTCGGGCAATCCTTCTGTCGTTCCATCAAATTGTGGAACGACCTTCCCAGTCACGTCTTTCCCCCTTCCTATAACATGGGATCCTTCAAGCGCAGTGTGAAGAGGCATCTCATTAAGCCGGCATAGCGGGCACGACTGCTGTTTGCAGATCCCCTTCTCTGACAGCAGTCGCCTCCGCTCATGGATCGCACTCTAGCTTAACACCAGGCGGAGTACGGTCATATGACGTGCTAAAATAAAAAAAAAATTAAAAAATTAAAATATTGATTTAAATTTACAGGCTGATTCTCCTCTCTACATCGTTCACGTAATGTCCAAGGCCGCGGTTCAAACCCTGGACGATGTCCGTAGACGTGGACAAAAGCAGCCGGTCTTTGGTGAAACTTTAGCGGCCACTATCGGGACTGATGGTTAGTACGATCGATGAGACCCGTGTTCGGACCTCGCTAAGCTTGACCAGTATCTGGTAGACAGACTGGTGATGGTTATTATCCCAGTCTGCCGTCCTGGAGTAGTATCACGTGATCGTGTATATAAAGTGACCTTGTCGCGTTTCGGAATCAGTTTGAAAGCAGCCGGGTACAACGAGAGAAGCCGGCATAGCGGAGCCGACTCTTGTTAGAGGCTTAGTGTTCAGAACTTAGTACAGATCCTCACCCACCCTTATTGGTTTTCTTGTTTGATGTTTTCAGGTACGCATTGCAAGAATGCCTGCTACCGACATGCTGCAGCACACATCCTGTCTCCGCCTCTACGATCGGACCAGTCTACTCCAGAGGCCATCGCCGAGGCCCTAGCCGAGTTAGTATACACTTCTGTAAAGATATTTTTAATCTTTAGAAGTATTTTCTCCACCTCACTCCGATCTATGAGCGGAAATGTCTGCAGCAGTCGCCTCCGCTATGCCGGCTTAAGATGAATGTGCACCTACTATTGATAGGCCATGCTCCACTCGGTATTCTTTCTAGCTAACTGGTCTATCTACCAATTTTAAATCATACCATAGACCAGTGGTTCTCAACCTTTTTTTAATGCGGCACACTTTTCACGATTTAAAAATTTGGCGGCACACAAAGAAAAAGATGAGTTTAAAAATTATCTACTTATTTTTATAACACACTGCGTAAAATAGTTTATGGTAATAATTTAAATGAGAGAAATAAAATAATATGTACTACAAAAATAACAGTACGTTTATTAAGGGATTAATTACAAGTTTATAATAAGAAATACTTGTAATGCAATTTTTTTTTCTTTAAATCATATTATTTAATAATATTAACATAATTATATTATCTAAAATTTGGCGGCACACTTTTAGAATTTCGCGGCACACAAAAGTGCCGCGGCACAGTGGTTGAGAATCACTGCCATAGACACTGAGGCGACCAAAGTACGTATAATAAAGTACTGGCCTGATTTTTTTGCTGGATTTAAACGTTGGTCACCTCCAGTCCTTTACGTCTAAAGTGTATATCGTTTTATCTCTTTCACTCTAGTGACCATCTCCAGTTGATTGCAAGTGACAACTGTACTTTCCACGAGAAGGACAAGGAGCTCGGGAAGAATGACTTCAGCAAGATCCCCAATGGTGTGAATGGTGTTGAGGATCGCATGGCAATACTTTGGCAGAAGGCTGTTAACACTGGTAATGTATTAAAATTTTTTATTTGAGCTCGGCATGTGACAACACTCCGCCTGGTGTAAAGCTAGAGTGTGGTCCATGAATGAAAACAACTGCTACTACAGAGAAACCTGTGCGGGTAGCAGTCACCTCCACTATGCCGGCTTGAGAGGACGAGCATGTACCGTCTTAGATTGACAGTGCACACTCCTCTCGTTGTACCTGGCTACTTTCAAACTGGTTCCGAAACGTAACAAGGTCACTTCACGGGTGTTACATTCGAAAGTGGTGGTACTACCCCGGGACGGCAGACTGGACAAATAACCATCATCAGTCTGCCTACCTACTACTCTTTAAAATTTAATTATTATTTATTTAATAATGACAACCCTAGCTGAGTTAGCTTAAATGTGCTTAAAAAAAAAACCATATTGAATTAATTGTGACGCAAAGGGTGCTTGTATTGAAAATTTATCAGCAGCAGTCGCCTCCGCTATACCGACTTGATGAGTCGAAAGTGCGATATGTCACTTCACATTCGAAAGAGGTGATGGTACTACGGTAGATCGGGCTAATAACAATCATCAGTCTGCCTACCACTTATAACATAGTTACAATGGTATCGGTTAGAATTTAGCGAGATTCGAACACGGGTCTCATCAATCGTGAGTTCACGAGTTCACCACTGGACTACGGCCGTTCTCATTTTTTTTTATTGTAGTCCGTCATATGACGACACTCTGCTTGATGTAAAGTTTGAATGCGTTCCATGAATAGAAACAACTGCTACTACAGATTAATTTCTACAGGCAGCGGTCGCCTCCGCTATGCCGACCCATGTAGACGACCGAGTGTCTAAAGACGATGGTCTTCATTTCAGGAATCATGAACCCGTGTCGTTTCGTTGCCGTGACAAGCTCGAATGCAGCGAAAATCTTCAACTTGTACCCTCAGAAAGGTCGCATTGCACCAAACAGTGATGCCGATATAGTTGTGTGGGATCCGCGACTTGAACGCACTATCTCTGCCGCCACCCACCACCAAGCAACCAATTTCAACATTTTTGAGGTATCTACTCCTATTTCTAGTTCGTATAGAAGCCACTAGATGGCGTTGTTTAATCATAAATAAATATATGCATACAATAACCTAATTTTTTAAACAATGACTTAACTGATGTGTAAGCATGGTGGTGGTTCATGTGTTCCAACGGCTGGAAAAACAAGATGAACGGTGGCCTCAGACACATTCACTATGCCGGCCCGAGGATGTGTTTTTAACGCTCCGAGATCATGTTAATGGAAAAACACACCTCTGCTGGTCTGTCTTGTCAGTCTGCTGTCCCAAGATAGTACCATCACATTCAAGTGTAACCTTCGTAAAAGTTTCAGCCAATGAGCATGGGTCATTGGTGGTACTGTAGAGTACATAGTAAGTTACGTAACACGCTATCGTTTCAGCCAAAGCCAAAGTGGCGTCCACCTACTATGTACGCTACAGTACCACCAATGACCCATGCTCATTGGCTAAAACGATAGCGTGTTACGCCACCTACTATGTACGCTACAGTACAACCAATGACCCGTGCTCATTGGCTGAAACGATAGCGTGTTACGCCACCTACTATGTACGCTACAGTACCACCAATGACCCGTGCTCATTGGCTGAAACGATAGCGTGTTACGCAACCTACTATGTTATGTTATGTTTTCAGGGCCAACACGTTGTTGGAAGTCCACAGTATGTAATTGTGAACGGGCGTGTTTGCCTTGACGATGGAAACCTCCGTGTTGTTGAAGGTAAAAAAATTTCAAGTATATTTTTTAATGGTAACAACACTGCGCCTGATGTGAGTGAGTGCGGTTCAGGAATCTCTACAGGTAGCAGTCGCCTCCGCTATGCCGGCTTTCAAAGTCTCAGTTGTCATTAAATTGGTAATAGTACCTATGGTTTTGTTTTATTCCAGGCTATGGTCGTTTCCTGAAGACGCCAATAAATTCTCCAGCGGTGTATGGAGGAGAAGCGACTCCCGCTCCAGTCCCAACATTGGAGCTCACTCTGGAAAAACATCCCTCCAGGGTTTCTAACGGGACACCCACTTCTGGTAAGATTGAGTCAAACTTCTTTTTAACCAAAATAATCTTTTTTAACGTTCAATTTTCGTCGTTATCGAAATTGTGCCAATTAGCAATGAGCTGTGGTGTAAAAACCCATGTGACGTCAACCCATCAGCTCTTCCACTCCCGAGGATATAGTGATGTCGATCTATCGATAGTTCCATTCCTCGAAATTAGTTAGGTTAGTAAGTATCGATACTATCGCACAAATGATCGATAAATTAGCAACTATCGAGCCCCAATACTATCGATACTGTTTTTTTTAATTGATGCACTGCATATGACGACACCCCGCCTGATGTAAAGCTAGAATGCGGTCCATGAACGGAAACAACTGCTACTACAGAGAAATCTTTATGGGCTTCCGCTATGCCGGCCTGAGAAGACAAAGACGAGGAGAAGAAAGACCCTCTAAATTGATAATCCACTCAAACTGCTCCCAAAACGCGACAAATCACTTCACATTCACATTCGAAAGTAGTGGTACTACCCCAGGATGGCAGACTGGACAAACAACCATCATCAGTCTGCCTATCACTCTTTATTAATGCCTATAGGCACTGAGTGACCAAAGTAAACTCCTCACCTTGGACTGGTTTTCAAAATAATAATATTAATTTTGCAGATATAACTTCATCCAAATATGATGGCAAGAATTTCGACAGTGTGAACGTGTCTGGGTGTGCTACGCCAACCGGCCGTAAGATGAGAGAGGCTGGCGTTAGAGATCTGCAGAACAGCACTTTCTCACTTAGCAGTACGTATCTCTTATTCATTGCACTTAACCACGTAGCTAATACGCCAGTTGCATGTGTTTGTGGGCGACCGTGCGCGCCTTTCTTCAATAATTTGTTCAGAATAAATATAAATAAAATGTATTGTAAATATACGGCAAAGAATATCAAAACATACATAGGTGTAATTGCAACACCTTTGGTGTAAAAAATTATAAAAGATAACTGTTGAAATAACGCCATCTAGCGGGAGATTGGTACAAGGTGCTTAATACAAAGTATTGATAAGCTCATCCACCAGACATATGCCAGACCAAATATGTTATGTCAGAGCCCTTACCACCATTGTAACACTTATTTATCACACAGCTTTGTGGCGTCGTGTCGCTTATTCGTTAAAAACGCATTATAATAACTTCAACGCCATCTAGCGGTAAGCGTAGGAGGGATAATACTCTAATACTTACCACTAGATGGCGCTGCTTATATATGCCAGCAATGTTACTAAATAATTTTTTTCTTTTTTGCAGAGGAGCTCGAAGGCCTGGACACTAAGACCTCAGTCCGCGTACGAAACCCACCGGGCGGCAAATCGTCGGTGCTCTGGTAAAATTATTGAGCAAATTTAACTAAAATTGCTTATTTACTGCAGCTATTTAATCCAAAGTAATTATAGGTTTTTATATAATACTGAAAATTTTTAATATTTCAATTTATAGTTATTTTAGTGACCAACAATCTATGTAGCCTTCGACTTGCTGAATAAGCCTATTTGATATAATGCTAGAAAAAGCTTGCAAACTCATTATTCTTCAATAGATATCTTCTTAACAATAACAACCTGACGAGGCTGACCACAGGCTGATCGCATCGGAACTTGGCTATCGCTGTCGCAATCTTTTGAAGACAGCCTCTCTGCGCCCACGTTCATTTGCTTCTTAATTTTAACGACGTCTGTCAACGACTTGCGTTCAGTGAACTTCGGGTGATTAAATTAAAACAAAAATAGGAAGTACAAGAAGGCTTTACGACGCGTCCGTGACACCATCTCCAAGAGGAGAGCTTTTTATATTAGAATCTTGTTCTCTTCTTTTTCAGTATTATATAAATTATTTTGTAGCCAGTAGTAGATTTTATGTGTATGCGATTTTATGTAAAATTTACCGTATTTTTTTTAGCCGATCCTCTCGGCCTGTCTCCTCAAGCTGGCATAGGGGAGGCGACTGCTGCCTGTAGAAATTTATCTGTAGTAGCAGTTGACCTCCAATCTAGCTTTACATTAGGCGTAGTGTTGTTGTTATACCCGTAAAATTGTCGCGTATGTTGACAATTCGAGACTAGAGTCTGAGGGTCGGCTAAAATGATTACGTGTAATATTATTGGTAGATACATATGCAAAATTTTGCTTTAGCATTATTTATATTCGACAGTGTATGTTATTGTGGTATTTATTGTATTTTTTTTTTTAATATTGACTGAAGAAGTCTTAGATTTGTCTAAAAAAAATCTCTTTCCCGCCGTAACTCTCTTTTTTTATTTAATACCAGTTGTATTGATGATGAATTTTGCTATTGAAGCGTATCGTCATAGATGCGTACTTTTTATTATTTTACTGCAGTTCCATGTATCACAATGTTTTAAGTATAACGTCTGTCGCGGTTTCGACGTTAACTTGCTTACTTGGACCTGTGTACACTCGTCTCGTCAAGCCGGTATAGCGGAGGCGTACTGCCTGATAAGCCTAGATACAAGGTCCTTAATTTGGATATGTTTTTTTTTTCAATCTTTAATATTGTGAATTGGAAAAATGTTCGGCTAGCTTCGGGACAAAACCGAATTTAACCATACTTTTGTTTGAATCTTGAGTCGTTGTGCTGCCATCTATTGGTGAAATGCAAATGCATTTTTTTATACTTTTTAATTAATTAATGAAATACAAAAATTAATCAAACTAACCTAACATATCCCATCTTTGAATAAAATATCCTAAGTACGCACT
Organism: Tinea pellionella; assembly: GCA_948150575.1. NCBI lineage: Eukaryota > Metazoa > Arthropoda > Insecta > Lepidoptera > Tineidae > Tinea > Tinea pellionella. The sequence goes on along the minus strand of OX411269.1, from coordinate 3,797,370 downwards.
TCAAAATATTACAATTTATGAAAATTTTTTTTTGTTTATTAATGAATGATATATTATGGTTTTTTTTTTCTAAATAACCTTCAATTGACCGATTTTAATTAGAAAAAGATTAAATCTAGTATTTCTAATTAAAACTCCAGTCTGTCGTTCTGGGGTGGTACCACCACTTTCAAGTGTAACTCGTGATGTGGCATCTGCTCGCACGCTCATTTTATCAGGTCGGCATGGCGGAGGCTAAAATGCGTCTCAGGTGAAAAATGAGTTTTAAATAAACAGTACAATTTTTGTCTAATTAAATACGGTCCATAAAAAATATAAGAATTAATTTGTTACAATTTTAGCTTTTAAGTTAATGATTTTTTAAAAATAATTAATGTTATTTTTAATTAAGATGTTATTTTTTAATAATTAATGAAAATACGATAGTTATAACTATGTTTTTTTTAATATTTAATTTAATTCCTGTTAATTTTGACTGGTACTCGACCCGACTGTCTAGTGTGATGTATGAATGATCCGTGATGCATAATATTTACTTTGACAATGGCAAATTGTTATAATGCCATAAAAAGAGAAAGGAAGATCTGCTCATGTACTATGCGAGCTAACTAAAAAGTTTCAAGACGCTATTTTATTTTGCAGCTTGCATGCACTTCACTAGTGATATGTACGGTGTACAAAAAAATGCCTTGAAAAACTCATTAAATATAGTAAAAACCTTTTTCATGCAATTAAAGGCGTTGACTACGTTTTTATTTGCAAAGTATTGGATTTTTTTTTTTGTTGATTGTATTTATTTGAAGTTATTTGAGATGTGTTAAGTGAAGTTTGCTGCAAATCCAGCTCTTAGCAGGCTCGCATAGTACGGTGCAATTATACGCGTCATGAACCCCCAGTTTTAACTTATTCCTTAATTTGTACAATTTGAATTAAAATTGGTTTATGTAACACTAAGTATATTGTTCACAAACTTTACTAGTCTGAATAATTTGACATCACAATTTGAGCTGTTTTTTTTTAATTATTACATCAATTGTAATACATTTTTGTCACAAATATATTATTATCTTCGCTATGATTGAGTTTTATTTCTCTTTTCATCCCCAAAGGAGACGTTTGTTTGAGTGAAAAAATATTTATTAAATTACGAAAGAAACTTTAAGCAATACAATTGTCACGCCTTTTTCCCATAGGGATAGGCAGAGACAACGGAACGCCACTTACCACTATCCCGACACAACACCCTCGCTTCTTTCACATCCACAATTCTCTTCATGCACGTAGGGGGTTATCGGCACTAGGCAGCCCACCTTCATGAGGATGTCTCCTATTTGATCGGAAAACACCCTTCTGGGTCTGCCTTTATTTATTTTATAGTAATAAATCAGAATCCACCAAGATTTAAGACTAGTGGAGTGTACCTCATCAAATTGAATTAGGGAGGTACGTACGCTTTTAATATTTAAAGCTTTTTTTGTTCGAGATCTACTGTTTTATTATTTTCATTAAAGAGAGAGGTAAAAGCCGAAACGGTACGATTACTATTTTACAATCGCATTTTTTTAATTTTTTTTTTAAGTTCATAGCAATTATAAAATTTTCCAGAAACGCGTGTCGACTAAATTAATCTATATTATCCCATTGATATATACAACTATTATCCAAAAATATGTTTAAAAAAAAGCCAGCTGTCACCAGATACCTCCCCAATTAGGAAATTCAATTAAAAAAAAAATACAAATAAAAATCATTTTAAAATTGTTTATTAAAATAATATTCGTTCAAATCGAGCACATGACACGGACCAGACCTAATAATTGAGTTTTTCTAATTTAACAAAAAAAAAATACTACAAAAAAAACGCCCTCTTGAGCCCTGTCTTTATTTACTTAACAATTATAAACAAATTATAACAATGAATTAACGTAGAAATAAATGTTAATTCCGAATCTATTCAGCAAAAAATATTGCATCTATCTCGTCATCAAATTGTGCGCTTTCATGGAAATATTACATGATATATAAAGTATTGTAATTTTTTTCTGTTTTGAAATAAAATAAAAAAGTCTCCTGCATTATAAAAATAGACTCGTTATTAACTAAATAAAATTGTTATTTAAAAAGAAACAAAAATAATTGCAAAATTGAACTTTACAAAATTTGGCACAGTGGTAAAAAAATTATGTTACAAGTTTATGTCTGAGATAGTCAAGTGAGACTTGTAGGAAAATTACAAGTTCAATTGTTTCATGTGATTTTAGAATCTAGATGATTTGTAGCTCTAAAGGAAATCTAAATAGATTTGAAAACATATATTTTTTAAATAAAATTAACAAAATATTTTTTGTGTACGTCAAACAAAAACTACTACAAATTAAAAACAAAAAAAAATACCATAGATTTAGGATTGCACAAAATAAGACAAAGAGTAAATTGTAAAAATATAATTTTGAAAAATGGTTTATTTCACGATAAAAAAAAATTACAAAAACACAACTACAGATTGTTAAATAACATTTTCTTGTAACAATAATTTTTAACTAATAACAGATTTCGTAATAAAAAAGATTGACAATATTTAGTCGGAGAATGAAACTTTGTACAAAAAGTTAGCAGCATCACTTTAAGGATTATTTTGTGCTCGCGCTGATCGTTCAACAAGCTCATTCACAGCTGTTTAGATGTCGTCAACTAATAGAAATATGTTTACAATGCAAAATGGCCTAAGAGAAATAGGCCCACAATTTTTTCTCTTAAGTTTGACAATTGATTTTGTAGAAAAACAAATTACATTCCTTGTTACTAATCAGTTTTAAATTTTTTACTCGGTTTATTCAAGTAATTTGACGCGTTTTGATCTCGCGTACAAACGGGCTCATTCCCTATAAATATTGCAAACTTTCTCCCAGTTAAAAATCACACAAGGCTCAACAGTCTAAAATGAATTTAAACATAAACGATAAAAATTTATTTATTTCAAAATTGTAACACATTTTGTCCAAAAAAAAACTTTATTTAAAGATTGTTATTTTTAAAATTTAAAAACGCTTTGAAATCAACGATTATTAGAAAATTCATACACATATAAAGTTGTAATGGGGGTACGATTATTTTGTATTTTTAACAACATTTTAAAAAATTAATAATAATTAGGAATAATTACACCGAAACGATAAAAATAAATAAATTCGTCAAAAAAAAGAAATTTAAAACAATTAGTGGTTACCATAGATTAGCATCTTTGCATAGAGGATTTAAGATTATCTTCCAAAACTTGTCAATCAATATTTTTTTATTAATATCTCGACACGTTGACACCCCACCTGATGTTGCAACTGCTGTTTGTCTTCTCGTTATACCAGACTACTTTCAAGCTGATCCCAAAACGCGACAAGATCACTTGAGTGTTCCTACAGTGTATGACAATTTATTTAAGATACTCTACTTAGTACACAACTAGGAATTTTCTTCTTTTATTTAATGGCAACTGTGTCGATTGCCAGTGACATCAACAATTCATGCCAGTGTCAGGTGAGCGGGACAATGCCCTCGTTTACCCAAAAAAACTAGGAATTTTCACGAGTTTTGTAAAGGTTTCAGTCTTATGTCAGTCACGTGAAGTGGCCAGCCAAGCTTGTTTCAGCAAATCGGAAGTTCGGATCAGGCGCTTTACGCAAGAAAAAAGAAAGGGGTTGCGACACTTTTTTAGTAAATGTGATTTATTTTCCACGTCCAATTGCCGTTCCGCGGGACTAACAATTAGTGCTGGGTATTATTTATTTTTATCGATATCGGTAGCGTATGATCCCTATTATAATAATAATAACAATAAAAAAGTAATTAACAAAAAACTCATTACCGCTGGACTTTTCTAACCAAACATTTAAAGAACATAAAAAGGGCACTAAATCCATTAATTACATTATTAATTATAAATGCACGTGTTTCTTTTTTTATATCAAAAAATTCTTCCTAAATAATTCTTTATGAATTATAATAAATTTATTTACAACTTATTGTTTAATTTATATAAGACTGGTATGAAAACCAATAATTTGAAAATTAGGAGAAGAAAAACAAAAAAAAACACCTTTTTTTGTCAAATTTTCGCATTTTCTTAGAAGTCTGCATCCAGAATATAAATTTTTACCTTTCTTTCTATAAAGATATATATATTTATTTATTTATGATACCCGTAAAATGTGAAGGCGTTTAATTCACTTCTCAAATTACGCGAAGGAAATATAAGATTTAAAAATAGCTATTACACTTAAATAAACTAATATGACACAATTTAAATTACACTTATAAAATATACATTTACATTTACACATTATCTATGTATTTCTTATATAATAAAATATATACAATTAACATATTTATTGTATGGTAGAATTCGTTAAAAAATAAATTACAAATTTAGACAAATTAAAATCTGGTTTCAACAATTTTTTTTACAATATTTCTAAGACAAACTAAACGTTTTTATACAATCTCTTTATACGAACCCTTCTTCGGATCGAATCGAACGTCAATATAATTACTTAGAACGAGTTATGTTTATTAAACAATATCTAGGGCAGTGGAGACCAACCTGTAACCCGCAGACTATACAGATGACCCAGGAAGTCGCCTTTTATAGTTTTTTTTTTTTCAAAAGAAAAAGGACTCCCAAACTTTTAAGAGGTTTTTAAAAATGGGAACCAAAAGAAATAAGAGTTAACTCCAAAAGACGTCCGTGAGCAACAGTTGCCTCCGACATGCTGACTTCATGAGACGAATGAAAGCAACTAATAAAACTCTGCAGACGTTGCTCTTCTTGTATTATTTACCTTTTTAAATCGCTTCAACGGTATATTCACGTGATGTAGCGCCATCTAGTGGGGAGTTAACAAACAATGACATTTGTCGGTTTTTGTAAGAGAAACTTTGGACAATTTTAGATACATTAGTTTGTCTTAAAAATATTATAATTAAATCAAATTAAAATAAAATTACTTAAAAAGAAAACCTATTCAGGTTCTATAAAAAAAAAATACCAATTTTCATTCAAAATAAAGAAGTTTCATACAACATGCCTTATTTCTAATTTATATAACAGTCTAGTAATTTCCGCGCAACGGAATAATTTTTTTTTTTACCTATTAATAAAATCTGTTAATTTCTCCTGCATAACCCTAATTTTTAGTGCAATTAAAACTTCTATTTGCAGGTCATTTTAAATTAACTTAATTTATTACCTTTTTTACAAATATTTAACCCATACAAACTCTCACGTACTAGTTTGCAACCACACAACAGTGGTTTGTAATGTAGCCGACAATGTTGACCGTATCGACCAATTTTGGGAGTAGAGTTCGATTAGTATCAATCATCGAGCACGCACAATGACTATTGTTGAAACCATCTGAGCACTACCACGACATACCATACTTTAGTACTCTCAACACACGATCACTTTTCTGTGGTTCTGTGGACTTATTTTTGATATAAAAAAATATTTGAAAAAAAAGGTAATAATTAAGTTGGTGTTTTCGATTCAATTTTAAGTTTCTTTTTGTGCATAGATCTTTCATAATTCAATGCTCAATAAATAAAAAAGTAATGGCACAATATAATGCGACTAGTTTTTAAAAAAAAAAACAAGGTTAAAGCTATTAAAAACAGTATCAGCAATGTGACCATATTCCGCCTGATATTAACCTCTCTAGACGTCCATGAGCGACGACAACTGTTACTACAGAGTAACGTCTGTAGACAGCAGTCGCCTCCGCTATGCCGGCTTGAGGAGAGGAATGTGAGACCCCGAAACACGACTAGGTCGCTTCACGGTTTACTCTTTGAAAGTTATGGTATAAATTTAATTTAAAAAAATATCTGAGCATTGAATTAATTTAAAATCTAGTTAATATTTTGTAAGTGAAAGAGTTTTTGAAGAATTTTGAGATCATAATTTAAGATTACTGGTACGCACCTACATAATATAGTTTTAGGTATAATTATTATTACATTAAAAGTACAGCACTAAAATACTATATTGATGTATTTTTGAAAAAATATACCGACTTGAAAAAAAATTCTTTAGGCCATTTTTAATTAAAAAAAAAATTGGTTTAGTTTTATTCAAATTAATTATTATTGAATTATGTTGAAAATTAAACAGAAAAAAATTCCACACCACACAGTTTGCTAGGAGTTGGACATCTTCTCTCTCTCCAATAGTAACACATTTTTTTCTACTCGATTTTCATCATAATTTATTTAATAAAAAATACAAATGTACGCTATGGATAAAACGTGAAACATAAAAGGCGTACAAAATAATTACAAATATTTTTTTCTTTTGCAATGAAATTTATCTAGAAAAACGCTTCGTTTTTAAAGACCCACTAGTGGGTATCTGATATGTCCTCAAATACAGGTCTGAGATATAAGTATCAATGTTCACAATAGATTTAACTTCTTGGTAGGTCCTAGCCAATAGCCCAATACAGTGATGGGTCAACTAAACGTCTTTTAAACTTTAGTTGTATAAAGTGATAATATTGTTTAAAAAATACACCAATACGTAAAATGATCGTAGCACCCGCCAAAACTAAACTGCTAACCAGAGGTAGTAACTACAATGTCGTTGAAAAGATATTTTCATTATTCAGAAATGTTTTTTTAAAAGCACGTATGTTTAAAACAAAATACCCTCGAAAAATAACGAATCTCGAGCAATTTTTGATTGAAAACGTATAGATTTATTTCTATTAATCTTTTAGCCAATAAGAAATCATTTCCTAAAAAGTAAGAGTTCCTATTGGTTGTAAAATAAATCTATACGTTTTAATACTACATTCGAAAACTGCTCCTCGAAGATGGAAGACTTCTAGACCCGGATCTAGGGAGAATTAAACAAAACATATATATCCAGGTATCCGGAAAAGCGACGTCTAGCTGAAGTAGGAAAGTAGACCAGCTTTAGCATTACCAGGCTTAGTATTGAATCGTCTAAGTAGAAAAGGTGGCAAGTTGACTAAGTTGCTAATCTTATTCTATTAGCATTGTGAACATGTTGCTATTTAGCCCTGTCGCTTTATGGCCTTAATTGGGGATTTTACGATTTGGTCATCTTTACAAACGATCGTCAGTAATAAACCGACCAGCTCGTGGGGATGGGAGGCAGCATCATTTTTGCCACGGTTTGTAAAAATCGTTTTTACAAAATACTAAAATTAAAAAATACTATTTGTAAAGCAAAAATAAATAAAAAATGTGTAAAAAAAATTTAGCGTTCTTCTAAAAAATCATTTCCAAATAACTCTTGTGATTATCAAATCAAATATTTCATATCACAACCATCACGACCTAAGAACGTCTGCTATTACAAGTATATAGAGACCATAATCGCATAACAGAATTATATTTGTTAATTCATTTTAATAATTGTGTAAATTTCAATTTTGCGTACAAACAAATATAATTTTATCATGCGATCAGCGTATTATATTATTGTACAAATTTAAGTTACGTTTATTCAAATCATACCATTTTGCTAACCCTACCGAATAACGAACAGAAACAATCATTAAGTAGGGTTAGCAAAATAATAGTTTTTGTACAAAAAAACTGTTTTTTATCACTTTTAAGGAATTAATTAGATGACGTTCCTTCTTTATCTTCAATCATCCGGATATGCCGCACTTCCACTCCGGGTACGACCCGGACACACCGTGAATTAGACTCGATACCACCCGGATGTCGTAAGCCGGACAGTTGTAGAAATATCGTAACACAACTTGCCACACTTCACTGTTCTATGATACTGATATAACCTCATGTCCCGGCCTAGGCTGCGCTGACCTCGGCCAGCTTTGACTCGTTAATTGTCCAACACTTAAAGGATTGTTCGCATCTCTAGGGTTCGTACCTACCGGGTTCCTCGGTGGATTGGGAAGATGAGGAGGCTCAGATGCCGGGGAAGCTAACGATGATAGTGCACTTAAACCGCCCGGACTCGACACTGAATTCAAGGCTGTGTCAATATCGCTCGACGCGTCCGACATGTCTTCCAGTTTGACATCATCATTGTCTGAACATGGTGAATGTGGTGTTGTCAGTGGTATAGTAACTGTACCTGTAGCCGCTGCTAGGGCTTCCAAATATCGCACGCATTTCTTCTTCCGCCTGAAAAAAATATCTCTTATTATTATTTTGTTTTCTTTTTTTGTTTTTTTCTGAGTTGTGTAGAATTCAAACACTATTTTCTTTACATTTTTACAAAAGTATGTGTTCGACAACATGTAAAAAAAATAGTTTAAAATTCCACATAACTAAAAAGTTAAAAATATAAAATATACACAAAAAACAACAATAAATCTACTTAAAAAAAACACATCAATGTTAAATAAAAACGGAACTTAATAAATACATGCTACACAAACACACATAAAAAAATGTAGAATAAAATTAAAAATAAACATCCATGCTTTCTGTTAAAAAAAAAACACGACGAGACAGCTATCTAATAACAATTAAGAGAAATAGTCGATATAGCTAACGCCACGAATTAAGAGCGCTGGGAGGCGTGGTTTATGCATGTACAATCACGCACATAATTCATAAAAAAACATAAAAATTAAAAGAAAAAATTGGCATATTAAAATACGCGTTTAAATTGATAATATTCACACTTTTGATCTTGACTATATTTGATCGACAAGAAAAACAACATATATGCAGCTAACGAGACAAGGAAGGAGTTATTCGCGCCATCATACCTCATCCTCATACCACCAAAAAGATCTACAAAACATCTACTACGCATATCAAGGTTAACGTTCTTTATTCGTGGTCTTTATTCGACTATACTTGACTGAGGAGGCTAAAATTTAGACCACAGAAGGAGCTAAACATTAAGCTCAATCCATATCTAGAGGCACGTTTTAACTGAGACACAAAGGCAAGAAATCGTACATTAAGCTGGTCCTTATCTGTGCGCTAGATATGAATACGTCATTACTAAAGGTCAGGCCACATATTTGCACACGCTACGTGATCATTTGTATGACACTGATACATGTGGCCTAATCATTATATGAGATACAATTTAAAAAAAAAACATTCACAAAATACGACAACATTCAATCAAATAAATAAAAAAAAAACAAAAATTTTAGATAAAATCTTCAACTACGTGAAAGACTAAAGTTTTAGGAAGAAAAGATGTATTTATATCAATTTTATTGAGACTTCACTATTAGGTTAGAGTCCATTCCATGAGCGAAAGCTTCTGCTACCACAGAGAAATAACTGCAGGTAGTAGTTGCCTCCCCTATGCCTACTTGATCAGCAGACTCCTCTCGTTATAAATCTTATAATACTTGACAATAATACATTTCATTTATTTATTTTTTCATATATTTTTTTTAATAACTGTACTAGGCTAGTGCTGGTATCACAGGCACTGAGCGACAAAAGTACATGTAGCGTAGTTACATTGGTACCGGTTAGAATTCAGCGTGTTTCGAACACGGGTCTCATCGATCGTGAGGTCCCTAGACTAGCTAGTGGCTAGACCACGACCGCTCAATACAATAAACATCTTTTCTTCCTATAAAAATTAATACAATCAAGTTAGATCTAATTCCTCTAAAATCTCATATGATCCAGATAACAAAAGGATCAAACAAGATCAACTTAGGAAATCTTATTAAAAACACGCACCGTTGTCCATCCATCAGCGGCTCGAGGCCGGCACTAAAGGTTAACATACGTAGGCTCTTGAGGAGGACTTCCTACTAAACTCGCAGCCGGCAAAGGAGTCGCCGGCTCCGGTCTTAGGAGTCCTAGTCCTCCAGATACCATTACACCACCCGACTCGGGACTGTTTTTTTTTTTAAATTTTAAGTACAAAACGAATGGAACGGAACAAAAAAGAAGTGGAGTCGAATAGCGTTTGGTTAAAAAAAAATATTGAAATTAATTTGACATCACCAATTAGTGCCAGCGGTGTCCATCATCGATCCATGAGAAGCGGCAATCATGAGTGAAAAAAACATTTCGATTAAAATATATTCTCCCCACAATATAATATAATAAAATTTAAGATAAATATTCGAAATAGTACCCTTATACTATTTGATATGATGAAAAGCGAAAAAAATTCAGAAAATGTGCCAAGATTTTTTTGAAAGTTGCAATTTTTTTTTTCATTAGATGATTGCCCTTCCTCTAGATCACAAGTGCATTAATCTTACCTATTAGATAATTATTTCAACTACAAAATATCACGCTCTTTCTACTTTCAAAAAAATCTAGTCTCAATAAACTACATTCTTCTCTATTATTTATTTCTTTGTGAAAAGACACATTTTCTGAATTATTATTAATCGCTTTTTTACATACAATTTTAATTTACGATCACTTAAATTTCTAAACGTGTTGCGGCAAAAATATACCACAAAAAAAAAACTTATTTTAAAAAATAAAACGACTACTACAGAATGAGGAAACAAATAATAAATAAATAAATAAAAATGTCACAATAAATAATAAAATATATTGTAACGACCAGGCTCCTTTTTTGAAAATAAAAATAAGGGAAAAGCCAAGTCTTTCCACATAGAAACAATAGAAAAATAATAAAGTAATAAATTACTAATTTAACTAAAAGTTGTGGTTATTAATGTTATTTTTTCTTTTTAATGTCTCATCTCGATATTATTTACTATTCTTAATGAATGTCTAATTCTTTGTTACTAAAAAACACCAATTTTTAATGCAAAAAAGATTTTCATAGAAAACATAAAAATTAACACTATGGTTTAAATTTTTTTTAATCAAAACATTTTTTAGGTGAAAGTTAACTATTCTCTAAAATAACCACAATCGAATAGTATAAATAGCGAAATAAACTAAATAGTACAATAAAACAACCCACCTGCATGGTTTGCACCATTGATTCTGTTGGTCGAGTCCATATCTAGCTCTGCATTTTTTCAAATTATTTCCTGTAAAATTTATTTAAAGAAATGCTTTAATCTCTGTATTTTGTAATAATGCAGCATCTTCCTTTTCTGACTAATTAAAAATTCATTGAAATTCGTAATAACTTTTTTTTTAAATTCGTAATTAATTTAATAATAAAAAAATGAAAGGAAGATCTTAATACGACATCAGTAAATTTACTGCCTTGAGATCGTTCGGTTTTTTTTTTGCTAATGCAAAAAAATAATAAATAAAATAAAGCAGCGCTTAATAATGTTAGCGGGAATAAATTTACTAAAATCATATTTTAAGCGTCTTAAAGCTAAAACTAAATACAAAAAGCATAATACATGCAGCAACCCCCCTTTTATGTTAGACATGCAAGGAATGAGGATTCGGGAAAACATAAAAGTGAATGGAAATAATATTGGTTTTAAAATAAAAATAATAACTTTCAACAAAACTACGCCACTACGATAATTGGCAAACTTCAATAAAATAATAAATAAAAAATAAAAATAAAACAATCTCGCCATAGAAGCAAATTTAAGCAGAATAGGTTCTCCGGAATCAAAAATAAATATTTGGCCAGTCAACTTTATATAAATATAAACAACGCAGACAATGAAGCAACGCTTTGTGATAATAATTCCTTATTTCTGCGTTTGTAATCAATCTACTAAGATATGCTTTGAGCGGGACTCCTTCTATGACATGCACCTATCGTTCGCGTATTGGAAGGCTGTCCCAGCCTTTCAAGCATCTCTAACATGCACGCGTTCCCTCACGCGAGTGGAGCAGATTGGAAAACCAAAAACCGGGACAACCTTCGAAGGAGTGCCACTTATGTAAGGGAAATTTCATAGCATAATACTGAAAAATAAATAAATGCGATAAATATTAAATAAACAAAATATTCAGCATATGTCTACAACCTGTATACCCTTCAACCATTAGCTGACATTCTTTATAATAATATACTACGTCGTACAATTTAGGGAGGTCAGTTCGTGTCGAACTCGGTAGGAGTGGAGCAGGAGAGTATGAGCAGCGTACTAATCTCGCATTAATTGACCCCATTGTTCATGAGAATTGGCTGCTCTAGACGCCGGCCACTCGAGGGCGACGCGACCAATTGTTGCCGAATTTAACTAACTATTATTATAATTTTAGGTGATTCGTCCGAGAGCGTCGCCCGTCGGGATGGGTCAGGATGGGTCGGGAAAGTTCGTCGTCGACGGAGTGACAGGCAATACCTCCATCGGTTGTCTCCTGTTTTCGTTTCCTCTTCTTGCCCCTTTGCGTATTAGCCCTAGACGACCAATCGGGATAGAGCTGCATGTGCAACTGTCGTTCCCGCCGCGCCAACTCGTAATACTTGGCTTGCTCCTCGCGTCCGAGCGCATGCCACTGTTAGTTAGCACGCCATCATATGGAAACAAAAGAGAAATGCACAATCGACGGCTGATCTGAGTCGCGGTCGGCGGACGACGGCGTCCCCGACACCGGTGCTAGAAAAACAGCCCTCGTGGGCACGCCTACGCAAAAATTTTGAATGAATCGTTCCTATTGATTAATGGCCAATTGTATTTTCCTCTCAGAACCTATTCTGCAATCGCATTCGAGCGATTTCCTCTAGACATCTAACAAACCAATATGTTTCCCATCGCAGACAGGGGGTACACGGTCACTCGACGACTACAGACACAACACAAGGCGGCGACCGGCGCGAGCGCATCGCCGGCCTCGCGTCGATCGCAACCGGACCGGGCGGCCGCTTTTCTAGCACGGGAGCGGCCGATGACACAACACACACGCACACTCACATACGGGTAGGTGTTACGGGCGGAGACGCGGTATTAGTGTGGATACAAGCCGTTGCCGGTTAATGGGGACTCCTGGTCAGTCCGCGCGGACCGGGAGCGGGACAGGGTGGGACAAGCGAGTGTACAGAAGCGCGGAGACGTCACGACCCATCCAGGTGTGGGGTATCCAGTACCTCCCAGCTCAGCGGGACTGCGGTCCTTTTTCCGCTTTTTCTTTTTGGAACCGTAACCGTAGTTGTCTCTAGCGCTCCATCCGGGGTACAGCTGCATATGTAGCTGCCTCTCCTGACGCGCTTTCTCATAGTACTTTGCCTGCTCCTCGCGACTCAGAGAGTGCCACTGCGACCATCAGGACCATTATGTTACCGCAACAAAACTTACTTACTAAACAGTCGGCGATTTCACCACACACGATCCTTATGCGTTACTCAAAATGCATGTGACAATGTATATTAAAAATAGACGTATATGCCTTTGGCTACAATAACAAAAGGAACGATCTATGCGTTAATATTTTATGTGATAGTGCATATATGAAAGGGCACAACACGTTCATTATATATTCTCTTTATTTAGATATAATTATAATGTGGCTTTATTAGACCCTTATTGGAAATCATTTAATCTTTCTGCAATTTATTAATGGTAGAATCGTGTACTTTGAATAAACAAAACAAAAATTATACATATAGTTACATTACTATCTCATTTATTCTTTTTTTTAAATATTACTTTGATGTTCGCCTCCGCTATGCTTTTTTTTATTTATTGTAGCTCGGCATGTGACAACACTCCGCCTGATGTAAAGCCAGAGTGCGGTCCATGAATGGAAACAACTGCTACTAGAGGTTCGAACACGGGTCTTATCGACCGCTAGACCACGGCCGCTTTGAACTAAATGCTAACTTGGTAATTTCGTAATAAAAGGCTATAAGCATCATCAGTCTGTCTACCACTCTTACATAAATAAATGATTTCTAATAAGGTCTTAGAAACAAATACATACGTACAATAAAAAAAAACTGACTTACCCGTCTCCCTAAAATTTGATTAATAGCAGCTGATTCTTTCAATGTACACTCAGCAACAACTTTGGCCCTCATTTCTTTCATATAAAGCATGAAAGCGTTTAGAGGTTTCTTTATATGAGGTTTTTTGTTTGCATCTTTACTATTGCTGTTGACTGTACTATCGGAATTCTTGTCGTTGCTGCTACCGCTACCTTTTTCCAATGACCTGAAATTTTATATATAAAAAATATTATTTACAAATTTATGTCCTGGTCATGAGGACAAGCACTAACTGAATATAAAACAAAAGCGTGGTTACGCTTTGACAGAGTCTCGGAAAACACACGACGCGGCGGACATGTTGACTTGTTTGTGCGGAGGAACTGTCGTGTTTCAGCATATTTGCTTAGTTATTGCCCACAAATGGAGGATAGGAGCCATGGACCGCTCTCCCGTTCTGTCATATATAATACTAGAGGTGCAATCTTCATATATCTGACATAAAAAAAGCGTAGGCCGCTTCAAACGATTTGACAATGTTGCCGTCAACTCAAATACTAACTGACAGAGAACCTAAACTAGGCTGTGGTCATCTTTTCTCTCGCGTCACATTGGGAGCGTTATGACACATCCAGTTGTATATATTTAAATGGCAAAATCCCGCTACGTAAGTTAACCTAATAACAAAATATCAAGCGTTCTTTTTGATTACACATTTTAATATTTTGACATGTCGCTTTATGATTTGTTCATCTTTACAAATGGTCGTTTTATTTAATAGGGACATTCTGTCACATAGACTATTCAACACTAAGCCTACAAAACAAAAATTAGAGCTGCCGTGACTCAATGGTTGAAAGCGTGGATTCAAGATCGACAGATCCGTGTTCAAATCTCGCAATATTCGAGCCGGTACCAATGTTAGTTTGTTATATGTACTTTGGTCGCTATATTTAAATTTAAAAATTAAGGGTCGTTAGCACCAAAAGGCCGGTTAAAGTAACTTTAACTATTACTTTTACGTTTACTTTAACTGTTACGTTTACATTCCACGAGTTGCACCATCGTCGAATCTTGGCTTGGTTAAAGTTAAAGTAATCGTCAAACCAATGTTGCTGACGTCAAATGTATGAAAAGAAGCCAAATATGTTTTTCTATTATTTTTCGGGATCAGTCACCCTTTTAACGACAACAATATGAATTTACACGATATTGCAACGCGTATGGAGTAAATGTAAACGTTTAACGGTCGTTGTCGTCGTAAAAGTAATAGTTAAAGTTACTTTAACCGGCCTTCTGGTACAAACCACCCTAAAAGAGTGGTAGGAAGACTGATGACTGGTTTTTAACTCAGTCTGTCGTCCTGGGGAAGGAACAACCAGTTTCAAGAGGGTTCCCTCGTGAAGTGATCACGTTTCGGGATCAGCTTAGAAGGAAGGAGTGTGCACTGTCAATATGGACGCAAATTATAGTAAACTCAAACTTAGAATCGACGACTTCTATATGTATTAATGGAGAGTAAATATTTTATTATAAGAATTTAAGAAACAATCATACTCATTCGTTTGTATATGTAGTGCTATAATGACATACGGACAATAAACAACAAGACGTCCGGTAAGAAATAGACTAGCGACATCCGGTGCGCACGCGCAGCTATCTTGTTAAATAAAAGTCGTTAAAAGTATGTTATAAAAACATTTGTTTAGTTCCGTCAACTGGGTCGTAATTGAGTGAAATTATAAAGAAAATTATCTAAATAGATTAAGCATTTGTATAATCTAAGAATTTGGAGGTTTAAATAAACAACTTATTGCTATTTTCTAGCGAGTAACTTTGAAAGCTTGTAAAGTTTGTTGTTAAAATTAAATAAGTCAATTTTGTTAATGCACTATCAAGAGCAGGGGAGCAGTCCCACCATAAGGACTAATGTTACTTGCATATTTTTATGTTTCTCTCAGCTCCTACTTTAAATATAACTTATGTTTACGTTGCTATGACAACTGACGTGTGTAGATTAATTTGATTAATATTCACATGTCATTTTTGTTCATTTTTCCCTCATAACATTGACAACTAAATGAGGTGCAATATGTAAAAAACATATAGAAACATTGACAACAATATTGATCTCCTTTACTTATAATGCAATCAGAAAGAGAAGGCAACTGTAATATTCCGATAAGCAATTTTGAAAAAAAACTGGGACTGCTCCCCTGCTCTTGATAGTACATTGCTTGCTTAATATTGACAAAGTTGTATTGCATGTTTTAAATAAGTCTTAGTTGTATGTTGCCGAATAATTTTTAACCAAGTCAAATAGGTATTTTTGCACGCTCCAGAGGTAGGAATGTGTGCAGGTTGTTGCGAGCGTCTTCAATTTTCATTTTGATTTAATATTTATTTTGTTTAACAGATTTAGTTTATTTTAGTATTATATATTCTTAGAAATAAGATAATTTGTGTTTTCGTGTAATTAATTCGTGGTGTTCGTACTATTTTAATTAAATTAACATATTTTTTAATTATTATTAATGTAGACAATGAAAATGTCCACGAAGGAAGCAATTAAATAACCAATAAAAATAGTCAATTTCCCGCCAAAATTAAACATAACAGTTAAATTCTTAAACTAAAAGCGTGACTACAAATCAGTCGTTTCTTAGAATAAATTAATGTAGAAATACCGCTTCCTGTCATGAAACGTACAATTCTTGGCCACGAGTAAAATTAAAAAAAAAACCGAATGTATTTTAAAAAAGGAATATCCTCATACAATGCGCGCGCACCTCCAAACGAGGTATTCAACGCTGTGGCCGGTGCCATAATTATTATGTGTTTTGTACCGTCAACAAAAATTACCAGGATCAAAAAACTTATATTTATTTAAGGTATTTATTATAAATGCGAATATAATATAGTTCTGTTTTGTTAAGAGTAACACATTATTATTTAAAAATTATTTATTTACTCATAGACATTTCGTATTTTTGTAAATAATGTAACCTAACCTAACATTTAGTTGCAAAAATATTTTTAAAATACCCTCGTAATAAAATCTAAATAATAACGTTTTAAACTAATTGCATATTATTAAATTATGATCAAAATTGAATAGAAAAAAACAAATGATTGAAAATTTTTTATCGAAAGAGATCGGTACAAATATTTTTCATTATTAATAAAATAATTTTACAAGATTTACAGAACTACATACATTTGTTTGAAGTATTTTAATTATGGCGAGTTTTGTTGAACAAAATCATAAATAAATAAAAATATAGAAGTTCACACTTGTAATGCTAACTGTACCTACAACATCACCGCAGTGGCCCGTTAACCCGTAAGGCGTTTCATATATCATCTTAATTAAATTTCTCCCCAAACCAGACGTATTTACATGAATCTACAACACGATTAAAAACTTCCAAAAACGTATTTTGTTTTAACAAGTGATTGCTCATCTTTATCATCGAATCCATCTGTCTGCAGATCCCCTTCTTTGACAACAGTCGTCTCTGTTCATGGATCGCCCTCTAGCTTGTAATGTTACGCTAATACAAGGACTGTCGCACCATCACCGGTCTAAAACTAAGCCGGGATAATGGGAGCTACTGTTAAAATATTTACAAACTCATGAATCAAATAAACAGCTGTCAAAAAAAGTGTCACACCGTGTCCCTTAACAAAACGTGTCTCTTATCATAAATCTCAACAAGTTAGGGGTGGACAGAGCCCTGTAATATCAAAATGATAGTGATCGCTCAATGATAGGCCCTGTTGTATTGAAAGGGGAGAGTTTTATTGCGTCACGTGGCGAGTATACGGTCGCCATATTCTTGAAATTACAAACGATTCTAAATCAATACACTTTCGTTTCGTTTGTTAAAACGTTTTTCTTCATTTTAGAGATTATTTTTAAAATAAATAACAAATTTTTTATAGACAAAGCAGCCCTACATCATGGTGTTCATACTCCGCCTAATATTAAAACTAGAGTGTGGTCAAAGAACCGAGACTGCTTGAGATAGCGGCTTGAGGGGACGTCTGGGTACAGTACAAATCTACAGAACCCTCCTCATGTTATATCCGTCTACTATCAATCTCATCCCGACTAGGTCACTTCACAAGCTGATAAACTGTGCTAGTAACAATCATCAGTCTCCCTACAGCATCGTTTCTTAAGCGGGGGTCGAGTTTGTTTTTAAAGGGGGGTCGCAGTCTGTTAAAAGATAATAAATACATACTACATATAGGTAAAACCGTTATAACCGTCGGGCGTGCATGAAGAGAATTGTGGATGTGAGGGAAGCGAGGGTGTTGTGTCAGGATCGTGGTAAGTGGCGTTCCGTTGTCTCTGCCTATCCCTGTGAGATAAAGGCGTAACAATTGTATTGTATATGGGTACAAAAGATTAGTTTATTAAAGGAATTAATTTTAGTTTAGTGTTATAAAACGAAATATTAAAATGTAATAAATAACATGAAAAATAAACTTAAAATACCTTACTTTATTTCAATGTACATATTATTATAATTCTATAGTGACGGGGTCGCAAGACTTTTTATTGGTTGGAAATCATTGAGAAACGATGCCCTACAGTAATAAAATTGTAATACAATTTAATAATAAAACTGTTTTAGTTTCAACCAAGAATAGAGCACTTAGTTTTATTGTAATAAGAATCGTTTAACAGTGGGTTGTACTGTACATACGATATATTAATTGTTCCGATCATAATCTGTTGTTATTTTAATAGTTATGTATACCAATCTGACATATGTATCAAACAATTATGTATGGGAATCATATAATTTACTTATTAAACGTTTTCACTGTTATTTATTCTTAAAACGAATGTTGTCTTTGTCTGTCATGCTTTTATAGCTAAACCACTGAGCCGATTTTGATAAAAGGAGAATGCCCATTCGCCTAAGTA
The DNA here is from genome assembly GCA_948150575.1 of Tinea pellionella. Taxonomy (NCBI): domain Eukaryota; kingdom Metazoa; phylum Arthropoda; class Insecta; order Lepidoptera; family Tineidae; genus Tinea; species Tinea pellionella. The sequence goes on along the minus strand of OX411269.1, from coordinate 3,778,621 downwards.
AAATGGGCCCACAATTTTTTTCTCTAGTATCATGACGATTTTTAATTGATTTTGTAGAAAAGGTAATCTACTTCCTTATTACCAATCAGTTTTGATTTTCTCACTCGAGTTATTGAGATGTTTTCTGATGCAATATTTGAGGTTATTATTATTTTAAATTCTTTAATAATTGAAGCTATCTATTTTTTATGTAATTAAACATTGTCTATTGATTGGTAAATAATGTGTTGATATAATAAAAATGAATTAATAAAAAAATAAGATATTATTTTAGAATATTGTTTTGTTATCAAGCTATTAGGTATCAAGTGGGCCCAAAAATAGGCATTCTCTTTTGGTATGAAGATAGCTTAAACACTGAAAAACGATTTGGGATTTGAAGGTTGAGTGGTGTTTTTCCTTTAAGTTCTTTATTCATTATAGAGATATTATAGTCAGTTAATCGTGAAAAAAATTTGATTCTGGATGTTATTATGATAAAATTATAATGTAGAAGTTGATTGAATGTACTCACCGTGCATATCTCGAATGATGTGATTCTAGTTCAGCCTTTGAAGGTGGTGGAGGAACAAGCGCTGGACCCAGCCCTAAGCCGAGACCGCCGCTTAACGTGGGCGAAAACCGATATAATTCACTGAAAACCATGAATAATTTTGGGTTTTTTAGCTGATTTTTTTACAGAACAGTCATGACCTAGCGGTTAAAGATGTAGACCCATGATCAAGCAAAATTCAGCCGGAAAACTCCAGTGGACACGGTCCCATATAAAAAGACAGATAGATTTTTGCGATGCGACCCGGTCTTTTTATAGTAATTCAACATAGTGACAACACTCCGCCTGTTGTAAAGCTAGAGTGCGGTCTATAAATGGAAACAACTGCTACTACAGATAACTTTCTACGAGCAGCAGTTGCCTCCGCTATGCTGGCCTGAGGAGACGAGTATACACCATCCAGATTGACAGTGCACACTCCTCTCGCTATACCTGGCTACTTTCAAACTCTACATAGTACCAAGACACGGATTAATTACATGATCCTTCATATTCTACAATTTTTTCTCTTAAAAAAGTAGTGCGATTTACCTTGTTAGACTAGAAGTAGGTATAGGCAACGATGTAGGGTACGGTCCTCTAAAACCACCCGCTGCTGACGAGATTGGATACATGGTCGGCGTATGCCTGTAAAGTAATAAATAAATACAATATCAGACACCTACATACAATACAATATAGTTTCATCAAAAAATCTAGTTAACTAATCTCGTAGAATATAAAAATTACTTATGTCCAAGTTTTGCCTTTGCCGACGAAGTAGATTCTATTTATATTGACTTTAGCAAGGCCTTGGATACAGTCAGTCACTCCATACTTCGTTCCAAACTTTCCTCCTATGGCTTACATGGGGAGTTTGCTCGGATGTATGAATATTAGCTGATAAATCGTAGCCAACTCGTCGTCGTTAAGACAACATGTTCCCCTCTTCCCATCACGTTTGGAGTGCCACAGGGCAACATCTGGGACCTCTACTGTTTAATAATGATCTTTTCTACTGACGGATTTAAAACTCCAAGGCGAACTCCACACTAAACGGTGTAAAGTAGATAATTATGCACACAGGGTACTTACCAAGAAGCTGCGACCTGCGACATCTCTGGACTGAGAATAGGGTAAGGATATGTGCCCCCTGGGAAGGGGTACATTGGTGTTCTCGCTAACCCCGCAGCTATAAAAAAAAGTTATAAGAAAATTAATACATTATATATACCGTGTTTTATTTAAGTTTTCCTGTTCCCACTGCGTTTAGTTTATTTTAATCAGATGTTTTAGAAAGTTTTAGGCTATTTATTTCTTTTATATCGACAGCAGATATCGAAACAAAAATTCCTTAATTAAATATTTAGAAATAATGGCCAACGGATGTTAGAGAGTGAAAGTTATATTAACATGGACAAAATTATAGAAGAAAACATGAGGAACGTCGTATAAACTTACCTAGTTTAGAATCTAACTGGTAGGGGGGCGGGATACCCATGTGAGCAGGTGGGGGCTGACCCAAGTCACCTCCAGGACAAAATAGCGACAATCCGCCCCCTGCTGGTAGACCCATCTTACTCGTCTGAAACAAAATAATATTGACAGTTAGAAAATGAGAAATGTAAAAGAAAATAAGGGTTATTTTTGGGAAAATAATTCGTAAATTATGAACATAATTTATTTCAAAATATTTAAAAGCATAAAAATACGAATGGATTAAAATATAATAACCCGAGCTTCTTTGTAAAAAAGATAATAATATTTTTAAAAAGAATTCACCAACAATAGGACAAAACGTTTTGAAAAGTCTCACAGAAAATCTTTTAGGCTCATTTCTAATTAACCTTAAAATGCATAAGCGAGTCCTCCAGGCCATTCGATGCCAACGCAACATGCTTTGATGAAAAAACCCATTCATTCCACTATCCCTGTATGAAAAGGAGCAAGACGCGTCATTAGCAACTAAATTGGCGACGTGCCCGTATAAATTTCAGGACCCCCCCTTCCGAACCCTTCCAATTATGCAAAAATGGCGCCCAACGAGGGCCATTCAACTACGTCGCACTTCCGCGCCGAGTGTCGCACCTCTAATTAAACGAGAACTTCTTCATATAGCTTTATTATGCGAAATAAACGACAGACAACTTTTAGACTTTTAAGTGAACAAATAATTGTTTGTGAAAGAACTATAGTGGTTTAATTTTTATATGCAACGTTTTTAATTAAATAACGAAAGGCTATGCCTGAATCTTTTTAAATTTGAAATAGTGTAATCATGAATAAAAAAAAAGATGTACGATGCAACGAGATGAGAAAAACAAAATCCAATACATATGTATATTCGTATATACGAAGAACTGGAATGAATTGCTTATTAAGAAAATAATTACCACGAACAATACCCCACTACTAATTAATAATAAAACACACACAGACAAAAGCCCTATTCATGCTCGACGACAGCTCTTAAAAAAATAAACTCGGTGGTCGAAAAATCTCTACACACGAGAGGACGAACAAAAAGAGCTCTGTAGACAATAATGATGGCGACCAAGCGACGAATAATGCGGGAGCAGCGTGCATTCTTAATTTTAAAACATATTTCCATAATATGATTTGTCTAAGTCATAAGTAAAGACAAGAGATTCTTAAAGCTTTGTGTTATAAAGGCAGCTTTCATTTCATTTCATATATTTTTTAACCGTATTACTTTTTATGTTATATTAAAATTGTAATTTTTACAAGTTAGCACTGACATCCATAGAATTTTATTTTTAAATTGAACTCGTCTCTAATGAAAGCCAGGTGGAGTGGCCGCCGAGTCTATTGAAGGAATCGTGGCGAGGTAAGTGGGTAGTTATTGAAACCGCATGAAAGCGCGGCATGACGTCACAGCAAACGCCACTCGAGATACGAGAGGCCACAGTCGCTAATTGGAACTCGCGACGACAGCACGCGGGTAATGTTTGCCTCAATCGAAAATGTACGGCTAATACTCGAATTGAAAAGCTCGTTAACAAGCAAATAGCACGATTTTACCAATATCGTTGTACTTATTTAGCATAAAATTTACATGCCTAGATCATTGTTGATCATTGTATAGAAGTTTTGGATCGATTAAATGGGTAATAGAAACTTATAATAGCATCAAATCATAAACTTTGTAATACAAAACGATAACAAGTTATGAAGCCCCAAAACAATCAGCGACGCGATCATCAACTTTCAAGCAGCATAAAATCCCTGGGGTGAAAGTTAGTTTCACCGAAAATCGAGGAAATAGCCGTTTTGCCGTGACCCACTTGACTCTGAAACCCTGAAATACAAACGTGGTAATGCACACAAACACGTAGAAGCCCGCTACCTACCCTTACACCCCTTTGGTTTCACCAATCGGACCGTCCCTCCGCACGACGCAAGTAGGGCGTCATATCTTGAGAGGTTAGTCCCGGGGGTTGTGGGCGTGGAACTGGATGCTGCGTTGTCATGGCAACGATGTGTAGGGGGTTAGCGGCGCGGATTAGTGTGGGTGCCTGTTGATTTGTGTTAGTTGCCCCTCGTTGATGTTTCGCGACCTTGGAACTTGCGGGTATTTTGTAAATTATAAACTATTGTTTCCTTATGGCTATTGAGGTTTTTAATTGGCAAATGTTATTGATTTTTTTTTATACTGAGTACTTACTAAAGTTAGTATTTATTCACTTAACAAATGCGTCATTAAAATTAAGTAGCGACTTAGAAAACTACAAGGAATTTTGTTCTTTATGAACAAAAGAGGGATTCTTTTGAACGACTAAGAACTACTAATAAATTAAACTATTATTTTGTATAAACAATCGAAGTACACATAAATATAATTAGTTTTTTTTAGTAACGCGTGATGCGACCACACTTCGTCTGATGTTAAGCCATAGTGTGGTAAATGAGAGAGAAAAAAACCGCTACCAGAGACAAATTATTTTTCCAGTCAACTGTCGCGTCGTCTCCTCTATGCCGGCTTGAAGAGACAAAAGTGCACTATCAATACAGGGCACACTCCTCTCGTTATTTCCACTAATAATTTTAGTTTGCCAATGTTAGATTATATAATTACAATTATATTAATATCGTTTATTATTTATTTTATTTATGTCAGTGCTTATATTAAAAAATTATTTAATGACAGTTGGTAAATGTAATGGACCTCACGATCAATGAGACCAGTGTTCGAACCTCTCTAAATTCTGACCAATGTAACTATGTTATATGTACTTTGGTCGTTTAGTGCTTGTGATACAAGCATTGTAATGAGATAATGAGATTAAAATATAAATCCAGAAGTCAGCCATAAAGAGTTCTGAGTTGACTTCTCGTTTTAAGTTTGCGTTCGTTCTATCAGACTCGACGGACCAACTACGGAAACTGATCAGAAATCAGTCCATATAAGTATCTAAAAAATATACTTTTCGTCCGTACGAGAAAGATTTATAAAAGATTTTAAAAAAATATACTTTCTTATCAGTGGTAAGCAGACTGAAGATGGTTAATAGCCCAGTCTGCAGTCCTGGGGTAGTGCCACCACTTTCGAATGTAACACTCGTGAAGTGACCTTGTCGCGTTTCGGTAACAGTTTGGAAGTAGCCGAAAAAATAACGAGAGGAGTGTGCACTATCAATCTAAATGGTGAATTCTTGTCTCCTCAAGCCGACATAGCGGAGGCGACTGCTGCCCGTAGAGATTTATCTGTAGAAGCAGTTGTTTCCGTTGATGGACCGCACTCTAGCTTTACATCAGGCGGAGTGTTGTCACATGCCAGGCAACAATAAAATAATAATAATAAAGACGTAAAATACACTCCCATGCTCATTTGGGTTTTATTTCATGGGATCACGCACAATATTTAAATTTAATTTATACAGAAAGGAAAAGAAGGTATACAAAAGGATCTCTCCGCCTGATGCCGGTCCATGAACGAAAACCACTGCTACTACATATTTATAAATTTCTAAAGGCAGCTGTCGTCTCCACTATGGCCGGTTGAGGAAACGAAGTGCACTATACTTAACGTGACAATTTATTTTTTCCTCAAAACGGGACATTGAGTTATTTGAGACCGTAATAAACCCCAAAATCCATAAAAAAAAATCAACGTTTTTTAATCTAATTTTGGTACTACACTGAACGCCGTTTCTTTCCGTTAGAAAAACGGGATAATTCTGCGGATATATGTTCACGTTAACTATACTATATCTGTACCATAGTGATATATACTAGAGGTGCAAACTCCAAACATCTGACATAAAAAAACCTCAGGCCGCTTCAAACAGTTTGACAATGTTGCCGTCAAGTCAGAGAACCTAAACGTGGCTGTGGACATGTTTTCTCTAGCGTCACATTGGAAGTGTTATTGCACATCTAGTTCTATATATCAATGATCTGTACACTCAAATTTACATATAAGAAAATAATCAATAATAAATACATTGTATGTAAAATATAGAATGTTAGAGCAAAATCGAAACAAGGGTTAAACTAAGAAGTCCGCTCGAGGGTTGAGAGGGTGAGTTTATTGACCCTACCCCAAAATTGTATATATTGTATATTTATATATACGAACGGGATGCCAATTATGTTTTCGCAATGTTTTAAAGGGGAATTGGAAAGCTGGGAAATTATTTTTGAACGGGGTTTAAAATACCCCGGCTGCTCTTGCAGTGTTATTGGTAAAGGAAGAGTGGATGTATTTTGAAATTAATTTTTTTTTAATTGTAGCTCGGCATGTGACAACACTGATGTAAAGCTAGAGTGCGGTCAATGAATGGAAACAACTGCTACTACAGAAAAACCTGTGCGGGCTACAATTGCCTCTACTATACCGGCTTGAGGAGACGAGCACGTACAGTTGACAGTGCACACTCCTCTCGCTATTCCTGGCTTCTTTCAAACTATTCCCAAAACGCGACAAGGGGGTTACACTGGTGGCGGTACTACCAGGTAAACTTTTACCAGTATTAATAATTTATTTATTCACAATACTTAATCTATCCAGTTTTGCACTAGCAGATCACAAAACCTCATTTGGTTTGTCTGTAAATAATAGTATTTTTGAAAATCCCAATGAAAATCAATTCATTTAAAAGCCTGAATCAGACGCAGTTAACTGTGTCACTCACTATGGAGCCGTTTTAAACAAGAATTTCAATCAATCTTAATCTGCCTCGTCGCCAGCCGCTGACTCAGTATCACAAATTGCACTGTGTCACCTCACTACAGGGTTACCAACGTATAAATAATACCAATATTATGTATTATATTAAGAAATTTTTAAGATATTGTCAAAGAAACCAAAGTTAGAATCTACCACTCACTGACATATTCTTGGACCACTTACCGGCACTTACTCAGCGAGATAAAACTTGTTGATACATATAGAGGGGTCCTCATGTGACCTCAGAAAAAAAATCGACTTGGACCAGAAGTGAAGATATCTCGGAATCGGAACGAGATAGGACAATAGCTCCGAAGCAAAATATCTCAAAGTGTTTTTTAAAACTACCCTAAAACCGCACCACAAGCTACTAGTTCTATAACTCAAAAAGGGTGAACCTATTTGGATGAAATGTTGCATACAAATAAAGATAATAATAAGTTATTAATTAATAAATGTCTGTAGTAAATTGCAGTAAGTAGTCCCTTCCGCTATGCCGGCTTAATAATAAAATTAAGTAAATATAAAAATATCCACAAACAATATTATACAAAGTATCGGGTGGGGTAAAGATTCGAACATGGTGACGATGGTCACTTGAAAAAAACCTAAGCAGTTTTAGGCGTAGGCACAAAATAAGATAAGAAATTAATCTTTGACGACCCTTATTTGTAAAGATATCGTGTGACGTTAAAATACCATCCTGCAACCACAGAATGTTCGTTTTGCTTGTAAATAATGCGAGCTTTCTCCATGTCCAAACTTATTTTATTCTTATTGAAAAGACACCAGCTAGTCCATAAAACAATTGCCCTTATACTAATCACCATAAAGCTTATTTTGGTATACGTTTGAACGCGACCTGTGTCAAATAAGCCACATTTCTCGTGACATATCCCGCGCATCTAAGATTAATTCATCTGTTTAAATTAACCTAATTTAAACTTTAATTTTATAGCAGTAAGGTGTGAAATAAATTTATGAGCATAAAGTTAAAATTAAATTGAACACCACATGATTGTCTCAACGGCTAATCGTAAAAATTCTTGATGACATGCTGAATTTTGTGTCTCTTTCTTCCGAATTGGATTAATAATATCGTTGTCTCTCTCACTTATTAAGTACGAACTGATGTTATTTCCCATTTTAAAGTGTGAATGTAATTCTGCCTCGGTGGGAATGCGTGAAAATTACTTAAGTTAAATTTTCAAGATAACCAAATTGAAATGCAACTGGATTTTTGTTCAATGTTCGCAATTTATAAACACTTGAGTTCACTAATCTTGGGCATTCATTTCTTTAAGCTAAAATGCGATCCAAGTACAGAAACAGTCCCCTCCACTATGTCGACTTAAGAAGACGTGCACCACCGATTGACAGGGTTCCAAACTGAACCCGAAACGCTATAGTTAACTTCACGGGTTTTTGGAAGTGGTGGCATGTCTGAACACGATTTCTTTGTGGTCGCAGTTTGGCGACCACCAAGGCGAATATTAGGCGGATTGGGGTTCACGTGCCGAGCTATTATAAAAACATAAAAAAGATATCACTACAAACGAAACAACGAATACAAAAGAAAAAAGTAAAACATAATAAAAATGAAATTGGTCGCGTGACAAAAAATGTCACAGGTGCCCACATGATTAATAAAATATTAAAGGCAATTAATAAACGCGACATATCAAAGGGTTAATTCTAGGTTGTCCCTACGATCTAGGGACAAGGGTCGATGAGTACAAATAGGAAAATTATGGCAATTTCTTTTCTATTTCAACCCCTATTTATCATAGTTAGGGATGACATATTTTTTTAAATGAATACACGGTCTATATTTCTTATTATATTAATTCGAGTTTGTTAGAGTTAGAATGTTTTTGGTTGGATTTTTTTTTATTGTATCTCTCGGCATGTGACAACACTCCGCCTGATGTAAAACTAGAGTGCGGTTCATGAATAGAAACAACTGCTACAGAGAAATCTCTACAGGCAGCAGTCACCTCCACTTCAATATACTAATGTATTAAATTAAAAAATAATGTAGCAAATCGAAAAAACTAACAAATGGAGATGAACAACACCTCAGTCTCTCCATAAGCACGACGGCTGCAAAGCTTTCGAAGCGTCGCGTCACTCGGACCGAATTGATTAAAATAAACGTTAGTAAGCCACATTACATCTTTTTTTCAGTTACATGAAAATTTAGAGCGGCCGTGGTTTAGCAGTAAGACGCGTGCACTCACGATCGGTGAGACTCGTGTTCGAACCTCGCGAATTCTGACCGGTACCAATGTAAACTCTGTTATATGTACTTTGGTCGCTCAGTGCCTATAGGCACTAATAAAGAGTGGTAGGCAGACTGATGATGATTATTAGCCCAGTCTGTCGTCCTGGGGTAGTACCACCACTTTCGAATGTAGCACCCGTGAAGTGATCTTGTCGCGTTTCGGGAATAGTTTGGAGGTAGCCAGGTATATAACGAGAGGAGTGTGCACTGTCAATCTGGATGGTACATGCTCGTCTCCTCAAGCAGGCATAGTGGAGGCGAATGCTGCCTATAGAGATTTCTCTGTAGTAGCAGTTGTTTCCATTCATGGACCGTACTCTAGCTTTACATCAGTCGGAGTGTTGTCACATGTCGAGCTACAATAAAAATAAAAAAAAACATACAGTTTTAGTTTTATTTTTTCAAAACTTAAGAACGTTGTCCCTGCCTATACCTGTAAGAAAAAGGCGTGACAATTTATGTTTATTTTTTTTTTATTTAAAACAAAGTTAAGCTAGAAATCTTGTCTTTCTATAATCTATATCATTACGTGTACATTTTACTCCCAAAAACAGAGAAATAATTGGTATAGATCGTTTTATAGCTGAACATCTAACGGGGTGGTTTTTTTTTCAACAACAAAAAATCTTGTAAAAAAAACTAAACTACTACGTAAACGTAGTAGAAATCGACCGAAACAATTCGCACAATTCGTACGAGTTAAATTCAAACATAGCGACGCGTGACGCGACATCAAACTAGCGTTTTCCTTTGAAGTGGCGCCTAAGGCTCTGGGCATGTCAACAGCAGGGTTAACATAAAATATATTTCCAAAATCCCTTTGACTATTATTTATTGATGTTCATTGTTATTAATTTTAATAAATATATAAATATTTATAGTTAAACATTTAAATATTGGGTGGCCGGGGTGATCTATTGTGAAGTCTGATCGGTACCAATGCAAGTATGTTATATGTAAAAGAGTGGTAGGCAGACTGATGAGTTATTAGTCTAGTCTACCGTCTTGGGGGAGTACCACAACTTTCGAATGTAACACCCGTGAAGTGACCATGTCGCGGTTCGGGAACAGTTTAAAAGTATCCAGGTATAACGAGAGTAGTGTGCACTGTCAATCTAGACAATGGCATCCGTCTCCTCGAACCGGCATAGCAGAGGCGCCTCTGTTGCCTGTTGAATTTTCTCTACCGCACCACCGCACTCTAGCTTAGCGAAGTATATGGCCTGTTTCCTCTTGTGGCCCTATGTGAACCTATTTTTAAAAATCTCTTGGAAATGGGGACCATAAACAATAGTTTTGAATATTTAATTAAAAAGACCTTACGTGTCTATTCTTATGACCTAGTCTATAAACAGTCTAGTCTAGTAAGTCTAGAATGTTTCTCACGATGATAAATCATATCCAATTGTTTGTTCATTTACATATTCAAATAATATCGCTCACCTAGTTCTTGATTGATAAATTGCCATTTTATATTTAGCAAGAATGGTAGGCAGACTGATGATGGTTACTAGCCTAGCCGTGTTGTGGTAGTACCACCATTTTCAAGTGACCTGGTCGTGTTTTGGGATCAGTTCGAAAGTCTGCACTAACGAGAGGAGTGAGCACTGTCAATCTGGATGGTGCAAATCTCCTCACACCGTCATAGCGAAGGCGACTGATGTCTACTGAAATTTCTCTGTACTAGCAGTTCTTTTCGTTTAAAGACCGCAATCTAACTTAAGTAATTTTTTTTTTATTGTAGCTCGACATGTGACAACACTCCGCCTGATGTAAAGCCAGAGTGCGGTCCATGAATGGAAACAACTGCTACCACAGAGAAATCTCTACGGGCTGCAGTCGCCTCCACTATGCCGGCTTGAGGAGACGAGCATGTACCATCTAGATTGACAGTGCACACTCCTCTCTTATACCTGGCTACTTTCAAACTATCCCTGAAAAGCGACAAGGTCACTTCACGGGTGTTACATTCGAAAGTGGTGGTACTGCCCCAGGACGACAGACTGGACAAATAACCATCATCAGTCTGCCTACCACTCTTTAATAGTGCCTATAGGCACTGAGCGACCAAATGAAATGAAATGAAATGAAAATCTTTATTGCATAACAAAGTTACATTGGTACCGGTCTTTAGCGAGGTTCGAACACGGGTCTCATTGATCGTGAGTTCACGCGTCTTACCGCTAGACCACGGCCGCTTTTATTATTAGGGTATTAAGATTATTACTACGATTAAAGCTTATTTAAGAGATTACTGAAAAATCTCATAAAGTATTTAAAACCTAGTTGAAAATAATTAAAATAATTCATGTCAAGTCATTCGTTTCTGACGTTGCAATAAGCGAATTTGTATTGTCTCTTCGCATTACTGAACATCAAAAGGAAAAACTAATGCGTTCTCGCAGTGGCGTGGGGTGGGGGTAAAAGTGACGGTACTTCCCCGTAAAATATTAAAAGGGCCCTGAAGCTTATTTGTCCTTATACGACCGGATGAATAAATAAATTAAGAATATAAATACATGTTTTTTATTATAGCTCGGCATAACACTTCGCCTGCTGTTAAGCTAGAGTTCGGTCCATGAAACAACTGCTACCTCAAAGAAATACCTGCAGCTTACTTCCAAGCTGACGATGAGACTGTTAAAAAGCCCAAGAAAAATATTAGTTTCTCTTATACTTAGTTCTAGAAAGAATCAATTAATGGAATGCTCCCAATCCTTTAACCTTGGAGCGTGAAAAAGCACCTTCTTGGGCCGGCATAGTGACGGCGACTGGGGCCACCGTGTACCGCGGTCCTCCAGTCGTCGGCGCCCACGGACCTCCACTGTGCTTACCACCAGGCCAGTCGACGTCACATGTGGCGTCAATATAAAAAAAAAATATTGGATGAATTTTAGAATCAAAAACAGGAATTTAATTTAAGACCCCGAAGCGTTGCTACTCTGTCATTAAGGGTTAAAATGGGTTAATACGATGTTCTTTATACTCCAAATGGATTGTTAGGAATTAGAAAAATTTCCATATAATTTTATTTAATAACTAACTATATCATTTTATAAACTACTGTATTTATTAGTACAGGGGTTATTTAATAAACATCCCTTATTACCTACTAGTGAATAAAACTCAAACGTCAAAGAGCGGCCGTGCTCTAGCGCTAGAGGACGGATCCCACGATCGATGAGACCCGTGTTCGAACCTCGCAAAATTCTGACCGGTATCAATTTAACTATGTTAGGTCCATTTGCATCAAAAGGTCCGTTTTTACGGCGACGACGTAACCGTTAAACATTTACATTTGTCCACACGCGTTACAATATCGTGTAAATTCATATTTTTATCGTTAAAAGGGTGGCTGATCCCGAAAAAATAATATAAAAACATATTTGGCTTCGCTGGTTACAGTTAGCGTTAAAGTAATCGTCAAAAATGACAGGCGCAACGATAGTTACACGTGTGTGGAGTAAATGCAAACGTTTAACGCTTAGGTCACGGTAAAAAATAATAGTTAAAGTAACTTTAACGGGCCTTTTGGTGCAAATAGATCTTATATGTACTTTGATCGCTTACTACCTATAGGCACTATTAAAGAGTGTTAGGCAGAGTGATGATGGTTATTAGCACAGTCTGCCGTCCTGGACCAGTTTGAAAGTAGCCAGGTATACACAGAGGAGTGGAGCCAGGTATACACAGAGGAGTGGGCACTGTCAATCTCGATGGTCCACAATCGTCTCGCTAAGCCGGCATAGCAGAGGCGACTGCTGCCTGTAGAAATTTATCTAGTAGCAATTGTTTCCACTCATAGACCGCACTCTAGCTTTACGAGTATTGTCATATGCCGATCTACAATTTAAAAAATGACGGGAATTGAACCCAATCCTTCCAACTTTAATACTATAGATTAATTACATATAGTTAACATCGTACCATTTGCATATTTTATTATTTTAATTGCGTCGTTTCTAATAATAAAGTTGATTAAAACTTCCTCATCGTTTGCGGTTAAAAACCGCGATTATATATTTCTTACAGTAACTCGACATACTCCGCCTGATGCTGTCCATGAGCGGAAACAATTGCTACCACAGACAAATGTATACTGGCAAGAGTCGCCTCCACTATGTCGGCTGAAAAACGGATTTCATTCAGTAACCTACTTGAAAATAATAAAAATAAAGCGACTCGACTCATGGACCGCATTCTGGCTTAATTCAGACAAAGTGCGGTCACATATTGAACTACTTTAAAAATTGTAAATCGTCGCAGAACAAACACATTAGATAAATAAAAGACGAGACCATTTTAAACTAGACAAATAACACCGCATAACTAACTCAGATGCAATAAGTTTTATTTTAATTACTACTGCCAATATCGGCAGATTCCTGTCTTGCCTACTGGGGAGCTGTGCTGTACCCAATGTTTAGTGATGTATATGTGTATCGATAACATTTATCGATATCGTTAATTTTACATCAACATTAATATTTGATTTTATTTAGTAAAACGTAGCATTACGTATATGTATATTAGTAAAGTCAGATAGAATCTATAAATAAATAACTTCACAGGGTCATGGTACATGATAAACTTCTAAATAAAATATTAAAATATTATATAACGTTTTATCTCTCTAAAAATTTATTATAAATTACACTAAAATATTTAGTTATTATTAATATCAATAAATATTCAATATCGATAAAAAAATTGAGAATGCTTATTGAAAAAAAAAACATCACCAAAAATAGTATAGATAGGCATTTAACATGCTCACAAAAACAAAATATTTAATTCAATTTAAATATAAACTATCGATAACCTTTTAAAACAATAAAAATAACAACTCTAGCTAACACAAACAAGACCCGATAACGAGGTGAAATATTCACATTGCAAGAGCTACATAATCATGTATACATCTGTCTCTCTCACTCCAATGAACATTCTCGACGACTAGACGACCGTGGGAAAGAGAGGGCGTTAGGCGGCACCTACAAAGGGGTCGAGTCTTTGATCTTACCGCCGCGCGTGCGTATATTGTGCGTGTACTCCGTATGCAGATGAGGTACCCGAGAATTTGATAATTGCAAGATTAATACGTTTTGAATTAGAATAAAATATATTAGAAGAAGGTCTAGAAACACGATCGAAGTGGCCCGTGTGGTGAACAGTGCGACTGCTACAAAGCTAGAGTGCGGTACATGAACGGAACTACGACTACTGCATATAAATTTCTACAAGCAGCAGTCGCCTCCGCTATGCCGGCCTGAGGAGACGAATGCATTCTCCTTCTTCGCACATATATAACTTTCAATAAAATAGGTCCTGTATATCACTCGTAAAAGAAAAATAAAAACGTACATTTGGACATAAATTCGATAGAAATAAAGAAAAACATTTAGGAAAAACGTCGTCGTCGAAAAGGCCCCCCGATTTTCTCTCGCGTACCTATTGTCGTTTCTATTTTTTTTCATCTTATTTAGCGCTTTGTCGGCAAGTCCTTTGAAGTCTGCACGCCCTGCACACCCCCCTCGACCCAACAGGGGGAAGGTGTCACAAATTGCGTCATGGTTGTACCCCGAAAACGTAAATACACGTGCTTCATGCAATTAATTATTGAATTTTAGACTACGCACTTTATTATTATATTTTGCTGTATTTTTAGAACCAAAGGTAACAACTTTAAAAGAGGTTTCCCTCCAAAACTCCCTAGGAAGTTTCAGTAAAGATTCTACCACTGTACTGGAATAATTTTTGACATGACTGAGACTTGACCTGACTGTTTGGTGTGTTTAATTAATGACTCGTGATGCACAATGTTATTAACTTGATGCAAAAATCTTTACTTTGTAACTGGCAAATTGTTTTGTAACAAAAAAAACTTTAATAGCTGTTTTGTCTAATTATACTACTTAGTTATTTTTTTAATAACATAATCTCTTTTTTTCCAATTTTATTTAGGGACCTAACCCGTCAGGTTACACCAGTCCCATTATAGGTTAAACATTAATAAACAGAAAAAAATAATCTAACTTATAACTATTACTTAAATCTACATATTATTAATATTGTTTACAATAAAGGAGAATGCCCATTCGCCCAAGAGAAATGGGCCCACGATAACTGTAGGAGTATGTACACACAGTCAACACAGGGAGTCTGTTCAAAGCGACATAGCGAAAGCTACTGCTGTCTGCGGACATTTCTCTGTGGTTGCAGTTGTTTTCGCCCAAAGACGACTCTTTCGGGATGTTAGATGTCGAGCTACTATAAAATAAGACGTCACAAAAGAAAACTAAAAAAAAATAGGATCCATAATTCAAGTGGTAAAAATAAAGACAAATAACTATGAAAATAAAATAAATCACAAAAGCACATTAATATTATGATTATTTAATAGAAGAATAAAGAAAGATATAGAGTCGAAACGTTGCGAGATTGCCAAAAAATTGTGTCTAAAAAAAACATAAATCATGAATAATTTCCTAATAATATAATATATCAACCGTGAAGTGACTTCAAAGGGGAACTTTAAAATATGCATAAAAATGTCAAAGTTTGTAATTTATTACAATAGTTAGAATTAAAACAGATGGAACAAATGGACTAAGACGTTTTGATCAAAACAATTTGTTGTGTTCATTTTATTATTACATACATAGTTTTTTTATTATTGTACTTTGGCATATGACGGACGACACTCCGCCTGATGTTAAGCTAGAGTGCGGTCCATGAACGGAAACAACTGCTACAAGCAGCACACTCCTTTCGTTATACCTAGCTACTTCCAAACTAATCCCAAAGCGAGACGGATGTTGTGCCACGAAGGTGGTGGTACAACCCTAGGGTCGGCAGACTAGCCTAAAAATCATCATCAGTCTGCCTACCGCTCTTTAATATCGACCAAAGTACATATAACATAGTTACATCGATTAGAATTTAACTGGGTTCGAATGTGAGTCTCATTGTGGTCTTAGCGCTAGACCACGGTCACTCTATGTTTATTAATTAGATTTTTGTAGACGATGATTACTGGACTATAGGACTGTTAATACTGGTGACGACTCAGTGAAGACGCTCTACGAAGCCGAAGTTAGCCAATTGTCGCGTTAGTTTAGAAGTCGCCAATAACGAGAGATGTGGGCATTGTCAATTCGTCTCTTAAAGCGGCATATTGCGACTATTGCCTGTAAAAATTTATCTGTGTAATAGTAGTTGTTTCCATTCATGGACCGCACTCTAGCTTTACATCAGGCGGAGTGTTGTCATGTGTCGCGCTAAAACACGTATTCAGAACTATCGATAAACTAACTTTATATCGATAAAAGTATAAATAGACACTACACTGTCAGCCACACATACCGGAATGAACTATAAGTAGCCTCTTCAAGAACAAAGTCGATTCTTACACTGCGAGACAATTTTACGAGGTGCTCCGTTTTACGGGCGGACAATAAAAACAAAACGCTTTATTTAGAAAACCGCCTAAGAATTAACTTTATACAAGATAAGAGAGGAAAAAGAATAATGCGATCATAAAAGTTTTAGCTGTTTATAGGTTTAGCTTATAAATATGGCAGAGGAGCTTTTCAATTACATTTTAAACTTTATTTTAATTAAGAACGTTTTTATAAATCTAACAAGCAAATGTCGCTCGGCGGAAACGATTTGTATACCAACTAGGTTGACAGGGCACACTCTCCTTGTTATATAGACCTGGCAATGAGTACTTCCAAACTGATCTCGAAACAAAGATTTTACTCCACTCTTATAATAATTTATTAATTAAACAACAAAACAGTACCGAAGATTTAATGTAGCTCCGCCTGATGTAAAAAAAGCTAGAGTGCGGTCCGTGTGAGAAACGAAAAACCGAAAAAAACTCTTCAGACAGCAGCAGAGAAGAGTATGCACCTTCTAGATTGACAGTACACACTCCTCTCGCTATACCTGGTTACTTAGGAAACTAATCCCAAAACGTGACATAGTACACTTAACGGGACGGCAGACTGGTCCAATAAACATCATCAGTCTGCCTACTCCTAATAAATTAAAAGAACTATTTTTAATAAATACGATTTAAAGTTTATATTACTTAATTGTATTCAAAATAGTCCAATTAGTAGTAATCAGTCCGAAAAGATATCATCAAATAGTTCGGTTACCTACATTAAATGATATACTCCAATATTTTAGTTTTATATGACAGCTTCTGCCGTCGTATTATTGTTAATTTATTACCGTCCAATGTTAATGAATTTAGGAAGATTTTTTATTTTCATTCGACCAATCAAATCATCGTATTATTAGGCTGTTTACACATATGTTGTGTAACATGTTTTTGAAACATAATAAAAAAGCTACTGTAGCATTCCAATCTTTAAATACCAATTAATAATGTGGGATGAAACCCAGCCCAGCAACGTAGGTCAGAGCACCAGAGCATCCGTGTTAAGATTCCCGCCTTAAAAGCATAAATAAGTTACTGCAATTGGCGGTCTTCTCACTAAAAGCAATTTCTTCAAGACAACCAATTGTTATTAGATAAATTGTAAGGAAACGAGAAAAGCGGGTAATGCAGTTAGGAAGTACCTATTATTAATAAATATAAAAATATTACGTACTGCGTACTGTGATTTTTTCTGTTTAATTTTTATCATATGCAAAAAATTGTTATTTAAAAACCCCCAATATAAATAACAAAAGTAACGTTCGCGAGAGAGAGTGACAAGTGTAAACCGGCCCTTATACTTTTGTTGTCGGATATCGTGAGTGGTGGATATAATTAGACATAATAAAATGTATATAGATATACATAATATAGTCGATACCTATTCATATCATGATTAATAATATAGCTAATTTACTTAATTTAAAAATAAACTTAAAAAGCTCGCCTCTTTAATATAATTTAAAAGCTGAAAAGCTTTCGAACTGGTTTATGTAATTTTTTATGAATTTAATTAGTTTAATAACCACGGTACAACACGTTATTTAAAAGTGAAGAAGCTTGGCCTCAGATGCAACCATCTCGTTGGTGCAACTTCGTCTCTTCAAGCCAGCATGGCGGAAGCGATTTCTATCTGCACACATTTCTTTGTAGTGCCAGTTGTCTCCGCTCATCGACGGCACACTGTTATGGCGCGATTACACTTGCCTATGGAATTCTAAATGGTCAAATGTTAAAAAGTGGAATCGACTATTCGATCGTTTTTGAACAATCTCGTCCAGCTTCATCGATTTCTCGTTATCCCACATATCATTGCGATAATCAGTGTAATAAAATCATCGGATGTCCGAATTCGAGTAGATATTCGAATTCACAAACAAATATTATAAAACAAAGAATACCGAAGTTATGCTAAGACATCAACGAGCTAGCATTTAGTGAAGATATAAGTACGGAAACACCCATTCCATTTATCCCAGGTTCCCCGGACTAGCCCGAACTACCTACCCCTGCTAGTATACTGTCTTACTTATTCTAAGCTTAGATAGATATAGTTTAACGATACTGTGCTAAAATTACACATTGTAATTCTAAAAAGGTTACTTGACCGCACTTATTTCACCTAACTGGTCACCCCAATACGGTCAAGCGATAAAACAAACTATGTTGACAAAGTCATAAATCTCGAACACTCTTAGATCTGATTTGTACACAGAATTTATATTGAAATAGACTTGACTTTTTCATGATCACTTTTTATAAGATTTTTTTTTATTATTGTAACTCGGCATATGACGACACTCCGCCTAATGTAAAGCTAGAATGCGGTCCATGAACGAAAACAACTGTTACTAGTGATTAATTTCTACAGATAGCAGTCGCCTCCGCTATGCCGTCCTGAGGAGACGAATGTGCACCATCCAGATAGACAATACATACCCCTATCTTATAGTTATAGGAATTAACTGAGTCTGATGTAGTACCACTTTAAAGTGTAA
This sequence comes from Tinea pellionella, assembly GCA_948150575.1. Classification (NCBI taxonomy): domain Eukaryota; kingdom Metazoa; phylum Arthropoda; class Insecta; order Lepidoptera; family Tineidae; genus Tinea; species Tinea pellionella. The sequence continues at coordinate 3,759,664 of OX411269.1, read as the reverse complement.
CACCCGTAAAGTGACCTTTTCAGGTTTCAGGATCAGCTAGGTTAGTGTCCTATCAACTAACACGATGAACGCTATCCGGCATAGTGAACGCGAGTGCTTGAGTCTAGTAGCAGAGCTAGTTTATTTTACTTTTTTAATTAATAAAAATGACTATTACTATATTTCTAAAAATTACTAATAAGAGGAACTAAATTACAAATTTCTATTTAGCAATTCTATAATTTCCTGGTGCTATATCGGCGTGTATTTCGGACGCCTTTGATGTTGCCGCCAGTCTCTAATGAGGCGTACCATATACAGTTTAACTAGGTACCTATAGTTCGAATTGTTATAAGAAATCTTGCATCAGATTCTTAATTTTACTTTACTTGTAATTTAGTAAACTATCTGTTAAGTCCATTTACATTTCAGCCTTTACATCAGTACCCTTCAGTTTTTTAAGACAAAGTTGGGATAGCAGACGTGGTGAACTCACGATTGATGAGACCTGGGTTCTAATCTCGCTAAATTCTGACCGGTACCTTTTTTTTGGTATAATTTAAAAAAAAAAAAAAATAAATAAATAAATAAATAAATAATAATTTAAAAAAATAAATAAATACCGGCATTTGGTATAATATAGTAATTTAAGAGTAGTAGACCGACATCAAACGGAGTGTTATCATATGCCGAGCTACAAATAAGAAAATTGTTAACATACGTCTTTCCTTAGGGTTTAGTAAATTTTTGGGCCCACTCGATACCTAATAGTTTGATAACAAAACAATATTATGAAATAATACCTTACTTTTTTATTATTTTATTTCAAATGATGATGTGTTAATATAAACATCATTTACCAATCAATAGGCGATGTTTAATTACATAAAAAACATATATCATCAATTATTAAAACATTTAATATAATAATAACCTCAAATATTGCACCAGAAAACATCTAATTACTCAAAAACTTGGGTGAAAAAATTTAAAACTGATTGGTAATGAGGAATGTAAATTTATTTTTCTACAAAATTAACTAAAAATCATCGACAAATTCGAGAAAAAAATTGTGGGCCCATTTCTTTTAGGCATCTGTTCAGCAGTTTAGGCGTGAATAGTTAACTAATAGAGGATAGACGTTCATCTTATCTCAAGTCGGCAGAGCGAGTTTGGTCCACGAACATTTTTGCAGTAGCTGTTGTTACTGCTCACGGATCGCACTCTAGTTAAATATCCGGCGGGGCATGTATACTGGGTCACTATAAAAAAACTTCAATGCTAAACACAAAAAAAAGAACTGCAAACGTCCTACGTTTTAAAATGAAACACATTATTTTAATTAAACTCATCAGGACGTGGCCATGTTGTACCATATTTCCCGCCAACGCGAACGACCGTCTCATAGCAATAGTTTGACAAATTGGTGCGCCCAGAGTGACGCGCAATTTTCCCAACCATTGTTCGCTTTTCCCGTGCGAAATGAAAAGTCTTGTATTTTTATTTTGAAAATTTTATGTTGGAACGACATTCCCTCGTGCATTTTTGTGGGTCGTTTTTGCTATCGACTTTTTGTCACGTTATTTTTACTTTGAGTAATATTTTTATTAATTTTACTTTTAGCAATGGAGTTCTTTTAATTTTTAATAGAATATTTTTTAATTAATTGTGTTTGGTATTTAATAATTAATTGTTTTTAAATTATACATACAACAAATACCCAGATCCCAAACTATGGGTATCAGGACATATAACAAAAAAAATACAAGAAACCTAATAAATTCTTATTATTTTTTATTGTGGCTTAACATATGACAACACTGCGCCTGATGTAAAGCTAGAGTGTAGTCCATAAACGGAAACAACTGATACTATAGATTTTTCTGCAGACCGGGGTCGCCTCTGCTATACCGGCTTGAGGAGACGAAAGTGCACCATCCAGGTTGACAGTGCATCGTTTTACTTACTACTTCCAAGCCAACCACTAATAACGACTAGGTCACTTCAAGAGTGTTACATTCAAAAGTGGTAGTACTCTCCCGGAAACGTACACAATATAAAAAAATGCCACTGGTGTCTGATGGATTAGAATTTTGGTCTCTCCGTCGTAAGTCCACGGGTTACTGCGTGTTAATCATCGATCTACCGACCAGTCTTAATGACCCGCCGCGTGACAATAGCCGTTATAATTTTGCATCAATAAATCGTTTTTTATGTTAATATATATTAATATTCTTACTCAATACTATATATTCCAGTTTCTATTTAATATTTCGTAATTTATTATATTATTATCATAATAATTGGTTGACCTGCTCACTCCTATAATTCAATAATATTAATGTCTTATACACAGATAAATATATCAATTTGTATTGCTTTGGACTCAATTTAATTATCTTATGTTTTACATTTGCTTAAATCAGAGTTGTAAATTATTTCAAATACAGTAATACCCCGCTTTACGCGAGGGATACGTTCCGCAAGAACTCGCGTTAAGTGAAATTCGCGTATAAGGGGGTCACGTTTAAGCATAACCAAAAGTCAGTACAAAATTCAAATCAATACATACTTTCATTCTACAAACACATTATGCATTTTTTTACGGAAAAATGTACCTATCAATTGTCTTCTTGGTTGCGTTTCGTTTACGGTCTTGTAAAATATTTTCATAACACGCAACACTGTTTTTAACTTATTGACATACGGTCATCATCACTGTCTATGCTCTGCAATATGTCCAAACCTGAATAAATCTTTGAAAGAGTCATTTTAACGTAGAGCGAAATTTGAAATTCGCGTAAAACCGAAACCGCACATAACGGGGTGTTACTGTATTTTGCTACAGTAACAAAACCCCAATGAAGATTTTTTAGAGAGAAAACTTTCGTATTTAACTCTTGTACTAAGCTAATGCTTGTATCGTAGGCACTGAGCGACCAAAGTACATATAACAAACTTACATTGGTACCGGTCAGAATTCAGCGAGGTTCGAACACGGGTCTCATGCATCGTGAGTTCACGCGTCTTACCACTAGTATCATTTCGATGATGTTTCGTTTTTGTTTTTAACAAATAATAGTACCATAATGTTTTTTATTTTTTTTTATTTTAGCACGTCATATGACCGCACACCGCCTGATGTTAAGCTAGAGTGCGATCTATGAGCGGAGGCGACTGCTGTTAGAGAAGGGGATCTGCAAACAGCAGTCGTGCCCGCTATGCCGGCTTAATGAATGCCGTAATGTAATTGATATTAGACCGATAAACAACGAAAAATGATGAAAAAGAATTACTTATGCCTTATTGGAATTATGTATACAACTTCTGGTTTGCGGGGATGACGCGAGCCCTTTTACACCCTCTATAATGTCACAACGGAAATATCTCAATAGTAAATGGTGGCTGAACTGACCGGAAAAGGAAACAGGCATGACCGTTCACAATTTCAACCCTTATCAACTTTTTTCAGCCCAACGCAAATAAGATTATATTGTAGTAAAGCGTTTTCTTATCGTGTTTATTTTGATGAACTAACTTCGTCGCGAAAGTTGCAGCCATTAAATACATAGTGCTACGGTTAGAATTTAGCAGGATTTGAACACTGGTCTTATAGATCGTGAGATCACCCTATCGCTAGAACTTTAATAACCCTGAGTTCTAGACCATGCGTCGTAGCCTCAGAGATGTTCTTGCAATTTAGACAGGGCTTTGTTAATCCCGTATACGTACCGGAACTAGCAGACCGATTAAAAAAAGCGTAAGATGTCACATTAGTTCTTGATGAAGATTTTGGATTTGTTTGTATGTCTGACGTCACGCGCTTCCAGTAGTTGCTAGCCGCCTAATGCTGACCGTCCTTCTATCAAGCCGGAGGGCGCCCCATCCCATATTTGTCGATTTTTTTACCGGATACATTTCGGGGGGGTTCTACCCTCCCCTTTCTTCTATCGGACGTCCAGACACCCGGAGAGGTAGCATCCATTTATGGTTCAAGTTCCTAAAGTGCGTACGAGGCGTTTTGACAACACGTTCCTCGTGCGTACTGCGAAACTGTGGAACTCCTTCCCGATGCATGTGTTTCCCGAGAAGTACAACATGGGTCTCTTCAAATTCAAGGTGAATAGGTACCTCATAGGCAAACGTGCTCCACTTTAGACCGCACCAATGCTGAACACCAGGCAAGGTGTTTGCCCAAACGCAGTCTCCATTCGAAGACTCGTCTACTGATGCTAGACGCATGGAGACATTGCGGGCAACACGTAGTATTAAAAGATAAATTAAGAACCATAGTGCTTATTACTTTGAGGGGAAAAAAAAGAAAATTAGTTTCAATTCACACAAAAGCTTTCAATAAAATAAATATACGTAAAAACTATAGAAAAGGAATCCCATCAAATACTCGTATTATGACCGTATAATCAACCCTCGAAAGCTACACCGAGGGTCCATAGCACCCAGCCACAAGTACCTTGTCAATTGTATAAAAACACTGGGCAAAAATAATAGAAACTAACCCTCAGTATGCCGGGGGACTACGCGAGTATTAAAAAAAATCCCCTGCTAAAGTTAAAAGGTCTAACCATACCCAACGGCTCGTACACGTAAAATTATTTATTAGTTAAACATTATTTTAAACTATATATTTTGTATAACGAGAGGAGTGTGCACTGACAATCTAGATGGTACATGCTCGTCTCCTCAAGCCGGCATAGTGGAGGCGACCGCTGCCACCGGCATAGTGGACCGCACGCTAGCTTTACATCAGGCGGGGTATTGTCACATGTCAATCTACAATAAAATAAAAAATAAAAAACTAAGATTTCAGACCTAAGAACACGTTTAATCAACCACCCACCAGTTACTGTTGCTCTTATTTGTTATTAGTATTTTGGAAACAACCGCCACTTCACCCTCCGATATGCCGACCTAATAAAAGGACTTCTAAAAAAAGCAGACTTTTTCTTCTAGTTATACCCGGCTATTTCCAAGTTGATCCAGTAACACGACTAGGTCACGGATTAATAGTGATTTTGATGAATGGAAACAACTGCTACTTACTACAGAGAAACCAGTACGGGAGCAGTCGCCTCCACTATGGCCGGCTTGAGGAGTCGAGCATGTACGATCTAGATTGACAGTGCACACTCTCGTTATACTTGGCTACTTTTCAAACTATTCCCTAAACGCGAGAAGGTCACTTCACGGGTGTTACATTCAATTTCTCTTTTCATAGTAGCTCCGTCTGATGTTGAACAAGCACATACTGAAATATTGGGCAGCACTCACCCCCATTATGGCGGCTTGAGAAGATTAATATGCAGCACCCACTGGCATGGTACATTCCTCTCGTTTTACCCGGTATTACCATTTTACTTCTGATTCAAATTATTATTGTAGCCAGACCGATTTTTTTTTTATATTTTTAAGGGCGACCAGTGGTTGGAATAATTGAATCATGTTTTACAGTGATTGATTAATTTTTTTACCTTTAGGTGCCACATCGTACCCAACGAAATGAAAAAAATAAATAAAATTAGAATTAAATCACAATTAAAGTTAAAACGAAATCACATATGATCTTTGTTAAATAAAGATGACGCGCGACGACACGGTGACGACCCGTACAGTATAGTTGGTCCCTTAAAATGCGGGGAAGAAGTACAATAAGAATCGAAGTACTTATAAAACGGGTGACGAGTGTCTACATCAGGGTTGGCACTGAATATTAATTGCTTATTGTCGCACGAGTTGATTGTCGTTGAATTTTTTAAAAGGTAAACTTACTTTTGACGGAAATATATGCTATAGTTATTTGAATGACGCGTGCGCCTAGAATTTTTAATTTGACATTTTAAATTGAATCGGGATTGTTGTCTAGGAAATAATTTTGAATGTATAAGTAATAAAAAATTGTAGTGGGTAAATAGATTTTATTAATTTATTCACGTCTACAATTCCAATAGCAAGAGGCGGATTGAATTTTAATAATTTTTGAGATAAATTATAATTTAATAGATGATACAGGTTATAGATATAGTTAAATTTTAAAACTACGGCATAAACTCATCAAATAACCCTCGAAATAGTTTTGTGAAGGAGCCTGGAGTATGTACTCCGGCGCGAACCAAAACCAACCAGGTGGAAAATCTCTGGTCGCACTCTGCTTTCAGAGGATATTGGAATGAGATGGGGATAAATGCGAAAAATATCAGTAAATCTTTGACAAACCTAAAATAATATATTATTAAATAATTTCAATAATATAATACAATAAAAGATAAAAGGAACACATAATTATATAATATATAGAAAATATAATAACAAAATAAAAAAATTAAATTGCGATAAACAAAAAAAAAGTCAACACAAAATACATTCGAGGCGAACGAGCTGATAATTTGCATAAAACCGAAAGTATAAACTTTTGTGACAACCCTATGAACCCTATATCGTCCCTTATACATCGGTGAATATGTTGTATCAATAATTTGTTGCATTTATTTAATTTTTATTTTTATTTAATTAATAACTTAATTTTGTTTATTCAATTTCATCGAGTCAGTATACATTCGTTTTCTCTTTTAACCTGCAGATCCCCTTCTCTAAAAACAGTTACCTCCGTTCATGGATCGCACTCTAGCTTAACATCAGGCGGGGTGCGGTCATATGACGTGCCCTGGAAAAGACTCTTAGGTCGACATACTAGGGCCACGGTGTACTGCGGATCTTCAATACAGTGACTTGTATCGTACCAGTATAAAAAAAAGGATTCTAATAACATTTTTAAGTCAAGAAAATTATTAAAACTAACCGAAAAACGACCCAAATAACTCGATTATTCCCATATTTTTCATTAAATTATTTTTGGGCACGAATTCATAAAAAAAAAGTCCTTATAAACACAACTAACAAGAATAATGTTTTTTATAAAGGGTTGTGATAACCACCAATTAGTTCAAATTGGCGCCCCAAGGGTTAAAACGTGATATTGAATATATTATAGTAATTGTCATTTTTATTAACTATCTAAATAAAGGTACAATTATTTTTAAGCTGTTCATTATTGCGGAAAACCGCAGCGTTTAAACGCAACACTACAATAACTAATAACCGCATCAAGCCGCATCGCTCCGGGCGATATTAAGGAGAGAATTCTGCCATCACAGAAGGAGATCTGACGATGAGCAAGTCATGCTAAGTCCATATCCATGCTAATAACATATTCTCATTTCATTTTAACAAAGTTATAGTTCCCACCACGAATAATTGAGATGCGTATGAGTTGAGGTATGACAGACTCGAATAACTCCTTCCTTGTCACTCTTTAGCTGCGTATATATTGTTTTCTTTATCGATCAAATATAGTCAAGATCAAAAGCGTAAATAATATTTTAACAAATTTTCATATTTTGTAAAATTCGTGCGCGATTGTATCGTGGCGTTAGTTAAACATTGATAAACGGACATGATTTTCAAAAGATTCGAGTTGTCAAAAACGTATATTAAAATTTATTTTACGCATAAAAAGGTAATTTAAGTTCTGCTACCGTATTTAACATAACAAAACTTGAAAGATTATAAATTACGGAAACCTAGTAGCCCACCTACGTAGCTTTAAATAGAAACGACAAAGCGAGGTGATATTAAACAAACAATACTCATTTACATAGATGTTTTAGGACCAATTTTAAACACACTCGACTTCACATCTTCGAATAGAAAATAGTGTTCTATGCAATTTCAATAAGATATAAAAAATACATTTAAACATGTGGTAGACTAGAATTCATTTTGACATTTAACAAATGCATGATGACACAGAGAAACTACTGACAGCAGTCCCCTGCGCTTTGCCGGCTTGAGGAGACGAATGTACACAATCCATTGACTCTCGTTATATCCTAGCTGATCCCGAAACGCTAATAGTCTACTTGAAAGTGGTAGCACTACCCCAGGACGGCAGACTGGCCTAATATTTCATTTCATCATTAGTTAGCCTATTTTAAAGTAATTTTATTCAATAAATAGTTCTTGGGATATCATAATAAAATATTTTTTTAACGATATTTAATTTTATGGTTTTTTTTATATTATTGTATAATTTTGTTTTGTGTTTATATGTATTTCTTTAGTTTAGGTTTTAATGGGACTAAACAACGCTACAATTGTCAATGTAAATTCAATAAAAAAACTTAATAACAAAAAAGCAAATTAACCAAACGCCAAAATATGCAAGAACGAAACTGTTTGTGACACAAAGGAAAGTTCTCTTATCTTTTTTTAATGTATATTTAATTAATTAAAATATTCTATTTGTCGCAAATAATATATGGCAGAACATTATCAAGATACAAACTGTTCTATTACCAAAACATTGGAATACCACAGTGGATGTCAGCAGCAGACTCTATCCCAGAGGGGGGCTGTAAGGTGTACGGCAGGGAGGCAGTGGGGTGCGGTTATAGGATCCCTTTGAAGTCACAGCCGCGGGCGTCCGCGTTTCGAGACGCGTGCGAGGCGCCTAACCGCTTAGCTTTGTTTTCAAAAACTGCCAGACACGGGTTGAATTAGGCTTACGGGAGAATTACAACAAAAATGGTCCTCACGAGCCGGATTATAATACAAATTGTTTTAATACTGTATTATCTCTTTGTTTGAATAAATTATGGTCTTACTTTACCACGCAGTCACCTCCACTATACCGACCTGAGGACGAAAATGAAGATACCAACACCCATCCGAAGTGCGCTTTTAATACACAAGCAATATAAAATTATATAGGTAGATATAATATAGAGGATGCCCTGATTTTAAATGTAGGGTGTACATATAGTAATATTATATTGGAAATCAAACCCGAGACCTCCGTGTAACTAGTGCCACGACCACTATGTACAGAAGCCGTCAAATTGACCCCATAGAAAAGTAACAAAAATAAACAACATAGTTTATAATATATTAGCAAATTATAAATTCTATTATACAGGGTGACCACGTGGGAGGTCGAGGTGGGACAGTCCTCGCCCTTTGACATGTTAATAAACGACCAAATATTTTCATCCCCTAACACGCATTAATCCGCCCCTAGAACATACTTATACATAATTTATATTGCCCACATAGTACGTATAACACCTAAATAAACATAATAAATGCAATTTTCGTGGAGCGGAAAATTGTTATTTTCTTTAAAATGTTTCAGCTATGAAAATATAATGCCTTTGTTGTCACGTCCATTTTACATTACATAGTTAGGTTAGTACCCTGCGATATTTGATAAAGATTGTTTTATTGTGACAATACACGGTTTTTTTTTTGTCCACTACATCCGATAACGATAACCGATATCGCGGTCCATGCATTTCGATGGCCCGTTTGTCCACGGTATTTCGGCTAGATCGAAATTACAAGCACTTGTGTGAAATATCATTCATTCGACGCACGCGCTTCTTTGCCAATCTTTGTTCTTGTGTCGTGTATTTATCGGCGAGATGGACGAACGTACTCCGACATCGATCGAAAGCAACCGACTCTTTCAAATAGCAAATACGTATTTTTAATATTTACTTACCGAACGTTATTTTACTACTAAAATGTCCTATCTCCAAGATACATACCTGAAATCAAAGCAAAATATAATAATTAATATTTTATACTCCATATTTTCATAAAATAAAATCAGCCTGTACATTACATAACATACTTAACTATTATCTTATTTAAAATGTTACAAAGGAAGTAAGTTACATAACTTATAAATGCATTCCACAACTTTTTTAATCTTTAGAGATTTTCAAAGTTAATTTTTGAATTTGTGGAATATCAACTATGACAAGTTAAGAACTTATTAAAAGCTTAAGTGCTAGAATCCTTTGAAATGTTAGCTCATGATTAAAAGATTTTAATTCAAATTCTTTTTAACTGTTTAAGGTGAAATGATCGTTATAGACGTTGGATAATTAAATTGTTAAGATGATGGGACCACCACGTTCAACTGTAACCACCCGTGAAGTGACGTAGTCGCGTTTCAATTAGGAAGTAGTCGGGTATAGGATTCTTCTCCTGAAACCGGCATAGCGGAGGCGACTTCTTTATGACAGCAGTTATCGGCATCAGTTTAACATCAGGCGGAGTGTCGTCATAAATAAAAAACCATTAAAGCCATTAAGCGGCTCCATCGACCGCGTCTGTCTACGCTTTGCCTGCGCCGCATCCTGAAGGACTTCGGCCGCTTAGCGCGCAAGTATGGAGACAATCTAGAAAAGCTTGTGGTGATGGCAGAAGACCGCGCGGTAGAAGTCCAAACCGCTGGACAGACCAGTTGTCCATTTGTCTGGAGATGCCGCTCCATAAAGCTCTCCATCAGGCAAGCAGTCGTAGCTGATGGAGACATCTAATTGAGCGAGCCACCAGATGTCGCGATCCTTAACAAGAAGGGACCGACGAGGAAAGAGAGAGAGAAGCTGCTCCAATGAAATAACACAAGCAAAAGTACACAATTACCAAGTTGTAACAACTATGTCTACGATAACATTATCAGTGTAAACGGGTGCATTAAACCACAGGTTACAGATAAAAAAAGCACCTAAGTAAATCAAACATGCATAGGGTTGCCGCATCTCAGTCGCTTCTTTGATCTTTTATGCGGGGAGTTAGTTAGAGAAAAATAAAGCGTTGTAAATGTGAATACAGAATCATATGATTAGATAGAATTTTCATATTTTGTATAATTACCCAAGCAGTTGACGACAGTCAGCGCCATCTATTGAATATTACCGACAACAACAATAAATCTATATTCATCAGTTTAAAGTTTGACGCTAGATGTCGCAACAAATAAAACCCCAGACCATTAGTAGTTTTATTATGATGAAAATTGAATGCAAAAAAAAAGTAATTGATCAGCTCAACCTAATAGTATTTTTTTAAATAAAACTCGGTATATGACAACACCCCGTCCGATGTAAAGCATTTATTAAGAATTATTTTAGTTTGTCTCCGTGACGCAGTTCTTTTTTAATTGTAGCTCGGCATATGCTAACACGGAAACAACAGGCAGCAGTCGCCTCCATTATGCCGGCTGCACATTCCTCTCGTTATACGTACTGGCTACTTCCAAATTGATTACAAAACGCGGTAAGGTCACTTCACGAGTGTTATTGTAGCTCGGCATGTGACAACACACCGTCCAATGTAAAGCTAAAGTGCGGTCCGTGTACGGCAACAAATGCTACTACAGATAAATTTCTACAGGCAGCAGTCACCTTCGCTATGCCGGCTTGAGAAGACGAATGTACACCATCCAAATGGACAGTGCACATTCCTCTCGTTATATCTGGCTACTTCTAAACTGTTCCCGAAACGCGACAAGATCACATTAAAAAGTGGTAGTACTACCCCAGGACCCATATTCAATCTGCCTACCACTAATATTGATTTATTAGTTTATAATTAGCCGCTAGATGTAGCAACAAATGGTAACCCTACACTACTCTTATTAGAATTGTCCGAGTGTAAAACAGAATCTTATGTTATGTTTATTTTGTAACAGGATGTAAGGTTTATATTTATATCATATTGTTGTTTTGTATTTAAAATTTGAATCGATAGTTAATGTTAACAATGTAACTTAGTAATTTTATTATTACAATAAACTAGCTGTCACCCACAACATTATACGTGACGGCGAATACTTACTATTCCAGTCTGCCGTCCTGGGGTAGTACCACCACCACTAACACCCGTGAAATGACTATGACGCGTTTCGCGAACAATTTCATAGTAGCCAGGTATAACGAGAGGAGTGTGCACTGTCAATCTAGATGGTACATGCTCGTCTCCTCAAAGCATAGTGGAGGCGACTGCACTCTAGCTTTACATCAGGCGGAGTGTTGCCACATGCCGAGATACAACAAAAAAAAGTGTAACACTCGTGAAGTGACCTTATCGCGTTTCGTAATCAATTTGGAAGTAGCCAGTACGTATAACGAGAGGAGTGTGCAGCCGGCATAGTGGAGGCGACTGCTGCCTGTTGTTACCGTGTTGGCATATGCCGAGCTACAATTAAAAAAAGAGACAAACTAAAAACAATTCCAAATAAATAATCGATACAAAATCGCAACTGAAAACAAAGGGGAGGCTCTATATGAAATATTGGAGCGTTAGCTACTTAGTATGTTGCTTCTAAAAGCAGACACGTTAATAATTCACATGAGCCTTAAGTTAAGCCTCTTTAGGCCGAATACAGACTGTTTTTTATAATTATTCATATCATTTTTAAAAATTAAAGCATTTAAAATAATAATAACCTCAAATATTGCATCAACAAACATCTAATTACTTAATAACCAGGATGAAAAGATTAAAACTGATTGGTAATAAGGAAGTAGATTTATTATTATTCTACAAATTAAAAATTATCAACACACTATAGAAAAAAATTGTGGGCCCATTTTCCTTAGACGAATTGGCATTCTCGTTTAGTAAATAATGTAAACGCGCCCTAAGGTCTAAGATGCAAAGCACAAAGCGCTAGATGTGTAAAACAGGCAGTCTGTTTACTCGTACCTATAAAAACTAGGTGACTGGGAGTCGGATAAAAAGAAGGATTATGTGTCGGTAGAACGGTTTAAGTAGGCCAAGAGATTTTGTTCTATCGCCATTAAAAACTTTTAGTGTAACATATTTTTTATTCAATATTTTTATTTTTAAAAGCAAATTTTGAGCGGCCGTGGTCTAGCGGTAAGACACGTGAGACCCGTGTTCGAACCTCGCTAAAGACCGGTACCAATGTAACTTTGTTATATGTACTTTGGTCGCTCAGTGCCTATAGGCACTATTAAAGAGTGGCAGGCAGACTGATGATGGTTATTTGTCCAGTCTGTCGTCCTGGGGTAGTACCACCACTTTCGAATGTAACACCCGTGAAGCGAGCTAGTCGCGTTTCGGGTATAGTTTGAAAGTAGCCAGGTATAACGAGAGGAGTGTGCACTGTCAATCTAGATTCTAGATGGTACAGGCTCGTCTCCTCAAGCCGGCATAATGGAGGCGACTGCTGCCCCCACAGGTTTCTCTGTAGTAGCAGTTGTTTCCATTCATGGACCGCACTCTAGCTTTACATCAGGCGGAGTGTTGTCACATGCCGAGATACAATTTAAAAAAAAAAATTAACAGTTTAATTTAAACTCATGTTGGTGCTGATGTAGCCCAGAGGTTAATTGAAGTAGCAATGGGCTAGTTACTATTACGAATATTATGGGCTTACCTAGGGCTAGGCATAGAGATATACAGGGTATTTTTTTAAACTGCGACAGTTGGGGAAATCCAAACCACAGGAGATACAGGGAAACTGTCTTAGGAACCATTTGCTCTTTTTTTATGAAAACGAATTTGGCATAGTATTTTTTCTGGTCAAGCTTGAGTTGTCCATAAAAATGAGTCATTGTGGTGAAATTTTTTTTGATGCAGTTCGACTCAGTTTCTTGTAAGGATCATTTCATTGTATCGGAAGAAAAAAATCGGAGCAGCAGAAGTTAGTCAAATTTAATAAAATGGTTTGTCATACAACGGGCTGGTTTTAGCAACATTCGAAAAGTTAAAAACAAAATTTTATTTGCACTCAAGAGGTAGAGCAAACTTCATACACCTGACAAGAAAAAAGATTTGAAAATGTTGCCGTCAAGTTTTTTTTTATTTTTTATTGTAGCTCGGCATGTGACAACACTCTTCCTGATTTAAACCTAGAGTGCGGTCCATACAGATAAATCTCTATGGGTAGCAGTCGCCTCCACTATGCCGGCTTGAGGAGACGAGCATGTACCATCTTAGATTGACAGTGCACACTCCTCTCGTTATACCTGGCTACTTTAAAACTATTCTTGAAACGCGACAAGGTCACTCCAGGACGGCAGACTGGACAAATAACCATCATCAGTCTGCCTACCACTCTTTAATAGTGCTTATAGGCACTGAGCGACCAAAGTACACATAACAAAGTTACATTGGTACCGGTCAGAATTAGCGAGGTTCGAACACGGGTCTCATCGATCGTGAGTTCACGCGTCTTACCACTAGACCACGGCCGCTCAAATGTGTATATCAATGTCTGCAGGTGATTCTCATACATCGAGGACAAAATTCACCAAAGAGTGAACCAGGTTAGACTAACACGAGGCCCGCCACGTGAAATTGTGCTGCCCTGAGAGAATTACAATATCCCACGATATTTTATTTGCGTCGTAATTAAAAGGGAAGTTTATCCTTTTTTTTTTTGAGAGCATGATTAGTGATTACCTTTTTTTTACTTGGTGAAATCCATTACGGGGAAGGTGCCAGGGCTATGTCGGGCTCCCTTACATCAGCGCGCATACGAGATGAGATGATTAGTGATTACCTAACCCGACTTCACTCGAGGCATAGTGGACGGAATTTGTGCAAATACAACAAACAACCCTAACATATAAAGAAGAAAAATTTCACGTATCATTTATATTAAAACGAAATTGCTTAAACGGTTGACAGAATTAATAAATATATATTAAAAATAAATTAGCCTTTTTATCACTGTAAATAGAGTAAAATATTTTGAACTGTATTTCTTACGACAAAAGGTTAAAATTTGAATAAATTATTGATGGGATAGGAGGGTTACGAGTTCGATGCGTAATAGAAACGCAATTTGTATATTTTTAAAACACGTGCTCGGTGTCCTTCAGGTGATTGACACCTATAATGTGTATTCCCCTTGTGAACTTGTCAGGTAGAGAAACGTTAAGTTTTGGCGGTAATCTGGGCCTTTTTTTGTAGCTCGGCATATGACAACACTCCGCCTGATGTAAAGCTAGAGTGCGGTCTATGAGCGAAAACAACTGCTGCTGCAGATAAATCTCTACGGGCAGCAGTCGCCTCCTCTGTCGGCTTGAGGAGACACACACTCCTCTCGTTATACCTGGCTACTTTAAAACTATTCCCGAGACGCGACAAGGTCACTTCACGGGTGTTACATTCGAAAGTGGTGGTGCTACCCCAGGACGGCAGACTGGGCTATCGACTTTTTAAAACTCTTAGGTTATCTTTCTTGAATTATTTTCCTAAACCTGTTTTTTTTTTTTCAAATATTAATGTGCAATAATGGTGGATTATTAACCATTAAGGTTCGTGAACGTGCGTGAGTGTGGGCAAACAATTTAAAAGAAGAGAACGTGTGATTTCATTTTCCCAACAAAACTTCGTAGGAAGTTTTAGCAAAGATTCTACCACTTTAGTGTATTTTTGACTTGATTAGGACTTGAAGTGACATTGTCGCGTTTGGAAGTACCCAGGTATAACGAGATTTGTACACTGTCAATCTGGATGGTGCAAATTCGTCTCCTCAAGCCGGCATATGGGAGGCGACTGCTGCGCGTAGAGACTGCAGTAGCAGTTGTTTTCGTTCATAAAAAAATATATATATTATAGATTGTCGTACTCATTAGACATTATTTGCATAGATGACAGAGCTCATTGTTACCGGTTGGGTTGCGGTGATCCGTGTGTCGGGTGCAGCAGCCGGATTATCCTTGTCCCGGACCGAGTGTAATGGGCGGAACATAATTGCTTTTAATGAGAAATAAGAACTGTATTAGAACTATTATTTTTAATTATATTTCACTTATTGTAACATTATTTTAGAATTCCCTGATTTGGATCGAGAAGAAATGCTAATTTCTTTACAGTAGCTCGGCATATGACTAGTTAAACTAGTCATCAGTTAACTTGTTTCAGACAACAGTCACCTTCGCTATGCTGACTCGAAAAGACGAATGTGCACCGTCCAGGTGACGATGCATACTCAGATTGTCATATTATTATAATCATGTATTTAATGTATTAAAATTAAAATATCGTATTCCTGCTTATCCTTAAACAAAGTTGGTTTGAATATAAGTTTTTAAGTGTTATGGTCAAATTAAGGTCCAGGGTTCAAGTTCCGGCGTCTGTCGTATTAACATTTAAATTATCTTAAATAGGTTTAATTGGAGCAATTTCGAAGTTTATTATTAACTTTAAAGTCAACCGTATTTTTGAATCGTTTTTGCTCCAGATAATCTCAGCTGAGAGCAATATTATATTTATAACGGTTTTAAAGAGTGGTAGGTAGACTGACGCTGGTCACCTGACCCCTGACCACCACTTTCAAGTGCAACCTCAGAATGACCTAGCCATGTTATTGGATCAACTAATGGACCACATTCTAGCCTAACATCAGGCGAGGTGTGGTTACAAGCCCTACTGTAATATTAAAATACTGACCATCTGTGGGAAACCCATAAACACATAGATGCGAACCACAAGCTAACCTTTCTAAGTGTCAAAGCACCCCCGTCTACATGACAGTGGCGAATTCAGAGGTAGGAAGATAGGCGCTAACCCTAAACTAACACTATTGTTTTAAAAAAAAAGGTAATCAAGTTTAAAATCAGGAAAAAATAATAAACAGCCAATCTCATAGAACCTAACTTCTCTGAAAGCAAGTAAACATGTAGGATTCTTTTTTCTATTTCTCTCTAACTGGTCATCTCCCCCAAGAGTATCCTTCCACATGAAGAACATTGTTCCAACATCATTGGCACGCACTTTAACTAACGCTAGAGACGACATTAGACGAAATCCAAATTATAGTGTTAGATACATCTGTCACCAAACATATACATAAGCTTTTTTTTTATTGTAGCTCGGCATGTGACAACACTCCGCCTGATGTAAAGCTAGAATGCGGTCAATGAATGGAAACAACTGCTACTACAGAGAAACCTGTGCGGGCAGTAGTCGCCTCCACTATGCCGGCTTGAGGAGACGAGCGTGTACCATCTAAATTGACAGTGCACACTCCTCTCGCTATACCTGGCTACTTTCAAACTATTCCCGAAACGCGACTAGGTCACTTCACGGATGTATAGGACAAATAACAAACATCAGTCTACCTACCATTCTTTAATAGTACCTATAGGCACTGAGCGACCAAAGTACATATAGCAAAGTTACATTGGTACCGGTCAGAATTAGCGAGGTTCGAACACGGGTCTCATCGATCGTGAGTTCACGCGTCTTACCGCTAGACCAGGCCAGGTCACTCAAGTACTAATATACAAACATACTCGTATATACACTATGCATTAGGTAAACGGAAACTCATCAATATTCTCCTGCCAACCTCACACCACTGTCTGTTGTCCGTAATAGACATTCTAGCTAAAATTATTCATTAAACACAAAACTATACTGTTTATTACATAGATATATACAACTAGATGTGCAATAACGCTCCCAATGTGACGCGAGAGAAAACATGGCTGCAGCCACCTTTAAATTCTTTGTCAGTTAGTATTTGACTTGACGGTAACATTTTCAAATCGTTTGAAGCGGCCTACGGTTTTTTATGTCAGATGTACGAGTATGAAGCTTGCACCTCTAGTGTATATCTCTATGGTTTATTATGATTATTATTTAGAAGTTTACTAATGTTTTTTCTAATAACCATAGAGCTTGAAGTCATATCAAACTAGAGTGCGAAGACATGTCTACAAGTGGCAGTAGTCTTCGCAATTTTTTACAGTAGCTCGGCATGTGACCGTACTTAACAACTAGTACTGCATGAGATTTTTTTTTTATTGTAGCTCGGCATGGGACATTTTTTTTTTTTAATTTTTTTTTTCAATCCAATTTCAAATATTCTTTATTGTAGCGTATGACAACACTTCATCTGATGTTAAGCTAGAGTGCGGTCCATAAACGGAAACAACTGCTACTACAGAGACATATGTGCACAATCCAGGTGCCACAGGATTGGCAGCCAGGCAGCAGTCGTTATCAGTCATTGAGTTCCATTCAGTACAAGTCTACAAGTATAGCAACTAAACGAATTGAAGTCAACCTTGCAACAAAACAAACTCAACAAAAAAACTCATGTTTCACCAACTCAGGATGCGTATGTAACTTTGTCAAATACAGTTAAACAAATATCAATGTTAAAGAACAAACAAAAGTTTGCATAAATAAACAACTAATTCAGAACATTCTCGATTGCCCGGTGACATTTCCCAGAGCGTTTTTTTTTAATTTAGATTTTTTAGACGGACATGTGTCGTCACATCACGTCAATGCAAGGATTATGATAACCATCGTACGTATGCCATCGAGATAAAGGGAATGACCCTTCTTTTAGACCCAAAAAGTA
Source organism: Tinea pellionella (assembly GCA_948150575.1). NCBI lineage: Eukaryota > Metazoa > Arthropoda > Insecta > Lepidoptera > Tineidae > Tinea > Tinea pellionella. The sequence goes on along the minus strand of OX411269.1, from coordinate 3,741,468 downwards.
GTAAATACCAATACAAAACAAGGCATTTTGAACTTTAACAAACAAGCAATAGAGTTGCAAACAAAAGTTTGGTCATAAAATAGGGTGATTCTAAAAAGACAATTTAACCCTAAAAAATGGTGCATGGACATTAATCCGCATGTAATATCGCAAATTTGTCATCGCTCTGTCGAGCATCGAACCCGAACCCATCTGTCGAACACTACAATTTGATTTACTCATGATTAGTAATGGGTAATGAAACTAAATAATGTATGAGTAAGTACAGATTTTTTTAAAAGCTAATGTCTCCATAATGTTCGCAGACACGGCGTCGCCGCAACGCTTCCGCTATGCCGGCTTGAGTAGACGAACGTGGTTGGTAACCAGTCCATTCTCATCATTATATACGTGGGTACTGTCACTTCACAGAAGTTACACTTGAAACTTTGAATTGGAATCGAACCAGAGATCACACTCACCACGTGACAGGTTATGCGATCACCTGTTGAACAGTAAACTGTCAAGTTAATTCTAGAAAAATAGCCAAGGTTTATAATAGAAAAATATCGAAAGAAATATTTGAAAAGATAAATAAAGAAAACAGTAGGAGCATTTCAAAATTAATTTCATAAAGTCCCTCAACAGCACAGTGGACAATTTTAGAGTGCAGATTGGACAAAAATTACAGGATTCCAAACAAAACTGACAAAAGATCCCCCTTTCAAGTGAATAGTACCGTCAGCAAATAAACGAACATAACAATCGAGAGAGATTTTAATCTGGAGTATTATTATATTGCATTCTGTTAGGGTGGCACTTTCAATTGAAATTAAAAGCATTGAAATATACCTAATACTTATTTCTGTTGTTAAAATTAATAAATAATATCTAAAAATTAAAGATTTGAAGAGCGCTCACTACCGCTCTGTTATGAGTCCAGTCTGTCATCCTGGGGCAGATTTGTCGCGTTGCGAAAACAGTTTGGAAGAGGAGTGTGCACTGTCATCTGGATGGGGCATTTGTCTCCACAAACCGGCATAGAGGAGGTGGCGACTGCTGCCTGTAGAAATTTATCTGTAGTAGCAGTTGTTTCCATTCATGGACCGCACTCTAGCTTTACATCAGGCGAAGAGTTTTCATATTTTTCAATTTAGTTTCCAAAACTTTCGCCATAGCAATTACTAACAAATTAACAAAACTTAGAAGTATACAAAATGGCGGAATAAGTATTCAACTAAAAAGAACTTGTTGGTACAAAAAAACAAACGAGTTGTGGAAATGTTTTTACATTTTTTTTTAAATTCTAATATCAGAAAAAGCATTTAAAAACTCTCGCGACAAATGAACATCGACTCGAGAGGTCATTAAAAGGGGGACTCAATTTCTAAATAGGGGGGCAAGCGGGGGAGTACTTTTGAGAACATCGGCGTAATTGGACCGAAGCAACGGAGGGTAGTTTCAAAATCGCATTCGACTCTGCAGAGGCGGAAAGAGGGCTCGGTTCGCGTATAATTAACGACAAATATGGATGAATCGATTTTTTCAAATGTAAAGTATAGAAAGAACCGTCCATTAGGTTATTTTGCGGAGTGCGCAATTACGCAAAATACAGCCGTGTTTCTGAAATATTAATAGCTAAGTTTTCCCCTTTTTTTACTATGGGAAAAGTCGTGTTATTTGTCAAGTGTTCAAGTTAATAGAATGTTGTGTCGTGTTGGTTAAGTATTTTCTTTGTTTAACTTCTTTAATAATTTCCTTAGTAAAATGTACTAAATGAAAGGGAGCTCCCTACGATCGAGTGTTTACAGTGCATCTAATAGCATTGTTTTATAAAATTATACCTGAAACAGGCTTTTATTATCTTCTTAATAGTTAGGTAATTTTTCTTTAAAATTAACTTTGATTTACTGTGGTTTTATTAATTTACTTATTTAGTACTACCCTTATCTATTTGTAAATTCATTTATACTAGGTACCTCTACAGTGAAGTGATTTGAAGAAGAGTGGTAGGCAGACTAATGATGGTTATTAGTTCAATCTGCCATCCTGGGGTACTACCACCACTTTCGATTATAACATCCGTAAAGTGACCCTGTCGTGTTTATTCGAAATTTAGAGGTTTAAAGAGCGGTAGGGAGTCTAATGATGGTTATGAGTCTAGTCTGCCGTCCTGAGGCAGAAGTAGCCAGGTGCACTGTCAATCTGGATAGTACGCATTCGTCTCCCCAAGCCGGCATAGCAGAGGCGATTCTATCTGTAGAAAGGAGAATGCTCATTCGCCTAAAAAAAATGGGCCCACAATTTTTTTCTCGAGTTTGTCGATGATTTTTAGTTAATTTTGTATAAAAATAAATATACTTCCTTATTACCAAACAGTTTTAATTTTTTCACCCAGGTTATTGAGTAATTAGATGTTTTCTGATGCAATATTTGAGGTTATTATTATTTTAAATGCTTTAATAATTTAATTGATGATATCTATTTTGCATACAATTAAACATTGTCTATTGATTGGTAAATGATGTGCTGATATATTTAAAATGAATTAATAAAAAAGTAAGATATTATTTTAGAATATTATTTTGTTACCATACTATTAGGTATCAAGTGGGCCCAAAAATGGGCATTCTCCTTTATTTGTAGTAGCGTACCACACTTTAGCTTTACATCACACGAAATGTTGTCATATGCCGAGCTACAGTAAAATTAAAAAATCCATTAGACCACACAGTGTGTCAACCGCAAACAAGATTGGGCAAAAAAACCTAACAAGGGAATCACGTCATGCTATTATTGTTAATAGATCGAAAATATGACAACGCTCTAATCCTCTTTTTGTTTGAGAATGGACATATTATGGGCTCTGTCCACAATTCGATCTCTGGAGACCGGTCTGCCTTTGATATTAGAAATGCTGTTTGATTTGACATTGGGTCTACTTACTGTATATGAGGGGATGATGATAAATATATGATAATTAATTCTAAAAGCAACTTTTTCTGACATAATTGTTAAATAAATCAATACATATTATAAAAGAAAATGTCCAATATGTCGTTAAAATTCAGTATCGAGTCCCGGTACTGCAAGGAAGTTATGTATGTGGTGTGGTAGCCCTCTATACCCTATCCGTGAAGAAGATTTAGGTTTATGCCTAGAATATTCTAGAACATTCAAGAGTTGACATTTTGGATTTTGGAATGTTGTGTGTAAAAGGGATACTTTAATGATGCCAAACCCAAACTAATAGAGCAACCGTGGTCTATCGATAAGACGCGTGAACTCACGATCAACGAGACCCGTGTTCGAACCTCGCTAAATTTTGACAAGTACCAATGTAACTATGTTTTTTTTTTGGCACTATTAAAGAGTCGTAGGCATACTGATGATAGTTATTTGTCCAGTCTACTGTCCTGGGGCAGTACCACCACTTTCGAATGTAACACCATGAAGTAAACCTTGTCGCGTATCAGTAACAGTTTGGAAGTAGCCAGGTACAGCGAGATATGCAGCAGTGTGCACTGTCAATCTAGATAGCATGTATACCTCTCTCAAGCCAGCATAGCGGAGGTGACAGCCGCGTATAGAAATTTCTTTATAGTAGCAGTTGTTTCTTCTGTCACTTTAGCTTAACATCAGACGGAGTGTTCTCATATGCGGAGCCCAATAAAAAAAATGTAAATTACTATAAACCAGACACCTGTCACGAAAACAAACATAAACCATCAACAATATATTATACTAAGATGATCCATAATGATCATAATTAGCGGTTATCCCACGCTTAAAGACGCCCCATCAAGCGGTCGAACAACACGCGAACTAAAAGGCGTCAAACACACCATTAAAACCATTCCCCTCGCGAATATACAAATAGAAATATTACTCATAACTTAATCCTCGATTATAATAGATTTAACCTGCCATAAAATCATATTCAGTTTTTTTTTTGGCTAAGTAAACTAGCGGGGTCGGCCCACAGTGAGTGTGTGTATTTATAACTATTTGCAGCCGATTAAGAGCGCACAATGGGTTTGATGAGTGGTTATAATGGTCATAATTCATTTTTTTTTGTACGCACGATATTGCTCGAGGGTGTATTGCGTTTTTGTATTGGGGTAAGTTTCATAAATTGGATTTAATATTTACGTTTTTAGCAACACTTGTGCTTGTCGGTGTGAAATTGGACGCTCATTTAAGGGCTATTTTGGGGTTAGGGTTAATCCGAATACCTCTTAAGTGGGCATTTTAAAGTGGGCATTTTATTATTAATACTCTTATTTAAATTTGGAATACGATATCGATTTTAATCTTTATTTTTCTGTGAAGGCGAAGGGGTTATTAACCACACAGCTTAGTGTTTAGTTTTTTTTTTTATTGTGGCTCGGCATATGACAACACTCCGCCTGATGTAAAGCTAGAGTGTAATCAATAAACGGAGACAACTGCTACTACAGTGAAATCTCTACGGACAGCAATCGCCTCCGCTATACCGGCCTGAGGAAACGAGTATACACCATCTGGAGTGACAGTGCATCTTTTTGTCTCCAGGACGGTAGACAGGGTCTGCCTACCACTCTTTACACTAAATTCCTCGAATACTATATATACATAGCTAAAAATATGAAATATATCTAGTAAAATAGAAAGGTCTAGATTTGGAAATGTAAGTTAGCAGAGAGGGTTGGGTGGAAAAGAAGTGGGTAGAGGGTATAACGGAGATTGGACAAGTCTATGCAATATAACTCGTAACATTATTATTTTCTTGGTTCTATATTACATGAAATTGTTTTATGGTAAAGGGTAGATTGATAGGTTACTGGGTATTTTTTAAATGCTCGTACTAAGTACTACCGCTTATAGCAAAGAAAATGTTTTTTTGACTTCTAAGTACAAATCATTATTAGTTAATATTATTTTTTAACGCCTGTACTAAAGTATATAATATAATATAGTTACATTGGCACCGGACAGAATTTAGCGAGGTTCGAATCGATCGTGAGTACTGTCACATGTTCTAACGCTAGAGCAGTTGCTCAGTACCTTGGTCATAAATTTTTAGAAGATTATAAACACGCTGGTTCACGTCCGAAACTACCAGGCCACGTCCTTTTAAACAATTGCAAATGTGAAGAATAAAAATTCAGGTTTGGTTATTTATTTATTTATTTACTTTAAAGATTAAAACACGTTGGTTCACGTCCGAAACTACTAGGCCACTTCCGTTTAAACAATTGCAAATATGTAGAATAATTAAGGTTTGGTTATTGAAAAGAAAATTACAATACAAACAAAAATATTACGAATGTAATCAATTAAATTCCTTCCAACTATAATGAAGGATTTTGAGATGAGAATAAAAGATTTCAGAGAGGGGTTGTTACGGGGTAGGGAGTAGATTTCGTAATACTTTTAAAAGCATCAAGCCATGAATGTCTGCGCTCTTCAGTTAGGGTTAGTTCCGATTCCACTATTCAACTCTGTCACACGCACTGCACTGTGGCAAAATAAACATCAGATTTTGTTATAAATTGTAGCTGGGCATATGACCATGAACGGAAACAACTGTTACTACAGAGAAATCTCTACAGGCTCCGCTATTCTGACTTGAGGAGACGAATATGACAAATTGATAGTGTACACACCTCTCATTATACCTGGCTACTTGTAACAGTTACCGAAACGCGACAAGGTCACTTCACGGGTGTTACATTCAAAAGTAGTGATACTACCCCAGGACGGCAGCATCCCTAAGCCATCAGTATGCCTACCACTCTTTTTCTATTTCATACATATGACTTTGGTTCCTTCGATTATTCTGTTAAAGACTTTATACGGCTTACCAACGCGTTTATTTTGATTAGAACCCGCGTTTCGATAGCTTTACAGTTTATCCAGGCCGCGGAGACAGTCTCTCCTCAATACTCAATTATTAGTTACTCAATTTTCATTATAATTTAACAAAATAAACTGATAATAATTGCGTCTAAACTTATCTTGCAATAATGTTACTATTGAAGTGATTCGATAGTGTGGCCAAAAAATCTGTGACGAAAACTGTATGACAAAATTGTACTAACCCTTCTGTTTGTCTGTCTGTACTTTTGTAAGTACAGCGTATTGTGGTTGAAATTCTATTGGGAATAGTGGGTAGGTACAGTCCGCAAAAACTATTGGCAAGCATAATTTGAAAAGCTTACAAATAATAATAAATGAAGTATTATTTTAAAATAACCGTTTTTACTTTTAAAAATGACTCATTTAATTGTATTGTTCTGGCATCGAACTCCTTCAAGGACACGAACGAAGCCGTGGAATGTAGCCTAGCTTCCTGACCGCAGCTTTATAATGAGTACCTACTTTGGCTTTTTGTTGAAACTTGTTAGTTAAATATAAATTCAGATATAGATTGCTTTTTATGATAATACTTTTGTCAATATTTAATATATTTTTATAGTAGGCGGCCGACATGGAATCAAATTGATGTTAAGGCCCGTTTGCACCAGAAAGCCCGTTAAAGTTACTTTTACGGCGACGACGACTGTTAAACGTTTACATTTACTCCACACGTGTTGCAATATCGTGTAAATTCATATTGTTATCGTTAAAAGCGTGGTTGATCCCGAAAAAATAATAGAAAAACATATTTTGCTGCTTTTCATACATTTGACGTTAGCGACATTGGTTTGACGATTACTTACTTTAACTTTTACTAATTTCGCTGGTTACGGTTAGCCTTAAAGCATCAAAAGTATGGTGCAACTCGTGTGGACTAAATGTAAACGTAACGGTTAAAGTAAGCGTAAAAGTAATAGTTAAAGTTACTTTAACGGGCCTTCTGGTGCAAACGGACCTAAGAGTGGGGTTCGCAAAGTATGAACATTCCACAAGACGAGATAAAGTGCTCAAATCTCAAAATGACAAACAGGAAAAATAAACATCATTAAGAACATAAGTCCAAAAAAATCACAATATCTCTCCTCCATAGAAAATTCTTTAAGCAGAAAACCCATACGCATCAGAACATTCAACAATGGAGTATATCTCGCAATCGGCAGTAATAAAAGCGCACGGCACCCACATTAAAATCTTATCCCTTTCTTAAATAAAAAATTCACCAAAAAATAAGAGAGATTTCCCTCCCTTCTATTATTGAAGCAAAAGCGGGTAGAGCCACCCGATATCCCTCTATGAACCGACTAAAGTCCATTTTCCAACAGAATCTACACAAAAGAAAATTCAAAGAAAATATAACTTTACTTCTATGCTCCCAAAGTTACAATTGCTGCATACCCTTTTCTTTATACGTTCATACGAGTTTAAACTTAATTTTCTGAGCAATAAAGTCAGAATTGGTGCGCACTGCACGTTGAGGTCGCGCATTCGAATCCCTACGTAGTTGTTTCGGATTTGAAAATGAGATGCAGCGGTAAGGGAGATGCTGGGGAGAATGGGGGTGTTTAGGGGGGTGAATGTGGAGGCTACGGGGTGTACTCGAAATCCGAATTACCGGGGCGTGTGTAATGATTTTCCCGGACGGAATTATGCCGTATCGAGGACGGAGACGACTTTCATTCCGATGAGAAAGTCCTTTTTATTTTGCAGATATATTGTATAAATGTAGGTACATATGTACAATTTCCTTTTGAAAGTAAATTATGTGACTGATTTAGAAAATCAAATGTAACGTGTTCATTGAATTGTAATTTTTTTTCTTTCATCATAAAAACGTTTTTTGTTACACGGTTATATTTAGAAATTAATTAATCATTTAACATTAGGTGACGTCAAACACTGCGCGTTACTTTTGCACGCACAACACGTGAACAAGAACGTTATAAAGCGACCGAGATGCAAGTAAAAATTCTTGTGGAATTGACATGATTTCCTTCTTATAATTAAACAAGATGAAAATATAAGTTTTAAGTATTTAACAATTTTGTTTAAAAAAGAAGTAAAGTAATACTGACAAATGTATCGGTCGTGGTCTAGCAATAGAAGACGGACCTCACGATCGATGAGACCCGTGTTCGAACCTCGCTAAATTCTGACTAATGTAACTATGTTATAATTGTACTTTGCTCGCTTAGTGCCAAACATTAGCTTAGTTTTTTTATTTCAGCACGTCATATGACCTCACTCCCCCTTATGTTAAGCTAGAGTGCGATCCATGAACGAAGGCGACTGCTGTCAGAGAAGGGAATCTGCAGACAGCAGTCGTGTACATGCAGGCTTAATTAGATGCCTCTTCACACTGTGCGTGAAGGAAGTACAGGCAATTAAAAATTAGATAGATCCTTCTAGCGGTTCTAGGAGTTTTAACGGATATCAAAAGAAAATAAATGTCGAATAATTTTCCAAAAGAACTTGTGGTTCTTTAAATGTAAACTTTATTTTTATTCATTAACGACGTAATCGCAATTTTTACAATTTATATGTATGGGTCAATGCAATTTTTATGTTCTATTCTCTGGAGATGAAAATTACCTCATGACACCATATCATGACATCTTCATATTCCTGATTCAGTAAATGGCACTGGAAAAACATCGATATTTGCCCAAAAATGTGACTACGTCCTTAAGGTCCATTTGCACCAAACGGCCCGTTAAAGTTACTTTAACTATTATTTTTATGGCGACGTAACCGTTACACGTTACATTTACTCTACACAAGTTGCACCATCATCACGCCTGCCATTTTTGACGCTTACTTTAACGCTAACCGTAACCAGCGAATCTTGGCTGGTTAAAGTTAAAGTAATCGTCAAACCAGTGTTGCTAACGTCAAATGTATGAAAAGAAACCAAATATGTTTTTCTATTATTTTTTCGGGATCAACCACGCTTTTAACGATAACAATATGAATTTACACGATATTGCAACGCGTGTGGAGTAAATGTAAACGTTTAACGGTTACGTCGTCGCCGTAAAAGTAATATTCAAAGTAACTTTAACGGGCCTTCTGGTGCAAATGGACGCTGTGCAGATGATTCATAGAACGATCCACAGTTTGACTTGTTTGTTTCTGACTTAACTGAGACTTGAACTGACTGTATGATAACTGAATGGTTAATGTAATAAAATATCTGATATGTCACCACACCTCCCACGGTGTTAAGCTAGAATGTGATCTATGCAAAAACAGTAGACTCTCCGCTATACCGGCTTGATTACACGAATTTAGTGATGTATACGGCTCATTATACTCGTAATAAGACGTTAATATTATGAACCTGATTCTTCTGCAGTATGCATCATAAAAGCAGAGTTCAAATCTAACAAAGGATCTAAGATAAAAATATGAAATTGCTCGTTCCGTTATAAGAATTAATGTTTGAAACACGAGGGTGCGTTGACAACTGTCACGCTCGGCATGCGTGTCCGAGATTTGCCTCAGATATTCTGACAGAACTAAGTTGCTAACTGTAATTTGAGAAATTAACAATTTTACTTGCGTTTGGTTAACCCGGTGCTTTGAATGGTAACAATTAAAAGTTTTCTTTTGTTTTCGGTTGATCAGAATTTTCTTTTGTAAAGGAGAATGCCCATTCGCCTAAGAAAATTGGGCCCACAATTTTTTTCTCGAGTTTGTCAATAATTTTTAGTTAATTTTCTAGAAAAATAAATCTACTTCCTTATTACCAAAATTATTTAAAAATTACTTATTATTAAAATTGTCACCCGGGTTTTTGAGTAATTAGATGTTTTCTGATGCTATATTTGAGGTTATTATTATTTTAAATGCTTTAATAGTTGATGATATCTGTTTTTTATGCAATTAAACATTGTCTATTGATTGGTAAATGATGATAAATGATAAATAAGATATACGATCGCACTCCGTCTGGTGTTCAGCTAGAGTGTAGTCAAAACAACAAAGAAATGTCTTCAGAAGGCTTGAGGAGATAAATTCGCACCATCCATTGACAGGGTACACTCCTTTCGAAGTAATGCCGAAATACGACTAGGTCACTTCACGGGCGTTACACGTAATTGAACATGGTGGGACTCCATGCAAAATTATAATATATTTTTTTATATAGGTATATATTTTTGTACAAAGAAAATAAAATATCTAAACAATAAAGAAAAAGATGGAGATGAATAAAAATAAGTGACGTCAGAACGAGGTAAAACTCAAGCGACTCCGAAATTGCTAGACTAGATCCGCATTCACCCAGACAAAAGATCTAAAATACACCCTGGGAGCAAAAAGAAAATCATTTCCATCCCACCCCCCTTCCCTCCTTCATTTGAATTTTCCCCTCGTAGCAGGGGCGGACCAGTAAGGGGGCGGCTTCCGCAAAACAGAGACGTGACTTAAAACGAACATAGAAAAGAATGAGATAAACGTATGTCCACCTGTTGCGTTTAAGTTTCATATTTTCGCGGCGGACGTCTTTTTTCCTTTCTTATAGCTTTCTAAAGGATTTGAATGGCGCGCGTCGTGCATGCGTACTTGGGGTAGGTATCGATGTTTGTGTCCCGTTATAGATGATGTTCGATTTTTAAATTGTAGTTCTCTTTTTAAATTATTTTATATCCGTTTATTCATCCTATACTTCATAAAGCATCTAACTTCAAAGGGGGTTTTTAATGAAGTTAGGAAAAATAAACGCTAGCAATAAGACGCGTGAACTCACGATCGATGAGACCCATGTTCGAACCTCGCCAGTTCTGCCTGGTACCAATGTAACCATGTTATATGTACTTTAGTCACTCAGAGAGGAATGAAGGGTTAAATATACTTTCTATCCCCTATTTCACCCTCTTCAGTTTTCCCCCAAGATGCCATCTATCTCCTAGCCAAATGTTATCAAAATCTGTTTAGCAGTTTAGACGAGAGACAAACAAAGTTACGTTCACATTTATAAGATTAGTAAAATTTTTTATTTGTTACAGCAGTCGCCCCCGTTTTGCCGGCTTGAGAAAACTAATTTCACTATTCAGATTGACAGTGCACACTTTCCTTGTTATGAATGAAATTGACTTTTTCACTGGAACCTCTTTTAGTATCTATCGGGATTTGAAAATATATATTTTTCCTTTAATAGGGAATAAACGAAAATATATGTGGATCCAAAGAGAATTTTACAAAGTATATAGTTTCTAGATGAATCCAGAAAATAGATCTAAATTTTATAGAGTGGTAGGCAGACTGATGATGGTTATTAGCCCAGTCTGCCGTCCTGGGGAAGTACCACCACTTTCGAATGTAACACTCGTGAAGTGACTTTGTCGCGTTTCGGGAATAGTTTGAAAGTAGCCAGGTATAGCGAGAGCACTGTCAATAGATGGTACATGCTCGCCTCCTCAAGCCGGCATAGTGGAGGCGACTGCTGCCCGGACAGGTTTCTCTGTAGTAGCAGTTGTTTCCATTCATGGACCGCACTCTAGCTTTACATCAGGCGGAGTGTTGTCACACGCCGAGCTACAATAAAAAAAAAAGAAGGAATTAGCAAAGCTAACAAGCAATGTTCATAAAATCAATGCGTACCATAAAACAAAACACCGAACGAAATTAAATTTTGTTAATTGTATTTGAGCTATTTTCACTCTTCCTTTCAACATTGTTATTTATTTATTGGTTGCTATAAAGCAAAACGCAATAGAGATGTTTTTAAATTATTATAATTATTATTTTTTTTATATTATATTAGAGCGGCCGTGGTCTAGCGGTAAGACGCGTGAACTCTCGATCGATGAGACCCGTGTTCGAACCTCGCTAATTCTGACCGGTACCGATGTAACTTTGTTATATGTACTTTGGTCGCTCATTAAAGAGTGGTAGGTAGACTGATGAGGTTATTTGTCCAGTCTGTCGTCTAGCTAGAGTGCGGTCCATGAATGGAAACAACTGCTACTACAGAGAATTCTCTACGGGCAGCAGTCGCCTCCACCATGCCGGCTTGAGGAGACGAGCATGTACCATCTAGATTGACAGTGCACACTCCTCTCGTAGTACCTGGCTACTTTCAAACTATTCCCGAAACGCGACAAGGTCACTTCACGGGTGTTACATTCGAAAGTGGTGGTACTACCCCAGGACAGCAGACTGGACAAATAACCATCATCAGTCTGCCTACCACTCTTTAATAGCTGAGCGACCAAAGTACATATAACGAAGATACATTGGTACCGGTCAGAATTAGCGAGGTTCGACCGCGAGTTCACGCGTCTTACCGCTAGACCACGGCCGCCCGAAAATGGACATAGTCCTTGGTATAATAAAATTAAAATTGTTATAAATGTTTTTTTTTTTTTTATTGCGTGAAACATGGTGTTAGTAAACATGGTGTTATTAAATGGGTTACAATTTGTTCACATGTTTCGCCACATTTAGCGGCATGCAAAATTTTCGATAAATCTAATGTATATAAAATCAATCATCACATTTTATTAGGTAAGTATGTCATTAAAAATTACAAATTAAAATTAATATAATGTCAAATTTCAGGATTTCCAGGTCCAATCTATGAAATCACCATCTATATATTTTATAATTAAATAACAATTAAAAATTCACAGTATATGTCTACCTAATTACTACAGTGATTCTCAACCTTTTTTTTAATGCGGCACACTTTTCACGATTTAAAAATTTGGCGGCACACAAAGAAAAAGATAAGTTTAAAAATTATTTACTTACCTATAACACACTGCGTAAAATAGTTTATGGTAATAATTTTAAATGTGCGAAATAAAATAATATGTACTACAAAAATAACAGTACGTTTATTAAGGGATTAATTACAAGTTAATAATAAGAATACTTGTATTAACTATATAATATTAACATAATTATATTATCTAAAATTTGGCGGCACACTTTTAGAATTTCGCGGCACACAAAAGTGCCGCGGCACAGTGGTTGAGAATCACTGTATTACTATCTACCTATTTTATAATTAAAGAACTCATTCAATGTATAAAAGCATTCTCCTAATAGCCACTTTGTTACTTTTTTATTTATTTATTTATTTTAAATAGTATAACAAACAGTTTACAAAACACAATAGTACAAGAAATATAATACACAAATGAAGACAAGTCAAATTTTGTAAACCTAATAGTTATACATAACATTTGTTAAAAAGAACAATATAATTACTTAATACAGAAACAAATATATAAAGTGAGGTGAAAATATAAAAAAATTACAAATATTACAAATAATATTTACTATTTTAACGTGAGCGTATTTAAACGAGAATGAAATTAAATTATAGAGTAAAATTTTTAGCAAAAAGCTTTATTGTATGAAATGAAAAGTGAAAGTTAATCATTGTATATTTGTTCAATGAATTTGTCAAAATATATTTATGAATGGAATTGTACTATAAAGGAGAATCCCCACAATTAGCGGCCGTGGTCTAGCGGTAAGACGCGTGAACTCACGATCGATGAGACCCGTGTTCGAACCTCGCTAATTCTGACCGATACCAATGTAACTTTGTTATATGTACTTTGGTCGCTTAGTGCCTATAGGCACTATTAAAGAGTGGTTAGGTAGACTGACGATGGGTTTTAGCCCAGTCTGCCGTCCTGGGGTAACACCGACACTTTCGAATGTAACACCCGTGAAGTGACCTTGTCGCGTTTCGGTAGCAGTTTGAAACTAGCTAGGTATAACGAAAGGAGTCTCTCAATTTAGACGGTATTGCGGAGGCGACTGCTGCCTGTAGAGATTAATCTGTAGTAGCAGTTGTTTCCGTTCATGGACCGCACTCTAGCTCTACGCAAGGCGGAGTGTTGTCACATGCCGAGCTACAATAAAAAAAAAAGAACACGACTGCTACCACAGTGAAATATCTAAAGGCGGCAAACACCTCCGCTGTGCCGGCTTGAGGAGACGAATGTGCACCATCCATTGACAGGGTACACTCCTCTTTCGTTTAATACTTATTACTATTTTTACTACATTATTACGAGAAATAAAACGTGCCACGTGTCGGGTTAGAACCCGGGACGCGCCGGAAACCCTAACACAAACATGTTTTTATTTCGGTCTTCATCCTGTGGCCAAGTATTTTTATAGACATTTTTTACGAAGATTAGTGTATCTACATTTAGAAATAAATATATTAATATCGTATTTAGCATTAATGTATGACTGGTCATTGCGTATTTTACATTGATATATACAACTAAATGTGCAAATAACGCTTCTAATATGACGCGAGAGAAAACATGGCCACAGCCACGTTTAGGTTCTCTGTCATTTAGTATTTGACTTGACGGCAACATTGTCAGATCGTTTAAAGCCGCCTCTAGTATATATGTATATCTCTATGGTTTTGCCTGTTTTTTTTTTCTTTTTATTAATTATGTTTTATAAATATGATTTTTTTAAATCTATTTTTGATTTAGATATTATAATAGAATTTTTGATTTCCTCAACCTCAGAATAAAAAAAAAACCATCTTCTATCATAACAATTTTTTCTTTTTTTTTAAAAAAAAAAAGGCTACGCAGGCGCTTTTTAAACGGGTACGTGACTTCAAAAACTTGAGCTTTCGCTAACCAAATATATTTGACTAGTTGCATCAGAGGATAGAATTTCATTTAAAAATTTACTCTATGACTTTTGTGCGCTACTGTACTTATTTTCTTTACTTTCTTCCAAAAAACGCGAATTGCCTACTACTTATTTTTGAAGGGGCCTACTAAAATTTAATTAATTTTAAAAGTAAGCGATTCGCCCATTTCGGGCGAGTTCAATTCGTGCGAATTGCCCCCTAACCCAATAATTAATGAAAAGTCTGAAGTTAAATAAAATTATAAATACATACTTGAAAAAACACAATAAACACTTATCTGTATCAAAAATAACTGTAAACGGGAATTAAGTTGACAATCATCAAATAGATAGTGAACATGTCCTATAACGATAAAGTAGTGACACCATGAGTTTAGGTTACAATAAAGGACAATTATACTAGATAGGACGTATTATTATCGGATTAAATTTATGGATACTCTATCCTACAAGAACACTAATTAAGAAATTAACAAGTACAAAATCAATTCTTTATATTTATAATATTTATTTAGTTATTTAAAAAAATAATAGTTAGAATTGTTAATATTTTTTTTCTTAATTTTCTTAATTAAAATGTTTGTTATTGTCTGTATTTTACATGTTTTAACTAAAAAATAAAAATAAATCCCTGTATTGCCTGTATGCTAAAAAGTAATAAAAATACTAATAGACAATAAATTAAAAGATTTTACGCGGCTTAAGAGACTATCGCGTTTACTTTGATTATTTAAATCCAATGTCTCGAAAGCATTGCGGTCATTGCGGGCATTATTTATTTATGACAATATTTGTTAACTAAAGGAGAATGCCCATTCGCCTAAGAGAAATGGGCCCACAATCTTTTTCCTCGAATTTCACGATAACTTTTAGTTCACTTTGTAGAAAAACAAATCTACATTCCTTATCACCAATAAGTTTTAATTTTTTCACCCGGGTCATTAAGTAATTAGACTGTTCTCTGATGCAATTTTTAAGGTTATTATTATATTAAATGCTTTATTAATTAATGATATCTGTTTTTTATGTAATTAAACATTGTCTATTGATTAGTAAACGATATTTTTATATAATTTAAATAAATTACTGAAAAAATAAGATATTATTTTAGAATATTGCTTTGATATCAAACTATTAGGTATTAAGTGGGCCTAAAAATGGGCATTGTCCTTTATTTCAAGAAAACCTTTGACACACGTCTCCTACCGCGTCATCGATTTGCAATAAAACGGTGTTTTTTTTCGCCTGGTATTAAACTTGAATACGGAATTAACTACAGAGAAATATTTCTAGGTGACAGTCGCCTCTGCTATGCCAGCTTAATAACCAATGACAGTGCACATTCCTCTAGTTATACGTATTTGTTATTCAATTATTTCAATATGATTATAACCAATATAAAATACGTAATGGGTATTAAGTATAGAGATAGATAAGACCAGATTTCGAAAAAATATATATTAGCCCGTACCTGCGTAAAGTTTTATGTGTCCTATTTTCTTATCAGTACATTATGGTCCCCAATAAAGATTAAATTCATGTCCTCTAACAGATGTTTATCACACATACATTTATTTTTTTGCACAGATATTGCCTTGTTATGACTGATATAGATTATGTCAGATAAAAAAAAACTTTTTTGGTATAGCTGTTGTCAAATGTTGAAAAAAAATTTCATGTCTGTTGTAGCGTTTGTAGAATTGTATGAAATAGTACTTAGACTTCCGTATTTTTATGTATTTACAATTTATCATATAGATTTTAAGTAATCGTGATTCATCATAAAGTTGGCTTAAACCTACTTCTATATTTATATCCAATAAAAAAACTAAAATCTGAGTTGTGGTAATTTATTATTGGTTCAACAGGAGAAACCTAAGGAGAATGCCTAAGAGAAACGGGTCCACAATTCTTTCTCAAGTTAATTGATGATTTTTAATTTCTTTTGTAAAAAAAATTCTACATTCCTTATCACCAATCTCATTTATTTCTGATGCAATATTTGAGGTTATTATTATATTAAATGCTTTAATTATAATTAATGATGTCTATTTTTATGTAATTAAACATTATCTATTGATTGATCAATGATATATTGATATAATTGAAATAAATTATTTTAAAAAGTTAGATAAATATTATTGTAGAATATTGTTTTGTTAACAAACTATTAGATATCAAATGGGATCAAAAACGGGCATTATTCTTTTTTTTTTAAAGGATTACCCAACTCCAAGTACTATCAGCATAGACCACGCTTCACCACTTTAAAATTATTGTCTCTCTTCATTCAATAGAATGAATCTTAATCGATTTCTATTGGTCGTAAGTAGAGGTCGAGCTAATCTATTGCTGGTTATATTTTAAATAGGAAAACAAACTTACCATTGAAACGGGCAGTGGATGAGCACCACCATTAGGGTAAGGGTAAGGTGCCATTAGGTAACCCATATTGAAGCTTGCAGCAGGATGTGGCTCGAGCTTTCCTGAAAAGAATACAGGAATAAGTATTGATGAATGAAACTGAGTGTGTAAGATGAATTAATGTAAATAATTAGAAAAATCGTACAAAACAATCCTTTTTTTTTAAATAACATCAGTGTAGTTTCATCTTAATGATGCACGTTCGTCTAGCATAGCGAAGGCGACAGGTAATTGCAGATATTTCCGTGTGGTAACAGTTATCTAAATTTATGGATACAAAATGCAAAACACAGATATATGTATGTATACAGTCAGATAACGAAATAAAAATAAAGGAAAAAATTCCATCAGACACGTCTAAAAAGGGGAAAGAGCGACGTGTAGAGTGAGGGGGATGAGAAGACGAGAAAATTATACAGCGCCGAGGCGTCATTTGGAAGAGTAATTGTGCGCACAGACGTACTAAAGGCATAGAGATTCTAAATTTGAATATTTCTAACTATTCCGCTTTGAAAGAAGCTTGCCCTCTAATTAGATGTTCATTGAAGGCTTTAACTTTAAGATTAGTATAAGTTCTGTCATTTAATTAAAATAATTAAAGGCATGTGGGACTGACCTTGGGTTTTTGTAGCCTCTTTATTAATGATTCAACTCTTTCTTTTTCATTATTAAATTATAATACTTAATTTTAAAAAATAAATATTCTTTAACGCGGTAGTTGGAAGGGTTGCCAATGGAAGGAGATTTTTTTTTTATTGTAGCTCGGCATGTGACAACACTCCGCCTGATGTAAAGCTAGAGTGCGGTCCATAAATGGAAACAACTGCTACTACAGAGAAACCTGTGCGAGCAGCAGTCGCCTCCACTATACCGGCTTGAGGAGACGAGCATGTACCATCTATTGACAGTGCACACTCCTCTCGCTATACCTGGCTACTTTCAAACTGTTCCCGAAAGGCGAATTGAGGTTCGAATCCCACCTCTGGCTTTTGAGTGAGTGTTCATTTCTTATTATTCAGTTAACAATAAAACAAAGGACCCATTCGCCTAAGAAAAATGGGCCCACAATTTTTTTCTCGAGTTTGTCGATAATTTTTAGTTAATTTTGTAGAAAAATAAATCTAAGTTCCTTATTACCAATCAGTTTTAATTTTTCCACCCGGTTTCTTGAGTAGTTAGACTTTTAGTGATGCAATATTTGAGGTTATTATTATTTTAAATGCTTTAATTATAATTAACGATATCTATTTTTATGCAATTAAACATTCTCTATTGATTGGTAAATGATGTGTTGATATAATTAAAATGAATTAATAAAAAAACAAATATTATTTTAGAATATTGTTTTGTTACCAAACTATTAGGTATCAAGTGGGCCCAAAAATGGGTATTCTCCTTTTTTACAGTTATTTTAGTATCCTCAAATTATATTTTTTATACACATATTAGTTTTAAAAGCTCAAGAAATCAAAGTTAAGCAAATAAGAAAGTATACGTTAAAAAAGTCAATTAGCATAAGAAATGCTACTCAAGACTGTACCACGGAGCGTTTGCTAACATTATAAAAGGGCAGCTTTTCAATTTGTCAGTAATTTAGTTCGTAGCCATGGAATTAGTTTGATGAGTGTTGCCGCCACTTACATCGTTATACTTTATACAAACGCCTTTATTGTAAAGTAATATAGGTGAAATTTGAATAGCAAATACAGTATATCTAGATCTGTTTCAAACCCGGGCGTAACTATAATGGGCTTTGCACTTTGTTTTGGAAATAATGTGCTATTATATACCTCTTAATTTCTTTAGAAAATAAAAAATAAGGAGCTAAAGGATAATTTAAGCGTTTTTTTTTTTAAATCCAGTAAACCCGCCCTACTTCACCACCAATTTCAAGTAACACTCGTAAAGTGACATAGTCATGTTTCGGGATCAGCTAGAAAGTAACCGAGTACGAGAGGAATTTTCGCACATTAGTCTTCTCAAATTGGCATAGTGGAGACGACTCCTGCCTGCGGACTTTTCTCTATGTATTAGTGGTATGGTAGTAGCGGACTGATGATGGTCCCGGGGTAGTACCATCACTTTCTAATGTAACACCCGTGGAGTAACTATGTCGCGTATCAGGATCAATTTGAACGTAGAACGTAGAATGAACAACGAGAGAAGTATTCATTGTCAGCCTGAATGGTGCACATTCCTCTCCTCAAACAGGCTAGCGAGACAACTGCCGCCTGCAGAAATTTAACTGTAGTAGCAGTTGTTTCCATGAGACCGGCAGAGTGATGGTCATATGCCAAGCCAGAATAAAAACAAAACATCAGCCAGAGTGTGGTATAAAAAAAATCAAACACTACTAAGATTCTAAGACGACCGGAAATAGTGACGGGATAAAAGTGACGCATGTAACAAACTGATATCAGTTGTTAAACGCTCTGAAGGTAGCCCAGTTGTAATCGTTTAAAGAGTAACAGAGTGAATTTTAAACACGTGCTAATGATGAGTATGGAGTTAATCCGTTCGCATCTCCGCACCTCCACAAACCGGTTGATGAGGCTGTCGTGTTGCCAAGTTTTATTAGTTTTTTATTAGGACTCGTTCTGTACTTTTTATAATGAAAATAGGAAATTATTATTTACTCTTATTTTTTATTTAAATGTTGACATTAGGTAAAAAATAACATATAATAACTGGATGTATGAATATGGTTTGGAATGCTTTTGTTTAAAAAATGCAAGTACTATCAGCAAAACCAGCGCTGCAACACTGGAAATTAATAACCAATTAGGGATGCAAATTAAATTTGATTGTACACCATTAATATAAATCACGGCACAATATAATAGCTAATAGTTATAAAAAACAAAGTTAAAACATGTATGTTGTTAAAAAATGTAGTAAATAATTTATTTAAAGTTATTGATATATCCAAAACAAATATAAAATAGATGGTCACCCTACAAATGATTAAAACCCGCTGTCTGATTAATTCTCGGATTGGCCCGGAGCGATCAACCCGTTACCGTCCGTCTATACTTAGTGTGTGATTTACTTTATAATCAAAACATTTTTTTTTATTGATAATCATAGTTTTACACGATAATTCGACACCATTCAAATGTGTTGAAAACTCACAATACGCTGTGAATTAATTTGATTGGTCGGTTGTATTTTAACAGTTCTAATTGATATCGTATTAAGACGCACATGAGTATGATTTTATTTTGTTTGTATTTGAAGTGTTTAGTTTTAAAACCATCTAATCTTACTAGATTTTTTATGGTAGTCAGGTAACGGACCTCTGAGACTTGTCTTCTTTAAAATTCTCATATAAAATGTAATAACGTTTTTCGGCCCTTAAACCTTGATGGATTTTGATGACATTTGGTGTGATTTAATATTACATCTATATCTAAGGCGATTCACACGCTGCCCTGCATCACACGTAGCACACGCACTTCCTGTGTTCTTACGTTGTTTCCAAGTATCTTTGTTTTTACAGAAAACACGCGTAGTGCAACACACACAAAACGCATTCAGGCGCGGTGTTGCAGATCCCGCGCCTACATGCGGAGAAACACGCACCCCCGCGCGTGTGTGCACACCAAGTTTTGCAGTATCGTGCGTGATTTTGACAGGACTAGACGTCCTATAGCGAAATGGATCTCGATATCGATCGATTTATATTCGTTTTAGATATAACTACCGCATGCTAATGTGAAATGAGGCCTCTAGGCCACCGCATGACTATACTGCAGCCCCGTGCGTTTGGGCGGAGAAATCTGCGTGAAGATGCACCCGCACGCGTGGCTCCGTCGCCACGGACCCCGCCCTGTAGTACGAATCGCCTTAGCCTGTACATTTTGATTTTTATAAAATTAATTATAGAAAAGAAAATACCACTACCTAAATTTTACAAAAAAAAAATTGTCTTATATTTGAAGAATTTCCAATAAAATATCTGGACATCGAATTTAACAAAATTTAATGGTTATGCAGTTATGTGTAAGAAATGTATGTTCTAATAGATAATAATCAATCTATCACTGCTCATGATGTAGTATATATAGGGCTAATAATGAATTAAACTGTGACTATGCTAGGTAAAAACAAGATTAAAGAGCCCATCGATAAACTAACAAGGATATTAATATTGACAAGGGGTCAACAACACAACGGATGTCCATTTTGATAGTAAATTTCTAGAATAAATCTTGTATTTTTAAGTTTGTTTAGTACAAAAATTGTGTAAGTATCAGATAATGTCAGTTATCTGTCGATTTATTATGTCAATCTTGAAATTATTCCTGATTTAAATCTCTGCCTATACGTGTCATCATATTATATGATACAATTTAATGTGAAAATGAATATTGTATGATGAATATTGAATAAAAAAAATTTATAAAAAAGAAATCGAACCCACATCGTCGAATTCCGTAACGTTTATTTTCCCATCATAATTTCATAATAAAACAAATCTAGCATTTAAAGGAGAATCTCCATTAGCCGAAGCGAAATGGGCCCACAATTTTTTTCCATATTGTCGATGATTTTTAGTTCATTTTGTAGGGAAATAAGTATACATTCCTTAGCACCGGGTTTTTGAGTAATTAGACCTTTTCTGAAGCATCAAATATTGCTTAAATGTATGGTAATTATTATATTAAATGCTTTAATACCTAATTACATGTTTTTAATGTAATTAAATATAAAGTAGGCCCAATAATTGGCATTGTCAAACGATATGTAATTGTTATTTTTCTATAAATTGTTTACAATAGCTTAAAAATTAGGAAATAAATTATCTTTATTAACGTTAATGATAAAACCCCAAATACATAACTCTTATCCCAAACTATGAAGCCAAAGTGCGGTCCAAAAGCAGACACAACTGCTAACCACATTTGAATATCTAACCTACGACATGCCGGCTTGAGTATATGAACCTTACGCATGAAAGTAGTGGTACCAGTGGATAATAACTATCATCAGCCTACAGACCATCCTTAGCACTTTTCTCAGATGATAATTTTCCTTTAAAATCTGTTCTTTAATTACTTATCTGTTCACAGAATAACGAGCTAACTGTGGTCCGTGGAATCGCATGTCTTACAAGAATCGAATTTACAACCTGCAATTTGGAGTGACGCGTGAAACGAGTCAAGATTTGTATGTAGGCTATATGAAAGACCTTGTTTGGTTAAGTAGGGTCACCATAATTTTCTTTGTTTGTCTTATTAGTTCAAGAATTTAACGCCCTTTGTGGTATAGTGATTACCGCACCAACAAAGGACCCATGCTCGATTTCCGGTGCAGGATCAGGGAATAGCACTCATTCGTTTTCTCAAGCCGGCATAGCGGAGGCTATAGTAGCAGTTGTTTCCGTTCATGGACCGTGCTCTAGCTTAACATCAGGCGGAGTGTTTTATATTAAAAACTTATTAAAATCCCGTATTAATGAAAAATCATGGTCACAACGATATACGTTAATAAACAACCTCTACTACCTGGGAGGCCGGGTTCGGTTCCGTGCTTCTAAAATAAACCTTATAATTTGCGGTTGGGACAAATCATTGGGTGTTACTGTGGATTTTTGGATGTGAAATTAAGAAATCTTGTTTGTTAGCGGATTTTTTAGTATACTCGTATTAGTCACTTATAGGGTAAGACCGGAAGGTTTTGGTTTGGTTTTAGTTTAGCTCGTGTTAATATTAGTTTAATGTTTTATTGTTTTTTTTAAATTATTATTTCGGACATAAAAATTAATTTTTTAAAATTAATAAAAAAAAATTATTGAAATTGATAGGGGTTAAAAACTGAATAAAAAACATCTCCACGCAACACACTACCCTTATAGCAACGAGATGCGCGCGCACCGATACTCTAAACTCGAAGACATGCCAATAAAATACTTCCATATCACGGAAGCTACACAGCGCTTACGTGACCGCGTCCAAATTCCCCTACTCTTGCTATTGGCAGAAATGAAACTAGGTGACTGTTGGTACTTCCCTGGAAGACAGACTAAACTAACAATCAGTTCTGCTAACTGTATGAAGTACACAGAATTTCACACAGAACTGCAATGTACACATTAGTTTCCTCAAGCCGGCATAGTGGAGGAGACTGTTTATCTGTGGTACGACTTGATTCCCCGCTCATGGATCAAACCTACCTAGCACCACTGTCTATCTCATTTTAAACTTAAACACCTTAAAGTACTTATACAAAAAAACTTTTAAAAATCTAATCAGAGGCTTTACGACGCTATTATGGTGAGGGGTACTCGGGTTCAATTCCTCGTTAAAACCTTAATGACAGTCGTTGACGCATATCAAATTACAATTAAGTTCTGTCTATCCTTCTCGTTTATTTTATTACAAAGAAAATTAACCATGAATGAACCATCCAACCTCCGCTATGATGACGCAAGACGTGAGTATAAAGGAAGAAGTGGATTCGAATCCAACCTCACCTGTAAAGTTTGGGAGCCGTGGTTTAGCGGTAAAACTCGTCAACTCACGATCAATGAGACCCGTGTTCGAACCTCGCTAAATTCTGACCAATTTAACACACTAGCTTAGCGTATAAATCGAAAATAATTATTTACATACAAAAATTATGGACTTTTCAACAAATTAGAAAAAAAAAAACTAATTTATAGATGAAAGGTGATCAATAATAAAAGTAAAAAAAGGAATTTCTATTAAAAATATGCTCGGTCTTATTAACACCGTCTACTTTTTAACCAACAACGATGGGTTTTTTTTTATTCCATACCAAAAAGCAGTCAGGATTGCTCAGTCGTGGCCAGGAGATCTGATTAGAACGCAAGAAAACCAGTTCTCAAAAAAAGCTTCGAGTAAAAAAAGAAAAAAGAACTATACTAATAACAACAAATAACAAGGCTTCGGTGTTCGACTCTGTGGGTGCTTGAGTGATGTGAATATATCGATATTCGATATATTATTTAATTTTTAAAGATATTTTTTACGATATCTATTAATTTCAAATTCTAAGACACATCAAAGAAAGTGAACGCTCACTTAGAAAAGTTGATATATTGTTTTGAAGGCTTGAAATATAATTAAAAGTTCTATTATAGATTTTGCTATTTATATATTGCGTTTTATTATATTCAAAGGATGTGATTTTTTGTATAATGATATAACACAAATAAATAAATAATATATTTGTTAATCATAGTTAAATTTATCTGAACTTTTCCAAATGAACGCAGACTTTTTGATGTGTGAACTTTAAATCCAGATAGTACAGGCTCCTCTGCTCAAGCCGGCATAGTGGAGATGCTGCCCGTAGAAATTTCTCAGTAGTAGCAGTGGTTTCCATTCATGGACCGTACTCTAGCTTTATATTAGGCGGAGTGTTATCAAATGCCGAGCTACAATAAAAAAAAGTATTTAATTTAATTGTTATTTACATTAAAACGAGTAGATACGCCAGTTATCGGCTAGATGGCGCTGTTTACGTATCGATAACTCAAAACATCGATACTATTGTACAGCACTACTAGAAGGCGGGGTCGGATGAAATTATACGAAAATATTGTAACGATAGTGACAGATGATTATAAGCTGGCGATAAAACATACATAATTCTCAAGTAATGGCCGTACAGATCTCGGCCCATTATAAACTCAGTTCACACTATGTTCATTGAATTACTATACAAACAAAATTATACTCTATTACAGTGTATCTAGAGCTGAGAATTCTGTATTTATAATAAAATGGTATTCCACATTTTTGCAAGAAAATATCTCAATATAGTCCTGAATTTAAGATTTTTATAGGAGTTTGTCACGTAACCACACTCGGGCGAAATGCAAACCTCGAGTACGGTTCACGAGAAATGCGAGAAACAAACGCCTCTGCTATGTCGGCTAAATGAAACGAATGAGCCCCAATCCTGGATGATAAGTCCCGTAACTAGGTTACTCCACGGGTGTTAACGCTTGAACGTGGTGCCTACCAGTTTTTTATGAGAAAAAAATGAAACCAGCTGATTAACGGATCGAAACCCACGTCCACGCGCACCGCTAAACTACACAGCCATTGACGCCCTACGTCGAAATTCCTCTATCTATCTTTTCATCGGCAGCCCTTCCAACTGCTTAGTTGGCATCTTAATCACAACAATTAACAAATATATAATGTTTACGCCAGTCTTTGACAGGCTGTGGTTGGGCGCCTTGTTGTCTTGTCTGTGGCACAGTGCAATTTGACAAGTGTAAGGACTTGCTGTCGTCGCCCGCGCTCGACTAGTTAACCGCTATCTTTTATAAATCTTCGTGTATTTTAATTACCGCAAAAAGTACGCCAAATATGAACAAGTCTCTGGATGCGCATCCATCATCAATAAATTCAAGGAACCCAGCATAGAATAGCTGCGCCAGCCGAGGTGAGTCCGAACATTGTTATTTTGTACTCGCGTCGCAGGCAAAGCTCTCCAGTAACGAATTCGGGACTAGGCGACCCACCGCGGCACCGCACCGTCTTACGGGCCCGAATGAAAACAGAGAGAACCCGTGGCGGCCACAATATATACAGTATAATAAAAAATTTTAACTTACCGAAAGGACTAAGGTCGGACTTAACCGATAATTTCCCCGTATACGGTTCACCAGATTTTTCCTGAAACAATAAAAATAAAATCATTAATTTATTATTTAAGCAATATTTAGTTCAAAGATAAACCAAATGTGCACTTCAGTCTACCCAAATTAGCTTAGTAGAGGCAACTGCCACCTAAAAACATGTGTCTGTAGTAGCAATTGTTACCAAATATACACATTCAGGTCCGTTTGCACCAGAAGGCCCGTTAAAGTTGCCTTAACTATTACTTTCACACTTACTTTAACTGTTACGTTTGCATTATGGTTTACATTTACTCTACACGAGTTGCACCATCATCGCGCCTGTCATTTACTTTAACGCTAACCGTAACCAGCGAATCTTGTCTGGTAAAAGTTAAAGTAATCGTCAAACCAATGACACTAACGTCAAATGTATGAAACGAAGCCAAATATGTTATTCTATTATTTTTTCGGGATCAGCCACCCTTTTAACGATAACAATATGAATGCAACGCGTGTGGAGTAAATGTTAACGGTTACGTCATCGCCGTAAAAGTAATAGTTAAAGCTACTTTAACGGGCTTTCTGGTGCAAACGGATATAACATATCACGTTAATTTTTTTATAAAGTTAATTAATTTAATGTTTTATATAAGAGTCCTTTTTGTTGGAAAAATTACGACCTCCCCTATTCATCAGCGCAATCCTCAGAATGAGAAGTGATGGCTTAACATCAGGCGGAATGTGGTCACGTGACCAAAAAAGTTGAAATCAAATCCGAATGTGAAAACTGAGAGTTCATCTTAAGTCGGAGCAAGTGCTGTGATAGCATTTGTTTGTGCTCATTGACCGCACTATAGCTTAACATAAGGCGCAGTATGGTCAGATGTCGAGCTACTGTAAAAGAGACAAAAATAATTTCTCTATAAGTTGTAAGATGTCAAGATCTATGATAGATTATTATTGGATATAATCTCAGCTCTAATCAACGTGAGAATGTATTTATCACGCAACAAAAAAAAAAAAAGATAAATCATATCTAGGTCTTTTTAATTTTAATATTCTTTAATTTAAATTAATTCTAATTTACGTGACATTTTATTCTTTTTTTATTGTAGCTCGACATATGACAACACTCCGCCTGATGTAAAGCTAGAGTACAGTCCATGAATGGATACAACTGCTACTACAGAGAAAATTCTACAGCCAGCAGTCGCCTCCACTATGCCGGCTTGAAGAGACTAGCATGTACCATCCAGATTGACAGTGCACACGCTCTCGTTATACCTGGCTACTATCAAACTATTCTCGAAGCGCGACAAGGTCACTTTACGGGTGTTACATTCAAAAGTGGTGGTACTACCCCAGGACGGCAGGCTAGACTAATATCATCATCGGTCTGCCTACCACTCTTTAATAGGCACTGAGCGACCAAAGTACATATAACAAAGTTACTTTGGTACCGGTCAGAATTTCACCGTTTTGTGCGTCGAATTTAATAAATAAATAAATAAATAAATAAAAAATTTAGCGAGGTTCGAACACGGGTTTCATCGATCGTGAGTTCACGCGTCTAGACCACGGCCGCTCTCAAATCAGTATTTACTCTCGCTTAAATACGAGTAAACACTCTCGTGATAAAGGTCGGTGTTCTTAAAGTTAACCTATAAATCCAATAAAATAATTACGTGTACTAAACACTTCCCATCAATTTAGGGTATAAGTAACATTTATTTACTCGTAAACGGGAAATCAGGGAATCCGAAGGGCAGTAATTGGATGAGAACCAATCAGTTTACCCCACTCACACATTTTGGGGGAAATTGAGGATTAAGGATTTACTTTTTTGTGGCTCTTACGTGATATTTATTTTTGTTGTTTTTAAAGTTTTTTTCTTAAAACATGATTAATTTATAGTATATCTAGACTTTTTCAAAATAATCATTTTATAGAGTGGTAGAGAGACGATGGTACCTTAAAAGGCAATGCGGAATCTTGAATTATTTTTCTAAATTTATGTTTTTTCCAGTTTTAATTTGTAATAATGGATTATTAACCATTAAGCGTTCGTGAACGTGCGTGAGTGTGGGCAAACAATTCCAAAGAAGAGAACGTAATTTCTCCGATTCTACCACTTTACTGAAGCTATTTTGACCTGACTGGAACTCGACCTGACTGTTTAGTGTGATGAATGAATAATGTGTGTGAAATGAATGAGTGAAAAAGTGATGAATTTGATGCAAATATTTACTTTGACAATGGCAAATTGTTATAATGTCATAAAAAAAAGAAAAACTTTTTTTTTATTTTACTACCATATAAAAATATTTATATCTTAATAATTGAATGAGAAATCTTCAAGTATCATTTACGAGTACTAATTATAATTTTTATCACCCAACTTACAGACATATTGACAAAAAAAATGTTAATAAAAAAATAATTATATTGGGAGAAAAAAAATGGCGCCCAGACACGCACGAAGCGCGGATTCCCACAAGTAATGACCGTAAACGCGTTTAACCATCCGTGAGCCCTGCATGATTAGGGGTGTCACAAAAATATTAATAAATTAATTAACTAAGTAATTATTACGTAACTCTTCAATAACAAACTGTGAAGTGACCTTGTCGCATTTCTTGAACAGTTTGGAAGTAGCCAGGTATAACGATTAACGACGACTACATTCAGACAACTGCTGCCTGTAGAAATTTATCTGTAGTAGCAGTTACTTCCGTTCATGGACCGCACTCTAGCTTTAAATCAGACGGAGTGTTGTCATATGCCGACGTATAATACGATACACACTTCACGGATGTTACACTATGGTGGTACTACCTCAAGAATTAGTTTACAACTGTCACCCCTATGCTTACGTCACTTATGCGTGCGTCACTTACAACAAATTGTAACTGTATTTTTTACAGTAGCACGATATGTAGCCGCACTCGCAAGATGATGTTAGGCTAGAGTGCCATCCGGGAGCAGAAACAACTGCAACCACAGCTAAATTATAGGCAGGAGTCCCCTGCCCTATGCCGGCTTGAGGAGATGAATATGGAACATTTGCTAACAGGGCACACTTCTTTTAATCTGTTTTGTGATATTGCAAACGTAATTAAATCGAATTCAATTGTTTTAAAGATAGATTTTAAAAAGGTGTGACAATTGTATTGTATTGTAAAGATAGATTTTGTTTTGAAAATAACACAAATGTTATATTAATTAGCAATAGTCTTAATTGGAAAACTGTCATTAACTTTAACACGGAAGGAAATGTCAACATAACAAACAGCGTCAAAAACGTGATAGGTATAATAAACACGATTGAAGAGACCCGTGATCGAACCTCGCTAAATTCCTACTAGTACCAATTTTTTTTTTATTATAGCTCGGCATGTGACAACACTCCGCCTGATGTAAAGCTAGAGTGCGGTCCATTAATGGAAACAACTGCTACTACAGAGAAACCTGTGCGGGTAGCAGTCGCCACCACTATGCCGGCTTGAGGAGACGAGCATGTACCATCTTAGATTGACAGTGCACACTCCTCTCGTTATACCTGGCTACTTTCAAACTATTCCCGTATGTACGTATGTACTTTGGTCGCTCAGTACCTATATGTACTATCAAACAGTGGTAGGCAGACTGATGATGGTTATTTGTCCAGTCTGCCGTCCTGGGATAGCACCACCACTTTCGAATATAACACCCGTGAAGTGGCTTAATCGCGTGTCAGGATCAGGTATAACGAGAGAAGGGTGTGCTGTTAATCTGGATGGTGCACATTCATCACCTCAAGCCGGCATAGCGGAGGCGGTTGCTACATGTAGAAATTTCTACGTGAAAGCAGTGTTGTCATATGCAGAGCTAAAATTAATAAATATATTGATTTACATCGACAACCCTATCAAAAATAGGTCTGACCAATGATCAATGGAGCGAATAACCCATAATCTTCATGTCCTCCAATCATTCGACAGCCCTAGGCGTACGAGAGAAACCCTCAATTGAAAAGTGACAATCGACAACCCTATTTTTTGATATTGTGTCGCGATTCGAATCAATTTGTAGCGGTTAAATCGCTAGACGTGTCTAGACGGTTTTACTATGTAAGTTTATACCAGATTGGAACAGCTGACAAATAAAAAAAAGTAGCTCCCACTATGCCGACTCAATTCATTTACACATTGGAAAGTATTAAACCTAACCTAACCTTTTCATAATAGCCCACACTTGTATTTAATGTGATCACAAGCCTGGACTCTACAGCCTATACAAGCTAGAGTGCGGAGTACGGATGCACTCCTCTCATTATACCTGCCTACTTCTAAGCTGATCCCGAAAAGCGACAAAGTCTAGGTTTCTTAAAAAGTGGAGCTGTCGTCCTTACCGTACCACCACTTTCAAAAACACCAGTGAAGTTTTCTCATCGCGTTTTGAAGTAGACAGATATAACAAGAGAACTGTACACATTTGTTTCCTCAAGCCGGCATAACGGAGGCAATTCCTGCTCGGTTGGCATTTCAGCTTAACATCAGGCGGCATTGGTCATATGCCGAGCTACTATAAAAACTAACATTAATTGTTCTTTAGTAACATAATACGGCATAGAAGAGGTCATAGCAGGTAACAAAAAAGAAGTAAATGACA
Organism: Tinea pellionella; assembly: GCA_948150575.1. Classification (NCBI taxonomy): domain Eukaryota; kingdom Metazoa; phylum Arthropoda; class Insecta; order Lepidoptera; family Tineidae; genus Tinea; species Tinea pellionella. Next base: position 3,711,272 of record OX411269.1, on the reverse strand, counting down.
CAAATTACATTAAATGACATTCATCTTGTCTTGCAACGTGCTAGATGGCCCGATAAAAGTAATTAAGAACCTTTTTAAGTCAATATAATTGATGGCCGTACATGGATTTTTAAATAGGGCACGATCAAAAGTATTTTCTTTTTTAAATTAATTATACATTGTTATATTTAATTAGTTTGTTTTTATTTTTACACACTAGAGTGTCATAAAATATTATCTTAACATCTCTAATTATTTTTTTATTATTATGATTAAATTGTGGAGTGAATTTTACGGTTTCTCAAGCGCCTCGGCTAAGACGTCAGAGTTAGATTGCTAAAAGAATACAATAGAAAAATTTTGACGCGGTCGCCCGATTATCGATTTTTTTAAATTTGGCTGCACACAAAGAAATAAAAAAAAAGTTGTTTACTTACCTGTGTAAAGCAGTTTATGATTATACTTTTGAATGTAAAATAAAACAATATGTACTACAAAAACACCGTACGTTTACGAGTATTAGAATAGAAAAATGCACACACACACACACACAGTGCACACTCCTCTCGTTATTATTACTACATACATTTCTAAAATTCAAAAATTTGGCGGCGCGATATTTGAGAATCACTGCGCTAAAGGCTTGTGCATCAAATGGTCAGAGCATTCGTGCTAGATTCAAGGGAAGTTATTATTTTTTTAGAGATTTTTAGAGCTCGCTGTCTCTCCATAACATCTGCCTAACCCAGTAAGAAACATGAGTGTGTAAATGAAAAATATTAAAACAATTATTTTACAATAATTCTTATTTAAACAATTCTAATCTAATTAAATGTAGAACTAGAAAAAAAGCAGGTGACAACTTCCGATGTCACCCTTATTTTTTCTCCCTTACGTACCTATTTATAACAAATAATTTTGCTACTATTAAACTGTAACGTGTTCCTTTTTTATATTACATGTCACCTTTTAAACGTTGCACATGTCAACATGTTAACGAGTAAGGTGTTGTACTACGTAAGCGAACTTGTGTGTAACACCAGTGAAGTGACGCAGTCAGATATAATGAGAGAAGTGTTTTTTAAGAGTGATACACAGACTGATGATGGTAATTAGCCGAATCTGCCATCCTGGGGTAGTACCACCACTTGTAACACCCATAAAGTGGCCTTGTCGCGTTTTGAGATCAGTTTGGACGTCCAGCACCCGGAGAGTTCCTAAAGTGCGTACGAGGCGTTTTGACAACACGTTCCTCGTGCGTACTGCGAAACTGTGGAACTCCCTCCTGGTGTGGCAACATTCATCTGTGACAGCACGTTGGGTGTATGTCGAGTTGCTTAGTATGAACTCTTGAGTGAAATTCGCTCACGTAGGACGCTATGTAAGTGTCTCTTTAAAGTCATGTTTAATTACAAAGTACTTAACTAGACTGGTCAACGAGAGGACAACCAACCTCTGAGTAGAATTCAATAATTACTCATTAATATAACTTTAAAATAATAAATAAAATACTTGTACAATTACCATTGAAACACATATACTACATGTTTCAAGCGGCCTTGGTCTGGCGGTAAGACGCGTGAACTCACCATCGATGAGACCCGTGTTCGAACCTCGCTAATTCTGACCAGTACCTAATTCTACCGGTAGGCAGACTGATGATGGTTATTGGCCCAGTCTGCCGTCCTGGGGTAGTACCACCACTTTCAAATGTAACATCCGTGAAGTGACCTTGTCGCGTTTCGGGAATAGTTTGAAAGTAGCCAGGCATAACGATCAATCTAGATGGTACATGCTCGTCTCCTCAAGCCGGCATAGCGGAGGCGACTGCTGCCCGTAGAGATTTATATGTAATAGCAGTTGTTTCCATTCATGGACCGCACTCTAGCTTTACATCAGGCGGAGTGTTGTCACATGCCGAGCTTAAATTTAAAAAAAAATTATATATATTCCGTGTCTGAATTCAGAGACATTCTGCCTGTATAAGGCCAGTCCTAATATCTAAATCCCCATACAAGACAGCAATGATCGATGGTCACAAACAAACAGCTAATACTACGCTGTATCACAAAGATTACATTATGATAAATGTATACACGTTTTTATTTCTATTTGAGCGGGCGTGGTCTAGCGGTAGAGGACGGACCTCACGATCAATGAGACCCGTGTTCGAATCTCGATAAATTGTGACCAATGTAACTAACTATATTATGTAAATACAAGCTTGTGTACAAAAATATACAAGCACCACACAAGACCTTGATTAATGTGCATTGTGCACGCTCCATATCGACAGGGCACACACCTCTCAACTACTATCAATTTTAAATTTATCGGCACTATTAAAGAGTGGTAGGCAGACTGATGATAATTATTAGCCCAGTCTGCCGTCCTGTGATAGTGTCACCACTTTCGAATGTAGTGTGTACTGGTAACCTGGATGGAGCACATTCGTCTCATCAAGTCAGCATAGCGGAGGCGACTGCATCCTGTAGAAATCTGCTTAAAAATCCGCAAGGTGGTAAATGTCCTAAAGTAAGTCACATGACAAACGTACGTAAGGAAGGGAATGTTATCGATATCGATTTAACCGTTATCGTTATTGGAAGCTTTATCGTATCGTATATCAATCACTTTACACGACAATATTGTATACTACTGGACGTATTATCTTAGATTTAATATTGAAACAGATGTAGGTGTTTTTTTTATATATTCCTCATACGCACTGCGAAAATATATTATAAGAACACCTTTTTCCGGTAATAGAACCTTAAGGAGAATGCCCATTCGCCTAAGAGAAATGGGCCCACAATTTTTTTCTCGAGTTTGTCGATGATTTTTAGTTAATTTTGTAGAAAAATAAATCTACATTCCTTATTATTAATCAGTTTTAATGTTTTCATCCGAGTTATTGAGTAATTAGATGTTTTCTGATGCAATATTTGAGGTTAGTATTATATTAAATGCTTTAATATTGATGATAATATTTTTTAGTTAATTAAACATCGTCTGTTGATTGGTAAATGATGTGCTGATATAATTAAATTGAATTAATAAAAAAAAAAAATTTCAGAAACATAATATATCAAGTGGGCCCAAAAATGGGCATTCTCCTTTTCGTTCCAAACAACTATAAAGAGTTTCTGCAGGTAGCATTCGTCTCTACTATGCCGGCTTGAGTCATCAGGCGGAGTGTTGTCATATGCCTAGAGCTATGATTCAAGCACTAGCTAAAAAAGTGGCAGCTACCTTATTGTTCATTGTACAAATGGTCAAACATATAAGTATGATTATAACACCAACACCCACAAGTACCAGATTTTCTATTGATAAAGTAATCCTTGTGGATATTACGAAAGGAATGTCAGATCAAATATTGATTGATACGATGAGGTTGCAATATTTGATATACTAACATGATTCTTGACTCTATTCTTTTTTATTCGCATATTCTAAAAAGTACACTTTAGGTTTGCACCAGAAGGCCCGTTAAAGTTACTTTAACTATTACTATTACGCTTATTATAACCGTTACATTTACATTTACTCCACATGAGTTGCCATCGTCGCGCCTGTAATTTTTGACGAGTCGAGAGAGGCTAGTTAAAGTAATCGTCAAACTAATGTCACTAACGTCAAATGTATGAAAAGAAGTGAAATATGTTTTTCTATTGTTTTTCGGGATCAGCCACCCTTTTAACGATAACAATAAGAATTTACACGATATTGCAACGCGTGTGGAGTAAATGTAAACCGTAAAAGTAATAATTAAAAGTAACTTTAACAGGCCTTCTGGTGAAAACGGACCTTAGTTTGTGTATTACAATAAAAATATCACAAAGGCGATTTGTAGTTATCATTTTTTTTAAATACCCAAACTAAGCAAGTGCTATCAAAGACACTGAGCGATTAAACTACATATAATATTATAGAAAGTGGAAACTTTCAGCGGGACAGCAAGGGAAAGTACCCTTAACAGTTGCAGCATCATTTTTCGTGAATATTTTGATCCCCCATTCACGGATTTTCGAGATAATATCCATTTTATTTAATTTTTCTATATCAAATGATCATGTTTCTAATACTGATCAAAAACTTCTACCTAGTCCCATAGAAGGGAGTACTAAAAAAACTCAAAAATAATTTTTACAGAAATTACAACCTTAATTAATTTTATGAAATTTTCAGGTGGTTTAAATTGGGTCTGAATGCATGTTTTAAAATACCGATCTCTCAAAAACCGTCTGATTCTGAAAAACGCTCCTTTTCAAGTGACAAAATAATAATAGTAAAAAAAAACTACAAAAATAATTGTCATTATTATTGTAACCCCAACTGATACCCAGGGTGTTATTAATGGAGAACGTAACAAGACGATTTCTGAGAAACATCACAGACCCGACGAGTTTTTTTTTTGCTTTCTTAACCACGGTCGGCGGTCAACGCGTCGGGTGAATCCGCAGCAAAAAATGTAAGATAAATAGAGGTCGTGACGTCATATGCAAATTACTGTGAATTGGAAATTGTCACATGTGAAAATATACTGTATTTAATACTACTTAAGATTTATTATACTTTTGAATGGATATTAGGGTAAGTGTCCATTGAGAGAATCTACACTGTTAATAATTTTTCGTGATGTAAGGTTTTAATCCATTGAGATCGGCCGTGGCGAGTCAGCATTGAGGAGGCGACTGCTGCCTGCAGAAATTTCTCTGTAAAAGGAGTTGTCTTCGCTCATAGACCGTATTCTAGCTTAAACTCTAGTGATATGCAGAGGTATTATAAAAAAAATTGACGTACTGTGACGCGGGTTATGTTAATTTATTTTATCATTTATGTATTAGACGAGATTTCAAAGTCCCACCGGTATAGGGAACATATGCATCTTCTGATTCATCCTGAGATTCTGTGCGACCAAAGTTACATTGGTACCAGTCAGCGAGAACACGGGTTTCATTGGATGGCCGCTCTCTAGTGGCATACTCTCCTTTTACATCAAGCAGCATCCAAATTGATTAAAAAAGTCATTAAGAAGCTTTTACGCCTTAAATAATATTAAACCAGTAATGTAGATGCATATAGAGCCTCATATTAAAATTCGCGACACCAATATCAACGATTAGAAGGTGTCCGAAACGAATTTCAATAAACCGACGATAATTTACAGTTATTATCCTCAGTGACCCCGCAAAACTCCCACAACTGTACCCGAGGAACGTCCAGTCCTCGCTGTTAACAAAAAAAGACCAAAATGATAACCAAAACCTGATACAAGCATAAAAAACATATTTAAACACTTAACGAGAAATATCGGCTTTATACGTGAAAAAATAAAGTCCAAAATCAAATGACAACAAGCAATTCAGTTAAGACGATGTTAGTTCAAAAAGGAACTTTATTTTTTAGACAGGAAAGCATAAAGTGAACTATGGATTCGACTTTCATTGTCAGCGCGACACAGTTAATGCAAATTCATCCTAAATTCTTTTACTATTAGGGATATATTTCTATGTAGATTTTTTGACAAGAGGATTTTAAAAAAGGAACGATCTCGTTTGGCGGGCGTACCTGCGCCTGCGCGCGCTACGAGCTGTATTTATGGCGCCTTTACTCGTGCACCGTTTGGGCATATTTTTTGAGAGAATCACGTGTAATAAGGTTTTGAAATAATTTTGCTTCGAATGTTAACTTTTTGTACCGTGTTCATGCAAACAGAAAAAAATTGCTAAAACACAGGTTTATAGTTATTATATAAGCTAAAAAAGAATGAGCTAAAAAGGGAGATTGACATCTGGATTACATCTGACTCATTTCAAAGTGGTATTAAAATTTGAAACTTAGAAAATAATCCCTACAGATATTTATACAAAACTTAAAAAAAAAACTGTGTAGACGAATATTGGCAAAAAAATACAAAAGGACAGGAAACAAGGGCAGTTTGTTCTATGATTAATGATGTCGTTTCTTGGAGATCTTCTCGAATTTCGACATAAATTGTGAAGTTAATTGGCTATTAAGAGACCCATACCAAGTTCGGACAATTATATTATTAAAGCTTTAGAAAAATATTTTTATGGTATTAAATGACATGCCATGACCCGGGTAGCCCGACATCTCGAACCACAATTACCTCTTTTTACAGTAGCCCGACATGTAACCTTTCACCTGATGATTAGTGCGATCCAAGAACGGAGACACCTGCTGTCACAAACGAATATCTCCAGACAGAAGTCGTTTGAAAACGTGAACAATGCATTAACAGCGCAGCAGTGCATCACGTTTTAACCTAGCTACTCTCAAAACAGTTGGTCTTACTCCAGGATGACAGATACATATTATCAGTCTGTCTACCACACGAAATCGTCAAATTGGATTATAAATCGAGTTGTAATTTTACATTCATGCTCGAGTACCACCACTTTTAAGTGTAACCCATAACGTGACCCTTGACGCTTTTCGGGATCAGCTTGAATCTAGTCGTTTATGAAGGAGTGTGGCCTGATAGAAATTTCTCTGTGGTAGCCCAACTCTAGCTCAATGTCAGAAGAAGGGTCATATGTCGTGTAAAAGAGTATTTCTTGTAAGTTTTAGGTTGCATTTAAATATTGTCTTTTCGAAAGCAATATCAAAACGTGGTATAGGTAAGTTATCGTTTTCATAATCCATCTGTAACTATCGTACTGTTATAATTTCAGAATGAACATCAATAAAAGGTTAATTTCTTAAAACGGGTTCAGAAACCTAATCACCTAGAAGAAAACCACTGACTCGTGAAACCAATGGAGTTTGTTGTAATTCTAACCCTTCTAAGGCTTTACTAATTCATAAGATGACTTTACGACCCGTTCAGTCTATTGTTGCTGAAGCTATTAATATAATTAGACGCTTTTATTAGCCACTGTTTTAGTTAGACCTAGATTATAACCTGATATGTAAAATAAACTATTATTTCCCGCTCTTGTCGGCAAACTGATGATGGTTATTAGCCCAGTCTGCCGTCTAGGGGTAGTACCACCACTTTCAAGTGTATCCCCCGTAAAGTGACCTAGTCGCGTTTCGGGATAAGTGAGAAAGTAGCTAGGTATAATGAAGGAAGTGTGGCCTGTCACTGGTTCTTGCCAGCAGACATTGTAGTAGAAATGGATCGCATCATAGCTTACATTAAGTGTGGTTACATTTTAGCTAAATAAAACAATAAAAAAATACAATAAGGTTAGATGCATTACCTTAAAGTCTAGGGGTAGGGGTCGGATATCACAAACGATAAGACCAGTGTTCAAACTTCGCTAAATTCTGACCGGTACCAATGTAACTTTCTTATATATATGTACTTTGGTCGCTTAGTGCCTATGATACAAGAACTAGCTATGTAAAAATAATAATTAAAAAAGCTTATTCTTGGCCGCTTAGACAAGGACCAATTGATATCGGTTTACAATTAAAACCATTCTAAGTTGTTTAAAAAATAAAGAGGACATGTCTGCAGCTTCTGTGAGCACGGACGATAATAAAATTATTTATCAGTGCTGCAGTGCCGGCTTTGCTAATTCCAAAAAGTCACAAATATTTAAAACTCACGTCAAAGTTAAGAATCTACAATCTAATGCACGAGAAAGCGAAAAAAATACCAACAAAACTCATCTTATCACACTTTTAAAGTAAACAAAAGGTTTTTTATGTTGTCGCAATCTAAAGCCCTATCTCATGGTTAAATACCCAAAAAGGAATTATAGAAAAGGATTCCACCACCACCACGCTTCGGCCTTTTTTGGGGAAACGCAACAATACACAATGTAGGGATGGCGGATACACTAATATTCCCTTGTTTACTTTCAACTTTTTTTTATTATTGTAGCTCGGCATGTGACAACACTCCGCCTGGCCACGGTAAAGCTAAAATGCGGTCCATAAATGGAAACAACTGTTACTACAGAGAATCTCTACGAGCAGCAGTTGCAGAAGACGAGTATACACCATCTAGATTGACAGTGCACACTCCTCTCGCTATACCTAGTTACTTTCAAACTGCTCCCGAAACACGACAAAGGCATTTCACGGGCGTTACATTCGAAAGTGGTGGTACTACCCCAGGACGGCATTTAAAAAAAGTTACAATATCAAAATATTTTATTTGCATTTGGCACTTTTCATTCAACATGTGTCTACACTTCGCTTGATGTTAAATTAGAGTGCGAAGATCACTGCTGTCGTACATATATATTTTTTGATAAAAACACTAAACGATAAACTAACCAGCAATATTAAACGGCCCGTAGAAGCCATTGGCACCAAATGGCACATTAGTAACGGTCAAAATTTAGTGGGATTTGAACACGGATCTCATCGATCGTGAGCTTCGACCGCTAGACTACGGTTGCTAGTGAATGATAAGTGGAATTCTTAAGTACAAGTTCAAGTGCTGAAATGATTTTCAAGGACAATTTTTTTCTTTTAAAAATTCTTCTTGAGAGGGGTTCATGCGGTAAAAAAATTATGGTAAACAAAGAAATTTTACCTTAAAGAACTGTTCATCCAAGGTTAGGTTATGTATACGATCCATAAGCAGGCGGCAGTCGTCTCCGCTATGCCGGCTTAAAGAGGCGAATGTTTACCATTCAGATTCATAGAGCGTCCTTAGTATGGATTTTTTACCTGGTATTAGACTCTAAAATGGTGGTACTCGTAATGGTACCCAGGACGGCAGACTGTACATAACCATCATCAGTCTGCCCACCACTCTGTTTGTTTATGGTATGAATGCTAGTTAAAAATCGTCGATAGGCGCCAAAAAAGTACTAGGCAATCAGAAGTTCAAAGGAAATATTTTATAGGTGGAGGATAACACGGCCGTACAATGGACCGTAGCAAAACAAACAAGACATGGGCCAAATAAAAATAAGACAGACATTCGTTAGGGTGCATGACTGGCATACGGATAACATCTGAACATGAAGCTACGACATCGGCATGCATTTATTGATGTGGTATTTGACAACTTAATGTATTTTTGTGCTTCATTCAATAATATGGTGATATGCAATGTCTGGATAGTGGAGGGGACTGCTACCTACAGACATTTCTTTGTGGTAACAATTGTCACCATTTAAGGACCGCACTCTAGCTTTTCCCCATTTTTTTTCAAAATTCTGGGGTCGCGAGAGATTTTAATGTCAAATATTTTAATACACGATTTTAAAACATCTAGATGTGTACTTAAGACGGTCAGGATTCCCTTTTATTTATGTTATTGCAAAAAATACAATTTTGACGAAAAATAAGGCAAATAATTTTTGTAACTACAATAAATACAATTGTACAACTTTTAGTGCAATTTTTAATTTTATATATTTGTATGTTTCTAAATGAATTCTAAAACTATATATTTTCATATGTATATTGTTACCTAATAAATAAATCATCAAAAAATATTTATTTATCTTTCTCATATATTTATATGGGGTCGCCAAGAAGCTCGCAATTTTAAACGAGGTCTTGAATGAAAAAAGTTTAAGAAGCCCTGAACTATATCATTAACCAGAATCTAGAAGAACGCAACAATAGACGGTGAACAATATATTTTTTTAATAATTATTATTTTTAGCTCGTAATATGACCGCACTTCGTCTGTGTTAAGCTAGAGTGCGATCTATTAACGGAGACGACTGCTATCAGCAGACTGCAGACAGCAGTCGTGTCCGCTATGCCGGCTTTGTGAGGTGCCTCTTGACACTGCACTTGACTTGATGAATAAAATCCAAATGTTAATTTCATCATGCCCTACTGGGGTGTCACAATTATTGCGACATGTAAATAAATAGATAAATATGAACAAACTAATGTTAAAATGCCGCATCAAAAAATTATGAATGAATGTAACCGAAAAAATGTACACAAAAAAGGATGTTCTAGCAAGTCACCAACAAAACACTCATGTTTCAATATTATAATAGTTTTCAACTAATAACTTTAATTTTAAAACAATTTAAATTATGATTTTTAATAATTAAAAAATTCCTTTGTTATATCTTCCAGTTTCATGAGTAAAGTGACCAGTCGCCTTTCGGGATCAAATTGGATTGGTGTGCACTGTCACCTGTTTTTTTTTTAAATTGTAAGTTTCGGGTGTATCGGGGGAATTATAGGTCGCGTTTCGGGAATTGAAAGTAGCCAGATATAACGAGGGGATTGTGCATATTCGTCTCCCCGGGCCGGCATAGCGGAGGCGACTGCTGCCTGTAGAGATTTCTCTGTAGTGGCAGTTGTTTCCGTTCATGGACCGCACTGTAGATTAAGAACAGGCGGAGTGTTGTCATAATTAACTACAAATTAGTATGACCCCAAAAAAGTCCTACCAGAAAAGGACAGGACTATAATTATTTCGTATTCTCAACTTACAAAATCAATAAGGAGGAACAAGTACACGTTAAATTCTAAGCCGTGTGCTAACAAAAGAAAATAAAAGCTGAGCCAGCGTGCGTGATGCACATAAAAACCTATTGGGACGATGCGCACACGCATGTAGTGGTAGCAACAGAAGCAGTACATTATTACAAAGTAAATCTAAATATTAAACTGTTTTATACTTATTTTAAATTTTCATTTTATTTATTAAGTTACAAATTATGATTTTTCCTACAATTTTCTAATCTATTCTCATTTATTTCAGTTTTAGTTTGTTTTTTTTTAAATGTTACATATAAAACTTTTTTTTTTGTAATTTTTTTTCTGACTGTACTATCCAAAAAGTTCGATATTTGCTCCTAGCGCTAACAACGTAAGAACACACGCCGCAAGTGGCGAAGTAAACAGCCCGACTAGTGTGGCCAACCGCCAACGGTAGCCAACTAGACAAATAACACTGCTCGTGTTGACTATACCTTAGGAATGCGTCCCTAAAAACAGGCTACTGCCTTCTAAATTACCTCCACTGGAATCCTTAACAATAATCATATAAACATAATGTAAACAAAACATAATTTTTGTTAACCTTAATTTTAAATATTAATGTTTTGTGACTCGGCTAAGACACCTTAACACCTAATGTTAAGCTACAGTGAGGTCCATCAACGGAAACAAATGCTACGACATTTCTGAAAGCAGCACTCACCTCCGCTATGCCGGTTTGAGGAAACAAATATGGTGCATTGCAGACTAACAGTGCACACTTAAACTGACCCCCAAACGCGACAAGGTCACTCGAGAGTGTTACATTCGAAAGTGGTGATACTACCCCAGGACGACAAACTGGGCTAATAACCATCATCAGCCTGCCTACCTTAAACACGTTTTTGTCAAATTTTAGTTATTAGTTCTAAATAAGAACCTAGGGCTCACGTTCGATGAGACCGCGTTCACATCTCACTAAATTTTATAGCAATATAACTATTATCGATGATGGTTATTAGCCCAGTATGTCCGTCTTGGGGTAGTACAACTGTTATCAATGTCTATAGTCTATGGCTCAACATCTTTGCCTCGTCTACTGTAGTCTATGGCAGTTGTTAAAAGTATGTATTAAAGGTCAGTTAAGAAAATATTGAATAAACAAGAATCTGGAAGCATCTCTTTTATTTCAACCTGAACCCACCAAAATATGGTGTCAGAAGAGGGATTTGAACCCTCCAATTTTGGTGCCCCATATTGTGGTTTAATTATGTTTGTTTTTTTTCTGAATTTATAATTCAGTTTTTTTTTGTTATGATAAACACAGGCTATAATTGACGAGTTTCTTATGGCTGTCTTCTCGTCATATGCCTTTCCGAAGCCAAAAGTAGATTCTGACGATGAACAAGTGCATGCCAAGTCCATGCCTACGTTAATAAAGGATTTTCATTTCATTTCGCCCACTTTCGAATGTAACACTCGCGAGTCACCTAGTCGCGTTTCAGTATTAGTTTGAAATTTTCAGGTAGCAGTACAAGAGGATTGTACCTTGCATGTCGGTGGCGATTGCTGTTACCGTCCATGGACTGCCTCTAGCTTTTAATACAAAACAATACAATTGTCACGCCGGCCGTTAAAATCAGACCGAATATAAAAATAATATACGTTTATCTAAAAAAACATAAAATAGTTGAATTTAAGTTTTTATTTTACGTTTATTACAGTCACGGTTAATTTCTATAAAAAAAATGTTATGAATAAAATAAATAATAGAACAAATTGACATTAAATTTACGATTGGATATTTTTTTTTTTTTCATCTATAAACTTCACCTTTTGATTGTACCTGTTAATAGTCCGTGGGTGGTCCCGTGCTACTCTTTTTTTTTATTATTTTATTTACAATACAATTAAATTAGTTATTATTTTATATTTATACATATACTATACTCACTATCATTTTAGAATTTCGAGTATATCTTTAAATTGAGAACACTTGCGAAGTTTAAACTTTGCAGGATCAATATGTACCGATAAATCTAAACGGCAGAACTGTTACAAACTGACTGTAGTTTAGAGCAAAAACCAAGGAATTTACCTGACATTACGTCTGATGTAACGCTAAAGTACGGTCCATGAATGCTACTACAGAAAAAATTCTATAGGGCTCCTTTTGGTATACCCTGTCACCACTTCAATGCTTATCCTGAGAGAAGTCAGTCAACTAGTCTCAGTTGCCAAAGATATTTCGTCACAGTTGTTTTTTTTAACATATTGTTAACACAAAAATTAGTAAAGCTTATCAACCAATGCTTTTTTATTAAAAAAAAAATTACAACTACATATTTAACCGCGTACAAAAAAAAAACTATCTCACAGTACTTTATTAATAATAAAAAGATACACAATTTACACCCACCCCATTCTACCCCGAAATATTTAAACTTAATATGACATCCCAATTGAGAACCGACCCATACTATTATGTTCATGTAACTGGCAACACTAATCGCTCATTATCATGTTCCGGTCGCGTGTGAGGGTTACCAGACTTCTAAACAATAAACACCCTCCAATTCGATACGCGTGTGCAATTGTTATTTTCTTTCGCAATTATGGGTATTTTTTTTTACAATACCGCTATTGTTGTTCGTTACAACACTGCCAATCTAGATGGTACATGCTCGTCTCCTCGAGCCGGCATAGTGGAAGCGACTGCTACAGGGTTCTTTGTAGTAGCAGTTGTATCCATTCATGGATCGCACTCTAGCCTTATATCAGGCGGAGTGTTATCACATGGCGAGCTACAATAAAAAAATTAAATAAAAAAATATTTTATATATATTTTTGGTGATATTTAGTAATGTTTACGGAGTAGGGTCAAAATTGGAGATGTCTTTAACGTGACGTCATTTTCTGAATACCTGTATGACAGTAAAATATGTCCCTTTTTTCCAAAGAAATTAATTTAGACTTCTTAAATTAGCCTCAGGCCCATAAATCCGGGCCTGGAATAAGTTTTATTTGGGAATCGGCTTGTAAGTAATCGTTTAATACTTAACAGAAATTTACGAAAATAATTCAATACTTTAAAACAAAGATTAAATTTTTTTTATTGTATAGCTCGACATGTGACAACACTCCGCCTGATGTAAAGCTAGAGTGCGGTCCCTAACTGGAAACAAGTACTACTACAGAGAGACCTGTGCGGGTAGCAGTTGCCTCCACTATGCCGGCTTGAGGAGACGAGCATGTACTATCTTAATAGTGCACACTCCTTTCATTATACCTGGCTACTTTCAAACTATTCCCGAAACGCGACAGTCACTTCACAATATTGTCACAAATTAAAAACGTGACATACAAATAATTTATTTTTATTTCTCAAAAATACCCCAACTCTGAGTATCCTTAATGATCTCAAACACTAATGGAAGGGTAAAACAGGTTTTCTTAATATCCGTTTTATTATTATGGGTAGTTCTGATCCTCATTTTATAACCACCCCATTTATTGGCATTTTACGGTTATTTTATCAACAATTACCCATATTTAATTTTATTACCAAATAATTAAGAATTTTAAAAAAAGGATTATGTATGTCAGTTTTAAGAATTCTAAAGATATTGTTTTCTGGCGTCAAACTCCCATCTTTACTTCCAAACTGATCCTGGACCACTTGAAAGTACTTAAAACTACCCGAAAACGACAGGCTGGAGTCTGCCTAGAAATTATATAAATAACTATTAATTCATAAAATTATAAGTTAAAGTTAAAAATTTATAGAAAAAAGAACCTGTTAAAAAAATACTACACCAGTCAGCTTTGAAATTAAAAAGACAAATTATTGGACATCTTCGTAGAACCAGCTCTTTGTTAACCCACAAGTGTTTTTCAAGAGCATTTTGTTAGATTTTTTCTCCCTTTCATACACGCTACTAACACTAAAGAAGTATATCTTTCATCCTACTCTATCTTGTTAGCGACTATAGGCGTTCCATAAAGACATAACGAGTCTGAGAAGTCTTATATAATTCTGACACTTCTCCCTTTCATAATAAGGTACCGTCTCGTTCGCTTTGATCTCCACTCAATCATACGTTTGTACCTACACAGGCTATTATCGATTTATTGCATAAGGAAATAGGTGTTATTTTCGCCTAATTGATTCTGTTAAAACTTGATCCATTAGCGAGTTCTGAGTTAAATGTTTGTTTAACATTAATCCCTAAGGGCTTTAGCTTAGAGCTTGAAATCGATTGTAAGTAAACTGAGAAAGATGATTGTTAGTTTGATGAAGCAGGTGTTTTTATATCGGTTTATTCTCGGTTTTTGTTATACATTACCGATTGTTTATGCCGTAATACGAATAACGATAATGCTTATAGATAACCGATTGGTTATGTAAAAGGTTTACATTTAAATATTAAACATTACTCATCTTGGTAACGGATATATGATTATTTAAGACTTTTAAACCTAGTCTACTGCCCAGGGGTTATATTCCGATATAAAAATCGAATACTTTCATAATCGAATCAATTTTGCTATTTTATCTCACTTTTTTAGCACTTACAGGACGTCATTTCTTCCCTGTTACATCAGTCCCATGAAAACATCGATACTTTGGAGGCATGGTAACAATCAAACTTTATGGCGGCTGCGAAGTTAGACACAAGTCGCTACACTACATAAATTGAGGTATCAGCGGGTCACGCACACTCCCTCGCTGCCAACCCGCAGCTAACTTCCGAGACGCCATAAACTTTGACGCGACCTATACCCAGACACAAAATATAATTTTATCACTATAAACTAATAATGTATATTTTATCATGGCAATAAATACATTTCTTTATTGAGGTCATGTTTAGTATCTATCAATAAACAAAAATAAGTAATATGTTGGTATCTAATTTATATATTCTTATTCATAAACGAAACTTAATTTTTTTTATTGCAGCTCGGCTTAACAACACTCCGTCTGAAGTAAAGCTAGAGTGCGGTCCATGAACGGTAACAACTGCTACTATAGAGAAACCAGCAGCAGTCGCCTCCACTATGCCTGCTTGAGGAGACGAGCATGTACCATCTAGATTGACAGTGCACACTCCTCTCGTTATACCTGGCTACTTTCAAACTATTCCCGAAATGCAAGAAGGCCACTTCACGGGTATTACATTCGAAAGTGGTGGTACTACCCCAGGACGGCAGACTGGACGAATAACCATCATCTGTCTGCCTACCGCTCTTTAATGAGCGACCAAAGTACATATAACAAAGTTACATTGGTACCGGTCAGAATTAGCGAGGTTCGAATACGGGTGTCATCGACCGTGAGTTCACGCGTCTTACCGCTAGACCACGGCCGGTCATGATGATATGACATATGACAACTCATGTGACAACACTCCGTCTGAAGTAAAGCTAGAGTGCGGTCCATGAACGGAAACAACTGCTACTATAGAGAAACCAGTACAGGCAGCAGTCGCTCACACTCCTCTCGTTATGACTGGCTACTTCCAAACTGATCGTGAAACGCAACAATGTCATTTTACGGGAGTTACATTGTTAATGACCATCATCAGTCTGCCTACTACTCTTAGAAAGTCGGCAAACAGAAACAGCAACAAAACTTTGGTCGCTCAGTGCCTATAGGCACTATTAAAAAGTGGTAGGCAGACAGATGATGGTTATTTGTCCAGTCTGCCGTCCTGGGGTAGTACCACCACTTTCGAATGTAACACCCGTGAAGTGACTTTGTAGTAGACCCCCAATTTTTTTTTTTATTTAGTCCTGAATACAAAGTGCACTGCCTTTGAAACTAGTCTGGCGACTGTATCTCCAATGGCAGTGCTCGACCTAAACTTAACTTAAAATAAATTAAAATTAGATGCAGTGTGTATGTGAGTGTGCGTGTATGTGCGTGTATGTACGGTCCTCTCAGTGTGTAGTATGAAATGTGAATGGGGTGTATGTGAGACGGTCATGAATACGGACTCTAATTTGAACGATTACGGAAACTGACTTCGAATATAATGAATACGCGGTCATGAATACAAGCACTAACTGAATATGAAACAAAAGCGTCGTTACGCTTTGACAGAGTCTCTGAAAACACACGACGCGGAGGACACGTTGTGACTTGTTTGTGCGGAGGAACTGTCGTGTTTCAGCATATTTGCTTAGTTATCGCCCACAAATGGAGGATAGAAGCCTTGGACCGCTCTCTCGTTCTGTCATATAAAACAATTTTATCCAAATCCAAACGTAATGTTTGGTGTATAAATACGGTTCCAACATTTGACAATAAGATTGTTTACATTCAAAAAATCTCTTATTTAAATATTAACGAGTTGGTAATAAATTTTAATTATTCATTAAGCTTATCACAAAATATAAATATATTTTTTTAAAATAAACAATCAGCCCTGTTGTCGGGGAGAGCATGTTTTTTATGTATGTTTATTTACGAACTCTATGTTGTAATTTCTGTAAAAATTTACATTATTATTTTAATTAATTTTTTTTTATTGTAGCTCGGCATGTGATAACACTCCGCCTAAAGTAGAGCTAGAGTGCGGTCCATGAGTAGAAAATAAATCTCTACGGGCAGCAGTCGCCTCCACTATGCCGGCTTGAGGAGACGAGCATGTACCATCTAGATTGACAGTGCAAACTCCTCTCGTTATACCTGGCTACTTTCAAACTATTCCTGAAACGCGACATGGTCACTTCACGGGTGTTACATTCGAAAGCAGTGGTATTACCCCAGGACGACAGACTGGATAAATAACCATCATCAGTCTGCCTACCACTCTTTAATAGTGGGTATAGGCACTGAGCGACCAAAGTACATATAACAAAGTTACAGTGGTACCGGTCACAATTAGCGAGGTTCGAACACGGGTCTCGTCGATCGTCTCGTTCACGCGTCTTACCGCTAGACCACGGCCGCTCAGTATTTCTCTTTTTATGGTTTTTTTTTTCTAAAATGCTCTCTAAGTACGTGCTTGTATCACAGGTGCTGAGCGACCAAAGTTCAAATAAAGTTATAGGTCGCGTCAAACCTAATGGCGCCTCGGAAGTTAGCTGCGGGTGCTATTTCGCACCGGTACAGTTAAATTAACAATAATAAAATTAAGAGTTATCAAATCAAATCAAAATAATTTATTGCAAATATAGGTTTTACGTTTGTAGATGTTAAAATAATTTTTTAGTCCTCTATGTTTTAGGGCATATTTTTTTTAGGGCATTTAGGCCTATAGGGCATACAATATTTAGTTTAGTTAGTTTTAAATATGTATAGAACATATGAAAATATCCCTCTCACGATCATTGTGCCCCGTTGATGCCTCAATTTGTGTACTGCGTAATGACATGTGCCCAACTTCGGAGCCGCCATAAAATTTGGTTAGTACTATACCGGAGAAATTTAGCGAGGTTTGAACTAAACGTTTTTTCTTTGCACGCTGTCAAAGTTGGATCCTTGACCTTAAGGTGACTAGCAGCAGCAGGACCCTTAAAATGAACTTTGTAATTATAATAGAAATTTCTTACGTCAATTGGCAAAAAAAAAAACAATCAAAAGCAATCATCAGATTATGCCCTGATATGATTCTTGATAAAATAACGTGTGATTAAACACAAAAATTCAAATTGCAATATGAATCAATTAAAAGTAAAATCAATTAGTAATTGATTACAATAATGCAATAGATGTAAATTGCATATTTTAATCTATTAGATAAAAATCATGTAATTAATAATTTATAATCATTTTTAAGTACGAAGTATTATTACCTAAATATAGAGATGCCACGAATAGTTATTTGGCCGAATACCGAATTTTTTTATTTTTTTATTGTAGCTCGGCATGTGACAACACTCCGCCTGATGTAAAGCTAGAGTGCGGTCCTTGAATGGAAACAACTGCTACTACAGAGAAACCTGCTACCCAGTCGCCTCCACTATGCCGGCCTGAGGAGACGAGCATGTACCATCTATTGACAGTGCACACTCCTCTCGCCATACCTGGCTACTTTCAAACTATTCCCGAAACGCGACAAAGTCACTTCACGGATGTTACATTCGAAAGTGGTGGTACTCCGTACTACCCCAGGACGGCAGACTGGACAAATAACCATCTAACCAAATAATACTGAATATTCGGCGAGGCTCATGGCCAAAGCACTTAGTACTTTTTTCTTTCTTTCTTTTTGTTTTATATAGCATTATAACAATTTGCCAGTGTCAAAGTAAATATTTTGCATCAAGTTAAAATTGTGCATCACGAGACATTCATTCGCCACACTGAACCGGGTATAACGAGAACCAGGTATAGCCAGGTATAACGAGAGGAGTGTGCACTGTCAATCTAGATGGTACATGCTCGTCTCCTCAAGCCGGCATAGTAGAGGCGACTGCTGCCCGCACAGGTTTCTCTGTTGTTTCCATTCATGGACCGGACTCTAGCTTTAAATCAGGCGGAGTGTTTTCACATGCCGAGCTACAATAAAAAAAAAACCCTTTCACAATTAGTAGTAAGTGTTAAAGTGTTTACCGAGTAAAACAGATTCAAAGAAGTGCGCTGGCCACAATAACAACCTTAATGGTAAATATAGGTGAGCCTAGTGGACGCGAGCCTTAAAAAATAAAAATAAATCTCAACTCATGAACCGCGAAACGACTTTGTAAATACGTACAGCAAAAATAGCCACTTTTACCCCCACATTACGAAACTTTTACACGAAACTCTACTTTATTACCGTGCAATAAAGTAGCTTTTAGTATTATCTAGTTTACCTAAATAGGTGCTTTTGCCCGTTTATTTACAAAATCGAAGTATGTTTTGATGTAAAACATTGTTTTTGTAATCAATATTTTGGGCTTAAGAAATTATGAGATTTTAACTTAGCATACGAAAATCGACTTTATCGTCCTCAAAATAAAGCATAGAATTGTGCGTAGAATGAATGAATCACGATTAACAGGAATACTGAAATTGTGTTAACATATTTTTTTGTAGTCACACGCAGTGGACTACACTGTCCAAATCTCTGTATTCTGACCGGTACCAATGTACCTATATATGTACTTTGGTCGCTCAGTGTCTATACGCACTATTAAAGAGTGGTAGGCAGGCTGCTGATGGTTATCAGTCCATTTTGTACAACCACTTTCGAATGTAACATACGAAGTGGCCTTGTCACGTTTCAGAATAAACTTGGAAGTAACACGTAAAACGAGAGGAATGTGCACCAACATTCGTCTCCTCAAGCCGGCATAGCGGAGGCGACTACTGCCTGCTGAAATTTCTTAACTTAACATCGGGAGAAGTATTGTCATATGTCGAGCAACAATATAAAAAAGTGACCTAGTCACTACATAACTAGAAGAGTGTGGCCTGCTATTAGTTTGTGCACATTAGTCTCGTCAAGTCGGTATAGTGGAAGCTTGCCTTGTCTCCACACTATAGCTTCTTACAAAAAAAAAACGAGACAAATATAAAACAACATAATTGTATAAAATATATTTTTAAACATAGTATTTCTGAGAATATTGTCTGTGGCAGGCACATGGCATAGCAATTAAAATACCTAAAATAGAGTTTTAGTACGCATAATTGACGACTTTGAACGATTTACGGTCGCGTAAAGTTCCTACTGTCTAATACTACAGCTTTTATATGCACTTTTACTATAGTTACTTCACTAGGAAATACAATCAAAAAACATTTTTTTTTTATTGTAGCTCGACATGTGACAACACTTCGCCTGATGTAAAGCTAGAGTGCGGTCCATGAATGGAAACAACTGCTACCACAGAGAAATCTCTACGGGCTTCAGTCGCCTCCACTATGCCGGCTTGAGGAGACGAGCATGTACCATCTAGATTGACAGTGCACACTCCTCTCTTATACCTGGCTACTTTCAAACTATTCCCGAAACGCGACAAGGTCGCTTCACGGATGTTACATTCGAAAGTGGTGGTACTGCCCCAGGACGACAGACTGGACAAATAACCATCATCAGTCTACCTACCACTCTTTAATAGTTGCCTATAGGCACTGAGCGACCAAAGTACATGTAACAAAGTTACATTGGTACCGGTCATTTAGCGAGGTTCGAACACGGGTCTCATCGATCGTGAGTTCACGCGTCTTACCGCTAGACCACGGCCGTTTTATGGTATTATAACAATTTGCCATTGTCAAAGTAAATATTTTTGCATCAAGTTAATAATATTGTGCATCACGAGTCATTCATTCATCACACCAAACAGTCAGGTCAAGTCTCAGTCAAGTCAAAAATTGCTCCAGTAAATTGGTAGAATCTTTTTTGGAAAATTTGGAGGAAAAATGAAAACACAGTTTCTCTTCTTTGGAATTGTTTGCCCACACTCACGCACGTTCACGAACAATTAATGGTTAATAATCCACTATTATCACACATTAACACTCGAAGAAACACAAGTTTAGAAAATAATTCAAGACAGATAACCTGATGCCTCAAGATGGCCGCCAAAACTCAGGAAATACAATCAAATAACATTTTTGTTATTTTTTTATGGCATTACAACAATTTGCCATTGTCAAAGTAAATACTCGTATTTGCATCAAGTTTTTTAATATATTTCATTTGTTTCTTCTTGTATGTATGGTTGCGTTTCATGAATACTTACTACAGTGTTTACATACATTTTTAAATATACATATACAGGTTTTTTCATCAAAATGACTCATTACCATGGACAACTCAAGAGTGACCAGAAAAATTACTATGCCAAATTCGTTTTCATAAAAAAAGAGCAAATGGTTCCTAAGACAGTTTTCCCGTATCTCCTGTGGTTTAGGATTTCCCCATACTGTCCCAGTTTAAAAAAATTACCCTGTATACGTAATTTGTATTAAAATAAAATGCCTATCATAAAAAGTTTGATTTTACTAAAAAATATATATATATTCATGTATTCGACGATAACGATAACAGTTTTTTATCGTCATTGTATCTTTTGCTTACGATTTTCATTCGTTACTACTTAAGATAATGTATATTTATTGATTAGGTAGATTTAATGTATGTCATGTATATCTACTCTATATCTGTCATTTTTTAGTATTACACGAGTATCGTATTTAAAGGTTTTTTATTATAGCTCGACATATGACAACGCTCCGCCTGATGTAAGCAAGAGTACGGTCCATGAACGGAAACAACTGCTACTACAAAGAAATCTCAGCAGACAGCAGTCGTCTCCGCTATGCCGGCCTGAAAAGACGAGTTTGCACCATCTATAATAGGAGACAAGCATATACCATCTAGATTGACAGTGCACACTCCTCTCTTATACCTGGCTACTTTCAAACTATTCCCGAAACGGGACAAAATCACTTCACGGGTGTTACATTCGAAAGGGGTGGCACTGCCCCAGGACGACAAACTGGACAAATAACCATCATCAGTCTGCCTACCACTCTTTAATAGCACCTATAGGCACTGAGCGACCAAAGTACGTATATAACAAAGTTACATTGGTACTGGTCAGAATTAGCGAGGTTCGAACACAGGTCTCATCGATCGTGAGTTCATTGCGTCTTACCGCTAGACCACGGTCGCTCTATCTTTTAAACATCTTGGTGTCAATGTTGTTATTATTAACTTCTGATCTATTCGAAATTTTAAAAGCTATAAAATTTCGCGTATATTTTCTTTTAAAAACCGAAATTAAGACGTAAAACTTGGACAATTAATGTCTTCCAGTGTTGCCAGTAAAAACAAAATAAAACTGGACTTTTCCTTAATGTTCTTTTCAGTATGTAAAAATACAGTTTTAGTGATTGTAAAAGCGGAGTAATCTAAGTTTTACAGTCGATCACATGTTTCACTGCATGTCAATGATTCCTTATTCTAGTTTTATTAGTTTAATGTTTATTTTTAAGGAAAACACACTTTTAATGTACGGTGTTAAAAAAAACTACATTTTTTATAGTAGTACACGGATGCGATCACCATTGATACAATTAGAGACGGGCGAGAAAAGATGATCAGACTCACTTTTAGGTTTTCTGACAGTTAGGTCCGTTTAAGTTACTTTAGCTATTATAACTAAATATAACAACGAGGAGTGTGCACTGTCTATCTGGATGGTGCACATTCCTCTCTCCAGGCCGGCATAGCGGAGGTGACAGAGAAATTTGTCTGTAGTGGCAGTTGTTTCTGTATATAGACAGGTGAAGTGTTGTCATATGCCGAGATAAAATTAGAAAAAAATATACACTGAAAATTGTCATAAATGAATAAAAAGCTTTTCTTTTCAACTCGTTCGTGTTTTCTTTACTGTAGTTCGTTAAAAAATCGATCTATTTACTATGCATTTTTCATAATAAGGAAAATAAGACTTCTTTCAAAATTACATGTATTTGGCATCGATTTTGTGAAGCGGCTACCTCATTACTGTTTTTTTAAATAATACGGTTCCGACTATTTTTACCAGTTCTAATGGTAACAAAACTAAAATACTTTTTATGACGAAATATTTATTTTTAAATTATAGGTAAACTTCTTTAAATTATTGACTGAATTTTTTGAAATTTTAACTTGAAATTCATTGTAACTTAACAAACATCCGTGAAGTGACCTTGTCGCGTTTCGGAGATAGTTTGAAAGTAGCCAGGTATAAGAGAGGAGTGTGCATTGTCAATCTAGATGGTACATTCTCGTCTCCTCAAGCCGGCATAGTGGAGGCGACTGCTGCCCGTAGAGATTTCTCTGTGGTAGCAGTTGTTTCCATTCATGGACCGCACTCTAGCTTTACATCAGGCGGAGTGTTGACACATGTCGAGCTACAATAAAAAAAAATGAACTTAAAAAAATGTTTTACTAACGAATAAAATTAGATAAAAACTGACATTAGAAAAATATCAGGAAGTATAATGAAAAAAAAAACATACACAGAAGTCCTTTTCAATAAAATTATTGTGATCAGGATATTCCAAAAAAAAAAATTATAAATGACGTTATCATTATTGAAGGATATATTGATTTGCTGATATCGCACTTTCTACCGAGGTTACTGATTTTTTGGACCGCTATTTCAACCAACATTAACCTTTAGTATTTTTGAACAAATACAGCTATAAATTTAACCCTTAAATGCATGATATTACGTAAATAATAATAAAAAATTGGTAATAATAAAGAATGTAACATATTTTGAAAAAGATAGTATGTATATTTTTGGCAACAATACGCGTTTTTTGCTAAAATTCCTGTAGACGTAAGTTTAAATGTAACAAATAGTCATATTATATTTTTATTCTTTAGTATAGGAATTTTCTTATTATTTACGAATGAAACTGAGCAAGCAATTCCGATTTTTGTTATGACACAAAACAAACCTTGCATTTGATGCACTCAGTACGTGAAAGTCCTGTGCAAACGCACACTCAGGTTTTTGAATAATTTTAAAATAAATGTAGACAATTGGCAACAATATGCATTTAAGGGTTAAACATTATACTCAACTATGAGATATTATAGTAACTGATTGCCTATGAAATGCTATTCTAGTTATAAAAAAACCATCATCAGTCCGCCTACCACTCCTTTAATTAGGGACTATATTAATTAAACCATAGATACTGAACGAGCAAAGTACAGACGATAACAATATGACTTTACTTCTAGTCTCAATTTGAACACAAGTCACCGCATAGTGAATCAACCGCCAACGCTTTCAACCACTACGTCACAGCCGTTCCGTCCCGAATTATTTTCTTCGAGTATTCATGTGTAGATTATTTCAAATGTACGTGAACGTGTGGTTTTCATTTTCCCTCCAAAACTTCGTTGAAAGTTTTACAAAAGCTATTTTAACTTGACTGTGGACTCGACCTGATTGTTTTATGTTACGAGTAACTGATACTTAATGCATGACGTTGGCGGAATGTTTAGACGAAAGTTAATCAGATTAACCGTAGTTTGATATACCAGCCCTTTACTTTTTTTATTGACGTACGTCGTACATAGTAAGTATATGTTTGCTTTAAATATCTATACGTACCATTAGGGTATCCTTATCTTTGTGTACTTAAAAATAACATTTTTTGGTTAAAACTAGTTGTTTGTTAGATAACTTGACCTGACTAATATTTTTAATGGTTAACCATTAACTTGAAAATATTTGTTGAACATGTACTGCGGCGTTAGGCAGCAGTTAGGAAAATAAACGCTAAAGTGTAAAGGTAAATGCCTATTCGTCTGAGTCTAAGAGAATGGGCCCACAATTTGTTTTTTCTCAAGATTTTTAGTAAGGAGACGAATATCCATACTCCTAGTTAGCTGCTACTACTACTACTTCCGCGACACTGGCTAATAAAGATATGTGGCTCCTCAGGCCGAAATAGCGAAGGCCTTGCTGCCTGCAGAAATTTCTATGTGGTAGCAGTGGTCTGTCCATGGACTGCATTCAAGGCGCACCTTGTTCAGGATGCCAAGTTTACGAGATGTTGTAATTGCTGGCTAGATGTGATCCCTGTGATTCAGGTCGCAGCGAAGTGACATCCTTATGATGTCAAGTCTATCCGAGGTACCAAGGTACCTACCGAAAAGTAGGAAGAGGCGGATTGTTGTCATATGACGAGCTACAATTTAAAAAAAGTGAGAAAATACCTAACCATACCTAAGTTTCTTCGCGTGGGTGCTCTCAACGCATAGTTTTATATAATTGCTAAGTATTTAATTTCCCGTGTAGGTTGTTGCATTGGCCTGCATATTCAACCTTGGATGCATTAATTTATTGATTATGTTTGCAATAAACTTTGAGATTGATATCTGATGACAAATAACACTTTTGTCACGGTATAATTAATTGCTATTTTGAATTGATTAAAGTATAATTCCATTATTCATCTGTAAGTTTGTAATAATAAGTGTGCACATTGGGTTAAACATGCATCGTCTTAAATACTACTTTTTTATTGTTGCTTGGCATGGCAACAATCCGTCTGATGTAAAGCTAGAGTGCGGTCCATGAACAAAACCAACTGCTACTACAGATAAAGGAATTTTTGGGACAATATTCTAAAATAATATCTTATTTTTTCAATAATTTATTTCAATTCTATCAACACATTGTTTACTAATCAATAGACAATGTTTAATTACATAAAAAAAGACAAAAATACAAAAACAATAATAACTTCAAATATTGCATTAGAAAAAGTCTAATTACTCAATAACTTGGGTGAAAAAATTAAAACCGATTGGTGATAAGGAATATAGATTTATTTTTCTACAAAATTAAATAAAAATTATAGACAAACTCGTGAAAAAAAAATGTGGAGTCTAATAAAAAGCATTCGTCTCCTCAAGCCGGCATAGCGGAGGCGAAAGAAGAAAAATAGGAGGTAAAATCAGACAGAGTGTGGTCATATGTCGAAGCTCGCCATTGTGAAACTTTTATTTGTGCAATAAAAAATTATTATTAGGTATTATAATATAAAAAAACGTGCACCACCTAGGTTGACAGTGTACACTCTTCGCGTTATACCTAGCTTCTAAATTCGAACACAAAATGGGTCTGAAAAGTTTATGAGCGACCATTGCATGTGGGTAGAGGAACTGAAATGCGTGTAATGGCGGACGGAAACGGACGTAAGGCGTTGAGAGGCGATGTTAGCACACAGAAGATGTGTTGTGCTATAATTAGAAACCAACACCAGTTTAACGGGAATCATACTGTCTTATAAATATACTCTTACATATCTATATATAGGGCTTTTACCCATCGTGGTCGCGAAGAGAAAATTAACGCGATAATAAGCCGTATAAAAATTATAATAACCTAATAAGTTTAGTCAAAAAAACACTAAAATAGTATTTTGATAAAAATCAACACTTTTCTTCAGTTTGCCGTAATTACTTTCCAGAATTTGATCCTTATTAGCGACACGGAGTATTTGGCGTGATTTTGTCCGGGAAGGTTGAGGTGTTTTTTTATCCCTTTCCTTAATTATTGTGCAAAATTGGTGTTATTTTGCCTAATTTTATGCTGAACATGTGAGTAATTGTGAAAACATTAAAATTCACTCTATATGAGGCATCGGAAGTGGTTTTTTTTTGTGGTTATCCCACGCCGCGAAAACGCTCATATTATGATGTGACCGGGTAAATTGCCGCCAAATACTCCAAGAAAGCGTCAAATTGTAAAACACCATTGCAATTTGATGCAATAACATAAGAATTTACTATTCGACATTGGCAGAATTGTTGTAGTTATGCCGGCTTAAACAGACGAATGTACACAATCCAAATCCCGAAACGCGACATAGTCACTTCACTGGAAACTGGTGGTACTACCCCAGGACGGAAGACTGGGCTAATAACCATCATCAGTCTGCCTACCACTCTCTGTTAAATAATATGACATTTACATAAAATAATCTATCATTTTAATTTGAACAAATTTCACAGTAATGTCGCCTCTAAATTCATTAGTTTAAGGACTTGAATCGTGTACTTAAGTGTTGAACATCCAACCTTAATTAGTTACCATGACGAATAACCGGGTACATAAATAAAGGCAACTCCTACGCAACGTGAATGCTAATAAAGATTATACAAACTAATAATAAATGATATCAAACAATACTTAAATTTTATTAAGTACTTCTTATAAAAACTATCTTTTCTAATACATATTTTGAAGTAGATATAACATAGGTCAACAGGATTTGAACACGAGACGAATTATTGTGGGTTCATGCCTTCGACCGCTAGACCATTGTCACTCTACGATCAAAACGAAATTTTTTGGTTTATTAAAAATTTCCATCAAGAGAAACACACCCCAGAAATGATGCAGCAATCGCCCGCCTCCTCTATGCTGGGATGAAGAAACGAATGTGCATCATCCATTGCAATAATTAAAGCAATAATAAAAAAATATATCGATTAAAAAAAACTCTCGTATCGAATTCAGTTGAAGACGGAAATTGTAATCGAAAAGAAATCGAAACCTTCGGAAGATTGCTATTCATACATCACAATAAGTATTGTAATAGCATCACGTACTATAATCGATGCTATTATGACATACAAGCAGAATTACACCTAAAGCATAATCCAATATTTATAAGATCCGTGCCCATGCATGCAACGACTCATTCTTTATTTTGTCGGATAAACTTTCGGTGAAGACTCCGAGTTCATCTTAGGGTTGTCGACACGTTAATCAATCGTAATTTTTTCTAACAAAATTATTTTATAATAAATTAAATATTACACGCGTTTAATGTCTAAAATATACTTAAAATAAAAGATTTTTATTTATTTAATTATATTTATTTTGACAAGTGACAATTATTATAAAAATCAGGTTAAAAAGGAAATAATTACCTACATACTAGTAGACCAAAAAAAACTAATAATAATGAGTAAAATTAATGCAAATCCGACAACGATAATACAAATTAGAAAAAAATAAACAAGCATACAAGATGTAAACAACTGTAGCAATGTATACAGTATATACGTAAAAGTTGAATTAAAATAAATGCTATAGTAAGCCGTATAAATTGTGATGAAAATTGAACAGAAAAAAACAATGTCGCACATAAATTAATCACTATAGATAGCTAAATAAAACACTACAGTTAAGTCAATAAAACCATACAAAGCCGTTACAAATACCCCTTTGAAATTGTTATTATTAATTTTAAAAAGCTGTCCAAAATCAAACAAATTACAGTTATTTGACAACCCTATAGTGAAGCGAGTACCTTTGGCAACCCTATAGAGACCAAAGTTTTAGTTATACTGTCAAATGTAAAAGTCACAATAGTGTTGAACATAGGGCGTGTTTGCACTGCAGCACCTCGTGAGCCAAACAGGTAAATTTGTGGACAAAAGATATGGGAGTTTATGTTTATTAGTACAAATACCTGAACACAGGTAGAACCCATTGTGAAATGTACCCCCTCGCAGGGACTTATATTTTAGAATACAATTTTAGGAAATTATACAATGGGTACGTAATTTATGTGGGGTACAATATTTTCTATAAATTTTTCGGAAACGTTACCAGTTTTAATTGTCTTTTTTTTTGTTTATCGGCGCCGTACGAAAGGTATGTTTGGGCTGACATTTAGTTTCGGTTGTTGTGGTTTTTTTATGTTTATTTTACGCGTAATTTGCGATTTCTTAGACAAGTTAATCTGTCTCGATCTTCGAGACGGCCGATTTAGGCGACGTTATCTAACGTTATTTGTGGGAGCAACTTGGTAGTTAATTGAGTAGTTAAAAACAGAAACAGATGTTAATCTATGCGGTACGAATTGGTCATAATGAGATCGTATAACGCCCTAATACAACTAGCTTTTCTTACTCTTCCGTAAAATTATTGAAACAAGATTTAAAGAGTGATAGATAGACTGATGATGGTTATTAGCCCAGTCTGCGGTCTACCACCACCACTTTTAAGTGTATTACCCGTGTACTCCACTAGCCGGTATAGCGGAGGCGACTGCTATCGATAGACATTTCTGTCTGGTAGCGATTGTTTCCGTCCATGGACCGCCGGGAAGAGTGTTGTCACATGGAAGGTTACGAGTACAATAGAAAAAAAGTAATATCCGGTTTTATTGCTTAATTAGTATGCAATGGTTGCCATCTTTGAGTTTATATTGCGCATTATCAAAAAATTTATACGAAAACTTTTAATTTAATTGCGATCATTTAACATATAATAAATTATATTTTTATTGTCATCTGTCAACGTTTCAAAAATGCAGTTTAAATTAACGTTTATTACGCACTTTAAGTTTAAAATATAAATTATAATGTTATTAAGTGTGATGCAAGAGTGGTAAGCAGACTGATGATAGTTATTATCCCAGTCTGCCGTCCTGGGGTAGTACCACCACTTTCGAATGTAACAACAGTGAAGTAAACTTGTCGCGTTTGGAAGTTAGTTTTTCTTAGATTGCCCTTAATAGAATTCTGACTACTCGTGATGAGGAGTGGACTGTCAATCTAGATGGTGCATACTCGTCTCCTCAGGCCGGCATAGCAGAGGAAAAAAAGGTATTTATTTGCTATTTAAAATTTCTTCAATCATTTCAGTATATTTTGCATTGCCTAGTTTTAAGCAAGTCTTTGACGTGCCATGACTTCGTGACGTCATACATGACTAATATTTCCCAGAATTGAGCAATTTCAGTTCCCCGTGTAAATCTTAAAGCTCATTGAAAATAGATAACATAATTTGTAACTATAGTTCGAAAGTGTAAAATTGAATAAAAATACACAAATAGGACTAGCGAAAAAAATAAACACACCACTGTGCACATACGCAGAAACAACATAAATAAAATCGATCTTATGCTTTTGTAAATAAGAAGCAAATTTGTTTGCGACTACCGAAGTAAGTGGTGATAAACAATTGTGAATTGATCCTATTGATTATTTATTATGGCAAGCATAGAGGATGCGTTTGAATAGGGACCTACCTGCATTTTAAACTCACCTGCTGAGTATGGTCAAATAAACTTTGCCTTCTATTATAAATTCTAGTGTAAGGTAAAATTTGTTGAGGATTTTTTTTGTTATCTTAACTTTTAACTTAACTGTTGCCCGCCCGTACTAAGCTAGCCCCTATTTTCCCTTTCATGGTTTTGACTTTGAGACAAGACCTTCTCCTGGATGAAAATTTTATCGAAATCTATCAGCGGCTTAGACGTGAAAAGGTAACAAAGAGACATAGTTACTTTCACATTTATATATTAGTAGGTAATATATGTGTAGTACTTTGGTATATTAATTTATTTTTTGTAATTAATTGAAATAGTAATGGTTTATACAAAGCATTAAATTTCACATGTTGCAAAAAATCACTCACCTCACTCTCTGTCCAATCAATGAGACTAGACTTTTCTTCCAGAAGATTCTCCGAGCTCCTTTTCTCGTCTTCTCCGTCACCTTCGTCTTTAAAGACTTTGACTTCGTCAGTGGAGCCCAGGTCGTCGCCGCCCGAGCTCGCAGCGGAACTCGAGTGCGCATGCGGCATTTTCAAGAACCAAACGTTCCCACTTCCATTATCCCATCATCAAAGAACAATACTATCTGTCATACATGATCAACGCCAATTGTTTGCAGAAAACATTTTATTAAAAAGGATTTAATTAAAAATTATTGGTCCTTCGAGCCGGATTCCTATTAAATGCCATTAAATTCTTAACTCCGACGGTTCTTACACTTAAGCTATGTTTAGGCGAGTTTTATACAACTAAATTGAGATCACAGATAACTTTTTGTCAGGTTAAACTTAGGCTAAAATGACAGTCCGATGTCGAAGATGAGGGTAGTCCGTATCTGAAAAGAGAAAGCAAACGTTAATACGGAGAAAATACTGAAAGTTAATGAAATTACACACTGAGAAATAAAGAGCGGCCGTTGTCTAGCGGTAGAAAGCGTGAACTCACGGCCGACGAGACCCGTGTTCAAATCCAACAATCTGACCGGTACCAATGTAACTTTGGTTGCTCAGCCTATGACACAAGCACTAAATTATTATAAATAGTAGAAAAATGTACGTTGAAGCGGTTAGGTCATTTGGAAAAGATGAGGATTTATCGTATGAAAGTGGATTAAAGTTTGTAAACCAGATTGGCCTCTTAAAGGATCAGATGAAGAGCACGCTCAACTGATGTGATGCATGAGGAGAGTACTGGACTGAACATGAAATGAGCTATAATAATTCTACTATACATACATTAGTATTACGTACGAAACGTTTAGAACTTTAGATATCGAGAGAAAATCCGAAATAAACGCCTACTGTGGACTGGACTGTGGGTCTATTACGCGAAGTCCTTGTTTAACTGGACCCCGCTTCTAGCTAGAGTCCTACTAGGATGGTCTGGCCTCCACTATGTCAGGTTGACTAAACGAGAATAGACCAGAATAGACAAATTAGGCCGGTCGTTTTAAGAATCTTTTTGGTCATAATAAAATAGTGATGTTAAACACTTGTAGGTCAAGTGAGATCTGAGAACGGTTAATATGTCGTTAGCTGACCTGGCTCAGTGCCAAACATCACTAAAACTACACGGATCATGTTAAATGTTTTCATTATTTTGGTGTAGAAGAAAAACAGTGTCATGGAGTTTTGAGTAAACATTGTAAGGAGCTTATGTTTCGGAAAAATAACACGAATTAATTAGCTTTTTTATTAGTCACGTTTCGAAATCAGCTCGGAAGTAAACGGGTATAACATTCGTTTCCTTAAACAGAGGAGTAATAGCGGAGACGTTGCTGCCTAAAGTCTAATGTAAAATCTATGGTAGGTAGCAGTTATATCTACTCTAGCGTGTGGTCACGTGCCAAGCTATTATAAAAATAATAAACCATTGTCTATTTACGTATAATAACCAAAATTTTTCTAATAATCGACACTTCGTAACGGTACTCTTGAAACATGCGACTTCACAACCTTAATAGCACATCACTATGTCGATAAAACCATAATCTATCGAGTAGAGGTGTGAATATGTATGGGTATTATCTATGTCTTGTTGTATGGGTATGAATAGTGCAGCCACCACGCCCGTCCTGAGTTATGCATGTCAATATACATTGTAGAGTTAAGAAAGTTTTAGAATTGTCACTTTTATTATCAAAATATTTTTTATGGCAACACTCCGCCTAATGTTAATATAAGCTAGAGTGCGATTGCTACGACAGAAAAACATGTGCGGGCAGCAATCGCCTCCACTATGCCGGCTTGAGTAGACGAGCATTTGCTCCTCTCGTTGAGTGGAGCGAAAGTGGTGGTACTACCCCAGGACGGCAGACTGTTGTTTTCCCATTCAATATTCATCACAATTACACCAACTTTTGTATCTATCTATTTCTTATCCTGTCTCCTCTGCTATAGACTTCACATTAACTGACAGACGTTTCCAAAGCTTTGCAGCCAGTCCACGATTGCTATAAAGCTTTAGAAACGTTTGGATTAGAATAATAAAAATAAATGCATTAGTAAGTTGCAAAAATGTGTCTTGTTTTCTTGACACCGTATATTAAAGCTCGGGGTTTTAGATTGCGTGTCCATGTGTGTAACCACGCAGTCCAGTCGCGAGTAATCTATTTAAATTTATAAAAAAAAGTCAGTTCTAATAATACATTCTTACACCTAATGTTACACGCATCGTCGACGCGACAATATGTAAGTACGTCATGTGGAATTCATAATAACTTTACATGATACCGTTCAGATTGAACAGTCAACCTTATTACTACGAACTTAAAGGCTACTTTCATAGTAGAAAGATTGTCGATGAGTGATGATGGTTATTAGTACCTGAGCCTTCCGTCCTGGGGTATCACGACCACTTCCAAGTGGAACGCCCTAGTCGCGTTTCGGGATCGGCTTGGAACCAAACTTAATGGCGACTCCGAAGTTAGGTACAAGTCGCGGCGCTTACACAAGTTAGCTACCCATTCGCAGATTATTTTTATACTAGCTGTAGGTCCCCGGTGCTACCCGGGCTTATCAATTTAACAGCTCTTGAAGTATGAAAAGTAAGAAAAGAATACCTCATATTTAACTTCGTTTCCATAGTAACAACAAACAATAAATAATTTCGACCAAATTTGGTTATCATAAAAACGGTTATTGTGAGTTAAGGACGCTATTACAAAAATCGATGTTTTTCCGGTACCATTTACTGAATCAGGGAACACAACTGTGAGGATGTCATAGTATAAAATTATAGCTAATATATTCATCTCTAGAAATAAGGCATAAAAATTGTATAGTGCCATACAAAATTTTCCCATAAATACGATTTTACCATCGCAAGAATCACCGAAAATGACAAAAAATGGGGTCTGTTTAGGTACCATTATAACTAAATCCAGAGCATATTTTTACTTCAAAATCATAAGAAATTGTAGCTTATATAGTCCTCTATGCATGGTGTCTATAATATTGTTTTCAGTAAATTACTATTAAATTTATCGGGAATATAATAAAAATAGAGAAAAAAATTCATACAAAATTTTGACGCGGTTGGTCAGTCCGCGCTCGGACGCGCTCGTGAACGGGTGGGTGTATCGCTTTTTTGCAAAAATCAAATACATGTAAATACACGACTCCGAGTTGTATACTATGATTGCAAAAAGTTGATACTTTTTTCGACCGCAATAAATATGATTTACTACCACAACCTAATTTAAGAATAAAGAAATTTATCTTTTTGGTATCAGGGATAAACACATTTTTCATATAATGAAAAAGATAATAATAAATATATTTTTAAATTCAAGATAGCGGATGTCACTTTTTAATAAAAAAAAAGAGATTAACCATCTCGCTATTTTGGAGTTTTTAGAGGTGGTGATTACGAATATCCACTTTTTAACCGACTTCCAAAAAGGAGGAGGTTATATGTTCGTCGCGTATGTTTTTTTTTATGTATGTTCATTGATTTTTTTTAAACGGCTGAACCGATTTCAATGATTCAAATTGTACTGTGTTAAGCTGCATCCCATAGTGGTCCCATATATTTTTCTAAGATGCACAGTGTGCAGTTTTTCAGTAAAACGGAACAAAAAGTCAGTTTGTAAAATTTTTTTACTCCGATTTACTTGAAATTTGGCATACATACTTTACAAAATAAATAATGAAAACGTGTTTCAGCATTTCTTGAAATTAAACCCCTAAGGGGATGAAATGGGGCAAAATGGGTTGAATTTTTTTTTAGTCAGAATTACTTGAAATTTGGCATACATACTTTACAACATAAATAATGAAAACATTTTTCAGCATTTCTTGAAATTCAACCCCTAAGGGGGTGAAATGGGGCAAAATGGGTTTGATTTTTTTTAATCAGAATTACTTGAAATTTGGCATACATACTTTACAAAATAAATAATGAAACACGTGTTTCAGCATTTCTTGAAATTCAACCCCTAAAGGGGTGAAACGGTTTACCCAGTTGGTTGAATTTTTTAAAATCAGATTTACTCGAAACAGCAGATTGCTTAACCACGTTAATAATGAAACTTGCGTTTCCACCCCGAAGGGGGTGAAACGGGGTGAAAATAATCAATATTTTTAGTGACAAAATACATATTAAATAATGCTCTATAATATAATATAAACAATTAACATGCGTTTCACCCCGAAGGGATAAGATGGATTGATTTTTTTTGTCAGATTTACTTAATTTTTAGTATATTTGCTCTACACACAACATAAATAACGAAACGTGTATTTCAGTTTTTCCCGAAATTTTATATGAAAGGGGGTTAAAGGGGTTGTACGAGTTTCTTTTTTGTTAGATTTATTTCATTTGAACTACGATTAGTATTTGTACGTTTATTATGGAGTTTTTGCTGTTTTTGGTCCGCTACCCTAAAAATGGAAAAATAAAAAACCTTTTCAAAAAAAAAGTTGAACCGACTTCAATAAACACTAAAAGCACTCAAAAGTGAAAAATAATTTTTAACAAGAGTATAAACATAAACACTAATAGGTGTTTATTATGTACAAATTAACTGTCTACATACCTGCCATATTTTTGGAGTAGGTGCCAAGCTATATCAATTCAAAATTTCAGGATAGGAACACTTGGATATCTTCCTAGATATCAAGTATATCTATAAACGTTTGCTTGGCACCTACTCCAAAAATGTGGCAGGTATGTAGACAATTAATTTGTACACAATAAACACCTATTAGTGTTTTTTTTTTTTTAAATCTATTTTTTTAGGCTTAACCTATTAGTGTTTATGTTTATACTCTTGTTAAAAATTATTTTTCACTTTTGAGTGCTTTTAGTGTTTATTGAAGTCGGTTCAACTTTTTTTTTGAAAAGGTTTTTATTTAATACATAATGACGACTGATAGAATTTTTCAAAATATATAGAGTGTAAAAAGACATAAAGCAATCCCATGAACCACGAATACTGTTCAGGTCGGTATTTCTCGTGGGAATGTAGTAATTTTTCTTTCTGGCCCGCTGTTCAGAAATCAATTAAATTTAAAAGTCGTTCAGAAATCAAATTTATTTCTTTTTGGTTTGATTACGAATTCTTTTTGTTCCGGTTAAGTTTTGACCACATTTTTTACTAAAGTTGAAACATTCTGCAAATATCATTCAGCTTTTTTATTTATTTATTGATCCTGAGGCAGTATGAAGTTTGCCGGGTCAGCTAGTCTTTTATAGTTTAAGATTGGGTCATGAAAGCTCACTTGAAAAATTCACCTGTATACAGGCTGTACAAAAACAGTCAGCTATCGCGCGAACCAGATTATAGCGTATACTGACGCGGTATTTTCAATAAAGTTTTAGCATTAGTAGTGTACCATGTGATTAATGGCATTGCCGTCTGTCTTTTTACACCTATACACAGTGTAAAAAGAAATGCGTCATCCCCGCAAACCAGATGTTCATCACATCATTCTGATATGATATTTTACTTTTTTTTTTGAGACATGTTTTTTGACATTTATTGGTCTAATATCAACATAACATTATGACAACATTATTTGTTAAAAAAAAAAAACAAGCAATGTTCGTTTAAAAAACGGCTTCGTAGCATTCAACTCACAGTTGATGGACTTCCAAACGCACTTGTTTTGGCGATGTTATTGCGGCTTGATTTATTTGAACATCTTTAAAAACTAATAATTAAAAAAAATCTAGCAATTACATTTTAGTATTGATAGTGTAAAACGTGGTTAAAAGGAGCACCCACAGTCCTTTCATACCCTGCGCGTACCAAATGCAATTGAAAAATTTCACAAGCTAACAATATTAAAATTAATTAAATAATATCTTCAAGTATCAAGATTAGTTAGGTAATATATAAAGTCGGGCAAAAACTGTATCAATGTGTGCGTAAGTAAAATGTCGTAGTGTGACCCAAATTCGAATGTGTCAAAAATGCGATAGCGTCCTTAAAAGATAGACATATACTGTCGCGGACATTTTTTTAGATAATTTAAAGAGGAATAATTCTTTCATACATATTTTTTGGGTATCTCGAACAGTTTTCGCAGCGCACGCAACGGAAGCCCTCAAAGATGAACAATATTCCTCGTTTTTTCCACATTTTCGACTGTTTCTTCACTCCTATTAGTCGCAACGTGATGTTATATAGCCTAAAGCCTTCCTCGATAAATGATCTATCCAACACAAAAAGAATTTATCAATTCGAACCAGTAGTTCCTGAGATTAGCGCGTACAAACAAACAAACTCTTCAGCTTTATAATATTAGTATAGATTATAATATATGAGCGCCCGTGGTCTAGCGGTGAGACGCGTGAAGTCACGATCAATGAGACACGTGTTCGAACCTCGCTGAAGACCGGTACCAATGTAACTTTGTTATATGTACTTTGGCCGCTCAGTGCCTATAGGCACTATTAAAGAGTGGTAGGCAGACTGATGATGGTAATTTGTCGGGTGTTACATTCGAAAGTGGTAGTACTACACCAGGACGGCAGACTGTTCCATTCAATTTCCATCAGAATAACACAGACTTTTGTATCTATTTATTTATTAACGTCCGTTGCATCCATTAATAACAACTGCATACAGGCGTAACGAGTCGGTTAATAATTAACAGAGATTATGTCTACAGTAATAAAACCGGGCTCCAATTGCACAAGAATGCATTTTCTATTATTCCGTTATAACACCATCCATTTGATATGTAAAATTTATGCATTCGTTCGTAACCTACTTCGTTTCGTATTTACTTAGATACATGCGCGATCTTTACTATTTAGGGATCATGTTTGCACATTAACAGATATTTTTTCTTTATGAATAATTTTCCCCTTTCAAAACCTCAATAGGGAACTTTAAACGTAGATGCTGAGGTCTATGAATACAGGCATCAGTCGCCTCCGCTATGTCGGCTTTAAGAACCGAATGTGTATCATCCAGGTTAACAATGCACACCGGTCACGTTATACATAGCTCCTTCCCGAAACGCGACAAGGACAAACAAAACAACTGCTACTACAGAGAAATCTCTACGGGCAACAATCATTTCCACTATGCCGGCTTGAGGAGGCGAGCCTGTGCACACTTCTCTCGTTACATTCGAACGTTGTGGTACTACCCCAGGACGGCAGACTGGGGTAATAACCATCATCAGTCTGACTACCATTCGTTACAAAAAGTACCGGTAAGAATTTAGCGAGGTTCGAACACTGGTGAGTACACGCGTCTTGCCGCTAGACCACGGCCGCTTTAAAAGCGACAAATAAAACCAAAATTTCTATACAATTAATTGAATCTAACGTATCTTTTATGACATTCACATGTGAGGAATCAACACAAATGTTTATGTATAAAATTGAATTATAAAATTGTCGAAGGCACAATAAACCTTTTTGCATGCAAGTATCATCGTAAAACGCGCTATAAAAACAGGATTCCTATTATAGGGGACTGTCCTAACATATTGGATGGTAAGTTTAGTGCCTATAATAGCTAAAGTCATTTCCTAGGCACAAAATAAAGATACCTAAGAACTGTCGTAACCTACACGGACTATTACCTGGAGTACCTATACCTTATATATTAAGACTAGAGTCTTCTCCATCAAATTCCCCTATAAAGAGTGATAGGCAAACATGATGGTTATTAACCCCGTCTGTCGTCTTGGGGTAGTACCACCACTTTCGAATGTAACACCCGTGCAGTGACCTTGTCGCGTTTCGGGAATAGTTTGAAAGTAGCCAGGTATAACGAGAGGAGTGTGCACTGTCAATTTAGATGCTCGTCTCCTCAAGTCAGCATAGTGGAGGCGATTGCCCGTAGAGATTTCTATTCATGAATCGCACTCTAGCTTTACATCAAGCGGAGTGCTGTCACATGCCGAGCTACAATAAAAAAAATTATCGTTTTTTTTTTAATTTGATGGTATTAAGGGATATTTAACTTTATATATTACATTGTATTATATCTTACATTGTACGATTTGTTTTCTAAATTGATAATAGAAAACAAAATGTCACTATCTAAAACTCGCAAATTCTTCTAAATAATTTAATTTGTCTAATCTTTAAATAGGATTTCGGTAGGGCATTGATTATTCTTATTTAATGTTGCTTTAGTGTGTACGTCAATGGCTGATCTCCCCAGCCGGCATAGCAGAGGTAACTGTTAACTGCAGACATATTCTCGGTAGTAGCAGACTTAACATCAGACGGAATGTGGTTACATGCTGAACTACTATAAAAAATACAATGTGGCAATATAGATAAGTAACTACATAGCCCATATTATAACAAAAGCTTTGTAACTAAACATTAGTAGATATAAACATATAAAATTAAATGCAAAGTTGTAGGCGGAGCAACACGTCCACCTCGCCCGGTAGTTAAGATGCAAATGCGTCGCGGAACGCGTTTTATCTTACAACTACCCACAAGCATGTGTTGCCATATTGATAGATGGGGGTTTCTCAGTTCAATGATCTGAACTTCCTGCTCCACTTGTTTATGGTAGATTTTATGTCCTTGTTAGTGTTTTAACAAAGTTTCACTTTAAATAGAATATATTGTACTGAAAATAAATTTATGTAGAAGTTCACTTAGTTTTATTATTTTTCAGCATAGTTCTTGGTTAAATGAAAAAAATAAAAAAGAATATACATGGGTGGTAGACAGACTGATGATGGTTATTTGTCCATGGTCTTTTAAATTGCAGAGTGCGGTCCATGAACGGAAACAACTGCTACTACAGAGAAACATGTGCGGGCAACAGTCACCTCCACTATGCCGGCTTAAGGAGACGAGCAAGTACCATCTAGATTGACAGTTTGACAGCACGCTTCTTTCGTTATACCTGGCTACTTTCAAACTATTCCCGAAACGCGACAAGGTCACTTCACGGGTGTTACATTCTAAAGTGGTGGTACAACCCCAGGACGGCAGACTAGACAAATAACCATCATCAGTCTGCCTACCACTCTTTAATAGTGCCTCTAAACACTGAGCGACCAAAGTACATATAACAAACTTACATTGGTACCGGTCAGAATTAGAGAGATTCGAATACGGGTCTCATCGATCGTGAGACCACGGTCGCTCTTCGGACGGACGTGGTCATATGTCGAAATAATATAAAAAAAGAACTTTTTAAAAGCAAAACTTATTATAAAATTCTGGTCACTAATGCTAAATCATTACTAGGAAAGGCGATGTGACTGTTTCTTCACAGAAATAACAATGCCATGACATATGCACCTAGTATCACGTTACAAAAACAATAATTTGTTACAGAATTACACTCCTTAACAGCAAACAAATAAGGGTGTAAATCCTTTCCCGTTTCACTTTAGTTCTTACTATTTCCAATTCAGTAACGGATGAACTAATATTCCTTTAGTGATAAATAAAATCTGTTGCACTTTATTTATACATATTTGTTAAAATAATTAATATATTTCCGTTATAAGTACAGTAATACCCCGATTTACGCGAGGGATACGTTCCGCACAAAACTCGCGTTAAGTGAAATTCGCGTCTAAGGGGATCACGTTTAAGCATAACCAAAAGTCAGTACAAAATGCAAATCAATACATACTTTAATTCTAAAAACACATTATGCATTTTTTACGAAATAATGTACCTATCAATTGTTTTCTTGGGTGCGTTTCGTTTACGGCCATCTAAAATATTTTCATAACACGCAACACTGTTTTTAACTGATTGACATACGGTCATCATCACTGTCTATGCTCTGCAATATGTCCAAACCTGAATAAATCTTTGAAAGAGCCATTTTAAAGTAGAGCGAAATTTGAAATTCGCGTAAAACCGAAACCGCGTAAAGCAGAGTGTTACTGTATTTGAATAGCGTAAAAAATCCTCATTTCAAATTAACAAAAGATTTTTAAACAATATATAATTAAATTCTACAGAATAATAACTACGACAACAATAACAATCTTGCACTATATTTATAAATCTATTTTTATAGCAGACAGAGTTTTTCTTATAGTAACTCGACATATGATAACACGACGCCTGAGGCTCTCAAGCGGTCCATGAACGGATACAACTGCTACTACAGATAATGGACTTTTTGGGTCCACTTGATACCTAATAGTATGGTAACAAAACAATGTTCTAAAATAATATCATATTTATTCATTAATTCATTTTAATTATATCAACACATCATTTACCAATCAATAGACAATGTTTAATTACATAAAAAACAGATATCTTCAATTATTAAAGCATTAAAAATAATAATAACCTCAAATATTGCATCAGAAAACATCTAATTACTCAATAACCCGGGTGAAAAAATTGATACTGTTCAGTGATAAGGAATACAGATTTATTTTCCTATAACATGAACTAAAAAAATCATCGATAAACTCGAGAAAAAAAAATGTGAGCCCATTTTTCTTAGGAGAATGTGCATTCTTCTTTTCACAGCTATAAGTTGCATCCAGATTGACAGTGTACACTCCTCTCTTATACCTGGCTACTTTCAAACTGATTCAGAAACGCGACGAAACGTCCGCGACCAAAGTTTCACG
This sequence comes from Tinea pellionella, assembly GCA_948150575.1. Classification (NCBI taxonomy): domain Eukaryota; kingdom Metazoa; phylum Arthropoda; class Insecta; order Lepidoptera; family Tineidae; genus Tinea; species Tinea pellionella. The sequence continues at coordinate 3,670,322 of OX411269.1, read as the reverse complement.
CGTTTCGGTAAAAATTAAGCGAGATTGGAACCCGGGTCTCATCGAGCAAGACCACGGCCGTGTTAACTCAGAATATTATATTAGATAGGAGTTAACCTAGATACCGTAGCGTGGCTAATTTGTTAGGCACAACGCGTTGACTTCATTAAAATTAATTTTATATCTTCATTTATAATTTTACATGGCGTTATGCCAAGTTGAAAGAATCGCGTCTGATTTCATGGTCTGAAGCAAATATTATCTAATCTGGGTATCAAATACAAAGGTGCATTAATTTTCCATTATAAAAACAGTAATAACCATTAAAATATACGTACGTAGGTATCTCTTGTTTACTATGTACTTTGCGAAATACATGTCATCAAAAATCGTCATATTAGGAAATTTAAACAAGTTGATATAACAAAAAACACGTTTTTTTATTAAATTATAAACAGTAATAGGCACACTGGGGTAGTACCACCACTTTCAAGTGTAATACTCGTGAAGTGACCTTGTCGCGTTTAGGGAACAATTTGAAAGTAGCCAAGTATAACGAGAGGAGCGTGCACTGTCAATCTAGATGGTGCATACTCGTCTCCGAGGTTTCTCTGTAGTAGCAGTTGTTTCCGTTCATGAACCGCACTATAGCTTTGTATTAGGCGGTGTGTTGTCATATGGCGTGCTACCATTTAAAAAAAAATTAGAAAAAACCAAGCACACATCAGCATGAGAAGCTGGATTTTTCTCTTCTTTTTTTAAAAACATTTTTAGCGTCCAAAAGTTTTCGCAATGAGATTAGCTAGATATTTATTTTTTATTGTATAACGCGTCATTCAGTCATCACACAAATCCATCATCGCGTTCCAGTCAAGTCAAAAATAGCTACAATAGTAGTGAAATCTTTGCTAAAACTGCCAACGGAGTTTTGGAGGGAAAATTGATTTGAAAATTGAAGTTCACAGTAGAGCGGTAGAAGACTCACGTTCGATTCGACCCGTGTTCATATCTCGCTGACTGGGTACCAATGTAACTATGTTATAAGCACTTTCGATCGCTCAGTACCAATAGCTTAGTATAGGTTTAAAGAAATATGCCCCCCGCCCCGTGATAAGATCTAAAATATATTGTAGATACTTTTTTTCATAAAAAATCGCAAGTGGCAATTATGAGTTAATTCTATTAGAATAGAGGAAAAAACCTAACAAAATATAGACACGGTCGATCGACCACCAGGGTACCATGAAAGCTGAAGGGGCGTTCCGAAGACAAGTGTGGCGAATGGGCTCGTCAGTCAGTAGGCGGTTTTTTGCTACGCTATCATGGGCGCCTAGTACCAAAATAGGGTGGCTATCAATTTTTTAATACATACACTTTTATCTTATTATTGTTTTTATTTTTATTTTACCTCGGCATATTGACAACACTGCCTGATGTTAAGCTACAGATACATTTCTACAGGCAGTAGTCGCCTCCGCTTTGCCGGCTTGAGGAATTTGAATTATATTTTGCTTCACGGGTTACATTTGAAAATGGTGGTACAATCCGGGACTGTAAACCCATCATTACTCAGCCTACCACCTTTTTAATTAATTCCCATATTATATCTTTCGGACTGGGACTAACAAAATTCCATAGCGGTAAAGGACGGACCTGAGACTAGTGTTTAAGCTTCACTAAATTCTGACCAATGTAACTACGTTATATGTACTTTAGCCGCTCAATACCCGTAATACAAACGCTAACTTAGTACACGCGTAAAAAAAAACCATAATAAAATAACAGAACATGTCCCGGATAATATTCAAAGCATATTCACCTTAATGTTCATGGCGTGACGGGCGAACATTGCTAATTAAATCATCGCTATTGTGAGGTTATATTTACTCGCGTAAATATACATGCATTAGATTAGGTATAATTAATACAATAATCGTTTAATAATTAATTAGAATTGTTAATTATTGAGTTATGACGACATTAAAGAGTGGTACGCAGACTAATGGTGGTTAGTACGTGGGATAGTACCACCACTTTCGAATGCAACACCCTTTAAGTGTCGTGTTTCGGAAACAATTTGGTCTTCTCCTGAAGTCGAAGGCGACTGCTGCCTGTAGAAATTTCTCTGTAGTAGCAGTTGTTTCCGTTCATGGACCGCTTTAGAATATGTCTCCGGTTCGATTCATAATTATTATTAATTAGAAAATATTTATATCAAGTCAAATAACATTTGTACTAACGATGCAATCAAAAAGGAATAACCAAAGGTGCAACATTTGTGTACTCAAGCCGGCATAGTGGAGGCGACTGTTGACGACTTCAGTTTTACATCAGACCGAACTACTATAAAAAGAAACAAATTAAATAACAAAATTCGTCTTATTAAAAATAAAATAAAATTTAACATGTTGATATAATCCCTACGAAATCCGAAGACTTCCAATTCTCACCACATTTGTTAGCAGCTATTTAAACCCAGTAGCCAGTCCCAATTACGGATCTCTTGGCACGAAGGTATAACTACCAAAAACCTTTAAAAAATAACGATAAGCGATACTCTTACCGATTTAAGTGAGTCTTCAAACTTCAACGAATAAGAACTAACAAGGGATATATTCAAATTGGTTGCATTATAATCCGTGTCGCTTTTGAAAGGGTGCGCTGAGTTTCGTGGTAGAAGGCACTCAGGAACAGGTTTTGCCGAAGCTGGAGATCCGTGATTCTTGTTGAGAAACTGATTATTATTATTAAGTACAAGGCTCGGAATTTTGAGGGTTGTCTGCGCCCACACTATCGGCCGGTTTATGTCCTGAGTTATACCTATTTGATTGGGACCATAATTTTTTGGTCCTTAGAGCCGGTGTTGAAATTTTTTTTTTTTTAATTATTAAAAAAATAATAGGTATGCGTTTACAGTTACCGTTCCTCCCTAAATATATTATTTTAATGTAGCTCGACATATGACAACACTCCGCCTGATGCAAAGCTAAAGTGCGGTCCATGAATGGAAACAACTGCGACTACAGATAAATATCTACAGGCTGCAGTCGCCTCCGCTATGCCGGCCTGAGGATGCACCATCTAGATTGACTAGGTATCGTCTAGGAAACCAAAAACAATCTATGAATTTAAGAGCGACCATAGACTAGATTACGATCAATTCTGACTGGTACCAATGTATCTATGTTATATTATGTAGGTACTATAGTTATAAAATAGGCATTAATCAAAGAGTGGTAGGCAGACTGATGATTTTTGTTAGTCCAATCTGCTGTCCTAGGGTAGTACCACCAATTTCAGTTTCAAAGCAGCCAGGTCACATGTCGTGCCAAAATAAAAAAAAGACAACGAAAGGAGTATTCCCTGTCAACTTTGCCTAGATAGCGGAGGCAACTGCTGCCCGCATAACACCTTAACATTAGTCGAAATGTTGTCACCTGGCGCAGAAAACTGTCTCGCAATATCCTATAAATATATATTCACTCTAGTTTAAATTATCAAGCTCAGAATCTTATTTGTCAATCGAACTAGGTTATAATCCTGCTCCAATCCCATATTTCCATCCATCCATTTTGGTTTAAACTAGTATTATTTATTGTTATTTAATAAACTGACTAGGTACATACCACTAGACGTTTTTTTTTTTTTTCAGTTTTATATGGCATTATAACAATTTGCCAGTGTCAAAGTAAACATTTTGCATCAAGTTATTAACATTCTGCATCACGAGCCATTCATTCATCACACTAAACAGTCAGGTCAAGTCTCAGTCAAGTAAAAAATTGCTCCAGTAAAATGGTAGAATCTTTACTGAAACTTCCAACGAAATTTTGGAGGGAAAATGGAAACACAGGTTCCCTTCTTTTGAATTGTTTGCCCACACTCACGCACGTTAACGAACACTTAATGGTTAATAATCTACCATTATTACACGTTAACACTCGAAGAAACACAAGTTTAGGAAAATAATTCAAGACAGATAACCTAATGTCTCAAGATGGTTGCCAAAACTCCACTACTATACTCGCAGCTAATTTCACTTGACAAATGTTAAATAACTTCAAATAAGCACTACCAGAATTTAGTTAGCGAATAATACAATGGCCTAATTCATAATAAATAATTAGATAAAGTTAGTTAAACTAAATATGTTTGAAAATGTCTTTTAAAAATCCAGTAGGCCACGTTTTGTTTTTATTTAAATGTATAAATAAAAAATACCACAATTTAAAGTACGTGCGGCATACGAATGTTAAATACGATATTTGGAAATGCTCTCAACATTTTTAAAATGATCGTCGCATACAATATAACAGGGATTTTTAAATGCGTACTTACACAAAAACTTCACGAATTGTTTTTTATTGTTGCTCGACATATAATAACAATACTTCGCCCGATGTGCTAGAGTGCGGTCCATGGACGAAAACAAGTGCTACAACACAGAATTTTCAGCATGCAATAGTCGCGCCCGCTATGCCGGCTCAGGCAGTTCACAGGTGTTGCGATGTCATAATTACATTGGTACTGGTCTTAAGCGAAATTGGGTGACATACAAACATACTTTAACATGTATAATATTACTAAAGACTAAGATCTATCAGTCTAGCTATAATAAAGTAGGTATTAAGTTTTTTTTTCTTTTATAGCATTATAACAATTTGCAAATGTCAAAGTAAATATTTGCATCAATTTAATATTATTGTGCATCACGGGTCATTCATTCATCATTTTAAACAGGGGTCGAGTCCCAGTCAAGTCAAAAATAGCTTCAGTAAAGTGGTAGAATCTTTACTAAAACTTCTAATGGAGTTTTGGGGGGAAAATGAAAACACACTTCTTTTGAATTGTTTGCTCAAACTCATGCACCTTCAAGAGCACTTAATGGCTAATAATCCACCATTATTACACATTAACACTTGAAGAAACCAAAGTTTAGGAAAATAATTGAAGATAGATATCTCCAGATGACCGCCAAAACTCTAAAGTATTAAGTTGAAAAAAATAAAAGAAATTTATTTTTTAAGCATTTAAAGAGGCCTTGAGACTGGAATCGCAAAAAAAGTACTTCCGAGAATCGAACAATGGTCTTATTTTGGATGTCATCCCGGCGGCTTGATAAATAATTCATAGTATCGCGTATCCTCAATAGTGTAGTTTTAAATATCGCCTATTAAAATTTTAAATAAAAGAAGACAATTAAATTTAAGACAAATGCTACCACAGTGAATGTGCGCAGGTAGAAATCGCCTCCGCTATGCTGGCTTAAGGAGACGAATATGTCCAGACTTCTCTTGTTACATCCGGCTTTCAAGCTGATACCGAAACAAGCGTTTTTGGTGAGTTTTTAAGATAGAAATTTTAGGCGCCTTTTTAGCGAAACACATGTTTCTTTTAAACAATACTTTGGTAAATCTTTATTTTAAATTATAAATTGATATTACATAAAACGTAATTTATTAAATATATCATAAATTCTATTAGTATTTTTTTCTGCATTTTTTATTTATGCAGTTTGTTTTTATTTAATATTTATACTACTTAAACCTGAATGTAATAAGTACTGAGCGACCAAAGTACTTATAACATAATTACAATGGTACCCGTCGACAGAATTTAGCTAGATTTTGAACACGGGTCTCGTCGATCGTGAGTTCACACTTTCGACCGCTAAAGCCGCTTTATTTATTTACTATTTCAAAAAAAATAATTAATTTTAAAGAAATAGATGTATTAATAATAATTTTTAATTATTAACAATTTAAAACTGTAATTTGTATATTTCCTCACCAAATATGTCAACAAGAGTATGCCTGCTAGCTGACCAACATAACAGCCTTGTCGCTTTTACGACTCGCCCATAAAAAAAAGAAAAAAATTATTCTCAAAAAGAATAAAGGAGTTATAAATAATTTTACTTTTTGCTCGTATGGTGACCGTTTTGAGAAATGGATTCTGTGGTCCGAGTTCGAACAGTTGAGTTGCCTCGAATTTGGTTTTTTTTTTTCAATTTTTGTACCTTTCTTGGAAGTGTGAAGAAATAACTTTAAATCATTATTTTTATTGGTGTTACTTATTTGATATTGTAAATACGTTAATAATAGCTTTAAAACGTATGTTTTGTAATAATTTTTTTGTACGTGTCCTCCTTAGAGTTGTCAGACAGAAAAAATACGGCCATAGTTTATTACCTAATAACTTAACCTCAGAAATTAGTAAAATTTACAAACTATCCATTTTCCAGATTGGTCAGACATTAAAAAGACCGAATATCAGGCAACCCTAGTCCTCCTAAAAATCAAAAATATTCCTACCATTTTCTCTACATGCCAATTTGTCTGAATTTTGTTAAAAACTTATCATTTAACACAAATTAATTTGTTTTACTAAAGTAGCTGCTATTATTTGAAACAAACAGAAAAATAAATATATTGTTTTTAAATAGAAATAAAATATATCCACAAAATACTTCCTCCATCAACAGGCTATCTAATGAAAAAATAAATTCACACAAATATTCTTTTTAAATGCTACTAAAAAATTGTGCATCTAAACATTTAGCATGCTGTTTCGGCCACAATACGTGATACTTTAAATTGAATAGGTATTTTATTATGATTTACGTTTGTAGGCAACAAGAAACCAAAAACTACCTAATTGTTTTAGGATTTAAACGTAAACATTACAAACCAAAACATACGAGTATGTATAGGTAGGTACCAATAATAGTTATGTTTATTTAAAACTAATATAAACAGTAAAACAACACGCCTTTGTGGATCACTATTTTATTACATATAATGAATGATTGGGCATAAATAGCAATTTTTATTTTACACACTTTTCGTCGCTTTGAATTGTTTTGGCCATGGAATTTTATGTTCAGCCAATTCAATATTAAAATTATCTAAATTTTGTTTTTGATATTTTAGGTACATCCTATCCTATCGGTTTTAATTAATTTATGGCATATTAAAATGATGAATTCGTTATTATTAAATTATAATTAAAAAAATATAGAAAAAAATCAAACGCACCCAACAGTCTGAGTTTTTTAAAATTTAATTTTCATCATAATTTCATAATTTTAACTAGGTAGAAACCTAGTTATATTCTAGATGTATATCACTTTTCTAAATCAGAAAAATACATCCAATTTTCAAGTAAAAATGAATGGAAAATAGGTAAATAACACTGATTATAAAAATATACAACGCTGACTTCTATACTATGATAGGTAGGTTTAGACCTAAGTCTAAAAATATTTAGACTAACCCCTAACCAACTATAATATGTTATACATAGGTACCTATAATACCTATATTTATACGTGCAATAACCTTGATTTCATTTGATAACGATAAATGAATTTTTGGTCGATACCTATTATCAGCATCATCACACCATTTGCTTATTAATTTCCGTAATTTTCAAGCATTCCAACTCGTGTAAGTATTTATTAGGTAACATATAATTTATAATGTGTTTATGATGTGTAAAGGTTAAATAATAGGACTTAGTTTAAGCCCATAGCCTAATTATATTTAAAAATAAAACTACATCCGTTGTGTACCTACATACACGGCGGGGGATTACTGAATTCTGATTTTGAAATGGAGTTACTTTAATGTTTTTATCTAAATTCAGTTGTTTGTTATTTATAAATACTAAACGGCAATTCTGCCTACATAGTTTAGTTTTAATAACACAACTCAGATAAAATTTAATTACAATATAAATTATCCGGTACGTTTCCCAGAAATGATAACATGATCCGTTGGCCGCTAGGTAGTTAGTAAATCACACTACAACTGACGATTGTTTATGTCATTCAAAGGTTATGTTCGTTAACGTTTGAAACGAAGATGATTGTCACCGATTACAAAAATACCCAATCCACTCACACACAATCTTGGTGGGTAGCGAAATCGTGGGCCAGCGACCCCGATAACGCTGATGGGCCATAATTAATCGGGCAGCACATACCTAAAGTCGACGAGCATGGTCTGTCGAGAAAAAAAAAACTCCAAAACACGTTCCAAGAGCACTTCTCGTAACTTCACTACACATTTACATTATCACACACTCGTTCTGCCTTTTGCTGCACTCGCGGTGTACGTAATACGGTTCACTGGATGTCATATTTTGATACGTTATAATACGCCGGCAGTTTTGCTTCGGAGCGACGAACGAGCGAGAGTAGACGAGCCGGGCGTCGCGGGTGTACTGCACACAACAATAGTTGAACAGCGCGCGAGAACGAACCGTACACACACAGGCGCGGGACACGCACACAGTTGTCCCCGCCGCGTGCATAGATACGTGTTTAAAAAACGAACGATCGGTATGCAGCCATTTGGTTCGAGGCAGGTCCTCGGCGACGCTGTTTTCGTCTGCGGTTCGGGGATCTCGTGGGATAAAATTAAATTCCTCATTAAAATTAAGGATTTATTTTCAACTTTGACAAATAAATCGCTATATTTTATTATTGTTAATCTTTTAAAATAAACAATACTTTATGTATCTACTCATATTTCTTGAGACACATTCTGTTTAGGTATTTACATTGAGATTAGCGAGTGTAGGTATTTTCCCCACTTTAAAAAACTATGATCCTTTTTAGAAAATACATCTTTTTTTACATCCATCCACATCTCACATCACAGCCAAAATCAAAAGGGAGTGCAAATAAATTATGAAGAAATGAATATATGAAGAAAAACGCTATAAAAAATACTACCCACTATATTTTTATAGCTAATGCATCGTGTTTTTTTTAAATATAATTAATTTAAAAAAATATTCTGCCTACGTCAATTGCAATTAGACTAAATTACCTATTTATATGTATATTAATACATTACGTAAATAAATATGACGTAATTTTACTGTTACTAATAAAAATATAATTTAAATTAAAGATAAGATAGTTGATAATGTAAATTGAGTTTATTTACATAATTATTATTATTATTTTATTTTTTATTTTAGCACGTCATATGACCGCACTCCGCCTGATGTTAAGCTAGAGTGCGATCCATGAACGGAGGTAACTGCTGTCAGAGAAGGGGATCTGCAGACAGCAGTCGCGTCCGCTATGCCGGCTTAATGAGATGACTCTTCACACTGCGCTTGAAGAATCCCATATTATAGGAAGGGGGAAAGACGTGGCTGGGAAGGTCGTTCCACTATTTGATGGAACGACAGAAGAAGTATTAGACGACCAAGAAGGAATATGTATATGTAAGCAATAAGTATATGGATTGAAAGTGGTAGGGTCTTGTATGTAGATGACAGATGCTGGAATCAGATGCTTAGTCGCCGTGCACACCGCCTTGCGTTTTAGTTCTGCGGTTCGCGCCACCAAATAAGCTCGATTTTTCTAAAATTATTATATTACATATACCAAATATTAAGTAAAAAAAAAAACAATCGAGAATATAATTGTATTAATTTCTTTTCGATGGCTGGTAATGTTAATTAAGTAAACAAAAATTCCCTAAATTAAGGTAATTTTTATAACACGGCAACATTATAAACAAAAGAACGGCAGTCAGCGAACTTGAGTGGGCAGCGATATGATTCGGAGCCTATGCGCCGGAGTTGGAGCGCCATCTTGCTCGAGGCAAGTTAAGGACACTGTTCTACTACGACGGTAGTGCTGTCCCGCTCGCACGCTTGTTAGCGATATTGCTTGCTCGTCTCGTCAGCGAGTGAGTCTGACACCCACACGCACGCACTCTGTAATCTTTAAACAAAATTTATAACAAGCTCTGACTAGGTATACTGATTTCTTTCGGTTAATTAATTACCAATAACATTTATTTGTTATTAAATTCGGAAATGTTTCAGTACTTCAGGAATTTTGTATTAATACGAGCGACCGTGGCCGAAGCCGTGATTATAGACGTGGACTCCAAATTCATTCTCCAAGTCACAGTCAGCTGATAACTTTTAAAATTTAAAAGGTCTAAACAATTAGGATAAAAAAATAAACTTTATAATTGGTTGTCACAAGAATGTTTTTATAATGTGGGAGAGTTTTTAAATTATAAACTTTGACAAATTGTATTGACATTAAACTTCATTGAACAGAATTGTAATTATAATAATAATTATATAAATTGACATGTAGGTACCTAATTTACAAATATTTACACGCCAAATTAAATGGTGGGTCGTGAGAGCATACCTAAATATTAAGAACTAATTTATTTATTTATTATGAATAGTATTACAGTTTACAAAACACAGTAATATAAAAAAGATAATACACAGATAAAAACAAATCAAATTTTGTAAACCTAACAGTTATACATAACATTTGTAAACCAAGTATCCAAGTAAATAAAAAAAAAACATTATATAGCAGACAGTATATCCAAGTCAAGGTGGTGCTCCCTGGTCCAGGCGTTCCTTAAGCATCATACGATATCCTAGTTTTGAGGTCAGGGCCTATAGCTGCCAACCATGCAATTGCTTCGACCTTGAGAGCACGTGAACACGCAAAAAACAAACCCTATTATGTTCACTTAATACCTATATCATATTGAATTAAAAACAAACAAAAGTCACGCTGTTGATCATTTGAAAATATGTATATTTTCGTACGTACACTGTACGATGTACGATAGAGCGGCCGTGGTCTAGCGGTAAGACTCGCGATCGATGAGACTCGTGTTCGAACCTCGCTAATTCTGACCGGTACCAATGTAATTATGTTATATGTACCTTGGTCGCTCAGTGCCTATAGGCACTATTAAAGAGTGATAGGCAGACTGATAATGGTTATTAGCCCAGTCTGCCTTCCCGGGGTAGTAGCACCACTTTCGAATGTAACACCCGTGAAGTGACCTTGTCGCGTTTCGGGCATAGTTTGAAAGTAGCCAGGTATAACGAGAGGAGTGTGCACTGTCAATCTAGATGGTGCGTGCTCGTCTCCTTAAGCCGGCATAGTGGAGGCCACTGGTTTCTTTGTAGTAGCAGTTCCATTCATGGACCGCACTCTATCTTAACATCAGGCGGAGTGTTGTCATATGCCAAGCTACAATAAAAAAAATCATCCTTTCCATGTGCCCAAACCATCGAAGCATTCCTTTCTCAATCCTCGTCGCTACATCATCTTTTCAACATTCCTCATTCTATCAGCTATCGTAACTCCACATACACTCCTTAATGACCCCATTTCTACTGCATTAATCCTACTCTCTTGTTTCTTCTGCCATACCCAACATAATGATTAAAATGTGTATCATAGTTACATTTTTATATTATTGTAAGTAGGTCAAAGATTCGATTCGATTCAAGAGATTAGTAGAATCAATGAGAAACAATAATATAATAAAGCCAAACACTCTTGACTTAAGTAAGAATGAGTTATCATTTACTGGCCCATAGTAATAATTATTAATGTCTTCAAGTGACTGGTAATGACTTAATTTATGACATAATTCTAGGTTCATTGTGGCGTCTTGTTATATGAATAACAACTCATGTTAGCCATCTACGTAATTAACGAATCATATTTAAGCTTAGAGCGCAATAAACGCTCGTATTTCTACGTGCGCTACGGTAAATATAAAACTTCAGTTTTAATAAATAAAATAAAATAATTATACAAATGTAGTTTATATAAAGTGTAAATAATTATTTTACGACACCGATATTTATTGGTCACCATGATATAATAATTGATAACATGTTACTGTTTTTCAAAAAAAAAAAAATAGGCACATGTAAGTGGTGCCATCTAGTGTCAGTGTTGTCAACTATTGTACGTTATTAGTTCAGTTTGATAACAATAGATGGCGCTACAAAATGCTGTAGTTTAAAAAATATTTTCGCGCGTAATTTTACTGTAATTCAATTAATAATATTCACAATACGTGTAAAAGTAGAATTTAGTAGTTGTTCTGGTGAAGTAAAACTGTATTTATTGATTAATGAAATAATGGTTAATAATAATTTATTTATGTTATTTCTTTTTATGAGTATTTTTGTTGAAAAAGGTGAGTACCTACGTTAATAATCACGTTTACCATTTATTGCAATTTTTTTTAAATTGGGTACGCTATATTTTATTATTAAACAATTCCTACATCCTCAATCTTATAGAAATCAAAAATAAATAAATAAAAAAAAAGTTTTCATTTTCATTTGTTATTTTTTACAAACAATAAGTAAGTCATTAGTTCAGAAAGAAGCCATACTAACATGATTAACACAGTTACCTACAAAAGTTATCTAAAAATAAACCTCACGGTTATGATAAAAAAAAATATTTTATGCTTATTTGTTAACCAGGTACTCCAATATTCTGTTATGACTGTAACAGTCTGTATGACCCTCGATGTGGTGACGAGTTTGACTCCTTCAGTCTTGGTGTAGTTAATTGTTCATTGCGGGACCCGCTTGAGCATCTGCCTGAACTGGAACCTACATTATGCCGGACAATTAGAATGGAAGGTATGTACTTACTTTATTATAGTCTAAGCCAGGGGTCGGTTAATAATTTTGGCCGGAGATACTTAATTTTGAAAGTTTTAACTGACTCTAGAAAAAAAAGAAACCATAGGGGGTAAATGTTACTTTCCGAATTGTCATTTTGTGTTAAATTATTATTTTTTCTTTTCATAATTAGTTTTTAACAAAGTACGGGTGGTACGACAATGTGGCTATGTTCGTGATGAAGATTCAGATAATAAATGCCAACGTCGGGCGGGAACTCATGATTTATACATCACTTATTGTTCATGCAGCACGGATCTTTGTAATTCAGCGCCAAAAATTATTTGGAGTGATATTTTATTGCTATTCCTGCTCGGCTTGATTTACTGCGCATATTAATATTGAGTTTTATTAAAATGTATCAAAATATTTACTTAATTGTTTTATTTTTACCTACTGTCCTGAAACTAGGTGTCGTTGCCTTATAATTTAAAAAGCTAAAACCATAGATAACTAATTCGATTAAGGGTACGTTCACAAGGACATGATTCTGACGCGCGTTAATAAAGTATGTACTAACAATTGTTTCCATTGAGTTTACCTGTTTTTGTTATTAACTGTTTATTTTATTTAAATAGATAAAGCTTTAAAAATTTAGAAATTTGAACACTCATCTGTCATTGTTCGAATTCTCGAATGTAGTAGATCTAAAAAGTAAAGTTTGCGTTATGTTATTGCATTGTCGTAATTTAAAAATTACGATGATGTAATAACATGGCGCGAACGAGAATGTCGATTTTGCAAAGAATAATACGTTTTAAGTCATTCGAAATTTTGCTTAATTGCAACTTGCTATATCGCGCGTTACGTACCGTTCGTGTGAACAACGAATAATTGAATCTATGGTTCAATTTTTTCATAAATATGCAAAGACAACAAATTTTAGGCCTTGAAGCTTTTAGAAATTAATTTTTTATTGCTATTTAAATAATAAGTTATAAAAATTTGTTATCAAACTATCCTAAAACATTTCATATATTTATTTATATTAGAAAATGTGAGTTAATCAAATTGTTTTTCGGCAATATTTAAATAGTTTCATGGGGTTCTAACAAAAAGATGGCGGACTGGAACGTTTGTTAGCGCATTGCTGCGCTCGGAATTTTGGAATTCTAAACGTTTCGAAATTTTTGATGGATGTTCAAAAACTTGATTTCGTTTTGTCGCGAGTGCTTAGTATGATATATTAAAATAAATAAATAATTATTAAAATGTAAGTAATAGAAATAATCCTTTTGTTCGTTTTAAATCAGTCCAAAGGTTGTTTGCTATAGAATGATACATTTATATAACTATTATTATTCATTGAATTTGTTTGGAACTGAATGTATTGCTCATGGGCGGGAACTTTCATAAAAGTAAATATTGAATAGTATGTATTTTTGAAATTGAATAAATGTAACACGATTAAATCTATAATACTTACGTAGGTATTTTGTTTTGATAATTTTAGAGTTATTTTTTACAAACCAATAGTTAATAGAAACTATTCCTACTAAAATATATATTTTGTAGACACATTTTAAAATTAGTTTTAAGTGTCTGAGAACCTTTGGTACCGCGTTTGAACTCTAACCGGGACTGATTTAACCCAATAATTATCCGCTGGAAGTATCTCAAAGTTTTAAGGTCTGTCCTCTAATAGCTAGCCACATTGATTTCCTTATTAATATGTTTAACTAACATGATTTCAGTAAAAAGATCAAAATAAAAATAAATGGACATGAACGAGATTATTGTGAAGTCAGAGGAAGGGGAGGAGATATTACTTTATTATATGGATGGTAAGATTTATACACAAATATTCACCAGATTTTTGTAATAATTTAAATTACAAACAAAAATATAACTGTGATGGTTGGAAAACAAATTTCGTAAACTATTTACAGTATAATAGAACCTTGGTGGATTAACAAAGTCTCCATAGTTGTTGGTGGTAATAGAATTTTAGTAAATGGCCATGGTCTAGCGGTAAGACGCGTGAACTCACGATCGGTGAGACCAGTGTTCGAACGTCGCTAATTCTGACCGGTACCAATGTAACTTTGTTATATGTACTTTGATCGCTCAATGCCAATAGGCACTATTAAAGAGTGGTAGGCAGACTGATGATGGTTATTTGTCCAGTCTGCCGTCCTGGGGTAGTACCATCACTTTCTAATGAAGCCGTGAAGCGACCTTGTCGCATTTCGGGTATAGTTTGAAAGTAGCCAGGTATAACGAGAGGAGTGTGCACTGTCAATCTAGATGGTACTTGCTTGTCTCCTCAAGCCGGCATAGTGGAGGCGACTGCTGCCTGCACAGGTTTCTCTGTAGTAGCAGTTGTTACCATTCATGGACCGCACTCTAGCTTTACATCAGGTGGAGTGTTGTCACATGCCGAGCTACAATAAAGTAAAAAGTGATAATAGAATATATTAATTTCTTTAGTTAACAAAAACAACATTACTGTATTGTAATCTGTAATCATTATTTTAAGTAAGCTTCGTAACAGTTTTGCCTGTCGTCCAATTTATGGACGTGTGATATAATGGATGGAGCAGTCAGGTGTCTTTATCCATTTATAACCTCTTCCCTGTTATAAATAAATAAATAAAAACATGCTGCCCAAAGAGAATATCTATTCCATTACTTAATTAGGTTTTATTTAATTTTCTATTTTCAGAGAATGGTATTGAACAAAGCATGGTAACATCAGTCACCGTCGACACCAGTGGTGGGCACCAGGTAGTTCAACAGCTGGTACCAGAAATGCAAGTACAAGCGGACCAACCCAACCATAATATAGAGATATTAGAGTTTGATGAAAGCCAATACATTGAGCAACAACTGCAACCTAGAGCCGCTATAAAAGATAGATGGTCGGAAGACGAGACCAAGATTCTATTAAGATTCTATATTGATAATAAAAACTCTTTCATTAAAGGCGTTACAAAGAAAAAGTTACTCTGGAACGCTTGTTGTAATACAAGCCTGAGAAACAAGAATTCTGTCAGTTGCGAAATGAAACTACACAATATTAAGAGGAAATTTATCCAAGTGCGCGCTGATAGCGGTGGTAATACTACTTGGCCATTTTACGATCTATGCAACCAAGCTTTTTATGACGATGAACTCGTAGTCAATAGTGACCTAGATAATTACACTGAGAATCCTGTACCGATAGAGGTTCATAAAACTATAAATGAGAACGGCATCGTTATTATCAAAAAGGTTGATAGTACAAAACAGTGTGCCGATGAAAAAATAGTTTCTATGTTACAATTATATTTAGAGCATAAGAATTCAATGAAACACGTTCCGAAGGAGTTGTGGCAGAAAGGTCTATGGGAGAGCATAGCTACGCAGTTAGGGGCAGAAGACCCGGATTACTGGCACAGGAGGTTTCTGAATTTTAAACAGAATTACATAAGATTATTAGATAAACGACAGGAGAGTGGAACTCAAAATATAACATGGCCGTACATAAACTACTTTGATGAGATATTCAAAGATGATCTGGAATTCAAGAAAAAATATTTAAACATCCCTTCACCGAGCGCTGGGAATAAAGGGAAACCTATAATAATGGGAGAACCTGAATGGTATTTAACAGAGATGACAGTACTAGCTAAGTATGTTTTCGATTGTTTTAGTGAATTTTGCGATCCGACTATTCCAGATAAATTCCTTTGGAGCGAAGTCGGTAGACTATTGGATAGGAATCCGGAGCTTTGTGAAAAGAAGTACCAGCAGATGAAGGAGCAGCATCTGAAGAATTGCGGTGACGGTTCTTACGTTTTGAAGAAGCGGTCCCCGTTAGCCATAATATTTGATAATATAATATCTAAGGAAGTAGCTTTGGAATTACAGAATGCTAACGAACGAGTGGAGGAATGGAAGACGCAAGACATAGATGTTATTGTACAATTTGCTTATAAAAATATAGAGATGCTGAAAGATCCGATTTGCTTCAACGTTTGTTGGGCATGTTTGTCTATTAAGATGGGGAGATCTATATACAGTTGCAAAAGCCAATGGGATATTTTAGTCGCATTATACGAGTCTATATTGAAAGATAAGAAAGAAAATTCTGAAATGGAAATTGATTGGAGATATATTGAAATATTTGATAAGATTTTTGATTACGGTACAGATCATACGTTACTGAACGGATTTCAGACTGCTAAAAAGGAGTCCGACAAAGGTATGTAGTTATGAAATTATTATTATACATATAATGATACAAATCAGGCTCGAATCTTAAGGCATGTGCCCAGAAAAGAGGCGTCAAGTCGAAGATAGGAGGATGATCTCCATCATGACTGTAAAGCAGACACAAAATTTCATAATAGCTTTTTATATTGTAGTTCGGCATAAGACAACACTCCGCCTGACTACTAAAGAGAAATTTCTACAGACAGCAGTCACCTCCGCTATGCCGGCTTGAGGAGACGAATGTGCACCATTCAGATTGACAGTGTACACTCATCTCCTTATACCTGACTATTTTCAAACTGTTTCCAATACGCAACAAGGTTCGAAAGTGGTGGTACTACCCCAGGACGGCAGACTGGGCTAATAGCCATCATCAGTCTGTCTACCACTCTTGTATTTTGGTTTGTGAAGCAAGGGACTGCCTCAAATAAAGCCATTTGAGTTTCCGTAGTCTTTCATAATTATAAAGCTTGCATGAAGTGGGAAGGAATGATTAATGTGGATTTATGATTATATTTTTCTATCTTCAGTGAATAAAAGGGAATCAACGAATACTTCAGGTATCAGCAGAGATGACGATGACAATCTCGAAGATGAGACGGGTGGACGGGGCAACGTTAAAGCATTAAAAATCTTGGAATATTATCAAAAACATAAGGAATTGTTTAAATCAACAAACAGGAACAAACCTTCGGCCTGGCAACCCATTGCTAAGGAACTAAATTTAACCGCCAACCAATGTGCACATAGATTTAGGAATTTGAAACAAGTTTATATGACCTATCTAAATAGAGAGTGTAAACATCCTGATAAACTTATAACTTGGGCGTACTATGATCTGTGCAAGAAAGTTTTCGGCTACAGAACCCTAAAAGCTAAGGTCCAGAAAAAAACTGACATGGATTACAATTATAAGGAATGGACAAATGATAATATAAAAAAATTAATTCGCTACCTTGGCCAGAATTTTGATGAAATTAGTAAAAATATAAACTCTCTGGAATGTTGGACTAAATTGGCCGATATATTGAATAAAGATGAGGAAATGTGTAAAAATAAGTTTTTAGAATTACGGAAATCCTATCGGAAATTAAAAACTATGTTGACAAGGAATCCTCAGACGAAAATCTCATGGAAGTATTTCTCAGACTTTGATGCTATTTATAATCATGGACAGATGGGTATCGGAAACTCTGAAATTTTGGAGAATTATGAAATGATGGATTTGGATGAAGATATTAAAAAAGAAATTCAAGATGGTAATGTTAAACTTTTAATATTGTTTATTATTATAGAGTTACATTAGTACCAGTGATGTTTTGATGAAGCTGGATTGCAATCGGCTTGAGGAGTGCATTGACAGTGCACACTCCCCTTATTTATACTTGGTTTCTTCCAAACTGATGTCGACTAGCGTAACTAGGTCACTTTGCGGATTGAAAGTGGTGGTACTACCCTAGACTGGGCTAATAACCATTGTTAGTCTGCCTACCACATTTAAAAAAGGTTTTTTAGGTTTCTATGTTAAAAATAATCAATTCAAAATTACAGATGATGATATACAATGCATAATAGTTGTACCAGAAGGCCAAACGATAGAAGATGTATTAATGCAAAGAAACCAAGAAAACACACCAACAGAAGCAACCAAATGGACAGCAAAAACTAAAACAATCCTGCTAAGAAGATATTTAAACTATGTAAAGGCACATCGTGGAGAGATTATTAATTCAAAAGATATGTTTAAAGAAATAGCAGAAGAAATTCCGAATAAGACACCCTTTATGTGCAGAAGAATGTTTATTAAGCTTAAACAGAGAAGAATTGCTAAGAAGACATCGGGAGAAGTAACAAAGAAACTGTCCTACGACTCTATAATTGATAGGATATTGTCTATGAAACCTAAATTCGCAAAGAAAAATATACAAACAGAAAACGTAGCTAACGATGTTGTCTTAGATGAAGGAGTAGTTGAAAAAATATTAGAATACTATTTAGAAAATCTACAAGAGTTTTTGAGTCCTAAATTTGAGAAGAAAAAAGTTTGGCTCGAATTAGCTAACAAAGTCAACGAGCCAATGATGAAAGTCTATAACAAAGTAAAGTTTCTTAAACAAGCTTACAGTGCTGATAATAATAACACCGAAATAGAAGGCTATGATATTTTAAAAAGAATATTTGATAAGCAGAAAGCTGTCAAGGAAAAGATAATAGCTGAAAAGAACGCTGAAGTTCACGATTTTAGTTCAAACGATAATTGTTGGACCGAGGAAGAAACAGAACAATTACTTATATGGTATTTGTTAAATCTAGAGAAGTTTAAAAATCCTAAATATATAAATAGGTATCTTTGGAAAGATGCCTCAAATATTGTAGAGAAAAGTCCATTGGGTTGTTCAAATAAAATGACAGAAATAAGAACAGAATATAAAACTAAAGTCAATAATTCGCCATCTGAATTGAAGAATTGGAGATTTGCTGATTTGTGTCAAAAGATCTATGGAACTGGAAAGAAAATTTAATTTATTATTAAGGATAAATTCGGCTGCTACAGGCTTATATGGTTGCCAACATATTTTACATGGGTAAAAAGTAGCATTTTATTCTTTTAATACTTGTCTTTGGAATAATCACATGATTTTACAACTACATGGCTACAAAAAAATCTTTTATTGATCCGTATAGCATTTTTCTATCTAATTTATTTATTTATTGTTTTTCCTTATGTAATATAAATAATATAATTGGCGACTTTTTGATCTTAGGATGCCAAATTATGTTTCGATTAATTATTTTTGCAGTGGTACATCCCTAATCATGTATATAACAATGATACTATAAGATACTGTAGTAACTTTTATCGATGCGACGCTAATTTTTGAATATAAATTGAGTAAAAATCATGTTTTTTATAATTTTCTAAAGTATGTAATGTTGTTTTAATTAAAGTTGTAAGTTCAAGTGATTTTTTATTTCACCTATTTATTTAAGAAAATAAATTCATAGACAAGTGCTGCCATCTATGTGTGAGAGGAAGTACTTGAAGAAACAGGTCCGACCGTTTAGCTGTAATACCAGCACTAACTTGGTACAGGTATATTAAAACACAATTGATTGGCTGAGCCTAGATATTAACTCTTAATTACTCGCATGGGGTACATTTTACCCCACGGCACATTTAAAGCGCTATATCTCCGCCATTTTTACGTAAATACGAAAGGTATCACGGTCGCAACAGTCGCAAGCGCCCCGCTCTGGACCGCATTGTTTTGTCAGAGTGCGTGTGAGGTATATATTACCCCACACGAGCGTTTGTGTAACTTTTAGTATGCGAGTAATTAGGGTTAAAAGTTTTCTTTTAATTTTTGACATTTCCGCTGTCATATGCTGGATATTATTGTATAGGTAAGGTAGTTACTTAAAATATTAATATAATTCATTATTATAATAAAACAAAATAGACACAGTAAAGATTGCCTTTATTTATATTTGTTACAAAAATTTAACTTTTAAATTAAATCTCACAATTGGCGTTAAACATTGTTAATAATAAAAATTGGAAGGCACTCGTTAGTTACACAAAAAAATATACTAAAAATTATAATAATGTAACTATATCTGACGAAAGATTTATTATCAAGCGTCATAAAATGAGATCTTAATAAAATAAAGATAATTTCAAAAAATAAATCGAAAATACTCATGATGTATTAAACAAATTGCCCAAGGCCCACCACAAACGAGTAAGGGTCATTTGCACCAGAAGGCCGGTTAAAGTAACTTTAACTATTACTTTTACGGCGGCGACGGCCGTCAAACGTTTACATTTACTCCACACGCGTTGCAATATCGCGTAAATTCATATTGTTATCGTTAAAAGGGTGGCTGATCTCGAAAAATAATAGAAAACATATTTGGCTTCTTTTCATACATTTGATGTTAAATAACATTGGTTTGACGATTACTTTAACTTTAACATGCCAAGATTCGCCGTCTAAGGTTAAAGTAACTGTCAAAAATGACAGGTGCGACGATGGTGCAACTCGTATGGAGTAAATCTAAACCATAATGTAAACGTATGGGTTAAAGTAAACGTAAATGTAATTATAGTTAAAGCTACTTTAACCGGCCTTCTGGTGGTCTGACCCTAAGTCTGTTGGGAGTTTTGGCAGCCATCTGGAGACATTAGGTTATCTGTCTTGAATTGTCATCCTATACTTGTGTTTCTTCGATGTGTAATAATAGTGGATTATTAACCATTAAGTGTTCGTGAACATGCGTAAGTGTGGGAAAACAATTCAAAAGAGAATGTGTGTTCATTTTTAATTTGATTGGAGCTCGATAATGCACAATAATTATCTTAATGCAAATATTTACTTTGACACTGGCAATGTAATGTAATGCCATAAAAAATAAAAATAGACCAACTGTTAGATACCAATAATAATAATTTTTATGGCGCTATATAGACGTAGCAACTTTAGTTGCTGCAACTGTTAAAAACTTATTGAATTAAAATTTTCGAATCTCACAACTAAAGTTTCTATGACTGCGCAGTTTCTTAAAGTTATATAAATAGGTAGTTGCGGGTTGCCAAAACTCTGCTACAATTTCGTATCATTCACACGAGCCTGCGTTAATCATAACTATTTCTTTCTCTTATCTCTAAAATCTATTTGTAATTGATCTAAATGTACTTATAAATAATGAGTAAGTGTGTAATGAATTATAATTAAATTAATCATCTACTCGTATTTAATAAATACAATGCGGCCACCGTTTAAGCACCACTCTCCTCGATTTCTTTAGCGCAGGTCAGACGTAGCAACTTTTAACTAATACGTGTAAAAAATAAGCTAGAGTGTGGTCCATGAGTGGAAACAACTGCTACTCCAAAAAAACATCTGCAGACAGTAGCCGTTATCACTAATCCGATTTGAGGAAACGAAACTTCCCTTCTAAGGTCCAATTGCACCAACGGCCCGTCAAAGTTACTTTGACTGTTACATTTTGCGATGACTTTAACGGTTACGTTTACATTTACTCCACACGCGTTGCACCATCGCGTAAATTCATATCGTGGCTGATGTAATTCGGAGTACAATCACGAAAAATTAATAGAAAAACATAATTGGCTTCTTTTCATACACTTGACGTTAGTGACATTGGTTTAACTATTACTTTAACTTTGACCAGCCAAAATTCGCTGGTTACGGTTAGCGTTAAAGTAAACATCAAAATTGACAGGTTTTTTAAGCAACCCAATTTAATTTTAACCATTACTTTAACGAGATAACGACAGGAGTTTACACTGTCAATCTGTATGGTACATGCTCGTCTCTTCAAGCCGGCATAGTGGAGGCGACTGCTGCCTGTAGAGATTTCTCTGTAGTAGCAGTTGTATCCATTCATAGACCGCACTCTAGCTTTACATCAGTGGAGTGTTGACACATGCCGAGCTACAATAAAAAAAAAGAATGGAATCTGATTACTGCGTCTGATCAGAAGGCCTAGTGTGAATTTTACTTTACGTACGTACTTGACAGTTCGTATACAGTTTGAAATGAACGGAAAGAAAAAAAAATTACGTGGTGTGCGTTGACAAAATCCACACTAAGGAAAATTTTGATAACCAAAAGTTAAATAAAAGAGTTATTATTATTATTTTTACCAAAATTTCGAGATCTAATCAATATGAGACCAAAAACATATATTCGTATTAATACAATTTGCCTAAATATAGTCAAAAATATTAATATGAAAATAACCTAGAAATCTTTGAAACCCTGGATCCTTAACTTTACAAAACCAAACGATACAACATTTTCTATAAACAGCTTTTAACTCCATATTATTTTAAATAATTGCCATAACCTGTGTAATAAATTGTAATAAATTTAAAATAGATTTTCTTCAAAAGTTCTGCTTCCCCTCTTCGGGAACTAAAGAACTGAATTAACGTATTTTCTATTTTACAATTTTCCGCTTAACTAAAAGAGATTAAGGTCCAATTGCACCAAAAGGCCCGTTAAAGTTACTTTGACTTACATTTTACGATGACTTTAACGGTTGCGTTTACATTTACTCCACACGCGTTGCACCATCGTGTAAATTCACATCGTTATTGATAAAAGGGTGACTGATGTAATTAGGAGTACATTCGCGAAAAATTAATAGAAAAGCTTCTTTTCATACACTTGATGTTAGTGTCATTGCTTTAACTATTACTTTAACTTTGACTAGTCAAAATTCGCTGATTACGGTTAGCGTTAAAGTAAACGTCAAAACTGACAGGTTTTTTTTGAAGCAACCGAATTTTAATTTTAACCGTTACTTTAACGTTTAAGTCTTGTGGTGCAATTGGACCTTATATGGTGCGTATTATCGCGTTTATTTTGTTATTTTTAAGACGCCGTGACGCGCAGCGCAACGTTTCCCATAAACGTCATTGTTTTATTATTTAAAATAAAATAAATGCGATAGTAAGCGATTTTTTCTATTTTAGTCACATCTTCTTTCCCGAATGAGGTAATAGGTCTAATAAATGTAATATTTTACTAAAGTGTGGTTAACGAAAGAGTTACTTGAGAAAACATGGCAAATTTAAATACGAGTATCTTCATGTGATATTTCTAATAGACAAGGTCAAAAAGAATTAACCACTGCTTAATCAAAAAACATTTCGAAATTAATTTTCTATTATAAAACTTTTAATTAACATTTTCTTCAACTATGTTCTCCATTTTACAGCTTTTTTTCAGACGGGAGTTAAAAAATATATCTACGAGTACTAGAAGTGATATCTCGAAACGTTTTCATGATTTCGCATGCGTTGATTTTTTTGGATCTTGCCTGTTACTAATGAAGATTAATAGAATTTTCTTTTTTCAGGTCACGCTTTCGTTAGCCAGACGATAATATAAAAATAAACTTCTATCTAATCCCTAGTGACCCCGGTAGTCATAACATTTTCGAATGGCGTGACGTGGCGAGCTAGCAATTCCCTGGAAATTCCAAATTTTATTCGGTTTTTATTACCGCGACATGTACCCTCGACTGGCCTGGTGGAGGCACAGTGGAAGTATATAAGCACAGAACTGGAGATCCGCAGCACACGGTGGCCCCGGTCGCTGTTACTGTAACGGCTCAAAAAGGTGCTTTTTCAGGGCAAAGCATGCGCCGAACCGTCTCTTCCGGTTGCCACTTCTGTCTACACAATGCGGATGCTTTCTCCGCCCAGTGCGGGTGTTCCGGGGGTAGGTCGGCGCGTCGTGTTACGCCACTCGAGATTGTCTACTTATTATTTTATCGTTTACTTATATCTAAACTCATAAAATAAATAATTATACTAAAATGACACAAGTACATTGTTTATCTACTTAAATATGTTAATTAATTAAAATTATTTTGTAAAATATTCCGGACATGCTGTACTTAGCGTAGCGAGAAATGAAGCGATTGAAACGCCAGTTCACATGATATTTTTTTCTCTAATTAACCTAATATTTATTTAGCTATATCAACATCGAAGCGTGAACACACTTTCAACTTTCAAGCAAATCTTTTTTTATTGTAGCTTGGTATATGACAACACTCCGTCTGATTGCAGCCCATGAACAGAAACAACAGCTACCACAGAGAAAATTTTTACAGACTACAGTCGCCTCCGCCATGCTGGCCGTGATGGAGTGCACCATTCAGGTTGACAGTGCACTATCCACACTCCTCTCAAACTTTAATATGAATTATATTATCTTGTAAAAATTTGAACTATTCCATCTCGTATTTTTGTCGCTTTTCGGACCGAATAAAATGTTGACTGTTCTTGCCAAAAAGTTGTTTATAATTATTGTAAATTTTAGTATTAGGGCGGTATTAAGTAAAGGGGCGGTTACTACGCTAAACCACCGGGTCAAGTAGTCTATTTAAAAAATAAACTTTTTAATTGTTTAATTGATTCTTTATAGGTACGAATATCTATCTACCTATATGAAAGTTGTGTATTAACAAAGTCTTAGTTGTCATTGCAAATTGATAAAATTATCAATATGAACTCGGTATACTATCGCGACCTTTCTTAAAGTATTTTTTATAAATCGTATAATCTTGACCTACACATTGATGCACTTTGCCAAATTAACTAAATGCTTTAAAAATGAATAACGATCAGATATATTTATAGATAGATATAGTCTTTACGGAAAGTCCTCAATAAAGGAGAATGCCCTAAGAGAAATGACGATTTTTAGTTAATTTTGTAGAAAAATAAATCCACTATTTTATAACCAATGAGTTTTAATTTTTTCACCTGAGTTATTGAGTAATTAGATGTTTTTAATGAAATATTTGAGGTTATTGTTATTTTAAATGCTTTAATTATAATTAAAGATATCTGTTTTTTGTGTAATTAAACATTGTCTATTGATTGGTAAATGGTTTGTTTATAATTAAAATGAATTAATAAAAATTGTTACCATACTAACATACATTAGGTAGGGCCCAAAAGTGATGCCCATTATTTAATAAATTTAGTTTATTTATACAATACTTAAGGTTAAAGAAAAAAATATCATGTGAACGTAGTTTAAACTTATTTAAACCTTAATTTACATGTTAGATCCACTTTAATTTTTATTTATTACGTATAACTTAAAAATTCAAGTTTTAATTAGTTTTTTCCATTTATTTATTATTTTACTAAGTTTATTTTAAAATAAATAAAATTTATTCACCTAATAATTGTAAAAAAAGTATTATTATATAAAGTAAGCATATCGTCATATACGCGACAAACAATATAGGAATATACAGTAATTTGTTTTGTAAGTAATCTTATCGTTTGTACGCGACTATGACGATACGCTTCAATAACTTTCATTAGTTAATTTTCGTCGGACTTCGGTTCCGCGCGTTTACTTGTATAGCGCAATTTCACGCGGTCCATGGAAGTTGACCTTTCGTTCGTTCTTCAGTTATGTAAACATACTGTATATAAACAATATTCATGGTTGGTTTCATGAATTTTTTAGTAGACATTTTATTCTATATACAATTAAGGGCCGGTAACTCAATTCCGACTTAAATCAGTTGGTAAATTAAAATAGTTTTGCTGATAATACCGACCGTAGTGATGCTGTGTGAAGTGAAGTAAAAGATGAAGCTTAGATACTTTTGGAATCCCGTAACATCTCTTAAGATATCTTAAGAACGTGATTTAAGTTAATAATCTTAGATTACGGTCGCCTTACAAGGTATTGATTTACCAGCCCAGGCAAATTTCAACTTAGAATATAATTTTAAAATACAGATTTTCTATAAACGTGTCCAGAAAAGCTCGTACACAAAAACAATCGCAAAAAGATTCTATAAACTAACATCTTACAAAAGTATTCAATAAAAAACTAAAAGCAACGAATTAAACTAGATGTACAAAAGTAAATGTACACACACAGAGACACACAACACCCACAGATAATATCACAAAGGGAAAAACACTATATTACAAGGCACTAACTGATAAAGTCAACAAAAAATAATACACAATCCACAAAGCGAAACGTTACAAAAATCCTTGTTAATTTAAATTAAAAATGCATTTTAGAACACAAAATTGATATTCCTATCATAAAGCCTTGATATTATGACCGAACTGAATCCTATTTAGTGTTACGTAATTGACAGAATTATAAACAAAGTTATTAGATGTAGGAATTCCAAATGGATAGCTTATTGTTTTACTAACATAACTTTGTATTCCGCTATCTATCACACTAATTTAAAATTCACTCTGGAATTCCATAATCTGGCCCTCTCGTCACAGGCTTTCGTCTAGTGAGAGAATCAATGGTAAAGGAGAATGCCCATTTGCCTTAGAGAAATGGGCCCACAATTTTTTTTCGAGTTTCACGATAAATTTTAGTTCACCAATCAGTTTTGATTTTTTATGCGTTTTATCTGTTTTTTTTTAAATGTAATTAAACAATGTCTATTAATTAGTAAACGATGTGTTGATATAATTGTAATAAGTTAATAAAAAATAAGATATTATTTTAGATTTTTTTTATATCACACTATTAGATGTTAAATGGGCCCAAAAATGGGCATTTTCCTTTAATGTATTTCTAAAAAAGGCTTGATTAACGTTTTCTTATAAGCAACCGCAACTTTCTACAATCATACCCGGAAGAGTTCCATAAATGATATTAAGATCATGATCGAAGTACAGCATCGATATACTGCTCATTCGCCTAGGAGCGCAACAAGCGCCACCTCTCGCAGCAAAATGTATTACAGAACTATGAGGGTACTTCTGTAAAAACGAATATGGACATTCGCCGCTGCAGTAATGTGCTGAGTATTGCTTAGGTGCTATGACCCAATCCCAACCAAACTTCTCAAAGTCTACGAGTAAAGGGAATCGACAGCATCTCACTTCTGTCGAGTTCGCAGCGCAATCTATACCGATTGTTCTTCTAGGTCGTTGCGGCGTATTATCTTTAAGAGTTACTTCTATAAATGGCATCTGAAAGGTGAGAAGTATAATTGTTATTATATAATAAAACTGATAGTTTATTAATGTTTTACTAGTCTATACCTAAGTTATTATCACAGGTTATAAATTATCATTAAAATTCAACGAGACATTGTTGCTACCGCTCCAATATTATTATGACTCAATTATTAATTGCTGCACTTTATCCCAGACTAAATAATATTATTATAATAAGCTCACGCCCATTTATCTATCGGGGTACGTATATGCATGTATAGGCTTTTTTTAAATGTCTGTACTAAGCTAGTATCACAGAAACAGAACAACCAAAGTACGTCATATAACAAAGTTACATTGGTACCGGTCAGGACTTAGTGAACACGGGTCGCATTGTAACCGCTAGACCTCGGTCGCTTTTGAAAGTCGATAGGAACTACTTCTTTTAAGGAAACGATTTTAGCCATTGAGTGATCTGTTCGAGCAAATAAACCACTTTTGTTGATAACTCCGAAACTGAAATACTTGTTTCCGTTCATGGACCGCACTCTAGCTTTATATAAGGCGGAGTGTTGTCATAGGCTGAGCTGACAAAAAAAAAAAAATTAAAATCAAACTTACTAAAGTACTGTTTGTATCAGAGCTCGGATGTGGTACAACCAAGTTAATTCTGTTCCTAGAGTCCTGAACTCTAACAATGATAGCTAAATTATCTCTTGGCAGCATAAAAAATTCCGCAATCATATTTGTCACGTTTATCCTCAACCATTTACCATTTCTCAATTCTTCTGTTGTAATTTTTGTTGAAATATCAGTGTATGGTACAGCAGCTTTTGCATTCCCAGTCCTGGTAACCCTGCTCACTTGGATGTTAATGGTAAAATAACCCTCATCAGGTCCGAATATCGTAATATTTCTTCTACATTCCAGATCTTGGACATGGATGTTGAGAAACGCTTCTCCGACTTCATTCTTCGTCACCGTATTCGAAAATATAAAGTTGACCACTTTGAACCCTTTGAAATGACTGTGTCTTTTCGTATCTGGAAATAAATTAATATAATGATATAAAAAAATAAAACTCTTGAGAAAGCGTTTACTTTTAGCGTGGGATTTACCAGCTCCGCACTAATTCTACTAGGAGAGTAGATGGGATAGAAGATGACTATCCGTCTACAATTAGTATTTTTTAAATAAAAAAATGTGTTATTTGTCTATTTGCTACGAAAAAAAATGCTATCAGTAATTCTACCGCCTTAAATAAATCTGGAGTAAATAAATTTCAAATGAAATGAAATAAACTTTATTGCGTGAAACATGGTGTTATTAAATGGGATAAAAAAATGGGATAAAAAAAAAACCTAAGAAAGATAAAAATTCTACAATCATCCTTCCCAATCGGTTCAGTATTTTTCCGCTTTAGTAAATTAAAGCCGCCACTTTAATAACCAAAGGGAAGAATACGACATAACATTCATCCCAGACAAAATTTTTTTTTTTAAATTACCATTGTTATTGTTGCCAGTGTACTTATTTTAATCAGTTTTACTTAGTATCTATAAAACTTACGAGTCTAAAAAAATATATATTAAACTAAAGGAATATATAAGGTTTTGACAGATTCTTTTTTAAAATTAGGTCTTATAAAAATATAGAAAAATAAAAATCAGGAAATTTTTTTTTTTTTTTTCCAAGTTAAAATGAGCTTTAAATCAATTTTTGATGCAAATTCTCTCAGTGAAAATTCATTGAATATTTGCAAAATTGTGATTTATAACTTATTAAAACTAATTTGAAAATAATAGAGTCTTCTTTTGTGTGTTCACGGGCTGTCGAGAACGAAGCAATCGTAGGTATATGCTCAAAATGATTTGAAGATATAGGGAACTTAAATTAATAAAAAAATATCCAGAAACAGGGAATTCAATTGATCTTGTATTATCTTGAATAATATTAGCACCGGCGATACTCTGGATAGATGATTGATGATGGCTCTGAAACAACAATATAATTTATATTAAAGAACAAGAGTCTTAAAATATACATATCTTTGTAATGTTGCTTGAAAATTAGAAAGGGCTAAGGGCTACATGGGCTACAAAGCTCGTTTTTTTTTAAATTTAATAGTAACTTGGCATGCGACTCTTTTCAATATACCCGGATAGCAATTATAAGAAAATAATAATAAACGTACATCATTAAAAATTAACAAAAAAAAACTATCTTGATAATCTGAAAGATAAATTGAGAAATTACGACACGCTTGTCAACATCGCAGCTGATTCACTTGATAAATCACTACTAGTGTAAGATCACACTGCAAGATTTTTACAATTAGTTTTTTTATTTTTAATTAACAAAAATGCATATAATTCTACAAAACATCACACAATGTGAGCCAAGAGCATAATTTTAAATTAGTTTAAGAGCGGCTGTGGTCTAGCGGTAAGACGCGTGAACTCACGATCGATGATATCCCTGTTCGAATCTTGCTAATTCTGACCGGTACTAATGTAACTTTGTGTGGTCACTCAGTGTCTATAGGCACTATTAAATAGTGGTAGGCAGACTGATGATGAATTAGTCCAGTCTGCCGTCCTGGATTAGTACGGCACCACTTTCGAATGTAACACCCGTGAAGTGACCTTGTCACGTTTCGGGAGCAGTTTGAAAATAGCCAGGTATGAGAGACATTGTCAATTTGGATGGTGCATACTCGTTCATGGACGGCACTCTAGCTTTAATCAGGCTTGTTGTCATATTATGTCGAGCTACAGTAAAAAAATATTCTTAGTTATTATATAGTGATTTTTTAAAAGTATTTCTAGTTGTGCACACTGTTTTGGGTTACAGTACAGTACTAACTTTTATAATTTATTTTTATTAAATAAAATTTTTTTTTTCAAATTTAATACTGCATTTAGTCTGTATGAGTACCTGAATTAATAAAAAAAACACGATGTAATCTGACTGTTGCGCGTATGTTGAACTGTTTTATCTAAGTATCACCATAATTTATTAATGAAAAAACGGCTTTATTTTTACAGGCAGATCCTTCAGAAGTTGTAAAGCGACTTTGTTGGATTTCGAAGAACTTCAACCAGGTGACTGTCCTATCAATCTAGATGCTGTACATGTCCTCACAAGCCGGCATGGTGGAATGAGTGAATGTAGAGTGTGGTCACATGACGTAAAAAGATGGACGTAGAAATCTTGCAGCGGGATCTGTGGCTATAAAGTTCGCGAATCGTTTTAAGCACGTGCAAAAGAAATGTCTAAAAATATCGAGTTCGTTCCACCACATGGAGGAAGGTCACTATACAACGCCTACCTCAAATACCGTTTTTATAAAAAAATCCCTCTACATAGATCTATGCCAATATTTACACAACACGAAACTCTAACGTTATAAATTACACAAACTGTCTATTTGTTTTATATATCTATCATCGATTGTTTAGAATAAACTCGTGTTTGTTTATTTTAATGTTAATAGGTTGATGATGTGCAGGTACATTCTTTAAAATGAAGTCATTAACTAAATCTTTCACCGCAAAAGATTCATTAGAGATTTACCTTCCCTGATCTCTGGTTTGTGTAAAAATTCCTCAAGTCACTATGTTAACATGTTTTTTTTTTGTGGAATCTATCTACGTATATCCGCATTTTTTTCTAATTGACCACTTACAATGTTTTTCAAATCTGTGTAGACCCTTAGAGTATTATAATAAATATTTGCAAATTCATTAAGTTCGGTGGGGAAAAAATAAATCAGTGATCAGCTATGCGATCTACATGAACTTTTCTTGAGCGAGAAAATAATCGATAGCTGATCGCTTCCTCGTTGGTGATGGAATAATTGCCTTAAGGTGAAAGTCAACACCTGAGCGTCCATACATTTTGTTTTACCACGTTGTTCGAAGCGTAGCAGATTTATGTTGAAATTAAGTAATTTGGTACCTTTCTCAGCACCAACTAAGATAAACAAACAGCTATGGCACAGAATATATAAAATACCAATAACCAATATAAAATGTTTAAAATATTTAAATTGCATTTTATATATTCTGTGTCGTAGCTATTTGTTTATTATAGTGATTTGTGCAGATAATTAGTCCTGAGAAAGTTATAAAATTACTTAATTTCAACATAAATCTGCTATGCTTCGAACGATGTGGTAATACAAAATGTATGGACGCTCAGGTGTTGGCTTTCACCTTAAACCGAAATGCTATTTCACTTCCTTGTCGGCGCGACAAAGGGACATGTGCCTTTACTATTTATAAAAAGTATATTTGAACGTGTGTGTGTATTTGTGTTTAACGTAATAATCTTAATTCAATTTTATATTGAAGTCATCCGTGAAGTGACTTTGTCGCGTTTCGGGAATAGTTTGAAAGTAACCAAGTATAACGAGAGGAGTGTGCACTGTCAATCTAAGATGGTACATGTTCGTCTCCTCAAGCCGGCATAGTGGAGGTGACTGCTACCCGCACAGGTTTCTCTGTAGTAGCAGTTGTTTCCATTCATGGACCGCACTCTAGCTTTACATCAGGCGGAGTGTTGTCACATGCCGAGCTACAATAAAAAAAATATATTATTATCAATTTAATGTTTAAAAATTCTTGCATTGAATATTATCTCGTTTGGGAAATTGAATTAAACTGCGCATTAATTTGAGGTCATAAAACGTTTGTTTGTATTATTAATATGAGAGACCAATATTCTAGACATTTGGTGACAGTTTTTTGATAAGAAAAATATCTAAGTACATTATTAATTTGCATACAAATGATAAACTTGCAAATTACAGCCAGAACATCTACGGGCATAGTGGATTCGATCACGCTTTTTTTTCATTGTAGCTCGGCATATGACAACACTCCACCCGATGTTAAGATAGAGTGCGGTCCATGAACGAAAACAATTGCTACTACAGACAAATTTCTGCGGACATCAGTCGCAGCATAGCAATGTCCAGATTGACAGTGCACACTCCTCTCGTTTTGTAGGCTGTTGTGTGCGTATTTCTAAGGAAACACATCTAAATGTTTACTATATCTAAGGTACCGTCTCGTAGCAGGGCTGACTAGGCGGGCGGCCAGTCGGGCGCAACGCTCACTAAGGGCGGCGCATTAAACAAACCTAATCGCCCTCAGAATAAACCAAAAAAGTAAACTTATAACAATAATATCTAAATAAACAAACTCTTATTCAATTGATTCCTTTCCTAAATATTATAATAAGTGAGTGGCTGCGGTTTAGCGGTAGATGATGTCGCGTTTCGGGAATAGTTTGAAAGTAGCCAGGTATAAAAGAGGAGTGTGCACTGTCAATATAGATGGTACATGCTCGTCTCCTCAAGCCGGCATAGTGGAGGCGACTGCTGCCCGTAGAGATCTCTGTAGTAGCAATTGTTTCCATTCATGGACCGCACTCTAGCTTTACATCAGGCGGAGTGTTGTCACATGCCGAGCTACAATAAAAAAAAAAGAAAAAAAAAAAAAGATGAGACTCGTTTCCACACGAGCTTCACAGTCGCTAAATTCCGACCGGTACCAATATAACTATGTTATAATTTAATTAAGATTAAGTTTTAAGATAAGTTTCAGTCAAGCACTGCCATTGGAGAGACTAGTTCCAGTGACAGTGCACTTTGTATACAGGGTTAAATACATCAGCCACCCTTTTATCGATAACGCCGCACAATGTCTAATTGAATGACCGAATTGCATCCCAGTAATATAGTAACAATTGTCTGAGTATTTATTTATTGTTTGTGAAAGTGCACAACTATTGTACATAGTGGGAAATTTATTTGGTGGCGGGTAAATCTATTGTATTTTATGTTTTATTGCTTCTTTGTTTCTGCTTCTGCCTGTCGCTGTATTTTCTCCAAAAAAAAAAAGAAAAAAAAAAGATAAGAATTTGCAACGCGTGTGGTGTAAATGTAAACGTAAACGTTAAAGACATCGTAAATCGTAACAGTCAAAGTAAGTAACTTTAACGGGCCTTTTGGTGCAATTGGACCTAACATGAGAAGAGAATAGTATAATAAAAAAAAGTTCTTTGTACGCTCAGTGTCTGTAGTATAATATAGGCAATAATTAAAGAGTTGTAAGTAGATTGATGATGGTTTGCCGTCCTGGGGTAATACCGTCATTTTCGAACGAACTAGTGAAGTCAACTCGTCGCTTAGAAATCAATTTGGACGGAGTATCGACGCGACTGCTGCCAGCTGAAAGTTATTTGTTGTAGCAGTTGTTTCCGTTCACGGACTGCACTCTAGCTTAACATCAGGCATAGTGTAGTTGTCATAAGTCGTAATATAAAAAAATAAAAATAAAATGATAATATTTTCTACGAAAGCTATTGTATGTAAGCTTAATGACAATAAATGCTACACATCGAGCATCAAAACGAGATAGCTACGGCTTCGCAGAGTTTCGCTTTTCGTGCGATTATGACGACCGAGGCTCTACAAAGCCAAAGCTCTCTCAACTCTTTCAAAATCTCGATGTGTAATATTTACATGATTAAGTAAATTGTTATTTCATTTAAATATGACGGCGCATAGATAAGTAATCAATTGTTCGCTTATAACTCGATGATTACGAATGTATTCACCTTACTAATTGAATGTAACGCTGGAAGCTGATATTTGACGCTATGATTGGTCGACCGAACTATCTCTGGATTACTTTAGATGCCTGTAGAGAGTACATTGACAAGTTTCAGTGTGATCGCGGTCAGGGCATTTGGTGGAACAGTGTATCATTATCTTATGTCCATTTGCACCATATGACTTAACTATTACTGTCACGTTAAAGTAATGGTTAAAGTTAAAATTGGTTTGCTTCAAAAAAAATCTGTCACATTTGACGATTACTTTAACCTTAACCGTTACTGGCGAATTTCGGCCGGGCAAAGTTAAAGTAATAGTTAAATCAATGTCGCTAACGTCAAATCTTTGAAAAGCCGCTCTTGTTTGTATTGAGAGAATTCATTTAAATCTTGTATTATTTATCTAAATTTGTTTTTATATCTAGTTATCTATTTGTATCTTGTATAGTTCATCAAACATACAGTTTATTTTCCAGAAGAAATTTGAGATTATCCATTACTCAGCTGCTTTCTTTGACTATCTTTTATAAATTCCAAATATTTTGTAAATACTAAAACACGATACAAATTTTTCTGTGGTGCAACGCGCGTGGAGTAAAAGTAAAGGTAACTGTCAAAGTTAAAGTAACAGTCAAAGTAACTTTAACCGGCCTTCTCTGATGCAAACCACCCTTCTCTGGTGCAAACCACCCTTAGCCATTAAATCAAATAATTTTCTCAAATTTTTTTTGTCGCAAAATAAAATAAAAAAAGTTTTTTTGAATATATGTACAAAAAATTGTAGTTAAAACGTATAAGGAAATAAAATAATTGTTAACGATATAAATTAAAGATGTCATTGACCTAACTAACTATATGAAATTTAATCTTTCACAAAATATTAAGATAATGTGTAGCATAGTTTAGTGCTACTGGAATTTGTACACTCAGCGATAGAATTCAGAATAATATCTAAGTAAAGAAAAAGCGGCAAGACAAAAAAAAACAAACACTGAAAAAAAAGGCTATTGATATAACGTACGTAAAATATATAGTTCCGTAATCTATAAATATTATAAAACGGAAACAACTGTTACTATAGATAAATTTCTATAGGCAGCAGTCGCCTCCGCTATGCCGGTTTGAGCATACGAATGCGCACCATACAATTTATAGTGTACACCCCTCTCGTTATACCTGGCTACTTCCAAACTGTTCCCGAAACGCGGTGGTGGTTCTACCCCAGGACAGCAGACCGGGAAGTTATTAACCATCATCAGTTCGCCTACCACTCTTAATTTTTTTTTTGTAATTTACATATTATAAAGAATATAAATTATAATAATGCGGTCGAGTGTACATTATCACTCAGTCTCAGGCCCAACGCGAATGGACAATTTTATCAATTAGGAAGATTATTTTTTTTATCAATTCTAGACCTTGTCTGGATCCAGTTACTATGTGAATTTTGCATTATTTATAGCATTTTCATCTGTAGTTAAACGTAGATAGAGAGTAATATCTCGTGTTATTTTTGAAATACTTTCAGTAATTAATATTGGAACTGAAATTCAAGGAAGGTAAATTTTAAAAAATTAAAACAAGAAAATCTGTATTTGTGATTATTAATTTTGTTAAATTTTCGTCATAACTTAATAAATCTTCTTTTTTTTCAATTTTCTCGTATACAGGTGAATTTTTCAAGTGGGATTTCACGACCAAATTCAAACTATAAAAGGTAGCGAAAAACTAAAACTGCATTATTAGATTTTTGAAAACGCCATTTTACTAGAATCGAACCCGTAGTGTCGGATTTGGCCATTAAAGGCAACCTTGTATATGGCATTCGATATATGTCTACCTCGGACATAAAACTCCTATTTAGTACTGTAGAAAAATGGAAAAAAAAGGTATTCACGAAGAAGGTGCATAATGCAGTAATTGTGTTTTAATATTATTTGTATACATATTTGTATTAAATTAAAAAATATATTTTAAGGGCTTATTATCGCATTTTTTACATAATTTGTACACATTAACTTTGTAATTCCTTTAAATCTTGTTATCGAAAGTGCACTGACATCCGTAATACAGGACAATCCATGCACGAGTGTCAGGAATCACAGCTTTATTATTTTGTATGTTTTTCATGACAAATAAACGTTATTTTATTTATTTATTTTCATTGATATATACAACTAGATGTGCAATAACGCTCCCAATGTGACGCGAGAGAAAACATGGCTGCAGCCTCGTTTAGGTTCTCTGTCAGTTAGTATTTGACTCGACGGCAACATTGTCAAATCGTTTTAGCGGCCTACGGCTTTTTTATGTCAGATGTTTTGCACCTCTAGTATATATCTCTATGATTGTAACGGCTAAAATTTTACAAGATTTAAACACTTGTTCACGCCTTCAAGGCTTCAGCCGACGCTATGTTTTTTTTTTATTATTATTGTAGCTCGGCATGTGACAACACTCCGCCTGATGTAAAGCTAGAGTGCGGTCCATGAATGGAAACAACTGCTACTACAAGGAAACCTGTGCGGGCAGCAGTTGCCTCCACTATGCCGGCTTGAGGAGACGAGCATGTACCATCTTAGATTGACAGTGCACACTCCTCTCGTTATACCTGGCTACTTTCAAACTATTCCCGAAACGCGACACGTCACTTCACGGGTGTTACATTCGAAATGTTTTATAAATTTAATTATTTTATTTTCGTATGATACCCTTCTATGGATAGCGGTCCTAAAACCTAACTTAAATATATTTATTGAATAAAATCACAATTTATTTATACATAATTTAGATTAGAAGAAATCGTGAGGGGTTATCTCACGCACAAAAATAGAAATATCAATTACTCGTAACTTTTTGATTAGCGAATTTTATTTGACGTAGATTAATTATTTTGTATTAAAAAAAAGATTGTTTTTAATTTACATAAAAACGTTATCATTAAGATATATTTAGTTAAAGTATTGTTTAATTTTTATTTCAATTTGCTGATTTTCCGTTGTATTTATTCGCATGGTAACATTGTCGCTGTTTTGATAAATATTACTTTTATTTACCTACTGATATTGCATTGCATTATGATCAGTTAATCGATTTCAGTTATTTTTTATTAATTTTTAGTATTTTAAAACGTTGAATTTGTTATTTGTAATTTATTTAACTTAATAAAAGAAGATAAAATACAAGAAGATCATCGCGCAAACAACGAAACTATAGGCACTTCACGCATCCGCGTCAAAATTCTTCTGAGTGATCTTATCTATCATTACATCGAAGTTTTTTTTCTGTGCAATTTTAATCACAAGTTTAATAATAAAAAAATACTAACGTCATTTCTTTGTACGTATTTGCTATTATTATTTTATTACGTGAGAAATCAACCAAAAAATTTGTGAGCGAAGAAAACTGCCACCACAAAGAAATATTTGTAGTCACCTCCGTCAATCGACATTTTTCTACAAGTGTGCACCATCTAAGAACTAGAACCTAAACTCTAGGTTGACAGTGGTTACTTCGTGTTAATTACAAAACGCGATTTCCGCGATTCACTGGTTATACATCAGAAAGGAGATTGCCAATTTTTGGGCCTACTTGATTGCCTATATTTTGGTAACAAAACAATATTCTAAAATATTGTCTTATTTTTTTAATAATTCATTTTAGTTATATCAACTTATCATTTACCAATCAATAGACAATGTTTAATTACATAAAAAACAGATATCTTCAATTATTAAACCATTTAAAATAATAATAACCTCAAATATTGCATCAGAAAACATATAATTACTCAATAACCCGGATGAAAAAATTAAAACTGATTGATAATAAGGAAGTAGATTTATTTTTCTACAAAATTAACTAAAAATCATCTACAAACTCGAGAAAAAAATTGTGGGCCCATTTGTCTTAGGCGAATAGGCACTTTCCTTTAAATAAATTAGTAAAATTTTTTAAAACTCAAAATCTTGCTAATATGAGTTTAAAAATGTAAGTTAGTACGTTCGTCTTTTATAGCGTATATAAATATATATTTTATAGCGCTCGTGACAAAGAGAATATCTTTATTTATTTTTGTTTTTCTTCTACTGAAATATAAAAGAGGCCAATCTCACGATCCGACTTTTCTCACTTAATAAAAAATATATAAAACGCAATGTTTGTTTATTTGTCCCGTATGCGTTTTTCTTTGAAAAAAATTTTTTGGCAATAAACTGATTGAAAATTTCCTTAGGAATAAGGACGAGAATGGCATGCCAAAAAATTAATATACACATACGAAGATGCGGGTCAAATCTAGTATATTATAAATTGTAAATTAATAAATAATTATCAGTTAACAAGATAATCGTAGTAGCGTTTTCTCTATCCGACTAATCTTCAAATAGATTTTTACATTACAAATAATGTTTTACTTATTAATATATTTTTTTGTTGTAGCTTGGTGTATGATGTTAAGCTAGTAGAGGCAGTTACTTTCTCTATGCCGGCTTGAGGAGACACATGTACACCATCCAGGGCCTGTACAAACTTTTGTAGTTATACCTGCCTATTTCCAAACTGTTTCCGAAACGCGACAAGTTTAGTTCGCGGGTGTTACATTCGAATGTGTACTACCACCCCAGGACAGCAGACTGGGCAGTATCAGTTTGTCGACCACTCTTTTTCTTTTTCGTAAGTATTTTATTGAGATTTGAACACTGGTCTCATCGTTCGTGAGTCACCTCTAGACCACGGCCGTTCCTAAAATTCTTAAAATTCTTTTACCAAAAATTAGGTTTGTGTGTTGATGCCTATGATGTCATACAAAGTATTAAGATAATTGATTTAGCCTCAGTAATTTAAGTAGATGTATCGATCAGACCTTGGCGAAAGCACACCGCTTACCGAAGATTTTTTGTTATTTTGAATCAATTTTACACAGTAGCTACAAGTCTTAAAAATATATGTATTGAACTGCAGAATATAACATTTTGCCTGCTTTTTTCTATTTCTTAATTATGTCTTATAATCATAAGAAAAAAAAAATCGTAAAGGGAGCTTTAAATCAATTATTAATGCAGTTTTTCTCTGTGAAAACTCATCGAACAAAACTTTTTTTTACATCATTACATTGGCAAAATCATGATCTAGGGCGTGGTTTTTTTTAATTAAACGTAATGTAAAAATAATAGTTTTTTTGCATGTTTAAAGCGCTGTCAAGGTCGAAGCAATCATATGGTCAAGGTGATTGGCAGCTATAGGGTCCTTAAAAAATTTAATACTTACCTATTTTAGAAATTATTATTAAGAAAGCATTAATAGAATATGTGTAAAACTTTTTAATTTTTTCATTTTATTTATTACATTATCTCTAGTTAAAACTGCGAATCTTTTCAGACTAAAATACATAAATAATTGTAATTAAATGTACAATTTAAAACACTCAAATTATAGCCACCTAACCCTAAAACACTGTTAAGAAGATCCCACATAAAAAAACATCACAAATAAAAACACTACACTAATATTTTTTCCAATTAAATTTTTCGCTAATTAAAAAAAAACCGGAATATTTTTGCGTAATTTCGCCGCAAAAATTTCGCGAATCCCGAATCGCAGATGCGCGTGCACACCCGTTTGAATATAGCAAAAACTGTGCGATCCACACGGTGTGAATTTACATTGTGAACTTAAACGCGGGGGTATACGTCACTCGGAGATTCGACTCATGAACTTGCAAATTATAATTTAAAGCAATTCCAACCTTAATCACTCCGGCAAAAAGGTAGTTTTCAATTGAATCAAAATATATAGCTCAGATGGCTCAGTCTAAAACTCCCACTTCATTCCTACATTTCTTTTAAGGAAGTACACAGTTTTTTTTCTTCTAAAAATACTTTATACTTGGCTGGACACCTTATCTGTCTACTTGTTATTCTTGTACTGTCAATTGATAAGAAAATGATATTCAATTTCATAATTGTATTGTTTTAATTAAAACATACATTATTATTTATTACTTTAATTTTTTTAGTATAGTGAACAGAGACCTAATGTTTTATGCGACTTACTATCACGTTTATTTCGATTAATTTGTTCCAATGACAGCGATGTTTTGAACACTTTGCAGCCATCTCTTCTCCACAACCACGATGGCTGCAATCTCAGTCTGCCATCCTGGGGTAGCACCGCCCCTTTCGAGTCTAACATCGGTGAAGATGTCGCGTTTTGTGATCAGTTTGAAAGTAGCCAGTTATAACGAGAGGAGTATGCACTGTCAACCTCGATGGTACGTCTCCTCATGCTGAAATGGTGGAGGTAACTGCTGCCTGTAGAAATTTATCAGTTGTTTACATTTAACATCAGACGCAGAGTTGTTATATGCCGAACTAAATTAGAAAAGTTAATCCGGCACAAGGATAATAGATAGAATACATAATTGATGAGATAGAATACAAAATAATGTAAAAAAATGTTTATTGTAAGAAAATCGTTACCTAAAAACTGGTTTCATATTTATCTGCCTACCCTAATAAGTGAATTTAAGAACATCCTCAGAGCCTCGACGAAATTACGGTATCTGTAAAGCTTTTAAAACGTCGAATATGGGGTTAAATTAATAAGAATTAACGTGATAGTAAGATGCATGAAGATATTTAATTTTCAATTTAAATAATGTTCGCGAATATATTCAGACATTATTTATTTATTTTTATGTTTTTTTTTTGTGTTATTCACTGTAGAGACATTTCTAAAATATTTATATAGGGGAAAAATAGTTGTGCCAAAAAAAGAGCTGAAAGTCTTCCTCAATAAACACAAAATCAAATGCAAAAAAATTAAGTCGCGTAAAAATTTCAGGACTAGACTAGTCTCAGTAGCTAGAAGCCTTTCAGGATTAGTCTGAAAATAGCTGCGTGTGCGAGGTGTGTGCACTGTCAATATGGATGGTATGTATTCCTGAAGCCTCTAGAAACTCTGTAGTAGCAGTTGTGGACCGCACTCTAGCCTAACAACGGGCGGAGGTCGGGTCAAAAGAAAACTTTAAATACTAAATTTAGGCATTTAGGTTATTTATATTCTGGTTAATGTAAAGATAACTAACTCACAAAATGTAAATAAATAAATTAAGAGGAACGTTGCGTTAGACGGTTTTTGAGATTTTTTTATAGTAGCTCGGTATATGACAACACTGCGCCTCTCTACAGGCAGCAGTCGCCTCCGCTATGCCGGCTTGAAAAGACGAATATACTGCATCTAGGTTGGCAGCTAGCTGTCCCAAAACGGGTGTTACAATCGAAAGTTGTGGTACTACCCCAACACGGCAGACTGGGCTATTACCCATCATCATCATCGGTTTTCAAATTGTATATGTCGTCTTTTAGTTCTTCAAAGTGATGTTAGGCAAACTACTTGATGAACTTTTGTTTTGCGTTTGTATGGAAGTAGAGGTACTTAGGCGATTCTTACACTGCCCCGCATCACGCAGCGTAGCACACGCACTTCCTGTGTTCTTACGTTGTTTGCAAGCACCTTTGTTTGTATAGAAAACACGCGTAGTGCAACACACAGAAAACGCATTCACGCGCGGTGTTGCAGATCACGCACCTACATGCGGATAGAAACACACATTCGCGCGTGGGTGCACGTTTGCAGTATCGTGCGTGATTTTGACAGAACTAGACGTACTATTGGGAAATGAATCTCGATATCGATCGATTTATATTCGATTTAGATACCACCAAATGAGGCCTCTAGGCCACCGCATGACTATACTGCAGCCCCGCGCGTTTGTGCGGAGAAATATTACTTAAGAATAATTTAACCACGACGTCGATTGTAATGGTATAACGTTTCTCACCCCTAAACTTTAAAATGTTATACGATTTTGGTCTATTAAAGACTTTTAAAGAGTGGTAGGCATACTGATGATGGTTATTTGTCCAGTCTGCCGTCCTAGGGGGCATTACCACCATTTTCGAATGTAATACCCGTGAAGTGGCTTTGTCGTGTTTTGGGAGCAGTTTGAAAGTAGCCAGGCACACTCCGAGAGAGTGCATACTCGTCTCCTCGGCATAGCAGAGGCGACCGCTGCCCGTAGAGATTTCTCTGTTGTAGCCGTTGTTTCCGATCATGGACCGCACTGTAGCTTTACATCAGGTGAAGTGTTGTCATATGCCGAGCTACAATTAAAAAAACTACTCTAAATTTAATCTAAATGCATGAAGGTTTAAGGGTTGAAAAATGTTATGTAAGGCTCGAACCGAGACAGGTCTTAACGATATAATAAAATTAGCATGATTCGACCCTTTGCTCATACCGCGGATTGATTCATGGAAGCACTGAATTAAGAAAATTAAGACAATTACTTTAGGACATACCGTCTGTACTATCAAGAGCAGGGGAGCAGTACCAGTTTTTTTTCAAAATTGTTTATCTGAATATTACAGTTGCCTTCTCTTTCTGATTGCATTATAAGTAAAGGAGATCAATATTGTTGTCAATGTTATGAGGGAAAAACGAAAAAAAATGACATGTAAATAAATATCAATCAAATTAATCTACACACGTTAGTTGTCATAGCAACGTAAACATAAGTTATATTTAAAGTAGGAGCTGAGAGAAACATAAAAATATGCAAGTGGGACTGCTCCCCTGCTCTTGATAGTACATCAGGTGGAGTGTTGTCACATGCCGAGTTACAATGAAAAAATAAATCTTTAAAAGACAGTAATAGGTAATTATGTTCCAGTGCATCGTGTGCCAAAAAAAGTTCACCAAAGGTTCATTGACGCAACCAAATATTCGTCGGCCTTCCTGAATAATATAATGTGTGACCCCACAATCAAAACATGTATATATATAAACTTAGTGTTATATGTATGTGATAACAGTGTTTTGTGGTTACTGGCGACATACAGTCTCCGTTTGAAAATGATTAGATTTTTTTTATATTCTGCGAAGGCAATGGGAACAAAACCCATACAGCCTCCTCTTTAGCAATATATATGTTGCATTTGTTATAATTAGGCCCAGACTTGTATTATTATATTTTTTTTGTCGCAATTATTTAATTCTTTTATTTTATTAAATGGTTTTTACAGTATTTTGAATCGATGAGACCCGAGTTCAAATCTCGCAAATTTCAGCCCGCTACCAATATGTACTGTGATCGCATAGGCAATAATTAAATAGTGCTAGGCAGACTGCAAATGGTTTAGCCAAGTCTGCCGTCCTGCATTAACTTTAAAGAGCATTAACTTCGAAGTAGCCGGGTATAACAAGAGAAGTATGCACTATCAATGAAACGTGCACATTCGCCTGTCCAAGCCGGCATAGTGGAGGCGATTCTATTTATTTTTTTTGCCATGTAGAACTGCGTGTATGACTGGATATGGAATAAGCCTAATTTTAGATGTGCAAATATTTTCGGGAGGCGTGTGTTCACGATGACCCGTTCGAGTGTCCAAAAGTCGTCATTAAACAATTACGGGCAATGATCGCGTACTCGTTTCGTACCACGTTCAAAGTCACCGTTGAATAATAAAAATCTGCCACAATAGAGTACGTCAATTGTTTATGTATATTAATAATAAAAAAAATGTGGTTATTAACCCAGCCAGTCTGCTTTTTCGAGGTAGTACCACCCCTTTGCAGTGCGCGCGGAACTTCTGATTCCTAAATTACACAGCTATTGGCGCTTTACGCGATTTTATCGAATTTCCTCTATTTTTTGTCTTTCCATCGGCAGCGCTTTCAGCTATCGTATATAGCTGCAGCATAATACAAATAACAATAAGCTGTCTAAGACTCGCTTAGCCACCCAGAAAATATTTCTTGAAGCCTGTTTTGTAATCATTCTTTTAAGAAATCCTGTTAGATAGTAATACCTATATTGGAAGATTAAATAGCATTCTTTTTTATAAAGATATATGTATAAAATACGTAGGTACAAGTATCCTGTGGCTTGCGGTCCTTTAATAGTGTCATGTGGTATCTCCCGGCGTGAACCAAAACCAGCGAGGTGGGTTCAAAGATGACCTGACTTAGAGACAACCTTCATCGCCCGGCTGGATGTGGTGACGTTGGCGTCGCCCCAAGCTAAGAGTGGTAGTCCCAGGGTCTAACGGTCAAGCTTCGGTGGGGTCGTGGATGGATGTGAAAGTGTGCCCCTAACTTTACCACAGAGAGTCTCTGTGAGGGCTTTAGTAATAACAGATTGGGTCGTACCACCACGCCTGCCCGGACACGCGAGACGTCTATAAAAGATTTCCCCTGCTTAAGAAAAAGGCCAATGTGTCAGATGCATTAAAAGAACCTTATTCAAGGTTCA
The DNA here is from genome assembly GCA_948150575.1 of Tinea pellionella. Lineage (NCBI taxonomy): Eukaryota > Metazoa > Arthropoda > Insecta > Lepidoptera > Tineidae > Tinea > Tinea pellionella. The sequence continues at coordinate 3,626,211 of OX411269.1, read as the reverse complement.
GAATAAAAGCTGGATTAAAAAGTATTGCGTGAGGAAGCAACAAGTTCCCACGGCCACACAACCGGATGAGTCGGTCAATACCAGCCAGTTATAGTGTTGTGTTTAATTTATTTTATCGATAGAAGGGATGCATGATTCACAAAAGCGAAATGTTTAATTTAGCCCTGTTCTTTTATCAACAACACTGCAATACTTTTAGAATAGAGAAAATTAATAATTATAAAAAATACATAATTTTTATAATGACATTCAGGTAATAACTAAACTTAAGTAAATTTTATTTCTACTCAAAAACTAATATAGTTGATGTTTATTGACATTGAAATACGTCCAAAATGTATTTATTATAAATGATTTAAAAAAAAAATTTTTAAACCGAAAAAAATCTTTTTTTATTTCTGCACGCGACAAAGTTTATTTCTTTGTGCTTCGAACAATAATAAGTTTGTTAATTTTTTTTAGATGCCTGTACTAGTATCATAGGCATGGAGCGACAAAAGTATAATACATACATAGAATTTAGCGAGGTTTGAATACGGGTCACATCGATCGTTAGATCCGTCCTCAACCGCTAGACCACGGTCGCTCAATTAATCAAAGATGAGGTGTGTAGAAATTTAGATATTATGGTGACATTGATACAAAGTCGTTGAACGTATTTCTTTATGATTAAAGAAAATACTTATTTGATTACGCACTTTAATATCATTTTTAACAAAATAATATTTACGCGATATGAATTGTGACCTCGTGCCATTATGCACTAAATTACTCGTATATCATTGCAGTTTACGGGCCAAATAAATGGTACAATCGGATTCTACGAAAATCAATTTATTGTAGCAAAGTGAACGTTTTTTAAATATTTCCATGAGAGGAAACAACTGCTATAAGCTATATATGGCATAAGTCATCACTGCTATGCCGGCTTTATGAGACGAATGGCTGACAAGCAGATCTCAAATCCGACTAGGTCATTTGGAAACTGGATCCCGAAACATTTAATTTTCACATATTTTTCATTATTTTAATGCAATTTTTACCTCTAAATATATTCTAAATTATCGATAAAATTAATTATCACCGTACATCACTAAACAGAAATAGGGTCACTTGCCCTCATATAACAAATCATTTTTAATTATGTGAGATACATTCTTCAATTTTCCCATTAAAGGATACAATAATACTTTTATGACCGGGACGTAGGCGTTTGTCTTACTTTCATTTTTTTTTAATTTTAAATTTGATCCAGGGTTATCACTTTATTGTTTTTAGGGCACCCTTCGTTATTCATAAGGATAGCTTTTTAAAATTATAGTTCGGTATATGACAACATTCCGTCTGGTGCTGAGCTTTCAAATAAGCAAGCAGTATAAAATATAATAAAAGAATAACTAAGTAAAAAACATGAAAGCGCAAAACTAATATAATTTGAACACTACTTTTTGCCATATATTTTCGCAGTGCTATCTGCAAATTGTGCGGTAACATTGAACCGAGTGTAGTGACAATAAGAAAAAAATCGTAGTTTTATCGCACAGATCTCAATTAGCTAGGAACGGTCTTCTCTCAAGACCCGAACTCTAGTTTAACATCAAGTGGAGTGTGGTCAGTTACCTACATGCCGGACAACAATTGACATTTTTTTTAAAGGTCAATAACACCCAATAATATTATTTCATAACAGGATAGGCTCAATTTTATATTTGGGTTAAAGAAATTTGCGTATTGTGATATTATGATTGAAATATTGTTTTATAAATCCTTACGTTAAATTGGTCGTGATTGTTTTTTTATTAATCACAATTTATGTCACTACTACACTGTTTAAAGAAAATCCGCTTTATTTTAAAAACATTAAGGTTGACTATTCCTTGTAATAATCAAAACAAATTCAATAATAAATAACCGACTTGGTTTCTTTTTAAATGTAAATAAAATATTGCAAATCCCAAACTAGGACACACATTGCACTGTATTAAGGAAACATCTAGACACAATTCTAATTGTATTACCTACTTTTCAAAAATAATACACGTATAACTAGTTTTTGTGGAGCGCTTCGCGAGCGCTGGGATAGTTTTGTAGGTAATTAAAATAGAACTAATTTTGAAAAAATAAGTGCTGACTTCGAAATTAGAAAATTAAAACCTACAACCTTTGTTCCGGAACTTCGGCCCTATCTCGTTCCGTTCGGGAGATATCACGTTTCGCAAGCGGACGGAACGGACTTTTGGAACATGTCGAGGTTTTCCCGAGGTTGCATGGGTCTGGTCGCCGGGCAAGTACTCCATAATTGATATCACAGTGAGTGAGTGGTAATCGAGCTTTATATAATATGATGATATTAATAGATAAATAAATGTTTTGATTGGGAATTGAGATTAGGACCTCAAAGTAACAGATTCTACGCTCTAGGGGCCATAATAGTTTTTATTTAAAACTTATTAACAATTTTAATAACGGATTTCTCTATTTTTGAATTTGTCTATTTGCAGCTTTTATTTTAAATATTTTCTGGGGTTATTATTATTAAATAACGACGAAAATTATACAGAAAAATAAAACACACTCAGTGCGAAATAGGAATAGTCGGCCCCCCTAATATAATATAATAGTTTCATTGATACAAGGTGTCAAAACAAGAAATTAAGTTTTTAAAATCCCAAAAATTCAAGGGAATATAACATTTTAATTTTAACTCCGAGCGATCTGATTTCTTTAAGGAATAAGGAATTATTATAAGGTCCAGGTCCAAATAAAGTAAAGACTAAAGAAATATAATATTCGAACAAATATTCTTTACGTTTACATTTCTTCGATTTACATTCTAATTAAAAAATAAAACAAATAAATATATTATAAAAACCATGCTTTTATTTCGAAAAACATTTTGTCTGATACCCGGAAAGATTAATTGTTTTATAAATAAAGCTAAAATAGAGACGTTTTAGGAGATATTTTACTTTTATAGATTTTTTTTTTAATTTCGTCTAAATTAATTATTACGATTCTGAGAACCCTACGCTTTTTTTTAAGCCAAAGATGATTTTTAAGTTTTAGTTTTTATAAATTATATATTTTTTACAAATAAGTCATATTTGACAACCCTATAACGTAATGATAATAAATCCCAAGGTTTAAGGACAATGTTCTCCGGCCTTGCTCACTTTCATTGATTCACAACTCTGTTTATACTATAATATCAAAACACTATTATTATCTTATTATAAAAAATACTTTTTTTTTAAATTGTAAGAACATTTTTGGTATATTTTTGATAGTTACTAAGGTTTTTGTTATTAAATTATAATAGAAATTGAATAGCAAAAAATGGCTGCCTAATAAACTCATAGCACCTATTTTTCAATATAATTTAATAAGACATAATGAGAGGAGTGTGCACTGTCCACTATTGGCGTAATAATAACCAATAACGGTTGCCTTTGACCTACCGCATAGTAATGTGGTACTCGTAGTAACCCGCATGCGTCAACCCCCATAAAGATAAGATACGTGTTAATAGAAAAAAGCAGGAAGGAAATGGGCCATACAATGACGAGTATGTCAGAATAATTATCCTTAGCACATTAAAATTAAAAAAATAATATATAAAAACTGAACATAAATAATCATCGCACTAATTACGACTAGCATTTTTATTTACTGAGAAAAATGTCAAGATATACTTTTAAGAGTTGTAGATTAGACTTATGTCCTGGGTCCTCGGGTCCTGGGGTAGTACCACCACTTTCAAGTCTCACGTTTCGGGATCAGCTTAAAAGTTGCCAGGTATAAAGAGTGTGCACTGTCAATTTCAAGCAATCTCCTAATATTCTCCTCGATTGCAGAAAAATAACAAATAAAAAAGGTTATCAGAAAAAAATTTAGTTAAATTATTGGAAATTTTGATACAACGATAATAAATAAAGTGTATTGTAAATAAATAATTATTACAAACATTTATGTAACAATAAATTGAATAAACTGCCAATCATACCAACTGATAACGACATTAATTTTCATTATAATAGTAAAATATTAAATTAATGATGTTAGAATTACAAATTAAATTATTAATTACTCGTTGTTACTATCGACATAAAATAATCTTACTTCTGACATAGGGGCAAAGGAGAATGCCCATTTTTGGGCTCACTTGATACCTAATAGTTTGTTCACAAAACAATATTGTAAAATAATATCTTATTTTTTATTAATTCATTTTAATTATATCAACACATCATTTACCAATCAATAGACAATGTTTAATTAAATACAAAACAGATATCTTCAATTATTAAAGCATTTAAAATAACAATAACCTCAAATATAGCATCAGAAAACATCTAATTACCTAATAACCCGGGTGAAAAAATTTAAACTGATTGGTATGAGGAAGTAGATTTATTTTTTCACAAATTCTACTAAAAATCATCGACAAACTCGAGAAAAAATAGTGGGCCCATTTTTGTTAGGCGAGTGGGTATTCTCCTTTCGAGTGTGCTTCGAGAAGATCGGTGAACGTGCTCGTTGCGTCATGCGACCTCACGACGTGCTAGCCGCGTTTTTGCGCATTTCCCGCCCTACCCCACTTCATTACAATATTCGCCGGGATAGTGGAAGTTTATTTTAAAATTGTTGTAATTTGTATTAAGTTTGTCTTCGTTAAAAATTCGAAAAATCGCGGACATCGAGAAACATCAGCTAGTTTGCATATATGACATGCTGGTTAATTTAGGCACATCCCGTCTAAAACACGTTAATATTTTTTTTTTATAAATAATTAATTTATAAAAGATTAAAATTGCAATAAAAAGGTAGCCCTAGGGTTGGTAAATAAAGGGTCCTTAACTTCTGATAAATCATCAATTTACTGTTTAATGTCCATTTTTCAACATTCCGCCTGATGTAAAGCTAGAGTGCGGTCCATGAACGGAAACAACTGCTACTGCAGAGAAATCTCTATGGGTAGCAGTCGCCTCCACTATGCCGGCTTGAGGAGACGAGCATGTACCATCTAGATTACAAAATATGAGCCGGCAGTTTTGAGATATTTAAATTCGATAATAAAAAATTTTCTTTCGTGTGTTGTACCTTTAAGTATATACCTACTTAATACATTTTACAATATCTTGTTAAAAATAATGTAAAAATGATAAATAAATTGTATTAATACTTCATAATTGTACGTACAATGAATAATATTGCATCTTCAGGAAGAAAAAAAACACAATGGGTTATTAAATTCGTCTAACGAATGTCTGCTTTAGCCGAAAATATGCATTATACATTGTTGCCCTTGAGACATCCATTTATTATTACGACCACGACGATCTAATGTCGCGTATCTAATAATGTGACCATTTATCAATACTCATTTAGGACAGAATTAAAAATAAAATTGATTTTAAAGTTGCTAGTCAAAGGACAGTGCTCTGTGGCATACTGTGTAATCTATATAAAATGTAAACCTGTAAAATACTGTAATGTCTATGTATACTAATATATACGGGGTGGTACCGCCCCATTTTAGAATATCATAACAATAAAACCATTGTCAAATGCCTCCTTGTGCCGTCAATGTCAAGAAACTTAAAAAATTGCTATCTATACACGCTTGCCGGTAAAAGCTTGTATTGCGTGAATAATTGTGAATAATTGCACCACGAGACAACATAGGACCAGGCAGGTAATCACCCCATCCTAGGTGTACACCTCATTCCACTCGGCGCGCTTACGGGGTGTAAACGAAAAAAGGCGCATCTCCGCTTAGAAGTTGTATACATCATTCTGACGGGGTAAGTATTTTTCTTTTATTTTTGAGACAATAATTACCACTCTTAGAGTTTCAGAGTTATTTGTACATATAGAAATATCCTTGTACATATCTTAAAGTTTGGTTACAGCAGTTATAATTTGGTAGGCAATTAAGATGCATTGTGCACATGGGGTCAAGGACCTTAAATAAAAGGTGAACTTTTTGATTGTCTTTATTGACATTGCATTGATTTAATGTCGAATTATCGAATATTTGTTATTTATACCGTACAGGTTCGATTCCCGTCGTTATATCAGTTATGATGATTTTAAACCTATTATTAAATTATGATGAAAATTATATAGGCAAAAAATCGCTGAAATTCTTATATACGAGATTTCCATCGACAGTCCTTGCAACACGAGTTCGACTCTCATCTGGGGCTTTAAGGACGCTGTAATTGTTTTATATTAAATTTTCAGCATGACTTTTAATAAGCCATGCACTTGTACCTATTGTTTTAAATAACTTTTTGTAGCCGAGAAGTTTACAGAGAGACAACCTTTAAAGTTTTTTTTTATTGTAGCTCGGCATGTGACAACACTCCGCCTGATGTAAAGCTAGAGTGCGGTCCATGAATGGAAACAACTGCTACTACAGAGAAACCTGTGCGGGTAGCAGTCGCCTCCACTATGCCGGCTTGAGGAGACGAGCATGTACCATCTAAATTGACAGTGCATACTCCTCTCGTTATACTTGGCTACTTTCAAACTATTCCCGAAACGCGACAAGGTCACTTCACGGGTGTTACATATATCAATATTAATACATACTCCTTGATAAACAAACGGGCAAACTCACGCAAGCGTTCCGCCTTCGCACTTAACGTTTATAGGAACAATACATCTTATTTCAACCCTCTTGTCCGTATGTGCCGCTTTTATAACGACCTATCCCATGACCATGACATTGACATTTTCAACAACAGACTATCTGTGTTCAAAAATAGTTTGAGACATCTTAATATTTAGTGTGTTTGTGTGTAAAGTATGAAATGATTAACTTAACGTGTGACAATGTTGGTAAAACTGCTTAGTTGGACTGTATTTGTAAGACAATGTTAAGATAATAATTTGTATTTTAATATTTTTAATATTTGTAATAATTTGCATAAAAAATTGTATTGAATTGTATTATTTTGTATTGCATTGTATTGTATTTATAGTATGCGCACATGCTTTGGCATGCAAGCCAGCCTAACTCTCGACTGTATTCGTACTATGACATGTATATGCTTGCATGCCGTTTTGTGCGTCGAATTTAATAAATAAATAAATAAATAAATAAAAATTCGAAAGTGGTGGTACTACCCCAGAACGGCAGACTGGGCTGATAACATTGAAATTACGTATATTTAAGTTTAAAATTTAAGTAATTTCAATGAAATCGGTTCTATCGATTGAGTCGTTTTTCAGTTGACCGTAACCGCAGACATATCGTCTAAAAACGACTTGAAAGCTAATCTTTAAGTACGTTGTGACAAACCAATAAATGTATGCATTTTTCTTATTTTGCAAGTGAACAGTAGTTATAAAATAAACGACTTTTCTTAGAACCGTGCTTGTATGAATTAGGACTTAATGCTGTCTTGGACATGTTAGGGCGTTTATGCACTATTCCTGAATATCCATTATTAAATTTTATTTTTGTTAAGTACTCGTATTTAACTTAGTGCTTGTTTCGAGTTGGTATCATAACGTGCCTTTCATTCCTTCCATCGCATTTTTCTCAAAATTCAGTTCAAATATTCGCGGGCTTGTTCTCTTATCCATAGGGCATACACTAGCGACATCTACACGATTAGCTTCGGCCCAGTCGGGTCCCCAATACAGTCGTTTTCACTTCTCGCGCCAGATTATTAAAATTAAAACCAATGGAATTAATAAATAAATAAAAAAATTCAAGTTAAAAAAATCAGCTGAGTATAATTCGTTATAAATCTGAAGTACGCGAATATGCCTTTATATAAAATATCTGACTTTTCTGTACCTTGTTTTTGACATTTCCCCAAGCTGGGTTTTGGCTAGTATCCCCTGCCTCCAAGTCAGTCAGTGTTGCTAGCCAAAAAAAAGAAGAAGTAGAGTGCTCTTTATAATATTTAGAATTAATGAATTCTTAATTTCTAGTTAATCAGTGTATAACAAACTTTATAAATAAAAGTTGTGGATTGAAAATGCTTTCATAAACTGTGACAAGTTTATGTTGTTTGCTTTTTTTGTTTCTTGTATTTTATTCTTAGACATTCTTTAAGTTTATTAATACATTTAAAATAATCTAGACTCTAGACTATAAATTGTGCTGGTCTATAGATTATTAATTATTTCGATGTAAAATTAGATAGATTTGTTAACAATGGTAGACGGGCTTGATGGTGAAGACCTCAAGCCGGCATAGCGGAGGCGACTGTTGCCTGTAGTAATTTCTCTGTAGCACTTGTTTCCATTCATGGACCGCACTCAAGGTTAACATCAGGCGGAGTGTAGTAATTTGTCAGCATTTTGTTTCTGTTCAATAATTTAATATGTATATTGCATTGATATATACAATTAGATGTGCAATAACGCCCTCAGTGTGACGCGAGAGAAAAGATGACCACAGTCACTTTTAGGTTCTCTGTAAGCTAGTATTTGACTTGACGGCATTGTCAAATCGTTTGGAGCGGCCTAGGCATGAACGTTATTAGCCAAATCTAGCGTCCTGGTATAGTACAACCGCTTCCAAGTGGTGTTTCAGGATCAAGTAGCCGGGTATAATGAAAGGAGTTTGCGGTTCAATATATTGTATACATTTTATAATACCTAAACCAGCATAGCGGCGACGACAGCTACCTGAACACAGACTAAAAAGTCGTTGTTAGTCAATAGTGAACAATGCGAGCCAAAAAGATACAGATAATCTAAAACTGTGAAAATTTACATACAACAGAATGTCTAGACTTAAGAATCGTGACCTGAATGCGTTTTATTTAAATGACCACCTACTAAGTTATGCGACGAAAAAATGCATGGCTAGGTACTATTTTAGTTTTTTTAATAGTAGCTCGACTTGTGACTACACTCCGCTTGGTGTTAAGCTAAAGAGTGGTCATAGAGTAACCATTTCACTGTATATTCAAAAGTCAACAAAAGTTCGGAATATTCAGCATTTGCCAAAAATTTAATAAAAAAAATTTCTTATTAAAAACATATTTATTAACGGTTTTATGAAACTACAATAAAATACAACATGTAAAACATTATTTGAACAAGCACTTTACTAAACTTATTTATAACCAAAAATATAATTTACAAAAACGTAGACCAATAAACAACATTTAAAATAAAGAATGAAAATGGAAAGAAAAATCGAGAGAATTTATCTATGTATAGCGCTGTCTCTCTTCCGTTACAGAAGGTCTCATATTGAGGGATAGAGGCAGATGTACTTGCACGTGGATCCACTGAATTCGGGAACATATGCTGAAAAATAAAAAACTATTAAATTATCATAAAAATTGAATAGAAAAAAAAGAAATTTAGTGATCGTGGTTTGGAAGGAATAGCGGAAGGCGTGGCTTCGAATCTCACCTCGTCAGTGGCGGTTCTATGGAATTGATTTTTTTAATGACAAAAATTAATTTAAAAAAAATTAAAAAATAGTCCTTTAGGTGATGCAGACATCCGTTTACTGATTGTACTACTTTTTCAAAGTCTTTATCTATTGATAGATGTAATTTGAAAATGATGTAGTGACGAGGATCGAGAAAAGAACGCTTCGATGGTTTGGGCATAGAAAAGATGAGTGAAAGGAAATTGACGAAAAGAATTTATAAATCTGATGTAAATGTATGCGTTAAACAAGCTAGACCCAGAAGGGTGTTTCCGAAAGCTGAGATGTTTAGTGCCCAAAACCGTCTAGGTTGTATGAAGAGAATTGTAGATGTGAAGGAAGCGAGGGAGTTGTGTCAGGATCAGGATAGTGATGTTACATTGCCTCTGCCTATCTCTATGGGTAAAATGCGTTGCTTTTGATGATCATTTACTTACTTTGAAAGCATCCAAATCTCTACTTAGATCATCATCGGAATAACCCTTCATAGCTTTTGTAGCGACAGGACCCATGTAATTATTAACAACAGCGAATTCAAATAGCGATAAGAAAACGAATACTGAACACGACGACATCCAAACATCTATAGCTTTGACATATGAGACTGGTGGTAAATTCTGTTGCGACTGCGTGTTTTGAGTAGCTGAAAAAGTTTTTTATTTTTTTTTATTTTAGCTCGTCATATGAGCTAGAGTGCGATCCATGAACGGAGGTGACTGCTGTCAGAGAAGGGGATCTACAGACAGCAGTCGCGTCCGCTATGCCGGCTTAATGAGATACGTCTTCACACTGCGCTTGAAGGATCCCATGTTATAGGAAGGGGGAAAGACGTGGCTGAAAAAGTTAAATAAATCGTTCTTTTATTACACGACTTATAGTATAACGTAAGGATATATTAACCCTTAATTACTCGCATGGGGTATATTTTACCCCATGACACATCTGAAGCGCCATATCTCCGCCATTTTCAAATTTACTCTCACACAGTTTTCAGTAGCTGCCTAAATACCTCTTCCTATCACGGAACAGTCGAAGGTGCCGCTCTGTACCATATTGTTTTGTCAGGAGAGTGCTCTGAGGTATATATTACCCCACACGAGCGTTTGTGTAACTTTAAGTATGCGAGTAATTAAGGGTTAAGTATATTATATTAACCATATATTAGACCCAGCCAGTATCATAGTTGGGGGAAGTTTGACCATATGGTCGGCTTGGTTAGTTACAAAAGAGCTAATTAAAATATCTTACCCAAAGTCAAAAGCGAGGTAACACCAAGTGTAACACGAGCTGGTATTGCTTCCGGCTTGATCCAGAAAGATATCCACGACATAACCACGATCAGTGCAGAGGGTATATACGTGTGGAATAAATGGTAACCAAGACGCCTTCTAAGATGGAACACTACACCCACACATGTAAAATTACCTGTTGATTTATTTATCGGTACAATATAGACAATATAAAATATTGGTAGGCAGACTAATGATAGTTATTAGCACAGTTTGCCGTCCTGGGACAGTATCATCAGTTTTAGGTGTAATTTAGGAGTGTGCAATGTGGATACTGTCAAGTTATATATTCAAGTCGGCATAGTGGAGGCGACTGCTGCCTGCAGATATTTCTCGGTGGCAACAGTTGTCTCCGTTCATGGACCGCACACTAGCTGAGCTTTAGACGATTTATAAAGTTGAGTGTACCTGTAGAATAAGCGTCAGTACAGTCAGTAGTATAATTCTTAGAAATATCCAATTGTGGTAATTCTATAGTTGGAAACACAACTAGTGGATCAGTTAGGTTCCAAATAAATACTAGATCTTGTACTGTGTGAGATACTGAAATAAATAGGAGATTAATTTTGTTTATTTAGCGGAATCCGCAATTGAGCGGCGCGGACCCAACTCGGGCACCTGTCTTTACGTTACTGTCACATAAATTAATAGAAACAATATTTGGCAGGCTGCGCAGCTGCTTCGCGCCTTTCAGGTGCGTATCGGCTTTACTATTAAAGTATAATGTAAACTGAATAGAGAAATAAATAAATAAACAAGAATCTGCGGTGAGGCGCGCGTAACGAGAGGAGTGTGCACTGTCAGTCTAGATGATACATGCTCGTCTCCTCAAGCTGACATAGTGTAGGCGATTGCTGCTCGCACAGGTTTCTCTGTAGTAGCAGTTGTTTCTATTCACGGACCGCACTCTAGCTCTACATCAGGCTGAGCTACAATATAAAAAAGTGAGGATTGAGCCCACTTCACAGTAATATATTCTGACCAATAAATAATTATTGGTGCTTTGTGTGATCGTGTCGAAAGTCCCCTGTTCCATGGGTAGATATCGACAGATTTCTCCAACATATGCCTGCCAATTGTTGACCAAGCTACCTATTGCCTATTTTAATATATATTCTAGACTTACGACTCTCAATCATCATCCAGCAATCTTGTGTGTCATGGGGATAAGATTCAAATTTCATTGCACATGATAATACTAGTGTTAATCTGTAAATAAAAAGACATATAGCAAGAAACAACGTGCTTGAGGCACGCAAAACACTTTTGTTAAGTTGAAAGTTTGCTGACAATACTATACTATACAAACCCCGTAAACAAATAAATATATAAACCAGAAGTTGTATACTTGAGGAGATGAATGTGTACTATCCAGATTGACAGTGCACACTCCTCTCGCTATACCTGAATACTTTCAAACTGCTCCAGAAACGCGACAAGGTCACTTCACGGGGTCTACATTCGAAAGTGGTGGTACTACCCCAGAACGGCAAACTGGCCTAATAACTATGATCTTTCTGCCTATCACTCTTTAATAGTGCCTATAGGCACTGAGCGTCCAAAGCACATTTAACAAAGTTACATTGGTACCGGTCAGAATTTAGCGTGGTTCGAACACCGCACTCATTGATCGTGAGTTCGCGTTTCTTACCGCTAGACCACGGCCTCTCTTAAACGTGTTTTTTATATATTTCGATGATGTTTTGTGTTTTAACAAATAATGGTACTATATTAGTTTTATGACTTCAATAGTTTTATGTCTTCATGACTTCTATTAATTGCTTCCGAAACATGAAGTAATTTTGGCGACCGTGACAGGACTCCGTCACGTCCATTGCAATTTGATCCAAAAACATTAAGAATTTAATACTCGAAATTGGCAGAATTGTCGTTGTTATGACATTTGAGGCCATTTAATAAAAGAAGAAGACACCTTTGTACTTACTTAGACATATAAAGTAACGTTTTGTCGTGATAAAGCCATAGATAATGATTAGGTATGCTCATCTCATGGAAAGTGACTTTTTTCGCGTTTTTAAAAAAACAATCCGGTCTCCAAATACTATTCAACCAATCAACGTCGAGTATTCTATATTCCTCATGCATATTTTCTGGTAGTCTTAGTCGTGGGTCTCTCCATGATTGGGCTAGAAATATGTCTGCTACATATGTCTAAAATGTATAATAGGTTAGGTTGTAAATATTAATGTAAATATAATACTAATAAAATAGAGTGGTATGCCCAGTCTGCTATTCCTTAAAGTTTAAAGCTGTAGAGTCCGACATAACCCTGGTGCCGTCTCCAAGGATCTGGGCATCCGTAACGTGGATTTCAGCACGTAAAACAAGGGTTGTATATTCCAAAAATTAATAAAAAAATATCTAAAAACTGTAATTTATTTAATCTTCTAAAAAAACCATCTTACCATACTTTCTTCGTTTATAGAATCCAATGACAAAACAGTGACATGGAAATAGACAACAGTGGGTTGTCCCTTAAGTTTTGGGGCTCGATTCTTATCATAATATTTAGCTTTGACTGGCAATATGTCGCGTAATGATAATCGCGATTCCGAGGTCAGTTCTACTTCTTGATATGACTCGTTTGTTCTGAAAAGGTAAAGGTATTTTCTATGTTAATGGTAGGTAGTTCGTCGTCCTGAGGTAGTACCACCCGTGAAGTGACCTTGTCACGTTACAGGGTTAGTTTGGAAGTAGACAAGTATAACGAGAGAAGTATGCACTGTTAACCTGATGGTACATATTCGTTTCCTTAAGCCGACATAGTGGAGGCGACTGCTGTCTGCAAAAATGTCTGTGTGGTAGTCGTTGTTTCCGTTCATGGAACGCGCTCAAGCTCAACATCAGGCGGAGTGTTGATACATAAAAGCAAAAAAAGAGAACATTTTCAGCTCAAAAATTAGCCGTCAGGACTGCGCAGTCCAATATTCAACATGTTGCAGACTGCACAGTTTTGGAGTAGGGATTAGTAGCTTGGCATTTGACCAATTAGGTTCGTTGGTTTGCACGAGCTTGTCCTTAACTTCTTACACAGTAATGAACACGACAATTTGTCCTACGTGGTTGTCTGTACGTGTGGTCACTGTGGCAGTCTTGCTTGTGGTTTTGTCTATGCAAGACTGAGTGTGTAGCCGTAACATTTGTATCGACCGAGATTTTTTGGAAGATTCGAAAACAGGGTCGCTTACAAACCCTAAGAAACTGTGTGAAAAGGTGTAATAATTAAATAATTTTTTTACTTACAAAAAACTAACAGCGGCATTTTGAATTCTTTGACAGTCAATATAAGCTATAAAATTGTTTATTAGAATCAGAATTAAAATCATATTCATTTCCGACATATTTTTTTTTATTATTCGAAACATTATTATTTATTTTCTCTTCCTTGATAATGTTGATGGGATATCCTTATTTTTATCTGATACTGTTGCATTATAGGCTGAAAAAAACGGTGAGAAGTTTTTATTTGTAACTTTAATACTATGGGAATTAACAAGTTTAAGATGTCCTGAAATTTAATATAATAATGCCACCATCAGTATCATCTAGATTGACAGTGCACACTGCTCTCGTTTTACCTGGCTACTTTCTGAGCGATCAAAGTACATATAACAAAGTTATATTGGTACCGGTCAGAATTAGCGAAGTTCGAACACGGGTGTCATCTGCGACAGTTTTGTTGACCACCTCAACTATGCACGACGACTGTTGTTCAAATCGGAACCCAATTGGTCGTACTATCACGACATTTCATAGTAATTTAGTACTTTCAACACACGACCACTTTCAAAACAACGAAGAATAAAGAAAAAACTTGCGAGTAAACTATTATTATATTTTTAGTTACAGGTGTCGATGAGGGGGCACTTAATCCCCCGACAGGAGATACCTTGCACGACGTTTAAATTATAACGTTATAGGGTTTCTCTATGAAATAGTAAAACTGCATACTTTGAGACATATTGAAAAATGGAGTTTGCATTGTGCATGATCGTAGAGCTTGCATTGGCCATTGTTCCTGTCTATCCTTGCGGGTCTTAAGGCGTTGTAGATAAATCTAATTTCGTTTAATAATTTCACATTTTAATTTGTTTTTGAAAGCTGACTACACTCCGCCTGACGTTACGTTATAGTGCGGTCCATTATGGAGACAGCTGCTACCACAGACAAATATTTGAAGGCAGCCTTCTCCACTATGCCGGCTTGAGGAGACGACTATTCACCATCCACTGACTTGTCCCTTTTTTACATGTCCTGTCACCCCTTCGTTATACCTGGTTACTTCCAAACTGTGAGCCTGTTAATATTTCTTTTTTTTAAATTTATCGACTAAGATCCAAAACTGTGTAAGCAATTCTAATATTCTATTTTTTTTTAAATTGTAGCTCGGTATGTGACAACACTCCGCCTGATGTAAAGCTAGAGTGCGGTCCATGAATGGAAACAACTGCTACTACAGAGAAATCTGTGCGGGCAGCAGTCGCCTCCACTATGCCGGCTTGAGAAGACGAGCATGTACCATCTAGATTGACAGTGCACACTCCTCTCACTATATCTGGCTACTTTCAAATTATTCCCGAAACGCGACAAGGTCACTTCACGGGTGTTACATTGGAAAGTGGTGGTATTACCCCAGGACAGCAGACAGGACGAATAACCATCATCAGTCTGCCTACCACTCTTTAATGAGCGACCAAAGTACATATAACAAAGTTACATTGGTAGCGGTCAGAAATTAACGAGGTTCGAACACGGGTCTCATCGATCGTGAGTTCACGCGTCTTACCGCTGACCACGACCGCCTCGCACGCCGTTTCTCGTTGAGTGGTAGGTTATTAGCATAGTCTGCTGTACCATCCCGAAATGGTACCACCACGGAACACCCGTGAAATGATTTAGTCGCGTCGAAGTAGCTAAATAACGAGATAATTGAAGAATTTTCTTTGTGGTAGCTGTCGTTTCCGTTGATGGACCGCACTCTAGCTTAACATCACGAAGAATGTTGTCATATGCCGAGCTAATATATAAAATCCACGCAGCCCCGGATCTTGATTTTATTCGAGGCGGGGCAAAAATTGAAAAATCCCGCCCCCGCCCTATGCTTATGCGCCCCGCAAAAAATAATTTATGTGCTTCAAGTACTAGACGTTTCTGTGGTCAAATTTGCTTTAATGATGAGTTGAGTATTTTGCCGCCCTCTAAAATTGCCGCCCGGGGCATGGGCTGAATCCACATATATCTAAAACTAATTACATACCTTTTACTGTATCACCTACAGTTTAAAATAAACACCTATTGTTTTTAAATGAATTAAAACTTGCGAATTTATTTTTATTTTCTTTTATTTGTACACATTGTTTTATTTACTTGTCACGAAACACCAAAACGTAACGCTTACACCACGTCCCGTCTCCGTTTACACTGTACCAAATAGAACTGTATACTTTTTTAAATTGTATTATAGCTTGGCATATGACAACACTCCGCTTGATGATGTAAAGCTGGAGTGCGGTCCATGAATTGAAACAACTGCTGCTACAGATAAATCTCTATGCCGATTTTAGGAGACGAGTATGTACCTTCTAGATTGACAGTGCACACTCCTCTCGTTATACCTGGCTACTTTCAAACTGTTCCTGAAACACGACAAGCTCACTTCACGGGTGTTACATTCGAAAGTGTTGGTACATTTTTTTTATTTTCTTCTGACTGTAGATTGCGAATTAGTATCAGGCATTTAGCGTGATTTCTTTAAGGGATATGATAGCTGTTACTTTAGACGTTACTTGCAGTACGCACACGGCACAAACATTCATAAATTTTTATATAGTAGAAGACATAGAGATATATACTAGAGGTGTAAACTTCATACATTTGACATAAAAAACCGTAGGCTGCTTCAAACGATTTGACCTAAACGTGGCTGTGGCCATGTTTTCTCTCGCATCACTTTGGGAGCGTTATTGCACATCTAGTTGTATATACTATAAGAGTATATGGTAGAAGGTTCAAGCACTAAGTAAATTATGGATTTCTTTTTTTTATTCAAATGCTCACTGTCAGCAAGTGCTTGTGTCATAGTGTGCATATTTGTCTCTCTAAGCCGGCATAGCGGAATCGTATTTTCCAGTGGTAGCAGTTGTCTCAGCCCGTGGATAGTACTCAAGATTAAACATTAGTTAATGCTTTTAAATAATATTATTAATTACAATGCTATTTTTTTATTAATCAACAAACTTACATTTTTTTTTATCTATCTTCAGGATGGGTTTGATGTAAAGAAACGTTTGATAGACTACTCAATAACCCTGTCACTTATTTTTATTTGGTACGGCTTTCGTAGCTGTAGGAGCGACATCGTAATATAATTTGATTAGCAAGTATGGATCGATGTTGTTGTGTGACAAGTGGTGAATATCCTTGAACTATATACACTGTCGTGCAGCAAAATCGGGTCAATTAATAAATACATATTATTAGATTCTGATTATTTATTGAATTAAAATGTAACTGAAAACCTGTGAAAGTGACATTATCGCGTTTCGGGTTCAGTTTGGAAGTAGCGAGGTATAACGAGAGCTGTGTGCACTGTCAATCTGACATAGCGGAGGGTGGCTTAGCTAGGGGGTGAAAATAACCCCTATATTTAAATATTATAAACATATATTTATTTAAAGCGAGTTATCATTTTTTTAATTTTTGTGGTGACCTTCGAAATAACGACTTGGGTTTCCACCACTTTGGGCATGAGCCCAGATCGTGATGATTGTTTTAGCTGTTAAGGTGACATCACCACAATATACAGCATGATTTAAAAAAAACAATAAATTCACTGTAGGTTATTCTCACAGAATAACCCTTCTTTATTTATATAAACTTTAATTTATTTACATATTTGTTTCCTCCTAATTAATTTACAATCAATATATTCAACGTTTTAGAAAATACAAAAAAAAAATTAAAACAAATATCTTTAAAAAAAATAACAGATTCATTTTTTACAATTTAACTTAAATGTAGGGAAATTGCTGGACTAGGACCAATTTTTTTAAAAATTATTATTATCAATTTCATAGTGTACTTTTTAAGTGCCAGATTAGTACAATGGGATATTTAAGGGTCAGTAGTTTTAAGTTACAAGAAAACCATAACCTAGGTTCATTCTCAGCAGTTCTACATAAAATATATTTAAAATTAATATTAATGCAACCTTAAAACAAAACTATATTTAAATTTAAAAACCATCCAAATTTTTCTTTCAAAGTTTTCTTACAGAATTCTGGTGAAAATACCTCCTATTAAATTTTTTATTTATATGTTAATTGACTTTAAATAAACAATTGACAAATAAATAATTAATTAGACCCAAGACGGTGGTAATAAAATTGGTTCCAATAAAAAAACCGCTAAGAATAAACCTAGACTAGCGCCCATAACATCCCTTGTATAGGTAATCTCTTAACAAACATCCTATATAACTCGACATAGCCTCTACCTACCTCTATAGTAGACAGACTTGTTTATACAATTGTAATTAAATCTTACACAATATTGTTTATCAATAAAAAAAAAAAGTACATCTTTTTTGAAAGAATTTGAAAATTCTTTTGTTTTGTCAAAAAATTAACTAATTGTCGAACATAAATAAACTATTGGTTATTTTTTGACATCTAAACAAGTTTATAGATTGAAACAATAAAGAGGAAGACTAAAAAGTGGACCCGACAAACTAGGGCTAACTGACACACACGTACGTAAACGAGTGGCAGCATTTTGTCTCCCTCCCGTTGCAGTCTATCTTTGTCTCCTGTAGATGAGTACGGTACTGTAATTGTGTGGATGACTGCGTGTAGTTGTGTCTTTGAGTAGTAAATAACAGAGAACGTACTGTATCTTCCTCTTTTGTTTTAATCTATAAGCTTACAAAACACCAAAATTCAGGAAAATAAACTACCTAATCATGTTTTAAATTGCCACAGATTTACTGAACGTTTCGCAGCAGACTTCACGACAGACCATGAAATAACGTTATCTCTAATTATACCGGTATTCCGTTGTTTTAATATCGATAACGAAAGTAACGAAAAAATAACGTTATTCCGAAACGAACGAAATTAGTGCAGAAACGTTATTAAAAACGGTATATTACTTTTTAAAAAATTGTAAAACAGCCTGACGATCGGTGGTCTGCTAAGACAGTTCTATAAATGTATAAGTGGTGGATGAAGCTTGGATTAAATATAAAAGTTACATCAATTCAAAGACAATTCCCTTGTTTTGTTTACAAACAAAAATAAACACTATAGTCATGGCATTAAAATCTATATAAATATATCAGAAATAATTATACAGTTATTAAAGTAGATTAAATACTAAGTTTCTATACAGAAAAAGTGCACAACATCAAGTGGTGTCAGTCTATAATAGGTTGGATGGATTTTTTTTTAAATTTTATCCTTTTACAAAAAAATTAAAAATAAAACAAGCTAAATGTAAAGGTGCACTACGGCAGTGTCCAATATTGAATATAGCTTTTTTTTAAATAAAACGAGGGGTTTGCTTTAACTTTAGTTTAAATATTACGCGAAGATGTTTAAAGCATAACCTAAAATAGAAAATCACAGTTTTCGAAAATTACATTTGAACAAAATGCAAAAATTTATTCAAAGAATGCCATGATATGAACAAAAATAGATAGAATTAGTAAGGTCACACTGGAAGTCTATTAGAATCTAATACGCTATAACATAGTTTATATATACAAAATTGCTATCAAATGTTGCCCATCAATAAAATAATTACGCTCGCAACACTGAAAACTTGAGCCGTTATATTTAAATAGGATCACAGTGGAAAAAGTGATTTAAATTTAACGATTACGAACTAATTGTCTATAAATATACATATATAAATATATATATGGCAAGTACTACAATATCTATCACTGTTCATACAACCCGTGTTCGCTAACACGACAAAGTCTATACAAACTACCCCCATAAAAAATCATACTAGTTTTTGTACACAGTTCACACTAAAAACATCACTATTTTAAACACTTTTAAAAACTAGGTTGCGATACAGTCCTCGGGTTTCCTGTCTGCGGCTGGTAAACGTCATAAGAGTTATGTGGCTCCAAGTGACACACCACATTGTTCTCACCATTGAGGACGGCAGCCAACGCCCTCATATTATTCTCCTGAGGCTGATGATAAGGATGTCCGATAAGCCTTCCGCTTTCATAATGTCGAGGGTCATACGAACGATCCAAACTATCCCACTTTCCACCACCATACTTCCCACTACCGTAATGCTCCTCGTGGTGATGCCTTTCACCGGGACTGTATGAAATCAAGGGTCTGTGATCGCCGTAGAATTTAGAGCTGGAAGACCCGTGATGTCCAGGATTCTGTCTGCAATTATCTGGTCCTGAGTTGTCATCGGACATATCGGACATTAGGGTCTCGTTTCTTTCGATTTCTTCGTAAACGGGATCGTCTTGAATAACACGAAACTCTTGTTCAGAACCTCTTCTGTATATTCTTCCTTGTTGCGAAGCTATTTCAGAATAAGTATGGTTAATATTTTGACTGCCATGATGATGATGATGTTTCCGCCTATCGTCTTTGTAATGTTTGCGGAATATCATCTCTTGAGACCCCGGCGAATGTTGTGACATATAAACGTGTGGATTCCTAAAATCTCCTTGATTGTAACTTCTTGTCGTTTGATAACCTTGAGGATGATGAAGAGGACTCTCTTCGTCTTTGACCATGTGTCGTGGTGACCCTGGCGCCAGGGGAGCATCGCAGTCACTGTACGGACTGTGTATGTGATTTTGTTGAGTTAACTGGCGAGATAGCGTGTCGTGATGAGGGAGTGTCGATGTACCGGGATGATGTTTAGAAGAAGTGTTCTGTAGAAAAATAATTTTATGTTAGAATTTATTTTTATTTAATAGTTAAAATTCTAATTAAATTAAAGATATTTCATGTCCACGAATGAAAAGAAAAACTCTATGTTAAAGTGAAACGTGTCATTGGTGATTTTTACAATCAATCAAACATGTGTCCATAAAATCTTGCTCAATCTAAATTCTAGAACTACAAGCAATTTTTACACTAAATCCCTTACAAAGAAGAACTATTTTAGAGTAAAATTTTATGGAATAAAACGTGTTATTCTAAATGGGTGTATTAGAAGGAGATGAGGAAGGGGGCATAACAACTAGAAATGATACATGCTTTTTGAAATTTTTTAGTTATGCAATCTTACTCGGTTAAAAGAAAAATCTGGAAATAAAAACGGCAATGTACAGCTTAATATAGAATTGTTATGAGTTAAGGGTTGAGGTCATGCAATAGTGATGTGTCTTAGTGATTATTGGAATATTTTAAACGTTTAAAAAATTCTAAACATGAATATTCTGTAAAGAAAAGTGTCCAGGACGCTATCCGTCAAAGGAAAGAATGAAAAAAAAAACCACAAAAAGCACCATTGTTCAGGCCACCCTCCCCTCACCTTCCAAGTATTAATCCCACCACCAATAGGATTCGCCATAACACCCCAGTCTCCATTCCCAGACATTTTGACACAAGATGGTGAACGTGACCGACTTTGATAGTCATTTGGGTCTAGATTATTTCTATAGCTGAATTGGCTATGCATTGACGCAATGCTCTGGGAATGTGAGGCCGAGTGAGGTATGTTTTGTGGCGTCGGAGCGCGTTGATTGGCTCTCAGTTCATCGGTAGGCACGTAAATTGGGGCGGTCGGGCGAAAGCTCCATCGACTCATCTCCGGTTGTAAATTGTAACTCTGTCATATAATATATAAATATTGTGTTAATAACGAAGATATTTCGTCAGCTTTTTTCTGAATGCACTTATTACCTTTTAGTATTGTAACACTCTTTTGTTTTTTGGACTGACACACAAAGGGATAATTTTGTATTTAATTCCATAGTCATCTGCATTTACCATTGACCTCTATATTAATCAATACAATTTGATATGAATTTGAGACTTGAATTTAATTATGATGTCTAAACGTCAAAAATGAAGCTGATGACGATGTCCATCGAAATGACATCAACAATTGATTATTGGATTTAACCCTTAAATGCATATTGTTGCCAAAAGTATACAATACTATTTTTTTCAAAATATATACTCTTTATTAGTACCTAAATTTCCTATAATATACGATTTTATTAATTCAAAACAAAACATCATGCATTTAAGAATTAATTTTGATAAAAACAATTCAGTTAAAAAATTGTACGTACGCAAAATTGTGTTTCAATACTTTGGTAATAAGGATTAAAATCGTATATTACATTAAATGACTCAGTAAGTAGACAAGCAAGTATACAAAAAGTAATTAATGACGAATAATCTACGGGTTTGATGGTAATATATATGTACATAATTATATATGTATATAGAAAATATTTGTGTATAAAGTATGCATTACATTTCTTTTATAGAGATAGGATTTCTTTACTAGATTTAAAGCTTTATTGCCTAAGAAATAGATCTCAAAATCTAACCACCACACCACTAAGAAGTATTAATAGGAAAAGATAGAAATTAAGTGTTTTAGTGTTGCCAACAAATTATTATTATTAATGTTAGTAGATAATAGCTCGTTAAGGACGAAAAACTTCTCAACTACCGAACTGATATTTTAATGGTAAGTTAGCCGCAGTTGAATTGTCAAGAGAGAAATTTGGTTAAGTGTAATATTAAAGAATAGTATTAATTTGTCTTTTGTATAGTAGCTCGACAAGTGGCATCATCCACCTGATGTTACGCTAGAGAATGCCATCTATAAACGGGAACAATTGCTACCACAGATCAATATCTGCAGTCCCTTTCCCTATGCCGGCTTGAGGAGACGAATTTGAATCATCCATTGATAGGGCAAGAAATGGGACTATGTTACTTGAAAATGGCGATACTACCCCAGAACCACAGACTGGGAAAGAATTTAAACTCTTTTAAAATTTGTTTTAGAAATATTATTAATTCCATGTTTTAATATTACACGCTAGTAAATATTTCTCAGACAATCCTGCCGCGGTGTTGCCAGTTTAAATTAAAAATTCCCATAGAAAATAAGCTCGATGCAAAAACATTCGGTAGTCGAGTCTTCGTACTTAAGGTACGGTTAGAAAAAATAGTAACTAAAAACATAAAACAACTTACCATTTTAGAAAAACACTCTTTATTTTTATTTTTAAAATTCCGAGTGTTTTGTTAACCCTTAAAATGTTAGTGTGTAGATTAATTTACACAGAATTCGTAGACATAAAATACCCTTTTTAAAATTTAATTTTAAACAATTTACAAACCAATGATTAGTTACAAAACACAAAGCCAAATAGTGGTTGGTGGTTCGGATTATAATTTGCAATAATTTTACAGTGATTTTTATAATCAAAATCCTATCTCTCGTAATGCATACGCACCTTGCTGGACATTTTGTCTGTAACCCTGCGGATATCTCCCACTGCCTGTATTAATATTTCTCAAATGTGCCATAGGGGCCGTGTCTCTTTCGGGCATGTTATGACCAAAATTGGCCCCTGTCGCGTTTAGTGTTGGACCAAAATTAGGGTTGTACCCTTCTTGTGAATTTCTTCTTCTGTTGTGATAGCTATGAGCCGCAGCCGCCGCCGCTAGTGATGCGACAGCGGAATTGTTTATGACATTATTATTATTATGATTATTATTATTAACTACCACGTTTAAGTTGTTAATAACAAGATTGTTCGTCGTCGAAGCTGATACTGAGGTGCTCGCGGTACTCTGTACGGAATAAATAATTTATTTTTATATATATTTTTTTCTTTTTTAATTATTTATTTTACCGACACCGTTTTTTTTTTTTTGTTAAATCCCCTCTTCCCTATTTTTATTTAAATTATAATGTTAGTCACAATAATTAATTAAAATTAAAATGTAACTTGATTTTAGTTAGTACACTAAAATCAGTTTACATCTAAACTGAAATGTTCACGGTCTTTTCTTCACCTAATTATCGTAGCATTTTCCCTCCAACATATTTATTATTTCTTATCTAATCTAATGCTTTTTGAAGTAATATCTCAGTTTATTTCACAATAGAAACAGCGACGTTAATTAGATGAAGAACTACCGAACAAAGGATGACTAAGTTAACCCTTAAAAAACGTACCGTAACACCGTCTCTAGGATCCACAATATCTTCAGTCTCAGCGGCCGCACTCTGATGATATCGTCGGCTTTTAACTGAACCCTGTCTACCATCCACGTGGTTAGAGGAGGAAGCCGTAGCCGCGTTAACGTGTTGGGTATTAGGCAACGGTTGTGTCGATATCGACTGTCCCGTCAGGTATAGGCAGCAAGACAACCACGGGTACCGTCGGCCTAGACGTATACATTCTTTTTGGAACTGAAACGGAATTAATTAACATTTTTTTTATTTTAGTTTTTTATGGCATTATAACAATTTGCCACTGTCAAATTAAATATCTGTATTACTTTAATATTTATTACATTTAATATATTAGGTGATCTCTCTTGAATTATATTCCTAAACTTGTGTTTCTTCGAGTGTTAATGTGTAATAATGGTGGATTATTAACCATTAAGTGTTCGTGAACGTGCGTCAGTGTGGGCAAACGATTCAAAAGAAGATAACGTTTTCATTTTCCCTCCAAAACTCCATACGAAGTTTTAGTAATGATTCTACCACTTTACTGAAGCTATTTTTGACTTGACTTGGACTCGACCTGACTGTTTAGTGTGATGAATGAATGACCCGTGACGCACAATAATAGTTATGGAGAACAGAAAACTAGACGATGTGAGTGAGTGTGTAGTCTCCTCAAGCCGGCATAGCGGAGGGGATTGTGTAGATTTACATCAAGTGTCTACAAAAAAAAATTTTATAATACAAAATAGTTATTTTTTTAATACTCACAATTTCATTTTGCAGGCAATGGAATATAAATATAAAGAGCCCTTGCAAAGAGTTCAATATTGTGAAGGCGTACGCTATACCCTTCGTTTGCTCGTTCAGATATAACAGGCCGAATGTCCAAGTTAAACCGAGTAAAAACGCCAACACCAAGGAACTATTCAGATAGACCCTGAAAAGGTAATGAACGAATGTAAAAATACGAATAAAACGTGTTACACGACTAATCCTAAAACGTTATTTGCAATCTTTTTTTAATATTAGGTCTTTAATTATTATGTTTTATTATCTATATCATGAACGGCCAAGGTCCGAAAAAAAATGTTAAACCGAAAACCATTTCAATATAACATTTGAATTAACGTATTTTTTTAATCCCGTCTGAAAAAAAAACTTAAAAATCGAGGGGATATTTGAAAAAACTTGAAGGACATTGGTCCACTAACTATATTATCCAAAAAATATAGCTGTCATCATATGGACCTTCCCAATTGAGATATATGTGGTAAGTTGAGTTAAAACAGTTTCGGTCTAAGGTCTGCGATATATCTATTACAGTTATTTTACAATAAAATGAAAGATATAGTAAAAAAAAACAAAGCTAAAACCTACCTTATTTTGTAGAGCTTAGAGTTCTCTTTAGCCTTAATAGAGACAGTTGAATGATGACACATCCTGTATATAACCATACTTAAACAAATCCAGTTAGCCTGAAAATAAAAAAAAACAACCACTATAAACCTATCATTTTAAATTAGCGAGTAGCTTTTAATAGCTTTCTAGCTGAAGGAGATGTTGGTACAGATAGGATATAATTATCTAATAAAAAAAGGATTTAAAGAAATAAGTCAGACTTTAAAGAAGAAAAAGTCCAAAGAAGAAAAAAAAAATTGCCATCTTGGGCGGTAGCACTTTCACTACACTCGTGAAGTGACCTTTTGGAAGTAGCCAGATATGACAAGACTGCTGTCTGTAGTAGCAGTTGTTTTCGTTCATAGGTCAACATCAGGCGCAGTGTTGTCATATGCCGAGTTACAATTAAAAAAAAACTTACCGCCAAAACTAAAATGACAGGTCCAACAAAGCTCATGACAAAAAGCCTATCAGTAGTTAACCAGCAGTGTCTTCTCGTGCCATATCCTTGAGGGTAGACGGCGGCCGAAGCGAACACAACAAGAGCTGGTGCCGCGTACGCCGCAGCACAATACCAACGAGCTCGTGGTCTTTCCGATTCGAATACTTCAACCAACATCGCGTAGAGATGGAATCCTGAAAAATAGAGAAATTATAAACGTTAGAACCTCTTGAATGAAGTGACGTCACAATAATATTTAAAAAAAAAAATTATCTCAAAATAAGATACATCTTGTTTATCATGCATCATCAGAGGACGGATCACACGATCGATGAGACCCGTGTTAAACCTAGCTAAATTCGGCCCGGTACCAATGTAATTATGTTACATGTGTTTTGGTCCTCAGCGCCTGTGATACAAACACTAGCTTAGTCAGGCATTAAAGAAAAAAATAGCTGTAAACGCCTACTCAAGCCGGCAAAGCGGAGACGACTATTATACTATAATTTTAAAATTATGTGTTCAGAAAAGATAATGTAAGAATACCTAAGATAGTTTTAAGATTTTGATAAACTTTACTAAACTAAATTTTTGTCTATGAAATAACCGTTCTGCAGTACTGGCCATTACGTAGCCAACGACAAATACATATTGAGCGACCGAAGTACATATAACATATATGATCACGGACAGAAGTTAGCGAGATTCAAACACGGGTCACATAGATCCTGCGTATGCTATACTGCTTATGTAGAATAGAAAAAAATAAACACGGTTTTACCTTCCAAAAACATCCAAGCAAAGGCAGCCAAAAAGAAATAATGTAACAGCCCAGCGATTACACCACAAAGGACCCTGTCTTGTGTCTGATCAATGCCACACATGAATATAACTTCAGCAATAAGCAGACATCCGCACAAATTCTTGTGTATTAGGACGCGGTCGGACTGAAAATAAAAAAAAATAGAATAAAAAATATTCAAAGTTTGGTAGACAGTCTGCCTGTGAAGTAATCGGGATCAGTTTGTCCAGTAGCCAGGTATAACGAGAGGAGTGTGCACTTTGAAGTCATTCGTCTGCTCAATCTGGTATAGTGGACACGACTGCAGCTTGCAGAAGTTGGACTGCAGTCTAACATTAGAGGAAAAATTGTCATATGCCGAGCTATTAAAAAAAAAGTAGCGAATTAGGGATCAACGAATTAAATCGATTTATATATTAGGCGAGACAATTAAGAATATGACTTGACTTAACTTCACAGACGTCAAATAATTTCATACCACCAGCAAAAAGCCGTTATTAGCCCATCTACCGTCCTGGGGTAGTACCACCATTTTCGAATGTAACACCCGTGAAGTGACCTAGTCCAATTTCCAAGAGGAGGGTGCGTCGACCTCGAGTCGGCATAGAGGAGGCGACTGCTGCCCGTAAATATTTATATGTAGTAGCAGTTGTTTCCGTTCATGGACCGTACTCTAGCTTAACATCAGGCGGAGTGCTGTCATATTTCGAGTTACAATAAAAAAAAAGTAATAAATTCGATTGCTTTTTTGTACTAAGCACATAAAAATGTAGTTTACGCCTTAAATTTGTCATTATCACATTTTAGTAGTTACACATGAGATCTTTTTACTATATTTGTGATGTATACAGAAACAACTGCTACTACAGATAAATCTCTACGGGCAGCCGTCGCCTCAGCTATGCCGGCTTGAGAGACGAGTATGCACCATCTAGATTGACAGTGCACACTCCTCTGTGAAGTATAAAGTACGCTCAAATTGACAGTCTTGACCGTCATATAACTCGTATAGTACAAAGAATCTTGCGCAGTAACATACCTTCATATTTCTGAAGCATTGGAAAACAACAATAGCGGCCAATAAGGCGACAGCTGAAATGGCACAACCAATGAAGGTGAGAAGTTTCAACGCCATCTCATGACCGCTACCCAATGTCGTTCCATGGATATCCATTAAAATCGCGAAGTTTGTCAGATGGGAACACGCGCAACCAGTGTGTGTTAAATTGGACCATTCAACCTGACAGCCTTCTGGAGACCAGCCGCTGAAAAGAAACATATTAATTTGTAAAATGGTTGAACGGAATTCGATGAAAAGTATTAGAGGAAAGGGTAACAAATAATAAAGAAAATTTTAAAGCACAGTGTAAACTCGATTTAACGACAAACTCCTTAAAACGCCGAAATTACTTCACTATGGTTGGTTTACATTGGTGTCCATACAAAATGATACACTCTATGTAGCATCACACCAACTCTAAATAACGCCCACAATATGTCCTTATTAAACAATAAACAGTACTTTCCAGTTGCCAAAATTAATAAGAACTGCAGCTGTGTACGTTCTTTTGCTCCTTTATTGTCTAGCCCGTATTCACCTTGACTGTCGGCATCATACGGATCGAAGATTCTGTCGTTAGGTTGCTATGCAAAATGTTATATATACTTTATTGGTATATTAGTAAAATAGTATTGATTTTTCTTCTCTCTGCTTAACGACAACTCTCTATAACGCTATAAAATGCGCAGTCCCTTCATTGTCGTTATATAGAGTTTACACTGTATTTATTATAGCATAGCGGAGGCGACTGTTGCCTGCAGTCTTTTGTCTATGGGAGCAGTTGTTTTCCTTCACTATTATAGAAAAAAATTAACAGACAGGTAATTAAAGAAACAGTACTCCCTGTCTACGTAATCTTATGCGTAAAGAAACACTCACTGCAGCGTGTAATCCCAAAAAACACAAGCGGGATTTGTTACGTTCTCCGTCTTCAAATGCTTCATTGTTATTCGCACCATTTGCGATAATTGAATATGTCGACCGTTGCCTAAACTGGCTGATATTATCTGCGAAACAAAAATAAATAATTTATACGAAATGGACACGGAGGTCTTTAGGGCTTGATTCTCAGCCCAGTGTGTTAGGCAGACTAAAGATGCTAATAACAGCATAGTCTGCCGTCCTGGTGTAGTATCACCATTTCGTCTCCTCAAGTCGGCATAGCGAAGGCAACTACCGCTATTATAGACAACCTCTGCTTAACATCAAGGGAAGTGTAATCAAATGCCAGGCTATTTTATGCTTGCTATGAATATTAAAGATATAAATTTATTTTATTTTATTGTAGCTCCATGAATGGAAACAACTGCTACTACAGCAAAACCTGTGCGGGTAGCAGTAGCCTCCACTATGCCGGTTTGAGGAGACGAGCATGTACCATCTTAGATTGACCGTGCACACTCCTCTCTCTATTTTGTTACTAGCTTTGTTCCAGGGTTTTGGTTGTTTTTTGTTTGGTTTGTTCTTATCCTCGCATCCATAGTAGGTTTATAATTGATCTATTTCTTAATTAAATGTTTCTAATCACTAATAAACAATACTCGACTGTAGTACAAGGACATAAGGTTAAATTTTCATACTAACCTTAGAATTAAGAATTTTAGTGATATTCTCCTTTTCTTTCTCGGAATTAAGACTATTTGCAGACGGCTCAGAAGAATACGCAGCGAATTGTGGCGTTTTACCAAACACTGGTGGTAGGATTTCTTCTAGACGGTTAAAAGCGAAGAATACTATACGAACTAAATCGCCTTGTCGATTATCTGAAAGAAGAATTAAAGCAGGACTTTTCTTTAGCACCATAAATCTTCTATCAACTATCCTTTTCAAAAGACCTAACCACCTCGGTATACCTCTTTCCATACCAGTCACTACATCGTCTTTGAACTCAGAACGAATTCTTATCACGTTCTTTAGAATTCTCTCGCTCAGGGACACTCCACCACGACTCCATTTCTAGTCTTCCAATTTATTTGACTAGCCAAACTTGTTACTTTGGAAGTCGAGGTGTGTACTCCGAGCGCAAAAAGGGATTAATTCAGGTGTCCAGAAGGAGACGTTAAGTCGTAGATGGAAGAAATATAAGACCAGCTCGTGAATGAGCTACAGAAAACGAATCCAGATTTTTTGCAGACGCTAATGTTCTAGAGCTGTTCCAGACTGATAGTTCCATATAGAAGAATATATACTACTACTACTACTTAGCTCACGCCTTGTTCCCACTGGGGTAGGCGGAAACTATGGAGCGCCAGCGACTCCTCTCTCTACATACTCTTCGACCACATCCATTACTCCCTTCATGCATGCATGTCGGTTGAGGGTGCTCCTCATCTGAACCTTTTTCAGCAGTTGATTGATCTGACTGAGAAAGCTCTTCCTAGGGCGCCCCCTTCCGACACTGCCATCCACTTTCGCACAATAGATCTTTTTTGTTAATCTCCTTTCATTCATCCTTTCCAAATGACCGAACCACCTTAGTATACCCCTTTCCACTCTGGTCACAATACTGTCCTTGAGCTCGCAGCGATTTCTTATCACACTGTTTGGGAAGAAGAATCATCTTACCAAGTAAAGCAGTTTTAGGTATAGTGATTGTGTCTTCGGAGCCTCTCCATTGTTCCTGTGCTATCATCGATGGAAACGTTTCATCACCTACTGTTTTCACTGCTAACACCCTTACCGATAGACCTGTAGAGAAAACATCAAATTACCTTACACAAAGATAACCACAAACTGAGATACAGTGGGGTCTGCTACGGATTGCCAGCAACTTCTGACGGGTTACTTGTGGTTTTCTTCTCGTCATACCTTTCAGAAACTATGTAAAGTCTGAAGATAAGCAAGTGCATGGTAAAGCCATGCTAGTATTTTTTTTAATCTACATTATGAACTTTATCTGACCCTTTCCGAGCAGTTGAGCAAGAAATCTGACCAAGAAATATCTTTCGACACTGCTATCTGATTATTTTAACTAGTAGCTCTATGACTACACTCCTCCGGTAATGATAAGCTAACACATGCGAAACAAATGCTACCACAGAGAAATGTTTTCAGGTAGTATTCCTCTCCACTATACCGGCTTGAGGAGATGAATGTGCAATATTCATTGACAGGGCATTTTAAAGATCTTTTATTAATCCTCTTATCCTTTTAAAATAAGCAAACAATTTCTCAAGTTCTTTCTCTATATTTAAGTATTTACAAAGCTGTTGTTTTTTCAGAGAATATCTCTTAATTTTTCTGATATAATATGTAAAAACTGCGTATAGGTCGGTACTTACATATATTCTTGACAATTTGTAAAATAGTTTTTTCCGTGTGAACAGTACCAGCTAATAAAAATGCGTTTTCTTCTAGCTGTGTGAGAAGATCACTGGCAATACGATTTTGAGCTTCCGGACTTAGATCTGACCACGATGCTCGTTGGCTTTCCTCGAGGAGATTTGAACCTGCAATAATAAATAGTGGTATATAACGTCAGACCCCGAATCTCTGAGCTATTGGCACCAGTACATAAACACCTCAATAATGAAAATTGTAACAGCCAGACCCGAAATAAAGGACTTCCTTTTTTCTTTAATAAAATAAATATCATGTACTATAAGGAGTGGTAAGGCAGACTGATGATGGTTATTTGTCCAATCTGCCGTCCTTGTCGCGTTTCGGGAATAGTTTGAAAGTAGCCAGGTATAACGAGAGGAGTGTGCAATGTCAATCTAGATGGTACATGCTCGTCTCCCCAAGCCGGCATAGTGGAGGCGACTGCTGCCAGCACAGTTTTCTCTGTAGTAGCAGTTGTTTCCAATCAAGGACCGCACTCTAGCTTTACATCAGGCGGAGTGTCGTCACATGCACAGACACATAAATAATAAAAATAAATTATTATATTATGTAGATAAATATTTGTTGCGACCGGCAATCGAATCCGAAACCTCCACATAACAAACTGGCGCACTAACCACTGCGCCACATTCGCATCCGAGACTAATAACTAATAGTTAATGGTCCTTCGAGCCGGATTCTGTCACCCATTACTTTATTTTTAACGTGCCAAACTGAGCAACCAGTATAATACATATAATAAAATTTAACGAGATTTGAACACGAGTCTTATCGATCATGTGTTCACTGCTGCTCCTATTGTTAGACCACGGCCGCTCCAAATTATTTATTTACCTGTTTTAATAACACCTAAAAGCATGTCAGTAACAATGGCCTCCCGTTGGCTTGTATCAATGAAGGATTGTGCATTTTGTGACATTCTTTGCGCAAGTTTCTTCATTATTGTCGTTGTCGTAGTCAAATCTCCACCGTATAATGTTTTTGATGACGTCACCTAAAGTTAATAAATGAATAAATACAATACTTAAAAGTGTGGTTAATAGACTGATGGTGATTGGTTAGTATAGTATGCCATTCTGGCGCAGTACAATCATTATGAATTGGTGGTTTGGAACTAATTTGGAATATTAAGCCGGCAAAGCGGAGGCGACTACTGTCTGGTAGCAGTTGTTTCCGCTCATAGATTGCATTCAGACAGCCACACGATTATTCTGTAGATACATGGATAAAAGAGCGACAACATGTACCGCTCCGTCCATTCGTACTATACATCCATGGTTTGGTCGATAAGACAACAATATTATGTGTAACTTACCTGTGCTAAGTCGTTGCTGATGCTTAGTAGCGACTCCCCTTCTCTGACTCTCGCCTCTAACATGTTTAGCCATACAGAACGACACTGGCTAAGATCTGGTGTAGCATCATGCCATGCTGGTATCGCATCCGTTGCTGAAATAAAATTTACTTTTAAATGTAAAGACATTCTCATTTGGTTGGATTATACGTTGCCCACCTAACTTTATCGGAACGAAAATACTGTTCAAGAATTAATTTACAGACAGAAGAAATTTAATAAACTGTTTCTAAAAGATTGACGGCGTGTTTCGGAATGTCAACAATTTTCTCTCCTTGAGATTTTTCTTTTCATAGTGGCGCGATATGCAACCATCTCCACTGAAAGGTCCCCACCCCAGTCGCCGTCACTATGCTGGTAATAAAACTCTTTGTCTCAAATACCTTAAGATTGAAGGAAGGGGAGCACACAGATCATTTTTGAGTTCACAGTTATTGCATACATGTGGCCTAACCATAATATACTAACCAAATGCATAATCTTTGATGATGTTAGGATTAACACTAGAGGCTTGGGCTTCAGGCATCACACCTATACTTTCACGATAGTCTATTAAGTGGTCTGGAGTATCACCATCGCGACCTATAATGGACAAAATCTGTATTTAGGAATTCTATGATGTGAAGCTAGAGTGCGGTCCATGAACGGAGACAACTGCTACTACAAAGTAATCTTTACGGGCAGTAGTCGCCTCTGCTATGCCGGCCTGAGGAGACGAATATGCACCATCAAGATTGACAATCCACACTCCTCTCGCTACTTTCAGACTGCTCCCGAAAAGCGACAAGGTCACTTCACGAGTGTTACAGTCGAAAGTGTACTTCCCCAAACGGCAGCCAGTAACCATATAATTAGTCTACTTACCACTCTTTAATAGTACCTATAGACACAGCGACCAAAGTACATATAGCAAAGTTACATTGGTACCAGTCAGAATTGAACACAGGCCTCATCGATCGTGAGTTAACGCGTCTTACCGCTAGACCACAGCCGCTTTTATTGTCATTTTCATACCCATTTATTTCCTTTAATATCTTACCTTTTAACAATGAATCGGAACCCAGTCTTCTCATCAATTGCACATGTTTATTGTCATTAGGTTGGTCAAGTCCTAGATCATGAAAATTTTCTCCTGTCTGCAAACCCGCACCATTCCGTCTTCTTGGACGTTCGTCTTCTGCATGATGATTGGGTGATAAGTTGCATCTGTGAAATAGATAAAACATAAGATTAGGAAAATAATCCATTTTTTTTATTGTATCTCGGCATGTGACAACACTACGCCTGATGTAAAGCTAGAGTGCGGTCAGTGAATGAGAAACCTGTGCGGGCAGTGGTTACCTCCACTATGCCGGCCTTAAGAGACGAGCATGTACCATCTAGATTGATAGTGCACACTCCTCTCGCTATACCTGGCTACTTTCAAACTATTCACGAAACGCGACAAGATCACTTTACGGGTGTTACATTCGAAAGTGGCGGTACTACCCCAGGACGGCAGACTGGACAAATAACCATCATCAGTTCGCCTACCACTCTTTAACAGTGCCTATAGGCAAATCAGTGCTCCGACAGCTGTCAAAGCTTATAATGAGCTGATTTCCCTTTTGTCACCTCACTCAATACAAACCAAATTACCTTTGTAATAATTGTGACAAATAAAATCTATTCTATTCCATTCAATAGTCTCCACCTCCAGATGCCTGCCAAAACCCCGTGATCGTGTCAAACCTCAGTAGCGTTGTCCATCTCTACAGAGTGGTCGTTTGGCTATTTATCTCGATAATATTCTTAAAATACTCACTTCCACTTAGCTAATCCTGTAGCACCACCTGGACAAGGCTGGACGGCGTATGCACCAGCTATCGTCCAATTCCAGTTCAGTCCTCTAGCGTATACAGGTGCACAATATGATCGCCCTCCCGCATTCGGTGTCGCGTTTGTCGCTGTAATAGGTTTGAATATTTGAGACTATGATAAGGAAATATTTTAAGACGAAAATGTAATGAAATCTAAAAGAAATAAATTTGCATATAGAACAAAAAGTCACTATAACGCTTGACTGCTAATCTAGTTATATAAACAGCCGTGGTCTAGCGGTAAGACGCGTGAACTCACAATCCATTAGACCCGTGTTCGAACCTCGCTAATTCTGACCGATACCAAGATGTACTTTGGTCGCTCAATGTCTATAGTCACTATTAAAGAGCGGTAGGCAGACTGATGATGGTTATTAGCCCAGCCTGCTGTCCTGGGGTAGCATCACCACTTTCGAATGTTACAGCCAGGTATAGCGAGAGGAGTGTAGGCAGTCAATCTAGGTGGTGCATACTCGTCTCTTTAAGAAGGCAGTTGTTTCCGTTCATGGACCGCACTCTAGCTTTACATCAGGCGGAGTGACAAACGCCGAGATACAATAAAAAAACAAGCATACAATTGCTTATCTAGTTATACATGTTAACGATAAAAACTTACAAAATGTATTGTCATAATTATCCTGCCCTTCGTTAATGGGATTTTTTCCCGAAATACTGTTCGGTGTTCTCGCATCGCCGTGCTCGTCCTTTACAGGCCACGTGGGCGTTTCTTCTGTTACTGTGAAAAACAGGAAAATATTATTTATCTGTTGGTAACAACTATATATTTTTATATTAAATATATTTTTTAAAAATCTTTGTCACCAAGAGAGGACTTCAACTGAGCTTATTGGGTTTATTTAAGGTCAGGCTAAATATATGGATTGATAAAATTTACAAAATTGACTAAAATAGATGGCATTCAGGTAAATTTCTTTATGTTTTATTAATAGTATTAGGCGTTACTTTGCAGAAATTCATAACCAAAATTATTTTCCAAACACTATTTTGCAACGTGCAAGTGCAAGTGAGGGTAGGTACACAGTCACATCAGCTGTCAATGTTCAACGTCTCCTGCGAATGCCACGTGGCGTGGCGAAACGCGTCGAGAGGTATTCGCATGTTGGTAAGGGGTCTAACATTCACAGCTGATGTGACTGTGCAGTGTGTATCTACCTTCACTAACATTGATTAGCGGAAATTAGTTGCAAAGTAGTATTTGGAAAATAATCTGGTAAAAAGAGTGGTAGGGAGACAGATGATGGTTATTTGTCCAGTCTGTCGTCCACGGGTAGTACCACCACTTTCGAATATAACACCCGTGAAGTGACCTTGTCGCGTTTCGGGAATGGTTTGAAAGTAGCCAGGTATAACGAGAGGAGTGTGCACTGTCAATCTAAATGGTACATGCTCTCCTCAAGCCGGCATAGTGGAGGCGACTGCTGCCCGTAGAGATTTCTCTGAAGTAGCAGTTGTTTCCATTCATGGACCGCACTCTAGCTTTACATCAGGCGGAGTGCTAGTATAAAAAAATACTACGAAAAATTTCATAGGAACATAATTGCTCGTGGTTCAATTGATCTGAATTGATTTAATTGTGAATAATCACATATGCTTATTCATATGTTCTATCATTCGAACTAAGCGATCGAATCACGTGGCAGAGGCAAAACAACGTCTTGGTATACTCGATGGGACAGATGCTTTTAAAAACTATTTACCTTCATCATTTTTCTCTTTCATCGGCTTATCATTTCTAGGTCTACTATTGTCTTGTTCCACCATTTTTGTTCCTTCTTTTTCTTCCGTCGGTTCTGGTATCACTTCTTTCGGTATATGCGGAGGTTCCATTTCTGATGAGTCAGGTTGCCTTGTCGTTGTTTTCTGCAATAAAATTCATATAACGTCGAATCTATAGGCTGTCTTAATTTATTTTAACTTGTGTTTCTTCAAATACTATCTGTTTACGTGTTTTAATTTTTCCTCCAAATCTTAGTTGGAATCACTTTACTAGCTGGTTTTGATTTGATTGTTTGATGATTAATAATTTGATGCAACTTTGACACTAGCAATAGCAACAGAAGAAATTTGAAAAATATTTCCAATTACTAATTTTCATCGAAAATTTGTCTTGATTAACTGACTATCTTTTAAGATTATTTTTTTCAAATGTAAGAAGAGTTAAAGCTGTGAATTTTATTTTTTGTAAAGTGAAACAATTTCAGTAAGACAAAAGCGCAATTGCAGAACATGTATAGCTTTGTTTGTGTTTAAAATGTCGTGGTGGTTGTTGATGACATGCTTTTAACATTTTTATTAGCTTTTAGCGTAAAAAGAATCTTTATTGGCTAGTACAAAATGATACTCTTGTTAAGTATTCAGTTTCAGTTAATGCTTTATTTCTCAAGATTTATTTTGATTGTCCTAAAAACTAGCTAATAAAATAAATCCACCGTTACTAGTAATAACTAGTTTGGAGTTTTTGGAGTAGTTTAAAGAGTGGTAGGCAGACTGATGATGGTTATTTGTCCAGTATGTCGTCCTGCGGTAGTACCACCACTTTCGAATGTAACACCCGTGAAGTGACCTTGTCGCGTTTCGGGGATAGTTTGAAAGTAGCCAGGTATAACGAGAGGAGTGTGCACTGTCAATCTAGATGGTACATGCTCGTCTCCTCGAGCCGGCATAGTGGAGGCGACTGCAGCCCGTAGAGATTTCTCTGTGGTAGCAGTTGTTTCCATTCTTGGACCGCACTCTAGCTTTACATCAGGCGGAGTGTTGTCACATGTCGAGCTACAATAAAAAAAAAAAAAAAGTTAAGATATTATTTACCTTTGATCCAACATCGCCCAACTTAACTGCAGGTGGTAGAGTGATGTAGGGTCTGAATGTAGGCGGAGTAATGACAGTAGGTTTCTTCCTCTCCCCTTGGACCGGATTCTTCGGAGCTGGTGGAACCGTTGACCTCCAAACTGTAGGTTGTGATGTAATCAACCAGGGTGGAGATGGTCTGTTTGTTGTACTTGTGGTTGAGGCTGAAATTATGCGAATTAGTAATTAGTTTACATAGTAATCCAACATGTGACCGTACTTTTTTAAATTGTAAAAAAGCTAGAGTGCGGTCCATGAACGGAAACAACTGTTACTGCAGAGAAATCTCTACGGGCAGCAGTAACGTCCGTTATGCCGACCTGAGGAGACGAGTATGCACCATCTAAATTGATAGTGCACACTCCTCTCGCTATACCTGGCTACTTTCAAACTGTTCCCGAAACGCGACAAGGTCACTTCACGGGTGTTACGTTCGAAAGTGGTGGTACTACCCCAGGGCGGCAGACTGGGCTAATAACCATCATCAGTCTGCCTATACTGTTTCAATGTATATTGTACTTCACGATGTTTACAATTTTTTGAAAGCGTTTACACAAATTGATATCCGTGCATCTGTCAGTTTCACACATACATCATTTTATATGTACGTCATGTATGGTACGAGTACTTGCGCATGCGGACTTGATCATTCTTGATTTTCCTAATTTATCCAATCTGAGGCCATATTTGAGCGCAGAGTGATATATTTAGGAGAAAGTGGGACAAATTGGTGCAAGGGCCACTTTGAAATATCACCATTGAGTGTTAAATTAACTACGAAAAACTTCATTTAATACTTACCGGGCACACATTGGTAGTGAGCTTCTAAATATTTCAAAGTGTTCGGACACGGATCCCCGAACATGTTTGTACTCGCTAAAATACTGCAGTTCTGATGCATGCTGCATCTGTAATCAAATAAAAAAGAAAAATTAGAAATTAGCAAATTATTCTTTTGTTATTTTTATTTATATATATATTTATGTATATTTATCCTATATTTCATGTTAGATTATTAAATTCTTATGCTGTTTTGCCTTTATTCAATAATTTTAGATTTATTTATTCTTATATTTTTGTTTCTGCACCGAATACACTTTTCCACCACACCAAAGGTTAACTGGTAGAAAATGCCTCAAGGCATTAAGTTCGCCTTTTGCAATTTTTATATTGTGCAATAAAGTATTTTTATTATTATTATTATTTTCTTGAAATGCTTAATTTGTTTACTATTAAAATAAAATTAAAATTAGAGTAAATTATAATGAATTGGCGCTTCAAATTATCATCTTCCAATTGCTGGGTCGACGTCAAATAGCTTTCTTAACTTTTTCATTAACCCATCATCGTTTATCTTGAAAGCCTGTACCTGTTTTGTAGTTTAAAAATAAATAAACAAACTCTGAATAATGAAAGTGATTATGAAAACTGTGTAAAACGGATGACGAAATAGAAATGGGACGGTCATGTCCCGGTTATTGGCAATTTCAGAGGCGTAACTCGATTTGTACCCGGACGAACGAGACGAATTACATTTTCACAAAAATTAACCGGATTTTTTATATTAAAATGCTCGTATGTTGAAATAGAATTTTTAATTCATTTTTTTTTGAAGAGTGGTAGACAGATTTATGTTGGATATTAGCTCTGTCTGTCGTCCTGGGATAGTATCACCACTTTTAAATGAAACACGCGTGATTTGACCTGGTCACGGTTCAAGAAGAGCTTAGAAGTAGCCGGGTATAACGAGATGAGTATGTATTGTAATACAGAATGGTGCACATAAGCCGGCATAGCGGAGGCGACAGCGTTATTTTTCTGTGGTCAGGAATGTTTAAAAAAAAATTAAATATAGTAGGTATTAGCACAATAAACACAAAAATTATGTCTCGAAATTCAACGAATTTTAAATGCAATAGTAAATTTTTATAATTTCTCGTTTCTCAGAGATCCCCCACTGCGTCACTTTATTACATCAAGAGTCGATGTGAAAACAATTTTTAGCATAAAAAATCCAATTAATTGGACATAATGATCAGTTAAGGTCTCCATTCATTTTGTTCATACCACACCACATTTAGGACCGTGGTCTAGCGGTAAGACGTGTGAACTCACAATCGATGAGACCCGTGTCCGAACCTAAATTCTGACCGGTACTAATATAACTATGTACCTTCTTCGTTTATTTTATTTTACTTTTTTATTTATCAAGGAGTGGTAGGCAGACTGATGGCGGTTATTCGCCCAGTCTGCCATCCTGTTGTAGTACCAACACTTTCAAGTGTAACACCCGTGAAGTGATCTTGTCGTGATTCAAGATTAGTTTGGTAGTAGCCGGGAGGTGATTCCAGATAATGAGAGGAGTGTGCACTGTCTATAGCGGAGGCGACTGCTGTCTGCAGATTTCTTTCTGTTGTAGCAGTTGTTTCCGTTAATGGACCGCACTCTAGCAGAATGTTGAAAAAATCAATTTAATGAATGGATACCCTTATTAAAAAGACGGTTAAGAACTAGTGGCGTATAAGTTTTCGTATAATAATATTATGATTATAATAAAAATTTATTCACAAGAACATGCAGTTAATTTTTATATTTATTATTATAGGGATATGGATATCGCTAAATTGAATTAATTAAGAGGCATATTACGTTATTAATTTATTTAAATATATATTTTAGTTAATGTCCTCTACCAAGCTATCATACGCATTGGTACCGGTCAGTAGGTACGTAGCGAGATTTAAAACAAGTCTCATTGATCGTGAGGTTACGCCTTCTGCCTAACCGCTAGACCACGGTCGCTCGAAATTAGTCATATTGGTATCACTCAGAATTAAGCGAGATTTGAACCCGAGTCTCATCGATCGTGAGTTGGCCTTCTACCACTAAACAGTCGCTCTTTTTTAAAAGGACAATGCCCATTTTGGGGCCCATTTGATATCTAATAATTTGTTAACAGAACAATATTCTAGAATAATATCTTATTCTTTCATTAATTTATTTCAATTATATCAACACATCGTTAAACCAATCAATAGACAATGTTTAATTACATAAAAATAAATATCATCAGTTATTAAAGCATTTAATATAATAATAACCTCAAATATTGCATCAGAAAAGTCTAAAAATTAAGACTGATTGGTAATTAGGAATATAGATTTAACTAAAATAAACTAAAAATAACGACAAACTCGAAAAAAAAATTGTGGGCTCATTTCTCTTAGGCGAATGGGCTCCCTCATAATGTTTATGAAATAAAATATAAAACATTAATAAATTATAATAAACAAATATAAAGAAAAATCTGGAGATGTTAAGAGCCTTTCAGCCTCAAGCCGGCATAGTGGAGGCGACTGCAGCCCGTAGAGATTTCTCTGTGGTAACAGTTGTTTCCATTCATGGACCGCACTCTAGCTTTACATCAGGCGGAGTGTTGTCACATGTCGAGCTACAATAAAAAAAAAAAAAAAAAAAAAAAATAAAAAAAAAAAAATGTTCGGCATAGCGGAGGCAACTATTGTCCGTGAAAATTTATCTGTGATAGCAGTTGTTTCCATTCATGGGCCGCACTCTAGCTTGACATCAGGCATAGTGTTGTCACATGTATGTTCTGTTAACCTTCTGTATGTGTTGAGGAATATTATGCAACAATCTTGAGGCAGTGACAGCGAAAGAATTAGAGAAGACAGAGGAGAGGAGGAGTGTGAGAAGGAATACCAAGTGTAAGGTTATTAAACGGCCGAAGTGATTTTTCGTGTAGAAAATAATAATTCAAACAAAATTTGTTTTAATAATAATATCGCACGAGCAGGTAGGTAACTAACTATTCTAAAAGTTAAATTAACAAAACCATTACAAATAAATTACATTTAAAGTTTTACCTATTAGAGGATTAAAATTACAATTTAATCCTTTCAGTTATTTTCATAAAATGTTTATAACTAATTTTACATAACTTATTATTTACGGTGTATTTAATGTTTATAAACACGTGTGGGTATTTTTACATATTTTGTACATATGAATATAGCGATACGTGATAAGGAGTCGTTGCAAGCTCAAGGACAGTATTGTGACCAGAGTGGAAAGGAGTATGCTAAGGTGAGTATGAGAGGAGAATTTAAAAGTGGTATGCAGACTGATGATGGTTATTAGCCCAGTCTGCCGTCC
Organism: Tinea pellionella; assembly: GCA_948150575.1. Classification (NCBI taxonomy): domain Eukaryota; kingdom Metazoa; phylum Arthropoda; class Insecta; order Lepidoptera; family Tineidae; genus Tinea; species Tinea pellionella. The sequence continues at coordinate 3,584,991 of OX411269.1, read as the reverse complement.
TGGGGTAGTACCACCACTTTCGAAAGTAGCCAGGTATAAAGAGAGGAGTGTGCTCAGTCAATCTGGATGCTGCACATTCGTCTCCTCAGGCCGGCATAGTAGATGCGCCTGCTGTAGTAGCAGTTCTTTCCGTTCGTGGACTGCACTCTAGGCCGAGTGTTGACATATGCCGAGTTACAATAAACTTACTTGCTATGTAAAACTCTGAGACTCCTCGTGGACATGCAGTTGACGCTCCAGTCCGTGTTGCCATGGTCGTTGCAGATTGTAATTGAAAACCTGCCATAGTTAGCCCGTATTAAGTGTATAACTGATCCTTCTCCGCAGCCGATCTTTAATGTTTTTCCCTCACAAGCGTATGCTGTCTCGTATCTTGGTTCTGTAAAGAGAGAAATTTAATATTAACTTTATACTAAAGAAGAAAAAATCTTGCTTTTTTTCTCATATTTATAAGACAGTGCCTATAGGCACTATTAAAGAGTGGTAGGCAGACTAATGATGGCTATTTGTCCAGTCTGCCGTCCTGGGGTAGTACCACCACTTTCGAAATCGAAATTTCGAATAACACCCGTGAAGCGACCTTGCCGCGTTTCGGGAATAGTTTGAAAGTAGCCAGGTATAAGAGAGCAGTGTGCACTGTCAATCTGGATAGTACATGCTCGTCTCCTCAAGCCGGCATAGTGGAGGTGACTGCTGCCCGCACAGGTTTCTCTGTAGTAGCAGTTGTTTCCATTCATGGACCGCACTCTACCTTTAGATCAGGCGGAGTGTTGTCACATGCCGAGCTACAATTTAAAAAAAAAGACATATATTTTTTTATATCTTTATTTAATTTGGGGCTTTTAATTGTGGCGATGTCAGCTCAATTGAAGCCTAAACTACAATAATGTCGGAAACTAAAACATAATTTACATTTATTAAAAATAAACTATCTACGAAAGGTTACCTGGTAGAAAATGTCTTAAAGGCATTAAGTTCACCTTTTGCAATTTTTTTTATATTTTATAAGCTCATGCAATAAAGTATTTTATTATTATTATTATTACCTATCTTTTAAGAAAAAAATAACAAAGAAGAATGCCCATTTTTGGGCCCACTTGATACCTAATAGTATGGTAACAAAACAATATTCTAAAATAATATCTTATTTCTTTATTAATTAATTTTAATTATATCAACACATCATTTACTAATCAGTAGACAATGTTTAATTACATAAAAAAGAGATATCTGCAATTATTAAAGCATTTAAAATAATCATCAGAAAATAAATAATTATTCAAAAGCCCGGGTGAAAAACTTAAAACTGATTAGTGATAAGGAATACTAAAGGTCTAAAGGAGAACTAAAGATCATCGACAACTCGAGGAAAAAATTGTGGGGTTTTTTTTTTAGGCTTATGAATGCCCATCCTCTGTACAATTCTACAGCGAATCTTGGCTTGGTTAAAGTTAAAGTAATCGTCAAACCAATTTTGCTAACATCAAATGTATAAGAAGAAGCCAAATATGATTTTCTATTATTTTTCGAGATCAGCCATCCTTTTAACGATAACAATATGAATTAAATATGTAAACGTAAACCGGTAAATGTAAACGTTTACCGGTTGTCGTCGCCGTAAAAGTAAAAGTTAAAGTTACTTTAACCGGCTTTCTGGTGCAAACGACCCTTAAGTGTTATAGTTACCAAAAAAATTTATTCAAAAAGAGTGCGCTGGCAACAGTAAGCGCCTTAAAGGCGCTTGTTCCGTGCATATTCTTAAGGGTATTGTATAATACATCTGCTAAAATTAATGGCTGTTCTGACAGATCGTTTAAGCTATTTTCGCAACGTCATATAGCGAAATGAGAGGGTAACTATAATTATAGAGATCTAAGGGTGTGAAGGGTCAGCGTTCGATTCCGTAGCTTGTAATCCTGTTTTTTGTTATAATAATATATCACGGTATTATTTCCGACGGGCATATTGATAAAAGATTTTTATCTTTGTCACGATTTTTGGGGGTGTGAAAGCTGATATTTAAAAGCGTCTATGATTAGTAGATATTTTTTTAAATTATATGTGCGTGAATATTTTTTTAATGTTATCACTGAAAATATATAAAGTTGTCTCAAATGCAAATTAGAACTAAAAATAAAGTAATTAAATATTTAATAAAATATATTTTTTACACTACAACGAGATTTATCTAACCCTTATTTACGAGTATGTCACAGACAGAAAGAAAACCTTAAAGTTTAAGTTGCTTACATATTTCCAATAAAAGGCAACACCCTGTATTTTACAGTGTGAACAAAATAAAATAAATGTGTAAAAAACGTATATTTATTGAAATCGATTACAGCAAGCAGTGTAATCGAGATAGCGTGCCACATGTAAATTAATAGTGATGTACGCTACACACGAATTACTCGATAATTATCTAAAATTATCGACAAAGAAGGCAATCGTTTTAATAATGATAGGTTATAATAATAGAATACAATGTAATAATTAGAAAAGATTTGAATAACAAGTACCAATATCAATATGAATCATTAATTTGGTACGTAAATACTACTTTATTGATTTTTTAAATCGAATACTAAATAATATAATTTGAAAAAAAAAAAGCAGAAATCTGCCACACGAGTTGCGTCAATTAGTGCAGTAGCAAAGTAGAGCTAGCTGTTTCTTAATCAAAAATAAAATATCGATAAAAAAATACAACACTATAAATAATCTGAGAACGGCAACACGCGAAACTGCACTTTGTACCAACGCGCAAGATACGATCGATACGCGAAAACTATTTCGAAAATTCTAGAAAATAATACCCCCTAAACTTATCATATTTAACGATCATTCACCCTTTTGAATGCCGGAAAAGGGGTGGAATATGATTTATTGAAGATGCCCAGTGAAGGTTGAATCATTAAAGTTCGAATGTAAGGTACTACGCTAAATTTTTCATTTCATTGTAAACTAATATTAAAAAAATATATTTATTTGTTTCACCATTATTAGCATATCAAATGTACATAAAAATAGATTTAAATAAGACTCGATTTTTTGCGTTAATGTAAGCATCAGATTACTTACAAGTTACAGATTGATACAAGGTATCGCCTTGTCGCCAGGTATAGCGAGAGGAGTGTGCACTGTCAATCTAATGGTGCATACTCGTCTCCTCAGGCCGGCATAGCGGAGACTGTTGCCTCTAGAGATTTCTCTGTAGCTCCATGTAAGGATAATTTCATTGTATCAGAATAAAAAAATCGGAGCAGCTAGAAGTTAGTCAATTTTTTTTATTGTAGCTCGGCATATGACAACACCCCGTCTGATGTAAAGCTAGAGTGTGGTCCATGAACGGAAACAACTGATACTACAAATTAATTTCTACAGGCTGCTGCACCGTTATTGATTGACAGTGCACATTCCTCTCGATATATCTCGCCGCTTCCAAACGCGACAGGGTTACATTCGACAGTGGTGGTACTACCCCAGCACGGCAGACTGGGCTAATAACCATCATCAGTCTTCCTACTACTTTTTATAACAATTAATTTAAAAAAAAGTTAATTTCGAATTAGAAATTATGCGGGCAGGTAGCAACGCGCGTAAGGCTACCTAACCTGACCACCCTTTTACTTTACTCAAAAAACAATTTTACTTCGAAGCTCTCCGAAAAGCTCTTTTAATATGAGCCTCATTAATTATTCAAACCGAAAGGTGGAAAATTTTCGTGAAAATTTAGATTGTTCGGTGGAAGAATTGAAAATGTGTCTGCCCATTGTTGGATTCCATCTAATTTGTTAACCGTAAACTTATTGGATTAATTGTGCTTAATTTAAATTGATAAATGTGTTATTATTTTGATAAGGTAACGAAAATAGAACCGACGCGACGACGGGGTAGACGATTTCTCTATGGAAGAGAAATAGATAAAGCATGAGTAATCAAGAACGATGAGACGAATAATTTATATTTTTTTCAAGAGTGGTACGCAGACAGTTGATGGTTATTAGCCCAGTCTGACGTCCTGGGTTAGTACCACCACTTTCAAGTGTAACACCCGCGAAGTGATCTAGTTGCGTTTCGGAAACAATTTGGAAGTGCAATGTCAAACTGGATGGTTCACATTTGTCTCAACTAGACGGCATAGCGGAGGCGACTGCTGCCAGTAGAAATTTATCTGTAGTAGGAGTTGTTTTCTTTTAATAATTTGAATTATAGTTGTTGCATATGTCGAAATAAAATACTTGCAATACGATAAATAAATATAACTACCCTCCAATTGGCAGTGCATTACGTGAGCTCGTTAGCGCATACATGCACTGTCATTTGACACCCGACTGTTGGGGCGTTCAAACGTCCCTGTGGTAATCTGACAATATATTCAACAGAAAAAGTTTATGCAAAAACAAACTTTGTTACAGTGGAATAAAGTTCCTAACTCTTTGTTATGTTATATAAATTACCCGCGGATACGTTTTGTTGAAAACTGAGCTTTATCTCAATGGGCTTTGATTGGTTAAGGGTATTTTTGGGAGATGAGAGTTCACATCTGTGTAACAATATTGACGTCGCGGTCGCGATTTCGTGGATAAGCCCAGTGAATTTAATTTTGTCTGTCATTAATCCGCATCTGCATTAGTCCAGCCGCATCGTTGGTCAAAGTAAGCTTATTTTGGAATTTTATTAGTCCGCAATGCATGCTCGATGCAATATTAATCATTAGTCCAGTTACATTAAAGTTTATTTCGAAATAATCTACAAATTATAAGAGTGGTATATCAGTTTGTCGTTTTAGGAATGTAACACCCGTGAAGTGACTTTGTCGCGTTTCGGGAACAGTTTGGAAGTAGTCAGGTATAACTAGAGGAGTGTGCACTGTCTGTATGTGCACATTCATCTCCTCAAGCCGGCATAGCGGAGGCGACTGCTGCATATATACTGCATTCTGACTTTATACCTGGTGAAATATTGTTATATGCCGAGCTACAATAAAAAAAAAATAATAATAATTTAAAAAAGAGAGAAGTTAATGTTTGTAATCCAAAAAGTATCCTAGTAGTCAAGAAGTATATAAGAGTGGTAGCCAGCCAGACTGACGAAGGATGTTAGCTCAGTCTGCCGTCCTGGAATAGTACCACCACCTTCAAGTGAAGTGCCCAAGTAATATGCGCTGTCAATGAACGGTACATAGCTCCTGAAGCTAGCTAAAGGTGCTCTTTTTTGTTTTTTACGACAACACTCCTCCTGATGTAAAGCTAGAGTGTCGTCGCCTCCTCTATGCCGGCCTGAGGAGACGACTATGTAGATTGACAGTGGACACACCTCTCGCTACCAGGCTACTTTCAGGTCACTTCACGGGTGTTACATTCAAAAGTGGTCGTACGCCATCCATATATATATCGCATGTGTTTTACAACAACCTGGGCATATTTAATCCCAAACTCAAGTCCTTTAAAAGGCAGGTAGTGTCCTCAGTTCCATTTCTACTCTCCTTTGACGCGCACTGTGTATGCAAGTCGATTTTGTTAATAAGTATCTGACATTGTATTAATCCATTTTTAAAATTTTTGTTTTTATTAGTTGTTTACGTTTATGTATTCTATTTAATATGTTCACCGTGTACAATACGCTTTGGGCCACAGTCTAGTTCAGTTACTGTTATTTTCATGTTGCGTATTTTATGCTGACAGTGGCCTGTTGGATTTACCAAATAAAATAAATAAAAATTATGTAAAGAACCTCTGATTAACCTATTTCCATTATAGATAGAACAAACACGATGTTAGTATATAATGACACGAATACGTTATCGCAACAGTAATCATCTGTTTCTAGGTTAATAGTGAGATTCATTACCTTATGATGGATTATGTAGCATACAAACGTTTATTACGCATCCTGAATAGCTTTAAAGCAAATACATTTGTTATGTAAATAATATTTACTGAAACATTGAGGTTTTTTTTTTCATAATGATGCGACATGCACGTATTTATGAACGGCCGTGGTCTAATGTGTGGCCGAAGCCGTGTTCAAATCTCGCAAATTCTGATCGGCATCAATGTACCTATTGATTTTTAAATGTTACTTGCATATTTTTTCATTTTCATTTTTTTTTTCTATTAAACGTATGTGTGTTGGTACCTTTGTGGTTGAAACGTGGGTTGCAATGATGAATGGATGAATATATAATTTTCTTCATTTTGGTGCCCTATATTGTGGTTTAATTATGTTTGTTAAATTAGTTACGACTATTATTATATAATTTTTTTTCTGAATTTGTAATTCTGTTTTTTTTATGTTATTATAAACACAGGCTATAATTGACGAGTTTCTTGTGGCTGTCTTTTCGTCATATGCCTTTCCGAAGCCAAAAGTAGATTCTGACGATGAACAAGTGCATGCCAAGTCCATGCCTACGTTAATAAAGGATTTTCATTTCATTTCGTTATATGTACTTTTGTCGCTCAGTAGGGGTGTTATATCCGAATTGCATTGTAATAAGTAGTGATGTAGGTGTAACATTAATCAATGACAATAAAATTCCACTTAATTAATAATAAATTCTTATGACCCAAAATTAATTCTAAAGGTACATTAAAAGAGAAATAAAATTATAATCAAAATTTTATAGGCACCTAAAATAAGCCAGGAGTTGTGGACGGTAAATACATCCGAGAATTTAATTACGCGAAATTTGCATATTTTCTTTAAATTCAGGAAACACTCGCTCGCTTAGACGAGACCCTACCTTTTGATTTGTTAGCTCATTTTGGGTAAACTGATAGAAATTTTTTGGACAAATAAAACATTGCTTAGACCAAAAATGTTTCAGCTAAATTCAGCTAAAAAAAATATTGTATTGCATTGTATTTCTTTTGCTATTATTATGCTAAAAAGGTTTTGTATTCCATAACTATAATGTATATAAAATTGTAAAAGTATAATTTGTTTTGATTAAACATTTTTAAAATTGTTGTGTATAGCTATAATTGGAGTGCAAGTATTTAATTATGTATTAAATAACTTGTGCTCTGTTGGTATACCTCTTAAATAAAAAAAAATAAAGCACTTTTTCCAGAAATTTAGAAAAACTGATATTTCATTTTTGATTGAAACAATTTTGATTTAGAAATGCGCTATGTATTGGTGTGTTAACTGCATAATTGTTAAATTAATCAGCTCAGCGAAGGTCAGGTGAGGAGCATCTTCAACAGATGTTCTTGCATGAGGGAAATGGATGGCCCCAGATCGAGACGTGGAATGTAGAGAAAACTCGGTGGCGCTACATAGTTTCTACTTATCTAAGAAGATTTAATACCTGAGTTATGATGAGAATTGAAGCCACATCCTGACCATTAAATTACACATTTTTTGCTTTTATTAAATTGTCATTTTATATTAAATAACAAATATAGTATTTTGTATAAAAAATATAATAGATTTCAATATACTCGTAGATTTAAAAATAAAAGAAAATGTTTATTTTTGTAAGAACGGTGTTAAAGAAAAACCGCACCGAAGCATAAAAAAGCAATAACCCAACAAAAATAAATTGACATCATAATCGCTTCATAAGACCGTGTACTAGACGGCATCTCAATTTTACAGGGTAATCTTTCTTACGAGAAAATAGCGTGCTATCTCGAAGGTAAATCCTTACGGAGGGGTGACCAGAGACGAGGGTTTTTTTAACAATTTCTTTCTATATATGCACCCTCGGTCACGTTTCGTATGAAGTATCTTATAGTGCATGAGGAGGCTCATTTTTCTTAGGCGTGATGCTGTCCCTCTATGAAACGTCTTTATTTAGAAATACAGTATTTTCATCAAAAAGTAAAAAATCAATTAAATTATCAATCGAGCGGCCGTGGTCTAGCGGCAAAACGCGTGAACTCACGATCGATGAGACCCGTGTTGGAACATCGCTAATTCTGACCGGTACCAATGTAACTTTATTATATGTACTTTGGTCGCTCAGTGCCCATAGGCACTACTAAAGAGTGGTAGGCAGTGTAATGACGACTATTATGCCGTCCTAGGGTAGTATCACCGCTTTCGAATGGTAGCCAGGTATAACGAGAGTAGTGTACACTGACAATCTAGATGGTACATGCTCGTCTCCTCAGGCGACTGCTGCCCGCACAGGTTTCTCTCTGTAGTAGCAGTTGATTCCATTCATGGACTGCACTCTAGCTTTACATCAGGCGAAGTGTTGTCACATGTCGAGCTACAATAAATAAAATAAAAAATAAGTTTTAGTAGTGGGTCGATAGTCTGCCGTTCGTTTCGGAATCAACCTGAACGTAGCCGGGTATAACGAGCGTGTCAACCTGGATGATGCACATTCATATAGGGCATAGCGGAAGTGACCGCAGTCTAGCTTAAGATCAGGCAGAGTGTGGTCACATGCCGAATTATTGTAAAAAAGTGTGAGTAAATGATTTAAAAGAACTAATATATAAATAATAATACATCTTCTGTCTATATAAATAAGAGTTATTTTTGTTCGAACTATTTTACAACATAAGAACATGTGTATTTAATTAATTCACCGCCTGCTTTTATTATCTTATCTAAACGAAAGAATAATAAAACTTGTTCCATACTTGTTTACCTAGCAAACACGAATTAGGGGTTCGCAATGCAACGAACTTAACCGTGAGGGTAGGTGAGAATTACCCCTCTGTCAAATAAGATTTTTCGACAATCGTGAGAGGGGTCAGAGAGACGCGGCGCTGTTTCTTAAGGGTTTTGCTCGCTTTTACGTCCGGTTATACAATTTGTGATACGTTGAGGGTGTCGTAGGCTTTATTTTCTTGGGGGAGGGTGAATTATTTTTTAAGTGTTAGGGATTTTGCGGGATCGCACAAGTGTTGCTTATAAATTACGTTAGGGTTATGTGGCTGAGTGAAATACAAGACTATATCTTACTTATATGGAGTTGCGTGTCCGAAAATTGTACTATATTTTTAAGTTTCCCTTTAAATTGGAGTTGCGAATAAATTTTTTGGTTTATTAGGTGCAAGTGTGTTTTTTTGTTAAAAAAAAGAGTTTTTTTGTCAAAAAGTTGATTAAGAACTATACGATGATATTGGATAAGTAAGCATAAGGTTACAGATCTAGATAAATTTAATAGTAAGTTCTCAATTATTAAAAATAAGTTAAATGTAGAGATTATATGTGTGAGGTTACTTAATAGAACATGTAGTTTTATAATAATTAGATTCTAAGTAGTTCAGTTTTTAAGTGGTTTTGTTTTAAATATTTGATGCCGTGCACACTATTTTGGGCTTATAGTACAGCGCTAATTCTTAAAATTTATATCTACTAACATGCTTGTACTGTAGCCTGTATGAGTGCCTTAAAAATAAATAAATTTTAGTCAAGTCTCGGCGTATGGTTGTTGATAAAAAAAAAAGTAAGAAACTGCCACACAATTTAGCCTAAAATAATTTTAAGAAACGTAAAATTAACGGTTATAAAAATAAACATAATACTCATACTAAAAAGTAAATATTTAGAATTAAAAAAAAAAAGAAATACCTATAATAATATCATATAACGCTGACCACTTTAGCGGTTTGGTAACCCAACACATGGTCTGGGGTTCGGTTACCCTATCTTTTATAAACGAACCGGATTTATGCGGTTTTTCCTTCACTTAACATTTCTCATACAAAACTCTATGTTAGTTAGTTATACCTACCGGTTAAGTGAACTAACCCCTTCAATATTTAACTACATTTGAGTAGTTTTCAGGTAAAATTAGATTTTAGATGCTTATATTATAGTGTAGTATATAGTAGACCGGCAATGAACTCACAATCTGTGCCAAGAACAAAGTAGTATCACCACTTTCTCGTGAAATGACCTCCTGGTTACGTTTCAGGATCAAGATTATCATTTAAAGTAGCCGGGCATTCGTTACCTCTAGCCGGCATAGCGGAGTAGACTTCTCTTAGGTAGCAGTTGTTTTCGGCGTTTTTGCTCATGGATAACACTCAAGATGTATATCAGACGGTGTATCGAGCAATTATTAAAAATAAATGCCGTGGAGTTTGCTATCTACAATCCATTCAAATTTTCTGCTCTTTTAAAGACAATAGAAGCTAATTCTGTTTCAGTCCAAGTTCTTTACGGCCACATAAATAACCCAACACTATAATTAAGTGATTATAAACAAAACTTATCAGATACAATAATTCAAAACAACCGTGTATTAACAAGGAAACAAAAACAAAGAAAAAAACCTCCAAAATTACTTTTTTCACGTCGATTAAGTGATCGTTATGGAAGTAAATACCATTTAAGGGGTCTCGCGACACGGGCGCCCAAAATGGCGGATAAGCGAAAAAAATTGCGAGAAATTGAGTGCGCAAAAACAAATATACTTTTAGGGGGGGGTAAACGTTGAAAATTTTCGGTAGGTATTGCGTAAGTTCGTACCACAAATACCTGATATTGAAAATGTACGAATGCTCGGACCACTTGCTCTAAGCATGCGATCGATGCCATTTAAACCGCTGGGTTTACATCGCATATTGGTGAGTATGTCTCATCAAAATTATTAATTAAAATCAAAACATTAGATTAAGAACTAGGTCTAAGCCCGAGCCATCCATTAAACTGGAGATGACAGTGCAAGAATCTCCAAGCTCCCCATCAGGTAAGCAGTTAAGCGAGCCACCAGGAGTCACAATCCTCAATAATGACGAGGAGACAAGAACCAGAACAAATGTATTATGCAAGTTAAATTTTTCCACACAAATGCTTTTTCATTTGTGACAAATGGTGTTATTTTCGTAAATCGCTGACGCCCCGGGCTAATGACGCGATAGACGTTTGTTTTGGGGCTTTTCCATTCCACCCTTCACATTGCTACGATATTTTTTTATTGTAAGAAACAATTTAGTGATCAAACGTTTTTAGGTTATTTTTTGTCGAGTACCTATCGAAAATGATTGTACACACTTGAAAGCCTACGTTTTGTACTATTTTCGTCTTCTCTTAAAAATATATTTTTGATATAGGTTTTTTAATAGTAGCTCGACATGGTGTCAATGCTGCTATGTCTGCAAGGTTGAGGAGACGAATGTGCACCATTGAAGTTGACAGCGCTCACTCTTCTACCAGGCTACTTTCACAGTTATCTCTGAAACGCAACTGGGTCATTTCACAGGTGTTACATTTGAAGGTGTTAGGTGATATTACTCCAGAACGACGGACTGGGCTAATAACCATCATATCTTCTTGCGAAACGTCTATCAATTTTGTTAAAATACAAATGATTTGTTCGTATTATGTAAATTCGTATTTTATTTTTAGAGCGGCCGTGGTCTAGTGGTAAGACGCGTGAACTTTGTTATATGTACTTTGGTCGCTCAGTGATCAGTCACAAAAAAAAGTGGTAGGCAGACTGATGATGGTTATTTGTCCTGTCTGCCGTCTTGGGGTAGTACCACCACTTTCGAATGTAACACTCGTGAAGTGAGCTTGTCGCGTTTCGGGAATAATTTGAAGTAGTAACCAGGTATAACGAGAGTGTACTGTCAATCTAGATGGTACATGCTTGCCTCCTCAAGCCGGCAGAGGCGACTGCTGCTCGCACAGGTTTCTCTGTAGTAGCAGTTGTTTCCATTCATGGACCTCACTCTAGCTTTACATCAGGCGGAGTGTTGTTACATGCCGAGCTACAGTAAAAAGAAGCTACCTACATTAAAATTCGAAAAGACACGTAATAATTGCGCGTCATTTTTGACATGCCATGCCACAATTCGCGGCATCTTCAACTTTTGTCACGAGCAACAATACATCAATGACGTCACGTACCAAGGGTTTTTCTTAAACAAATCTCGAATGAGTTTTCTTTATTCACTCTTATTTTATGCGCACGAATAAAGAAAATTATTAGGAAAAAGTTTTGGATTTATTCACATTGTAATGGGTCTCGGAGACGGAACATTACGTAAGTTTTGACTTATTAATAACATAAAGATATTTCTACAAATTTTGCAGATTTATTTATTTTTACAACATAAATTTTATACAATTTTATACAACATAAAATACAACGAAATCTCATTTGGTTTGTCTATTTACATAATCTAGATAATCTATAATATATTATAGTCTAGATATAAATAACTTTATCATAGACAACAAGCAACTGCTGCCTGCAAAAAATTTGCTGTGGTAGCAGTTATGGACTGCATTTTAGCTTAAAAGCCATAAAGTTATTGGCAATACGAACCTTAAAATGCAATCCTTACAAAGTATGGTATCATGTAAAAAAAAAAAATTTATTTTTTTATTGTAGCCTGACATGTGACAACACTCCGCCTGATGTAAAGCTAGAGTGCAGTCCATGAATGGAAACAACTGCTACCACAGAGAAATCTCTACGGGCTGCAGTCGCCTCCACTATGCCGGCTTGTGGAGACGAGCATGTACCAACTAGATTGACAGTGCACACTCCTCTCTTATACCTGGCTACTTTCAAACTATCCCCGAAACGCGACAAGTAACCATCATCAGTCTGCTTACCACTCTTTAAAACTATTTATTTATTTCCGATCAAATAGGAGCCATTCTCATGAAAGCTGGGCTGCCTAGTGCCCATAACCGTCGGGCGTGCATGAAGAGAATTGTGGATGTGAGGGAAGCGAGGGTGTTGTGTCAGGATCGTGGTAAGTGGCGTTCCGTTGTCCCTGCCTATCTCTGTGGGTAAAAGGCGTGACAATTGTATTGTATTATATGCAATACTATGCTATGCTAAATAGCTAACCTCTGTGTTTATGACAGGTATGAGCGAAGAGAAGTTTTTTTTACAGTTTTTAACGTGAAAAATAAACCGAAAAAACCACAAGTCAATAAAATAATTCAATTAGAAAGATTGCTCTGGTATTTTCTATTTCGTAACGCCGCTCAAAATGTGACATGTTTGCTCATTCGTAAATCTAGTCGCCGAATCTAATCCCTAGAGAATGGGGAAAGGAGAAAAGAAATAATTTTTCCTTTTGTCAACTACCAATGTATTTAATATTTTTTCCTTGACAACGGAATTCGTGTGAAAGTTGCTAGTAAATAGATAAGTTCTCGACAGGGTTAGGTTAGCTGTAATTCAAGAAAATTAGATTCAATATTCATGATGCATCGTTATTTTATCATAACTATTTAATACTCTTACGAAACGTACTTCGCCCAATATTAGAGAGTAGCCTCTTATCATAAGAGCTGGATACCTCTAAAGTAATCTCAAGAGTCGCGTTTCTACTGCTAGCAGCTAGGTGCAAGCTCTAGTTTACACTAAGGTCTGTTTTTTTATTGTAGCTCGTCATGTGATAACACTCCACCTGATGTAAAGCTAGAGTGCGGTCCATGAATGGAAACAACTGATACTACAGAGAAACCTGTCGCGTCCACTATGCCGACTTGAGGAGACAAGCATCTACCACCTAGATTGACAGTGCATAGTCCTCTCGCTACATCTGGCTACTTCCAAACTGATCCTGAAACGTGACGGTCACTTCCTAGGTGTTACATTTGAAAGCAATGGCGCTGCTCCAGGACGGCAGATTGGGCTAATAACCATCATCAGTCTGCCTACCACTATTTAAAAGTTTGATCTTATCACAATAACAAATGAATATTACAAAGTATTAGAGAATAAAAGTTAAAAAAAACATAAATAAATAAAACATAAGTATTCCAAATCAACAACAAAACGAAACCACAATATATTTCTGAAATAATCCCCATTCAACTTTAGTCTATTTTCTCTCGGGTTTAAGATTCACAATGCTATAACGATCAAATCCCACGAGCCGAGGTAATCCACGTAATTCAATACATGTATTGCCTACAGCGATAAGATGATGAAAAATACAGCTTCGCCTCACATCTAGGATACCTAAACATAGTGCGTACTCATTTTGCGTTTAGAAAATTAAACACATACAATTTAGAAAGTTTCGTTCGGAAATTTCTGTTTTATTTCGAACTTCGCATTTAACTTCAAAGATGATGGGTTTTCCATGCAGACTTTAATCCCCTATTTTATCCCCCTGAGGGATGATTCACAAGAAAATTTATCTTCAACTTGATGATGGGTTTGCCATTCAAAGTTATTTCATTATTTTCGCCCATTTCAAGCTATTCAAATTTTTTGTGACAAAAGGTGCCCTATGACGTAATCAAGAAGCAATCCTTGCCAAATTTTATCGAAATCTATTTTTTATGTATTTATTCGTACAAAAAAAACTCGTAAGGTTAAGATTTTTTTTATGAAATATACCTGAACAAAGCCTACCTAGGGAAGTTATATAAAAATCATAGGCGTTCTGTATGTATGTGAAATGTAGGTGAAAATGGGTTTTTGCCACAAAAGTATTGCATCGATATCGCCTGTCAAATCGCTTGGGACATCTCTATCCCGGTCCGACGTTACCAGTTAAACAATATTACTTTATACCGTAACACTTTTCTCCCGAATTTATGTTTCCCCCTTCTAGACGTTAGCGTCTATAGTGCTAACAAAACGTCACTTTCGAGAATCCTTGCACATTTATTTTGTTTTATTAAAATATAATATTCAAGATTATGAGTACTGTTTATTCGTATCCGTTAAAAGATCAAGCTAGATATACATACATAAACGTATGATATGTGACATATGCGTACAATATAATTTATATATGCATTAAACAGAAGAAAGCAGGCCGGTGTATGTTAACGCTTATGAGACACAATAGAATGATACTTATTATAGTATTGCTGTATTTTGATCCCTTAAAACGAGGAAAAGTCGGCCGGGAGAAAGATAAAAGGTTAAAATTAAATTCACCCCTCAATACTGCTAGTAAAATACTTTCAGAATAAAAGATCGTTTCTAGGTAGTAAAATATAGGTATTTTTATATGCGATACTTTTGAGGTTTCAAATTCGAAGATCGAATCACTTATTCAGTAAATCTGACATTTTTATGGTATTATAAAACACTTTACTGAGAATTATTACTATGTTTTAGGACGACTCTCAGTTAATGAGTGAAAGAGAGACAATTGGATAGGGTAGATGCAATAAATTCTGAGCGGCCGTGGTCTAGCGGTAAGACGCGTGGACTCACGCTCGAAGAGATCCGTGTTCGAACCTCGCTAAATCTGACCAGTACCAATGTAACTTTGTTATGTAATTTCGTTGCTCAGTGCATATAGGCACTATTAACCTACCACTCTAAGGAGACTGATAATGGCTATTAGCCGAGTCTGCCGTATTGGGGTAGTACCACCACTTTCGAATGTCGCGTTTCAAAAGCAGTTTGAAAGTAGCCAGGTATAGCGAGAGGAGTACACACTGTCAATCTAGATGGTGCATACTCGACTGCTGCCCGTAGAGATTTATCAGTAGTAGCAGTTGTTTCTGTTCATGGACTGTACTTTAGCTTTATATCGGTGAAGTGTTGACATATGCCGAGCTACAATAAAAAATAATAAAATAAAATAAATAAATTCTTGTAATAGAGTAATCATGTTGCAGTAACGCGTGTATCGATTTTAACAATCTCATTTGGCGACTATAATTTTCTTTGCAAACTTTATAATTAAGGTTATCAACACTGTTAACGATCTTACAAAACACTAAATCTATTAATGAATATACATTAAGAAGTTTTTAGTCTTTCTATTGAAGCCCGGCAAGTGACCATACTCCGATCTGAAGTTAAGCTAGACTACCGAGGCAATTGCGGAAGTCAAGTCAAGTCATGTCAGATTGAGGAGATAGATATACACGATCGAAACTTACAGTCCACACTCCTCTCGCCATACCCGACAGTTAATTATATTTGCACATTAAAGCAGCAATGTAAATCGAACGCTCCGAGTGCGTCAACAAAAGAAAAATTAAAAAGTTAACCGTGCTCGTGATCGACGCATACCAGAACCGTGTACTTATGCCTTCGCGTGATACATGGCAATAAAAAAAGTCGAGCAGCGGGCGAATTTGATATACTGCATAGTTAACCCTCAATATCTTCATTTAAATCGGACCATAAACAAGTTGGTCGCATATTTCGCGCTCCGAAAGCAACTAAATTTAATCTATAATAAGTAGTTCACATTTGTAGAAAATTACTACCAATTACTAAACACATTTAGTTCTGAGAAAGTTTCTAGCTATGTATAGGTACTATTATAAAATAATTGATATGAATTACATACAAACGATTTATAATTGATAGAATACATGCCCGTATGTCATAGCGACCACTCTAGTAGTCCTTAAATTAAAATCTATCGGAAATAAATTATATGTTCTAATTCTTTTTCTTTAGTAATATTTGTTAAATCTCTAATCTATCTATCAATATCGATACTAAGATCATATTCACGATGTTTCCCCACCTCTTTCGCCTCTTTTACGTCTATTAATTCCTATGTTACTACGTTATATTAGTACGTTATCAATTTAAACTTAAAACATATATATATAATACATAGTACATAGGTGCATGTACGGAATCAACTGCTAATACAGATAAATTTCTACAGGCACCTGTCGCCTCTGCTATGCCGGCTTGAGGCGACGAATGTGCACCAACGAAATTGATAGTGCACACTCCTTTGTTATAAGTATAATAAAGTCTTTTCATTTTATAAAAACAAAGTACTGAAATTTTCTTACAAAACCTATCTCATTATTCAGCGTCGAATGAGATAGTGAAAAGCGCACGTCATGTTCATGTTGACTTCGTTAATAAGACAAAAGGGTACATTATTACATATACATATATTTAACAACATACTTTATATATGAGATATGCTTTTATTTATAAGACAATAGAGATAGGCCCGCAAATCGCAACAATATACTGAACAAATCTTTAATGCAAAAAGTGATAGTGTGGAAATCCTATAAATCTCGATCAAACTGGTCAATTGCTCAGAAAGGACCAGATGAGCAGTAAATTTCACAAGCGAAAATAGTAGGTAGAAGTAAAGCATTGGCGTCTCATAGTCTCTACGTATTGCTCTACACTATGCCGGCTTAAAGAGACGAGCATGACAGTGCACACTTCTCTCGTTATACCTGCCTACTTTCAAACTATTCCCGAAATGCGACAAGGTCACTTCACGGGTGTTACATTCGAAAGTGGTGGTACTACTCCAGGACGGCAGGCTGAGTATTTACCCATCATCGGTCTGCCTACCACTCTGCATAGCACTGAGCGACCAAAGTACATATAACAAAGTTACATTGGTACCGGTCAGAATTAGCGAGATTCGAACACGGGTCTCATCGATCGTGAGTTCACGCGTCTTACCGCTAGACCACGGCCGTTCTTCAGCGGTTCTTCAGTAGAGTATGTATGAAAGGAAATATGGATGTGACAAAAATATGAAGGTCGTTAAAGGTAGAGATCCATTGTTTCTGTGAAAACGAACTGAAGGCGTGACGATATAGACTAATTGGGA
This sequence comes from Tinea pellionella, assembly GCA_948150575.1. Taxonomy (NCBI): domain Eukaryota; kingdom Metazoa; phylum Arthropoda; class Insecta; order Lepidoptera; family Tineidae; genus Tinea; species Tinea pellionella. Next base: position 3,567,520 of record OX411269.1, on the reverse strand, counting down.
ACAAATCCAAAGTCACAAAAAGTATAGATTATTTTCGAGTTCGACAAACTACACAACTAAAAGAAACATTAGGTTCAATTCGTGGAACAAATCGTAGACCAATGACGACTCGTTTATTACATTTTTACGTAAATTTCCCTTTTATTGCACTCATTTGTCGGATTATGGATGTTAATACAATGTTTTGAGGGGTCCGAAGTGATTTGAATCGTAAGATAAGCTTCCTTTGGTTTTAGGATGGTTTCTATGCCGAGGGGAGAAAGTTTGAAATTATTAAATTGTGAAAAGTTCTCGACCCTTGGTAAGAACAGAAGTTACGCATGAGGTTATTGATCTTGAAGCCGTTCTATTGTAACCAAATTATGATTTGCGAAACTTTTAGATTGCCAATAAGGAAATAAGAAACAAGAATACCTACCTATGTTAAAATTTTAAGGAAAATGGTGAAGTTTAGTCCCAAAATAATAATTCCGATGTTATTCTACAACATTGTTTTTGTAAGAAACAAAAATAATTTAAGAGAATTGCGAAACATTATATTTAACCCAGCTCACAGAAAAGCAATTGTTACTGAAGAAAACGCGCTAAACAAGATAACAAAGGTCTAAATGTGGTCATTTGTAGAGAAAAACAGCTAATTGCAAATAATTCCATCAGAGGTAAAACATTCAACTCTTGAAGTCTCGCACAATTTGTCTCTGGTCACGAACTACCAACCTTTAAGGCTAACACACACGCTACCGCTTCTTTTTGGTGTGAAAATGGAATATAATTTTGGGGAAATAATCAGAAAGTTGTTCGCGTGCCCTGAAGGCATTAACCGGCCGAGCCCTACCCATAGCCAGGCCATGTTAATGCTGTACACCGGAATAACGTGGGGTATGCATGTAATGACCCGCGGAAAATTGTGTAGCCATAAAAATAATTGTATTTCCTCGTCCCTCATACCGTTCGTCTTTGCTGACTCGATTAGCCTTGCTTTGTCGAATTTCAGTCACTGAAGCGGTTGTCAGAGACAAGGGTTAAATGAGCAATTAGTTGTTTTTGTTTTTATTGTTAAGTGGCATGCGAGTTCTGATTGAACTCATAATTATCAAAATAAATATTTATACAAAGATAGTGCGACAATTAAATCATTTAAAGAGGGAACTAAGTAGATAAAAGAGATTTATCGAGCGAAAGTAAAGGAAGACCCTTCTCGATTACATTGGTCAAGCGCTCAGGAAGGGTTTGATGAGGAGCATCCTCAACAGATGACATGTATTTATGATGAACGTTATGTATGTGAATTAGAGATAAGTTTAATAAAAAAAAATATAAAGAATCAACATAATAAATTAAATAAAGCAACAGTATAAACAGTAAATAAAGTATGGAATATCTCAATTTGTTCGCCCGTTCACTTGTCGTAAACCGAACGAATGTTCGATTTGTATCACGGCGGTGTTTTCTCGATTTATATGTTCAGTTTGTAGGTTGACTTTTATAGTTTTCGTGATGCTTTTACAACTTTTTGGGAGCAAAAGTACAATTTCTTGAGACGTTCGCTTATTTTAGTAAATTCAATTGTTTTGGTTCGCTTTGGTCTTGATGTTCGACAATAAAAATGTACATTTTGAAATTAACGTTAAAATATCGCTTTTGCCTAGCCTAGTCTGCCCTCCTAGAGTAGTACCACCACTTTCGAATGTAACAATCGTAGCCAGGCGAGGAGAGGAGTGTGCACTGTCACCCTGGATGGTGAATGTTCGTCTCCTCAAGCCGGCATAGCAGCGGCGTCTGCTGCCTGTAGAAATTTATCTGTAGTATCTAGCTTTACATCAGGCGGAATGTTATCATATGCCAAGCAACAATAAACAATGTGCGGTTGATAAAAAAAGGAAAAATAAGGTTCAAAGAATACTAGGCGAGCTAATGATGATTATTAGCGTAATTCCGGTATTAGTTAGGTATAACGAGAGCAACGGACGGCGCACAAACGTCTAGTCAAGTCGGCACAGTGGAGACGACTACTGCCTTTGTATATTATTAAAAACTTAATAAAAATCAACAGATTAAGGGTAAATAGTATCATTAAGTTGGCGGAACTAACGTGTAATATAAATTAGGTACGAAAACTTTTCACATTAATCAGCGCGTTTCACGAAAACAGACTACTAAATTGAAAGCCTTGAACTTAAGCCGAAGATGTAAAAATATCTTTCGATAAATCGTAATTAATCCATAAGGTAAGTAAGTTATTTTAAGAACAACAAATTTTCTGTCAAATCGTGAAGCGCCGATGCGAGGGCTGTGTGGAAGTGGTGCTTAGCGAAAGACGTGCGTTCGATTCCGAGCTAAAATCAGGCATGTTTTTTTATTGATTTTTTTATTATTATTTCTCCTCCTGGTGTTAAGTTAGAGTTGCGGTCTATGAACGGAAAGAACTACTACCACAGAGAAATTTATATAGGTAGTATAGCCTCCGCTATGCCGGCTTGGGGAGGTAAAGGTGCACCATTCAGCTTGACAGTGCACACTCCTCTCGTTATTTTCATACTGATCTCAAAACGCGACAAGGTCACTTCACGGGTGTCTGAGTTGAAAGTGGTGGTACAGCCCGCACAGGTTTATCTATAGTAGCAGTTGTTTCCATTCATGGACCGCATTCTAGCTTTACATCAGGCGGAGTATTGTCATATGCCGAGCTATAATAAAAAAAATTATATGTTACTAACTTCATATATACATCCAAAACGAACACAACTAGGCACACAGTAGGTAGATATTCCCCTCTCACCCCCATAAAACACTAGTTCGAAGGTATATGAACTGAACAGTTTCCACCTGGTTGAAGTGTCGTCTGGAGTTAAGCCGATAATTACAGGATTATACCCTCCCTTAACGTCTGCGAAACACCCTCGAAACCACCCCCATCCAACTACCTTTACACTTTGATGCATTATACCTACAAAGCGTAGAAAAATTGTTTATTGTGTACAAACGAATAGAATTAGTATTTACGTATTTAGTGTTCCCGTTCTATTCCTAGACACCTTTTAAAATAGTTTTAATAAAAGAAAACGTAGCCGGAACGCATACAAAACGCACAAACATACAAACTTTCATTTTTATATGTATATATGACGAGATACAATAAATAATTAACTATTTTATACACAGGATGTCCCAAAACTCAACGATAACCTGGTCCCAGGCGAGAGGCCATTTGCAAAAAAAAAAAGGAACTAGCACTTATAATGACAAGAAAAGTGGCAGGTGTTGTACCATTTTGAAATCTTGACTAAATGGATCATATTTTGAGATAACTTGCCAAGGGTAGCGTGATACTTCTTGTCTGTATTTTTAATCATTACATTTTTTAATTTAGTATAAATTTTCACTAATCTATGAATATAGCTTAAGTTGAACGAACTTCGGCGGAAACGCACAGGATAATATTAGTTATACAAATAGAAATAAACATCATATTAGCATACACCAAGTTGCCGTCTAGACCTCATCCTATCAAGTAGCTATTGTTCCGTCCGACAATCCTTATCTTCTTGAAAAGCCCGAAATTTGCAGAAACTTTGCCTTTCAAGCCTGCTGTTTCGAATAGGAAATATTCACTCAGAGTATAATATAAACAATGTTATTCTCGTTGAAAATAGAATTGAGTTTGAATTTAAATTGGAAAATCAAAATGTTTTACCGAATTTATAATTCTTCAACAAGTTAACTAATTTATTTGTAGCCGATTCAGAGAAAAACATGAGCGTAATCGGATTTTATTATTATTACAGTCGGAGCAAATACACAAAAAATGTCTTGTGTATTTTCTGTTGTCTTCACTTAATATGTGCCCATAGAATAATCAAAGCATAATTTATCTAGTGTCAGGGTGTTGTATATACAAGGTGTCCCAAAACTCAACGATAAGCGGGCACCAGAGGGTGGTCCTGTTCATGACTACTCGAGAAAAAAATATAAGAAAAAATAATCTCCTATTTTTAAAAAAATACAACAAAAAATTAAAATCTTTCGAAAATTGACAACCCTTATGATATTTTTAACTACCATGACCACAATTTTCCAAATATTTAAAAAAAATTTTTTGTATCGGCAACCTAAGTAGCACTGCTACCCACCACAACCCTTAAAAATCCCAGATTACCTGAAGTTTTTACACAAAAATCAATCAAAACTACTTTTTGCTTTAAAATTTCAAAAGATTTTTACTTACAGTCCATTTTAACACATCGTAGTGTAAAAAAAAAGTATGAACACTACTATGGCAAGTTTTTTTAAAAATTGACGCAAGTAACCAGGATTCTAAAATGGCCACAAAAAGTATTATAACTCTAGGAAAACTGGCCACAAAAAAAAAACCATGCGTATAGTACTAAACAAGAACCAACTTTCACAAATCGTTATTTGTTGATAGTAAACACTTTTACCTACCAAAAATTGCTTTTTTTTCTTGTTAAAAAATATTGAATGCAACAAAACAAATGGTACATCAAATGACATTAATTTTTTACCGGATACATTTCGGGGAGTGTGCGCAAGAGCTACACAACCTGGTTCTACCGTCCCCTTTTTCTATCGGACGTCCAGGCACCCGGAGAGGTACCATCCATTTATGGTTCAAGTCCCTAAAGTGTGTACGAGGCGTTTCGACAACACGTTTCTCGTGCGTACTGCGAAACTGTGGAACTCCCTCCCGGTGTCTGTGTTTCCCGACACGTACAACATAGGTCTCTTCAAATCGAAGGTGAACAGGTACCTCATAGGCAGGCGTGCTCCACCTTAGACCGCATCACTGCTTAACACCAGGCAGGGTGTGGTCAAACGCTTGCTTATTAAGCATTAAAAAAATCAATTTATAATTTTATTAATATTACAGCAAATATTCGAATTATTCGCTACCGGCAATAATACAGGCACAACATCGTCTTAAAAAAGATCGTTTTATTTGTCGTGCATATCTTCTACCATTGATATGTTCCGCAGCCTGAGTAATTTTTTGGCGAAGCTCGTCCAATGTTGCAATTGATTTTGAGTAGACCCTGTCTTTGAGACAACCCCAATAGAAGAAGTCCAGAGATGGGATATGACCAAGTCGCCCAATCCAACGCCCTGGATACTCTTGATTTAAGTATTCTCGCACAGGACGGGCATAGTGAGCAGGGCAACCATCATTTTGAAACCACATGTTTTGTAAATCTATTATGGGCACGTCTTCCAATAATTCTGGCAAGTCATTTTGTAAAAAGTTTAAATAACTATTGCCATCTAAGTTTCCTTCTAACTCAAAGGGCCCTATTGTTATTCAACAACGAATATCTACTATTTAACTTCTAAATTTTATTGCCTACGCACGTTTTCATGAAAATTCCAAGAAGTTGCAACAAAAAACCAATTTTTGGTAGGTAAAAGCGTTTACTATCAACAAACAACGATTTATGAAAGTTGGTTCTTGTTCAGAAATAGTACGCATGTTTTTTTTTTGTGGCCAGTTTTCCTAGAGTATTATACCATTTTAGAATCTTGGTTAGTTGCGTCAATTTTTAAAAAAACTTGCCATAGTAGTGTCCATACTTTTTTTTTACATAACGATGTGTTAAAATGGACTATAAGTAAAAATCTTTTGAAATTTTAAAGTAAAAAGTAGTTTTGATTGATTTTTGTGTAAAAATTACAGGTAATCTGGGATTTTTAAGGGTTGTGGTGGATAGCAGTGCTACTTAGGTTGCCGATACAAAAAAAATATTATAAATATTTGGAAAATTGTGGTCATGGTAGTTAAAAATATCATAAGGGTTGTCAATTTTCGAAAGATTTTAATTTTTTGTTGTATTTTTTTAAAAATAGGAGATAATTTTTTCTTATATTTTTTTCTCGAGTAGTCATGAGCAGGACCACCCTCTGGTGCCCGCTTATCGTTGAGTTTTGGGACACCTTGTATATGCAAAATAAGACGTTTTGTAGTGAGATTCAAATCAAATTCAAAATCAGAAAAAAATCGTAACTGTATCGTGTAAAAATCGAGAATCGGTCCGAGTTTATTTAATCCGAAAATAAAATTTGAACTTTAAAATCAAAGCAACAGGAATGAATTTGCATTATACGACATTACCTATACATTTTATAGAGGTATTTAGTTTATTACAGAATTCGATACGGTCTGATGCAACTTATTTTCTTTTGTACTATAAATGCAAGTTGAGGATTTAACAAAACAGGAATAGAAAAAAATTACATATTGTTTTTATTTAAATTCTAAAATACCAAGTAAAGTACCAAGTTCCCAGGTTTGAAAGTGCACTCTCGTTATACCTGGCTATTTTCATCACTACCAGGTCACTTACATCGTGATACTACCTTAGGAGGCCTATCGTCAAATGCCAATACCAGTTTCATTGAAATGTTTGGAAGCGATCACGTAAAAAATCATTGCTAATGGGCTTTACAACTTACGTCTCGTTCACGTACGGCAGACTGGACTAAAATCATAATCAGTCTGCCTACCACTATTTAAAAAGTATAAGCATTAAATATTAAGTATAAAAATGAAATATTAAGCTATTGGAGGTGACTGCTACCCGCACAGGTTTCTCTGTAGTAGCAGTTGTTTCCATTCATGGACCGCACTTTAGTTTTACATCAGGCGGAGTGTTGTCACATGCCGAGCAACAATAAAAAAAATAAAATAAATTTTTGATAAAAAAATAGGGGAGTCTTGGTGAGGTCAATGGGTCATAGATTATATAAAAATCTAACTAGAATTATGAATTATTATTAATGTTAATATTTAATTAATTTAGACTATATCATAATTATTAATTTATTTCCTATTATTCCTGTTAGACTTTATGAAACTAATATTACCGTTATAATGTAGATTAGGATGATTATTAATAGAAGTTACAATTTAGGTATGATGGACCTATTTCTCATACAAAGAAAATTGTCTCTTTTGCGTTACAATTTATGAATAAAATGCAGATACTATAAATAACGCCGCAATTCATTAACTGATAACCAAAACCTCTTTACATGATAAATTTTCCGATGCCGTACGATAAAACAGCTCCTTATATAGAAATATCCTATACCGTGGCGTTGCAGAAAGGAAATTGAGAATGAAAAGTTATTACCATACCGCCGTAGAATTTATTAATTCAATTCATTTACCTGAAACAGATAAAAAAATACGTTATTTTTATTGGTTTTAATTAAATCAAACATTACTTAAAATTCCGATTTATAGTTTAATATTTCTTTAATAGCTCCTATATAGATCCATAAGCGGAAACAATTTCCGCTATGCTGGCTTGAGGAGACGAATGTGCACCGTCGATTGACAGGGCACATTTCGCGCTGATCTCTAAACGTAGTCGGCCACTTGAACGACAGACTGAAATGAAAATATTTTTATTGGCTAGAAGATTGCCACAAGAAACTCGTCAATTATATATTAAAAATTGCATTGCCTTTGCATATAATATTTAAAAAAAACAACTGAATAAACTAAAAAACAGTAAAACTGTCATCTTTAAACTAGGCTAATAGCCATCATTAGGCTGCCTACCACTATATATAAATAAATAAATACACAACCAACAGCTGAAATTACGACAAAAAAAACCTTTTTTTGTTTATTCTTAACCAATTCGACATTTACAAATAGTAAGTGAAGAGTGAACGGAATGATTTGTGATATTTTTTTATTGGTTCGATTGAGGTAGTATTTGCTATTAATAATTATTATCGACACCTTTAAACATATATGTATAGATAGACACATTTTCACCCCCTTTTGTAAAGGGTATGTATAATAATAGCCGCTCTATTTCGCACACGCATCGAACCCAGGTACCTTTGAGAAGGGTTGAAATAGGTCGCCTGTGAAATGTCACATGTTTTAGCCTTGTGGTTTATTATGTTATGTAGATATTGTACACTGAAATAACAATCAAAATTTACTGTTTTTAATATATATCTATTGATTATATGTACCTTAGGATGTAAAAAGACTGTGGGAATTTCCTTTAATGCTCTTTTCTTATCCATTTATATCTAGCATAACTTAATTGTGAATACTATGAAACAATTTATCATACGAGTATTCAAGAACGTATTGAAAACTAAGAAGAAACCACCACTTTCGAATGTAACACCCGTGAAGCGACCTTGTCGCGTTTCAGGAATAGTTTGAAAGTAGCCAGGTATAGCGAGAGGAGTGTGCACTGTCAATCTAGATGGTACATGCTCGTCTCCTCAAGCCGGCATAGTGGTGGCGACTGCAGCCCGTAGAGATTTATCTGTGGTAGCAGTTGTTTCCATTCATGGACCGCACTCTAGCTTTACATCAGGCGGAGTGTTGTCACATGTAGAGCTACAATAAAAAAAAGTGTATCTTATAAGATACATACCGAATCTAATGTTGACATTACAAAACTCGAAATATATAATATATAGGATTTTTTATATATTTTTCTGGCATTATTGGTTATCTGGTGTTACATTTAAAAGTGGTGGTAACGACAGAAAACTGAGCTAATAACCATCATCAGTCTGCCTACTTTATATTAATCACACATCATATTAATAAACGAGGATAAAAATAGAATCTGAAACGAACTCTTCTAATTTTTGTCAAGATAAGCAAGTTGAGAATACAAACCTACATAACATGTGCTTCCTCTAGGGACATGCTGTATAACAAGTTACGAGGACACGACATTTTGACACATCCTGTATATACAATACCTTGGAGAGCTTAGTTTAGAGTTTGTAGATGCAACTAATGTAAGCTTAGCTAAGATTAAATGACAGGTCGTGTACAGGGTGCTATATTATATATAATTTTTCATACATTTGGAACATGCTGTATATTACTTTTTCATGTGAACCGAACTACGCCTGATGTTAAGCTAGAATGCGATCCGTGTACTCTACTCTCGTTATATCCGGCTACGTTATACTTCCATGCTGATCTTTAAATACATCATCTACTCAAGCCGGCATAGTGGAGGCGACTGCCGTCTGCAGATATTTCTTTGTAATAGCGTGGCAGCTTAACATGTCGGACTACTATGAAAAATAGTAGTTATTGTCTTAACACCTATGTATGCGTGTGTATATTAATTAACTTCGAGTTTCATTTTTTTAGTGTCTCGGCATATGAACTGAAACTTACATTCGAAAGTGGTGGAACTACCCCAGGACGACAGACTGGGCTTACAGCCATCATCAGTCTGCCTATCACTTCCTCACCATTACTTGTTTTTACGTGGGAGAAGTTTCATTTACATCAAAAAAAAAAAAAACAAATATTAAACAGAAAATAATATGCCAATTCACGATATATTAGACGGCTTATTGGCAATAAACATGACATAATTCAACCCCCAAAAAATAATTACACCCTATATATCTTATTAATAACAGAAAATCCAAGATGGTCGACGCAAAATACTTTATTTATTACTGGAAGCGTCATTAAACCGGCATATTTCTTTGTGACGTCACACAGTCTGTCCCTTTCACACGTTCCTTAATATGTGTTCCTGTCTTTTTCTGTCGCGTGTATGTAATTAATAATGTATGAAAGTTGTTGTGAGTGCTATGCATCATTTTGATGAACTGCTTGCTCGCCTTGTGGTGTTTATGTAGCGATAGCAAAAAATTAAATTTTAGAGTCCAATATCTTCTTCTGTACGCATGTTACTGTACTCCTCCTAAATGACTGTACTGATTTTGATGAAATTCTTTGTGTGCCTTTGAGTGAGTTCCTGGATGGTTTAGAATAGTTTATATTCACAATTGGACCTGTTAGGTGGCGCTGCAATCGGTTTTTTAATTGAAATTTCCTAAAGGTTTTTGAACCTCAAAATTTATTACAGAATCTTAAAAACATATTCCAAAAGCTGTGGCAATAAAGAGAGTACTTTTGTTTCTTCTAGTGTTAATTTGTAATCATGGTGAATAATATTTATAATACATTAAACCTTCGTGAATGTGTGTGAGTGTGGATAAACGATTTAAAATAGGCGGGTGTTTTTATTTTCCTCTCGCTAAAAACAACTGAAAACTAGACTAGCCTAGACTGAAAACCATGCCTCTTGTCGAAATGAAATGCTACTGAAGACTAGGTTGCAAAAGCTTAGACAATTAGCTCCACTCATGGACCGCACTCTAGCTTAACATCAATCAGTATTGGTCGTAATATGCTGGACTACTGTAGAAAAACAAAAAACAAAATAAGTTACTGATTCGAGTAAAATTTGCGTACTTATTTATTATTATTATTTATTAATAAAATCATTTTAAAAAAAAACAATATATTTTGCTACCCCTACATATTCTAGACGAAAGAGTTGTTCAAGTTATCTCACGTTTTTATGTAATTATACGGACAAGATGCGAAGCCGGGAGCTTTTATGAGTACACACACACACACACACACACATATATAATTTTACGTTTTAATATAGGTCATATATCTAGATATAATATAGAATAATTATCTCGAAATTATATTAAATAGACATATCACGTTCTTTTTTATAGTAGCTCGGCATGTGACCACAAGGTACGGACCGGCCTTAAGATACGAATTAGCACACTCCTCTCGTTCTACCTGGCTACTTCCAAACTGATCCTGAAACGCAAGACCACTTCACGGGTGATACATTCGAAAGTAGTGGTACTACCCCAGGACGGCAGATTGGGCTAATAACCCTGTAGAAATTTCTCTGTAGTAGCAGTTGTTTCCGTTCATGGACCGCACTCTAGTTTTACACAGGCGCGGCGTAGTCATATGCCGAGCTACAATAAAAAAAATTCATTATAAAATTTTCACGTTACTTGAAGTACAAAATTGATTCATCAATTTTCCCTCGGAGTTTGAAGCACGCCACAAGCGCCCTCGACTGACTTTCAAACATTAAAACAAGTATTACTTAAAGTATTTTACACTCCAACTGTAATTTGCCATGAATTTAGAACCTTTGCTTCATAAAAAATCAAAGAAAAACCTGAAGTCCCTCCCTCCCTTTCATTATACTTTTATCAAAGCCTATTTTTTTTTTCAAAAATTAATAGCTTAAGAAAAATCTGTGTAAGATATCAATTATTATTATAGCTTGGCATATGACAATGTTAACCCTTAATTACTCGCATGGGGTATGTTATACACCACGGCGTGATGGATTTTTTTTTTGTATGCTTACCAAAAATATTCATTACGACTACTGTTGTCCTTTAGTACGATGTTGATTCTTTCTAAATTTCAATATATCATAAAGCGCTTTAATTCATGTTTTACTTCACTTTTAAATTGGGGTAATATATACCCCACGCGAGCGTGTGTGTAACTTTTAGTATGCGAGTAATTAAGGGTTAAGTTTAAGTGCAGTCCATGAACGACAACTCTGCAGATAGCAGTCGCCTCTTGAGGAAATGCATCAGCACTAGGTTATCTCACGGGTGTTACGCCTGAAAGTGGTGGGTTTACCCCAGGACAGTATAAAATTAAATACAAAAAACATTTCACGTAAGGTTTAATTAGTGGTCAGAACATTCAATTCCCACCTCATGTGTGAGTATTGGTTTTAAAAAAAGTATTTTCTTTATTGTGAAAATAATATTTTATTAACCACTAAATCCACTCAAATCTTTATATATTTTTTCTTTTTCTGGCATTACAACAATTTGCCAGTGTCAAGTATATTTGCATCAATTATTATTCATTCATCACACTAAACAGCTAGGTCGAGTCCCACCCAATCAAGTCAAAAAGTCAATAAAGTGGTAGAATCTTTACTGAAACTTCCTACGGAGTCTTGAAGGGACTCCACTCTACAATAATTTAATTTGTATTTCTCATTTGTTCATGATATCAGTCGTCAACATGCCGAGACTGCCTACATTGGTCTAATCAATAGTTACTCTAAATTCAACGTTAAAAAAAAAACAAAAGAATACACGCGAAAACATCAAATATGTAACAAAAACGATAAAAAGGAAGGTGAAATATCGACATTTTCCTTATACGAAGCAAAATGTCGACAACACATATGCTTTTAAGGGCGAAATGTCGTGATCTTTAAGTTATAAAACTAATATTACAAGCATTAGGATACTTTTTTCATGTATGCCTAGTAGAATATTAATATTAAACGAATAAATAACAATATAACAAATTTTTGAGCGGCCGTGGTCTAGCGGTAAGACGCGTGAACTCACGATCGATGAGACCCGTGTTCGAACCTCGCTAATTATGACCGGTACCAATGTAACTTTGTTATATGTACTTTGGTCGCTCAGTGCCTATAGGCACTATTAAAGAGTAGTAGGCAGACTGATGATGGTTATTTGTCCAGTCTGCCGTCCTGGGGTGGTACCACCACTTTCGAATGTAACACCCGTGAAGTGACTTTGTCGCGTTTCGGGAATAGTTTGAAAGTAGCCAGGTATAAGCAGGAGATGGATGAGAGAGGAATGTCAATCTAAGATGGTACATGCTTATCTCCTCAAGCCGGCATAGTGGGGGCGACTGCTGCCCGCACAGGTTTCTCTGTAGTAGCAGTTGTTTCTACTGCACTCTAGCTTTACATCAGGCGGAGTGTTGTCACATATTGCTACAATAAAAAAAAATAATAATAACAATCGGCATTTTTTACTTCACTAGATAGTTGCAGCAAAGTAAGAACTGTAGATTGCAGTCCTCTAAGACGGGTTAGTGTAGTGAGACGTGATCACAATTGTATGTCGAATAGTCTTTTCCCAAAACGCGACCAGATCACTTCACGGGTGTTACATTCGAAAGTGGTGATAGGACGGCAGACTGGGCTAAAAACCATCATCAGTCTGCCTACCACTCTTTAATAGTGCCAATATTATATCATAAGCATTGAGCTACCATTATTACCAGATATTATAGTACCATAATTGTGCGAGATTTGAAAACGGGTCTCATCAATTATGAGTTCACAATACCAAGCCAAAGAAAGTAGCCGATATAACGAGAGGAGGTGCACTGTCAATCTAGATGGTACATGCTCGTCTCCTCAAGCCGGCATAGTGGAGGCGAATGCTGCCCGCACAGGCTTTACATCAGGCGGAGTGTTGTCACATGCCGAGCTACAATAAAAAAAAGGAGTTTTAAAAATAACACTAGTACCTACATATAAACTTCCAAAATATCACGTGATCATAATTTATTTATAACAGTAATATTTTTAAAGAAAGACAAATGGTCGATAATTTCACGAGACATGTAATATGATATTATTATTTTGATACCGTTCGCGGGTGACAAGATATGTCCATTAAAAAAGTTCGGTTTAAAATAAAATAATAAATTTATAATGACCTAATGTATAAGTCCTAATCCCCAGCCACGTCTTTCCCCCTTCCTATAACATGGGATCCTTCAAGCGCAGTGTGAAGAGGCATCTCATTAAGCCGGCATAGCGGACGCGACTGCTGCCTGCAGATCCCCTTCTCTGACAGCAGTCACCTCCGTTCATGGATCGCACTCTAGCTTAACATCAGGCGGAGTGCGGTCATATGACGTGCTAAAATAAAAAAAAATAAAAAAATAAAAACCCCCAGAGTGGATTCCAATCCAGCTACCATGAAGTACGTAAATCTTATTCCTAGACAGCTAAAGCCGAAAATTTAAAAGAAATAATACAAAGTAGGTCACTATTTTAAAATTAATATATTCAGTTAACACTGATATATTTAAAGATTATCCTATAAAATATGGTGCTATTGGTTACATTAGTTTAACCCGTTGTCGGGCTTAATGGGGTCACCGGAACACCTCACGTAATTGCCATCGGTGACCTCTGAAAAAATATTTCATAAACTTTTCCGACCAGTTTTTTTTTAGATTTACAAAATTATTTTTACTTGTTTATGATGTTATAAGATCAAATAAAAGCATTAGTTTTGTATACTCTATCGATGAAAATTTTCAGCAATTTTCAGTTTACGTTCAATTTATAACAAAAATAAATCTATTAAAAGCCTTTAACTAAGGACCATTTCCACCCAAGTCATTTAATTCATTAAAAACAAAAACCTTTAAGAGTTTTTGGGGTGTCTACGAGTAACTCTAAAATAAGGTAAACATTTGAATCTCTAAGAAAAGGGGAGATTTTGTCCCGATTTACTTCGAACCAATTTACCCGAAAATTATTATTTTATTAAATTATATTATTACTGTGTAATTTTTTTATGATTATTTAAACAGCAATAAATTAAAAAAAAAAAGAAAAAAAAAAACAAAGTAATAAGTTCTTTTTAATGCCTTGGTGTGTTTCGGTAATCGGCCCAAAGAAAAAGTTTCGTCCGGGAGAAAACTCTTCGAAACAAAAGTAAGTCAAAAGGGGTCAAAATTGATTGATTACTTCACCATTTTCTTTCCAATATTTGTCAAAATATTTTCCGAATCGGCGGCGCTTCGTTCCATTAATTAATTTTTAGACAACATCTCTCGAGGGCGCGTAGCATCTTGTACAATAACAATATAGGTTTGAAGAAAAACGCCTAGGGAAAGAGACATTTGATCTTAGGGGAAAATGATATTTTACTTATTAAAATGCATCTTTCGTTAATTAGAATAAACAGTTTAATCATTAGTGACTTTTTTTATATAAGTACTTCTATTTTAATTTTTAGGGTTGCTACAAATACATTGATACCGGTCAGAATTTAGCGTGGTTTGAACACGGGTCTAATCGATTGTGGGGTCCATCCTCTACCGTTACACCACAGGTGCTCATAAAATAAAAATGGAAAAAGGATTGAAATAAAATTTACTGTTAAGCAGTATCCTTTCAGCTACACATTTTTCACGTGTCAAAGAGAACGAACTCATTTCCTTCAACAAGACTTTCAGGAGCATTTAAGTACAGTAGACAGTTTCATTTGTGGAAATTTATAGCTATATAGATAGCACACGCGAAGTGGCTGGTCAGGTGCAAAAGATTTACTACCGGGCCTCGCAGGGGCTCGAACCAATTACACTGACCCACTTAGTCACTATACAGGTTAAATGAGAGACTCAGAAATGGTTTTGTATATGGACAATGGACATAAAATACTAGAATATTGATGCTCTTTGTTTTTACTGACAATTTTTTTATCAATTCACAAATGAAAATTAAAAATCAACACTTTTCTTTTGTTTGCCGTATGTCAGAATATGATCCTTATTAGCGACGCTATCTAATGGTATAATAATATATTATTTTTTTAAATCAAAGGAAATTCCTGACTGGGATAACTGCTGACCTTGCCACAGATATGGGATAACACTGTTATTTTGTTTTACGAAAACGTCCTTCTCCCCTTCTAGGTTAGCATAGCGAGGGTCAGCATACGCTAGGCAATTACAAAAAAAAAAATCAAATCTATTTTAAATTTAATGTCTCTGAAATTTATGTAGACAATAAATATGAAATTAAATAACAAAATCGAGAAGGGGAATTACATAGTAAATTGAATAGGTATATAAATAATTATAACAAAAGGTAAGTAATTAATTAAGCGAGGGTCCCACCGCACCCGATACCAAACACCTATTCAGGCAGGTCCTTAAATCTATTTAAGAAGCTCGAAACTTAGTCTTTTCACAATGGCTCCGTATACGTACTATTGAGAAAGTGTCATGCAACTGGCAACCAAGAATTTATGGGTACCTATAGAAGGAACAAAAGTCTTTGTGAATGACGTCACGCCCTCTTGCCTTTTCAGGAAGAATTACTTAATTTTCTTGCGCTTGAAGGTTATTCATTTCTTATTCCACCCGTAATATTTGTTTATACGATTCTTTGACGTAATTAGTTAAATTGGTTGAAGATTAATGAAGGATATTTTCCATATAGGCAGAACTTTAATAAATTAATGCATTACTCGTATTTATATGCATAAAAAATAAAAGAACCAAGCAAATATTTTTTTTTTCTATGACATGTGATAACATTCCGCCTGATGGTAAGCTAGAGTGCGGTCCATGAATGAAAACAACTGCTACCACAGATAAATTTCTACAAGCAGCAATAAAATATAAATTAAGTCTTATACATACTAGCACCATCGACAATGATTAATTTGGGGAGTATGACTTACGTCATTTTAGTTTGGTAACCATTCATTTTAAGGTCTCATTTTGTAGACATTGTTCGAATTGTAATTGGCCAAATTGGGAATAACCTTTGAAGATTGTATTCCAAGTCATTTGGCCGAGAGAAAGGTGCCGAGGTACGCATTTACTTTTTGTTAATACCACTCTTATTATTGAGTATTTGTACAATAAATTTACTGAGAAAATTGGGCACGAAAGCTTTGTGTCTGTTTTGCTGAAATTTAGTCTCTTTTTTTATTGAAATTTCAGTGTTTCATATTTTTCCTAAATTAAAGAGTAGTAGGCAGACTGATGATAATTATTAGCCCTTCCTCGATGTGGCATAGTGAGGTGATTGTGTGTCCAAAAATATAGTTAAAACATCGATATATACAACTAGATGTGCAATAACGCTCCCAATGTGACGCGAGAGAAAACATGGCCACAGCCATGTTTAGGTTCTCTGTCAGTTAGTATTCGACTTGACGGCAACATTGTCAAATCGTTTGAAGCGGCCTACAGTTTTTTTTGTGACAGATGTATGAACTTTGCACCTCTAGTATATACATATCTCTATGGTTAAAAAGCAAAATAAATGAACATTCTCTGAATTAATTATAGGAAATTTAATGAAAAAGAAAGGCAAAATAATTAATTATAAAAACTAATTTGCTAAAATACCTCATTCATACATCATTTCGAGCTTAACGCTTAAACCGAGTTTAAGTTAAACTAAGTTTAGAGCAGGATGACTGATGACTAAGCAAGATGGTCCAGTGGTTAACCGCAATGATTTACTGGAGTTAAACATGGGTAGCATAGTTCAGGCTAGAGTTGGGCAATATTCATTATTAATGTTATCGATATATTTCAATACTACAATACTCATTAAGTTTAACTTATACTGTTTTCAAATTTAAACCGAATGCTTTATTAAATAAGATAATATGTATTCGTTTTATGAATAAAATTATACAATATAAATTCTAAGATTGGTAGACAGACTAATGTTGTTTATTAGCCTAGTCTGCCGTCCGGAGGTAGTGCTACCACTTTCAAGTGTAACCGCCCCTGAAGTGACCTACTTGACTTGGAAGTAGCCGAGCAGAACACGAGGAGCCTGTCTGTCTGTCCTGTTAATAAATGTTGCATATTTGTCTCCTCAAGCCGGCATAGAGAAGGCGACTACCGTCTGTATATCTTTGTGATAGCAGTTGTTCCTGCTTATAAAGCTCATTCTAGGCTAACATCAGACGGAGAAAATAGAATTCATTTTACAGCTGAAATAAGATATATTAGAACACTCGCCGAATGCTGAAATAGTAATCGATTAGTAATTGAACATTCGAAATAACTCAACACTAATTTAATTCCATATTCGAATATGCTTTGAGCTTAACCAAATCCGGCCGGTGAGGGTTATTGACAATGCGTTTGTAATTGAATACAATTGTTATTGTATTGTAACCATCGGGTCTTAGTAGTTATGTGGGTCAGAGGTTCTATGTTTGATTCCTAATTTAATGTAGAATTCAACTAAGTATTTTTTTTCTTGGTAGCCCCGCCTGATGTAAAGCTAGAGTGCGGTCCATGAACGGAAACTATTCGAATTCTATTTGCAGTCGCCTCCGCTATGCCGGCTTGAGGACACACATTCACACTCCTCTCGTTATACCTGGTTTTTTTTCAAACTGACCCCGAAATACGATTAGGTTACGAACCTACAATCCCAGAACGAATATAGTTTCGCCATAATATTTAATAAATATTTTATCTTTCCCATTTGTGTCTAATAAAGTCCGGCTGAGAAAATTAAAGAGTGGTAGGCAGACTGATGATTATTATTTGCCTAGTCTGCAGTCTTGAGGAAGTACCACCACTTTCGAATGTAACACCTGTGAAATGACCCTGTCGCGTTTCGGGAGAGGAGTGTGCACTGTCACTCTAGATGGTGCATACCCGTCTCCTCAGGCCGGCATAGCAGAGTCGACTGCTCGCACAGATTTCTCTATAGTAGCAGTTGTTTCCACTCATGGACCGCACTCTAGCTTTACACCCGGCGGAGTGTTGTCATATGTCGAACTAGAATTTAAAAAAAAAACTTTTTTTTGTTAACAAATAAAATAACAAATTTTATACGCTTATTAGTACAGCAACCGCTCCGCGTCGTCTTCAAACAGGTAACCAACCGGTAAATTGAATAGGTTTAACTAAGTATTTAAAGTTATATTAAGTAACAAATAACCATAATTTGAAAGCCATTTAGGAGCTATTGAAGCGAGAAAAAAAAGTTTGTCAACAAAATAACTCTTTACGGCTTCATTATTCAGTTTTTTCAGTACCTATCGAGCCTGCTATTTCGATAACTCGTTAATTTCAATTTAATTACTAATAGATTTTGATATTTAATATTATGATTTTGGTTTGATAATAAAAGGTATTTATGTTCGAATTATCTCAATAATCCGGATTGTAGAATTTAATTTGAAAATTTAAATTAATATTATTTCAGTTGAACTGGTTAAATGTTATTTTGTATAATACAAGAAACATTGATGCAATAATATTGCGTTGCATCAAACTGAGCACCAAGCCGGCATAACGGAGACGACTGCTGTTTGCAGACATTTTGTTATTTTGCACATGGCAGCATAGAGAGCACTTGTATGTAAATAAAAGCTACACAAAACGTGTATAAGTATTTTTGTATACTAACATAAATATAACTTTTTAACCAGTAACTATAACCTTAACTTGCTTTAAGAAAGATAATTATTATTTGTGTCGGAAGAGGGCGCCCTAGGAAGACCTTTCTCCGACAGACTGGTCAACTGCTCAGAAAGGGTCAGGTGAGGAACACCCTTAACCGACGTGCATGCATGAGGGGAGTAATCTGGATGTGGTCGAAGCGAAAGTAGTATGCAGGGAGAGGAGTCGCTGGCGCTCCATAGTTTCTGCCTACCCCAACAACTAACAAATTTTTTTTTTTTAGCTCGACATGTGACAACACTCCGCCTGATGTAAAGCTAGAGTGAGGTCCATGAATGGAAACAACTGCTACCACAGAGAAACCTGTGCGGGCAGCAGTCGCCTCCACTATGCCGGCTTGAGGAGACGAGCATGTACCATCTAGATTGACAGTGCACACTCCTCTCACATACCTGGCTACTTTCAAACTATTCCCAAAACGCGACAAAGTCACTTCACGGGTGTTACATTCGAAAGTGGTGGTACTACCCCAGGACGGCAGACTGGACTAATAACATCATCAGTCTGCCTACCACTCTCTAATAGTGCCTATAGGCACTGAGCGACCAAAGTACATATAACAAAGTTACATTGGTACCGATCAGAATTAGCGAGGTTCGAACACGGGTCTCATCGATCCTGAGTTCACGCGTCTTACCGCTAGACCACGGCCGCTCTTAAAAATAACCATACCTTACCTGAAAATATTTTTGGAATAAAAAAAGAACAGCAATGTAGGTTAAGTGGTGTTTGATATACCCGTCCCACCTACTCAAAGATATAACACGACAGTAACAAGAATACGTACATAATAAATATGAAAGTTAGGAAAAAGTGAGCCAAAAATAATAATGAGCAAACTTTTCCAATTATTGTTAGTTTGTTGTTAACGAGTGAGAGGGAGAAAGAGAAAAAAAAAACGCTTCATACTTCTCACGTAGGGGGTACAAAACCGTGTTTTGCGTAAAAGTAAGACTTTTACCTCACTTTTTTCAGCAAAAATATCATAAATATGAACATTCTTATGAAAATAAAAGATGAGTTTTCATAACGCTGCTTATCTCAGACCACTGATAGACTTCTGTTTGCAACTTTAACACACGTGAAGTGACTTATCCGCGTTTCAGGATTGGGTCGAAAATACCCGGGTATAACGAGAGAAGTACAATATAATACAATTGTCACCCGACGGTAGACAGTGCTAATCGTTTCATTAAACCAGCATAGCGAAGGTGCTAGCTGCAGGAATTTCTGTGTTCAGTTGTCTAGCCTCTAAGAGAAGTCTCTAGCTTAACATCAGACGGAATGCGGTCACATATTGAACTGGTAGTGGGTAGTGAAAATGTATTAAACTAAACTATCGTGTTTTATTTTAATTAATTTAATTCCATGCCTTTAACACTGTGATGCTGTTTGTCGTGATTACATATATATTTTAAATTAACAAAATCAACTTTGACTATTGAAAATGTTATTTATGTGTTAATAATCTGATTTTCCATTATCAAATAAGAATAACTAAAACACTCGAAATGTTTAACCCTATAGCAACAGCGGAGGGTTTGGGAGACCCCCTCTCTAAAAAAACAAATTCGCACACAAATTACAAAACACAACTAACAAATTACAATTAAATTTGTTCTAATCAAAATTTTATTACCAATGGGATAGCCTAAAACCATAATTTCTCTTTCTGAGTGTACAATTTAATTTACATGGAGGGTGCGAAAAGCGTCTACTAAGTGTTATTCACAATCGAATAAAAACACATGGGGCTCTAGTGTTAGTTCAATTAATATTCATTTAAGATACTACGGGTGTGGGAAATGTTTTACAGATGTACGAGTATGTAGCTAACCTAAAATACTTATCCTTCAATTCGAGAATATAACAAAGGAGTTAGACAAATGTGACAAAAAAGAATAAATATATTTGTATTTTGTTTCCAGTACTCACTTTGAAATCTAGAGCTGATAAATAAATCATTTGCTTTTAATAACATTCTACTAGTAACAAAATATTAAATTAGGAATTGTGTACGAAGAAGCCAGAGATATTGGAGTCATGTTAAGAAATAAAAGGAGGAAGATAGAATAATGCGAATCAACTTATTTATGGGCGGAATTGAGAAGCTGACTGAACTTATTTATAAACATACGGAAAATGAATGTAATGCAGCAAAAAAGCGCTGTATGAAACGAGACGAAAAGCTGAAAAGTCTCAATGCAGCCGTAAAAAAGCGAAGCTAAGACCCAACTTGACATTTGTGAAGAAATAATTAACAAAACATACAGAATGAAGAGAGATGGAGCGCGCGGAAACCTAATTATTTTACCGCCGTGACAGCGTGCTTCCCACACAAAGATGCGTAGAAACAAAACATTGTAGTTTTACTTCAACGAAAAATTTCGGTACAAATGAAGAATAATGGTGTTTACCATGTAAATGAAATGATAGTTTCATTGTCGCGTTTCGGGAATAGTTTGAAAGTAGCCAGGTATAAGAGAGGAGTGTGCACTGTCAATCTAGATGGTACATGCTCGTCTCCTCAAGCCGGCATAGTGGAGGCGACTGCAGTCCGTAGATATTTCTCTGTGGGAGCAGTTGTTTCCATTCATGGACCGCACTCTAGCTTTACATCAGGCGGAGTGTTGTCACATGTCGAGCTACAATAAAAAAAAAAAAAAAAAAAAAAAAAAAAAAAATATCATAAAATGGACAGTGAAAACTTCTGTACTGTGAAAAATTGTAGAAATGTAAAACCATTATGCGATTTTATAAAGAATTTGCGATCAAAAAATTATGTATAAAAAAAACTCGCCCCGCGGAGCAAGAAAATAATGTGTCGAATGTGGAAACAAACCCGAAAACGGTGCGCAAAGACTCGCTGTCATCACAGGCAATATTATGAGGTTGGGAACAACTTGTGACGTCTAACTAAGCCTTTATTTATAAGAGAAATTTTTTGGAGAAGCTTTTAAAATATTTTCGCACTTTTGGCGCAAAATGTGCTTCTACCTCTGATAAAATTGTTTTCATTCGAATAAATACAAGGGATGGGATATACGAGTAATTAGAATGAATTCATATATTGTGATTATCATTTTAGCATAGCTCCAACAACTTCAATATGAAAGAGCCTTTTTTTTACGTTTAGTGTATTTAGCGTCGCTTTGTATTTAATTTAACAACACCATTGTAAAGACCTACATCAAAACGTCACACCTTGACGAGTTCATTGTATCATAATGTATTCTTTATTACAATATTTTATTCGAGTGGAACGCATTAACCGTGTACAGACCTATAATCATTTTTCACTTTGACAAATACTTCACAATTAAGTACGGTTGCAATACACTAATGAACACGACACGGCACGGGTCCCCCAGACCGGCCAAGGGATAAAAGGTCCATTAGCAACCGAATGCATTTAAGTGTTAATTACGTAGGGGCGCGAATGCAATGTATAGATTTTTTGGGGGAAAATTCGTGTTTTAGTGATTTCTGGATTCTTCTATATACTCTGTAACTTTGTTTTTTTTTTTAAATAATATCTTAAAATTTCTTATATTCAAAATTTTACATTGTTTTTTTACTGAGACTATATATAGTAATAGATTAGTTAATTACAAAATATGAAAGTGTAGTTTACCCCTGACTACTGGGAATAAGCCCAACAGTACAAATGTGGCAATAACTAACACTTCAGGAACAATAAAGTAAACACTCCTTTATTATGTATCACACGTCGTAACCATTCAAACTGATTGAAAAGGGGAACCCCAATAATGCATTAACACTAGAATGCGTTTATAGAAAGTGCAGGGTTATACTGTATTTACAATTGTTAATTTTTGCCACGTATAAGTTGTTTTTTTTTTTTTTTCAGTTGAGTTAGTATAAATTAGGTAACACAAAAATAAAGTCTCAAATTAAATATCTACTATATACATATAAGGGTTCGAATCCTAGTCAAATCAAATCTGATATTTCCAAATTAATAGTTTCGGTTCAAGTCCTAATAACTATAGTACGAGCAGGTACTGAATTCGGGGTCAAGGTTTTCTTTTATTATTTTACTTTTTATTTCACTATTTTTTTAGACTTTTTCCTGCACCCCCTTCTTTCTATATATACTCTTTTCCTGGTTAGCTGGTTAGCCTTTCGACATTAAGCTCGTCGTTGTACTTTTTTGTACAAAATTGAATTTTATTATTATTATTAGACCTTAAGCAAAAATTAAAATTAGTAGATAGTATAAACGCAAACCTATTTAAATTATGTTAAATTAGCCAACAATATTGTAACAAAATTATTCGCTACTTAGCCATAATTTATTTAATAATGAACACAACTATTATGGTTAGTACTAACTTCAATAAATCATTCTTGGAAACTAGCAAACTGTCAAAGTAGAAATGATCAATCAAATCTAGGTAACCGCTCTTACTGAAGGTACACCTAATTACTATAGGCAAGGCTACACTGCCCTGTCATTTTCGGACTCCAAAACTTGGTGATTGGAACTAATATATATTAGTTATTGGATTTGACATTCAATTTAAACACATATTGATCACCTAAGTGTTGAAACGTTTGCAAGCTAAGATAAGGTGCATAGTAAAAACTATCTGTACACGAGGTACCTATCGTGGTACTATCTGTACCGTCTATTTTTACATACTAATATTAGTATATAGGTTTGTACTAACAATTTTAAGTGATGTTAATTAAAGCTAGACTGCGGGTCATCAGCGGAGACAACTGCTACCACAGAGAAGTGTCTTTTGACAATAACGGCTTGACGAGTAGACTGTCTAGTAACTGGGCACATTACTTTCATTATATCTGGCCCTTTCAAAGCTGATTCCAAAACGCGATTAGGTCACTATACTTAAAAGTAGTGACACTACCTCGGGACCGTAAAATAACTATCATCAGCCTGCCTGCCATTCCTTATTTGTTATTATTAGTTAGTTATGGCAAATTATTGTATTATAAAACTTATTTCCTTGCATTTTATTTGTGGGTATACCTCCAACTTCAATTAGCAAAATATTTTTCTTTCTTCAAATCGATTCCAGAATTTAAGTATAAACTATAAATAACAAAAATTTTACCCTCTTGAAGAATATGTTTAAAATAGTATAAGCAATTAAGAGAAACCTATACAAGACTATTTTTGCTAAAAAAAAAATACATACAAAACATTTCTAACCCAAACATACTAAATTAAACCTCAATTCAAGTATGTAGGTTAGTTTACCATCGAACGCATTCACAATACTTTCCAAAGCCAATAAATATATTGATTGTAAACGAACCTTCACCCGATAGCAGGGTTAAGGGTCATTCAATAAACCTATAGACCTAAATAAACATCGAATACTAATTTAATTAACCTTCCCTGAGCAATCACGGTCAGATTTGCGATCCATATATAACGGGTCTCTCGGACCCGGGTGGCCATTACAGATTGATTTCTGATTACAATACAATAAAGGATTGAATTTGATGATACGAGTAGCTTCAATAGAGACAACGTGTATGAAATCGAATAAAAACGATGTTTACTTTAAACGATTAAAGAATTTAGTTTCTGGAGTGTGACTAGCAGATTGTCCCTGTCAGATGCATTATCCAGATTCCAGTCTACTAAGCGGTCGCGGGCGGAATGGAGACGTAGATGCCTAAACAAACTTGACACTGAAAGAAATACTGCCCAAAATCGTAAGAAAAGATAGACGGGAAGTAGATTCTAAATTATATATATTTTATTGTAGCTCTGCATGTGACAACACTCCGCCTGATGTAAAGCTAGAGTGCGGTCCATGAATGGAAACAACTGCTACTACAGAGAAACCTGTGCAGGTAGCAGTCGCCTCCACTATGCCGGCTTGAGGAGCCGAGCATGTATCATCTTAGATTGACAGTGCACACTCCTCTCGTTGTACCTGGCTACTTTCAAACTATTCCCGAAACGCGACAAAGTCACTTCACGGGCGTTACATTCGAAAGTGGTGGTACCACCCCAGGACGGCAGACTGGACAAATAACCATAAAATTATATTATAAAAAGACAAAAAAAAAAACAAAAAAAAATTATAAAAAGAAAGGGGACAATTTTCTTTGTACGGTAAATTGAAACATCTATTATAATATGTATGTCAATTTGTTTCTTATTATAGTGATAATATTTTAATTATCATTAACAGGAATAATGGGAAATAAATCAATAATCATAGTAACCTTCTAGTTAGATTTCTATGTAATCTCTTTATTATCCATTTACTAAATTGGTTATTATTTTAATGTGTAATATGATCAATAGACGTCGGGGGCCCATAAACGAGGATCTCCTTTAGCATTCATATAATTTCTAGCATCTGTGGTTAGTTAGCAACAAAATAACAATTTAGAGAAATAATGTATGAACAGAACATGTGCCGTACGCTATGATCTGTCAAGCTCTGATTAATGAATAGAGGAACCCTACACAGCTTAGCCTACTCATGATTCAGTGGTACCCAAACTTCTGTGAATTTGTTTAATTGCGTAAAATCAATAGATGGTGCACATTGATCTCCTAAAGCCCAAACTGACGATGGGTATTTAGTATTTACCCAGTCTGCCGTCCTGGGACAGTACCACCACTTTCGAATGTAACACCCGTGAAGTGACCTTGTCACGTTTGAAAGTAGCCAGGTATAGCGAGAGGCGACTGCTGCCGGTAGAGATTTCTGTGTAGTAGCAGTGATTTTCGTTCACGGACCGCATTCTAGCTTTACATCAGGCGGAGTGTAGTCATATGTCGAGCTACAATAAAGAAAAGCCGGCACAGCGGTGGCATCTATTGTATGTAAACGTTTCTATGAAGTAGGAGTTGTTTCGGCTTATGGATCGCACAGTGACATGCCGAGAGTATAATAAGAAAATTGGAGTCAGTTTACTATCATAGATTTTTACGCTCTATATTAAAACATCTGAGTTAAATACAAATTAAATATGCCTAAAACGAAATCTATATATATATATATAAATCAATTGCTGTTCGTTAATCTCGCTAAAACTCGAGAACGGCCGGACTGATTTGGCTGATTTTGGTTTTGAATTATTTGTGGAAGTCCAGGGAAGGTTTAAAAGGTGAGTAAATATGAAAAAAAAAATGCTTGGAATATAGTAAAAACAACAATTTCGCTTTCCCTTAGAAACTGTTTCTTTGGTTTTGAATGTCAAACATTTGATGTTCGTCCCGTCGTTTAGAAATCAATTAAATTTAAAAGTCGTTCAGAAATCAAATTCTGAGGCGGTACGAAGTTTGCCGGGTCAGCTAGTAGTAAATATAATTAATTTTAAATTCAATCCTGCTAAGTTTACAGGTAATTAGAAAGTTTGGGAGTCGCTGTACATAACAGATCGTATCGCTCGAATAAAATAGGGTTTCTCAGTTCCAATTTGATGTCGGTTTTCAAATTTCCTTAATTATAATTCGGCATCATTTTGACACCCTCCTAAGTATAGGGTGAATCAGTTCCTAATCAACTGATTATAACACATTTTACATACATATTATTTGAAAAAAAAAAACAAAAGAAAAAATATTAAACTAACTGAAAAGGTTTAACAATTAAAAATTGATGATGGTTATTAGACCAGTCTGCCGTCCTGGGGTAGTATCACCACTTTCGAATGTAACACCCGTGAAGTGACTTTGTCGCGTTTCGGGAATAGTTTGAAAGTAGCCAGGTATAACGAGAGGAGTGTGCACTGTCAATCTAAGATGGTACATGCTCGTCTCCTCAAGCCGGCATAGTGGAGGCGACTGCTACCCGCACAGGTTTCTCTATAGTAGCAGTTGTTTCCATTCATGGACCGCACTCTTGCTTTACATTGTTACATGCCGAGCTACAATAAAAAAAAACGAAAGTATGCATTGTCAACCTAATGGTGCATATTTATCTTCCCAAGCCGGCATAGAGGAGGTGACTAACATATCTCTGTAGTAGTATCGCTCTCTTGTTTTAACTTGTTTTAAAAACGGTCCGTGTTGAGCGAAAAAATTACGAATTTTATTATGAAATAAATATTAATATGTAAAAAAGTAATAAAACAGTTGAGCCTATGTTTAATTTCCGAAACAATCTCGAAACCCTCACTAATCATGACAACCCATTTGTATAATAAATCGCACTTATAGCTATACAAATACCAAAAGCGCCATCCTTATTCCGTTGCAATAAAGTGCAAAATCAATTCAAAAATTAATGAACTTCACATATAGACAAACTTTGTTAACTACTGTTCCAATCAGTGTTGCCATCGTCGAAAATTGCCACTGATTTATATGTCTGCGGAGTTTTACCCTATCCCATGTTATAAGGGAATCCGTGGCTAAACCCATAATGGGATCCGTTACCCTATCAGATTAAAAAGTCATTATTTCTCGGTAATGAGATTTCATATTTTGATATAATGCTGAAAAAGCTAGTCGTTATTTTGACTAGGTTTTCGTTTAGTGATTTGGAACCGAAGAGGCACCCATGACTTACCCCTGCTTATCCACTCAATTATGTAACAAAACATTTGTTCAAACATACCTGAAACAAAAAAGAAAAATTATTAATAAATAATTTTAACTATTTTTTAAAATTCTAGCAACTGCTACCACAGAAACATATCTGCAGGCAGCAGTCGCCTTCGCTATGCCGACAAGGACACTTCACGGGTGTTACACTTGAAAGTGCTGGTACTACCCCAGGCTGGCAAACTGGGGTAATAACCATCATTAGTCTGCCTACCAAGCACTCTTCAAAGCAAAAAGATCTTTATCTGTATTTTTATTTAATCGCGCCGTACACATATTTTATTGAATTTAAAAAAAAACAACAAATTTCATAAGCCATGTTCCGTGTAAAAATGTTCAGCCAGTTTTCAGTGACAACCTGTATAAACACATGTACAAAATGAGCGAGGTAATCCATGTGTGAAAATGAAATATTTTACCGAGTATTTGTCAAACATGACCGACGATAAATAACAAAGTATCATAAAATATAACATAAAAAATGGTCAAGTAGATTTTTTTTGCGGGCATCCTATATCTGCTATTTATTTATTAGATATGCCAACAGCAAGATCTAATTGCACACTTAAAAATATGCAAAAAAAACATATTTTTTTTATTGTAGCTCGGCATGTAACAACACTCCGCCTGATGTAAAGCTAGAGTGCGGTCCGTGAATTGAAACAATTGCTACTACAGAGAAACCTGTGCGAGTAGCAGTCGCCTCCACTATGCCGGCTTGAGGAGACGAGCATGTACCATCTTAGATTGACAGTGCACACTCCTCTCGTTATACCTGGCTACTTTCAAACTATTCCCGAAACGCGACAAGGTCACTTCACGGGTACATTTGAAAGTGGTGGTATTACCCCTAGACGGCAGACTGGACAAATAACCATCATCAGTCTGCCTAGCACACTTTAATAGTGCCTATAGGCACTGAGCGACCAAAGTACATATAACAAAGTTACATCGGTACCGGTCAGAATTAGCGAGGTTGAAACACGGGTCTCATCGATCGTGAGTTCACGCGTCTTACCGCTAGACCACGGCCGCTCTTTTAAAGAGTGGTAGGCAGAATGATGATGGTCCAGTCTACCTGTAGTGAACGCAAGTTTAAGAAAATAATTCAAGACAGATAACTTAATTTTCCAGATGTCCAAAAGAGTAATTAGACTTTATTTGAAGCCTATTTGAGGTTATTATTATGTTAAATGCTTGTTAATAATTGACGATATCTGTTTTTTTATGTAGTTAAACATTATCTATTGATTAGTAAACAATGTGTTGATATATATTGATTGAGATAAATTAACGAAAACATAAGATACGAGTATTATTAACATAACATTAGATGTCAAGTGAGCCTAGAAATGATCATTATTTTTATTTGATATAAATTCTTAAAACATATAACATATAAAAAAAGGTAAGGCTTACTTCACTTGACAACATAATATGCAAGCACTTTGTTGCAAGACAATTTTTAGACCCTGTCAAGTTGTAACGTCGTCTGCAGGTTACTACTTTTATAGTGGTTTTAAATGTCAAATTTTGAAATCGTTAAAAGTGTGCCGTAACAAAAAAAAAAGATTGAGAATCACTGTGTTACCACATAAATTTCACCAGACAGCATTCGCCTCCACTGTGCCGGCTAGGCTTGAGTAGGCTTGACACATATGTATGTATGTACAAAAATAAACTTTACCTTACTGCACGGAATACAAGTTGTTTTTTATGGATATGATCGGATTTTATGTTCATGTGACATGATACTTAGGTATTAGTGAGTCTTAAAAATCGCATAAAAAGTCGTGGTTTTGCGGAAACCTTATACCTACTTGTATTCTAAAGGAATTACAGCAATTGTACATGTTTTTGTAACTCTAGAACCTTCATTTGCATAAAAAAACTACTGTAGCTCGATATATGGCAACATTCCGCCTGATGTTAAGCTAGAATGACGGAGAACAGTCGTCTCCGCTATTCCGGGTTGAGGAGATGAATATGCATTATCCAAGTTGACAGTGCACATTTTTCTCAAAAAAAAAAAAACCACAGAACTGTGGAAAAAAAGGAAACCAATGCTAACAAAACAGCATCGAGGCGTATTTTTAATAGAAACCTAACGAATGCAGAATGCAAGTATCCATATAAAAATACCACAGACATCCGATATCAGATCGCGGTTTGCAGGTTTTTTTTAACTTTATTCTGTGAGCCCAATGTTTGTTACATCTTAGCAACCTTACACTTCAGTAATTTGACTGGGTGGAATTGCTTCCACTGTGCCGGCTTGAAAAGCGAATGTACATAGTGCTTGGTTACTTCCAAGTTGATCCTGAAACACGACTTTGTAATTTCATGGACGGCAGGCTGGGCTTAACCATATTTTAATCATTTGTCATCATATCATAACATGGGATCCTTCAAGCGCATCTCACAAAGCCGGCATAGGGGATGCGACTGCTGTTTGCGGATTCCCCTATCTGACAGCAGTCGCCTCCGTTCATGGGTCGCACTCTATTTTAACATCAGGCGGTCATATGACGTGCTAAAATAAAAAAAAATTGTTACATGTGAGATTTGAACACGGCTCACTTGGATTGTGATCGCACGTCCTGTATCGCTAGACCACGGCCGCTGTTGTTAATTTACCACAATATTATCAAATAATAATTTCACAGACAACGCGTCAAACACGAAACGTAATGACGGCCAAATGTAATAATTATGGCGATGCCCTAAAACAAAAATTGGACCATTACGAATCGAATTTTCGTCACATGTGTCGTTACGACAAGGAAATTAGTTAGCCATGTGTCGTAAATTGATCCATTAATATATACATACATATGTGTGGCAAATTTTGACAAGTATTTAACCTAAATTAATATCGATCGTAGAACTATTTACATTAGTTTATTGTACCTAAAATACTATTGTATTATATATTGTTAGTTAGATAGTTGGGGCGAATTAGATTTCAAATGTACTAGAAACTAAAATCCTTATCCTTGAGTCTTTGATTCGACTTTTTTTTTTTAATAAAATTTTTTAGAAAAATTTAAACATTCCACAAAATAAGTCTTTATTAATTTGGCAATTGAATACATCCTGTTCCATCCGATTTTTTATCTCAAAAAACTAAAGAGTGAAATCTTTGTATGAGGAACCCATCATTAAGTTAGGTATATGAAAATTTATATTTATTATTTCAATAAGAAATAAAAAAATACCCCCCTAAGGATGTGAAAATTTGTATGTGATGATATGTATGATTTGAATTCGAATGATGAATTAAAATTCGATTGTCATTTTTGGGAATAATTACACATCACTATTAAAATTAATACAACGAGACAGTGCCTATATATGTATACATATATGTACATATATCTACTATACATGGTACCTGCATATGTGGTAAACTGCAGTCACCGAGCGCACAAGTCTTGCATTCTTAATGAACACTTTGCATATGAATATTCTTATAAGGTGGAAGGAGTACGAGAGGGGTATTGATGCGGGACTAAAATAGAGTAATTTTATTAGTAAATAAACCGTAGGTAACCTTTGAATATTTATATCAATAATTTTTTAATAGTAACACGACATTCTGCCTGACTTTAAGCTGTAGAGAAACAACTGCTACAAGAGAGAAAGGAGAATGTCCATTTTCGGGCCCACTTGATACCTAATAGTTTGGTAACAAAACAATATCTTAATTTTTCATTAATTCGTTTTAATTATATCAGCACACCGTTTACCGATCAATAGACAATGTTTAATTACATAAAAAACAGATATCATCAATTATATTATTAAAGAATTAAAAATAATAATAACCTCAAATATTGCATAAGAATACATCTAATTACTCAATAACCCGGATGAAAAAATTAAAACTGATTGGTAATAAGAAAGTAGATTTATTTTTCTACAAAAAGTCCATTAGTGGATTCAGCTGTCAAAATAAATCTCATCACCATTACGTGATAAATCCGCAGATTAGGTGACTTCTAAGGATGTTACATTCAGGTTGTGGTACTATCCCAGGACGAAAGTCTCGGACTAGGATTGATCTGCCTGCTACTCCTAAATACATGTCAAATAAATAAAACAGTGGCAAAAAAAACGATAGTGTAATTCAAAATAACCCTAAACTAAGAATGAATCTCCCAAACACGATAAAGCAAGGAGAGACAACGAAATTTGATAGCATGAATGCAGTAAAGTGTTCAAATGGAGACGTGAGGTGAATACAATAGATATAGACACGATACGATGCAGAAAATACATTATATTATTAACCAGATATCGACCCGAGACGTCGCTGCTAAGATAGGAATTATAAATATCACGCAGAAATGTCTCTAGGTAGCTTTCGTCTTTTGTGTGCAGCATTTAAGTTGACAGGGCTTACTCCTCTCGTTATACTTGCTTGGATATTTTTTTGTTTAATGTCGTCTCGGCATATGACAACACTCCGCCTAATGTAAATCTAGAGTGCGGTTTACGATCTCAACGTGATCCTGAAAAGTTACTTTTTAATATTACCTACTTAAATTACATAAGAAAAAGATTTCATTACGAGCCTTATCACCAGTAGCAGGGACTCGTAGCTCACTTTCATCTCATCTTCTCTTTCGAAGGGAAAGCAATTGTGTTCAGAATTTTCTATGCATTGAAAATGTCGGGAACGGACCGAGAAAATATAATAATATTACAAAAAGCGTCTACTTACATATATACTATTGAAGTTTCAAGAAATCCTCTTACATGTTAAACTGAATTACATAATTTATACATAATAAAAACAAAAAACACAAAAAAAAAACAACATTTTGATTAATAAAGAAATCTATCAAACGGATTCAACGTAGCCCGATATAACGAGAGGAGTGTACAGGTACACCGTGTACATACTCGTCTCCTCAAGCCGGTATAGCGGAGGCGACTGCTACACTACAGAGATTTCTCTGTAATAGCAGCACGAACGGCACTCTAGCATTACATCAGGCGGAGTGTTGTTATATGCCGGACTACAAGAAAAAAAAGTCAACCCTTGGAATTACGTTGTAAAAACATAACACATCACTTCTATTTACCCTGTGGATTGAATAAATAAACAAATACAAGCAGTAAAACAACTAATAAACGATATACATTGCTCCGTTGAAGAGATCAAAGAAAAATAAGAAGCAGTCACGTCATGCTATGAATGTTCAAAAAGCAATATCGATAGACTAAATTGTTGCTTAATGTCACAGTCAAGGCTCGTCTGGACGCTGCAGCCCTTTTTCTAATCGATCGACCAGATATGAATAATTCCTGAACGGTAGCGGGTTTTTCTCGCAAATACCCGGTTTTTTTTTTGCTTAATATTAGGGGGGAAGATAAATGTTGGCAGCGGGCGATTTTGATTGATAACCAAATGCATTTTAACGCGGTCGTCCGAGTCAAAAGTTCAATTTGGGTGCGTTCATTGTTTCGTTTTGTTGTCGACTTCCCTTTAATATCCATTCAAATTGCGGTTTTATGTCTTTAGATTAAACGAATTCGGAAACGAATTTTATTCGTTTCTATAACTATACTTACTACTGTTAATAGTTTTTTCTTTCATTATTTTATGACTCACATTAAAATAGTATGGTCTAACGTAGACTTAATAGTAAAGTAATATAAAATTCGTTAGTTTTGAAAAAAAAAATTCTGACTAGACCAGACATGAATAATTCCCAAATCCGAATGGTTTTTTCTCGTGTATTCCAGTTTTCCTTTTAATATACGACCGGGAAGATAAATGGCGAGAGACAGAGGTTTTGATTGATCGTCCGCTCGATTTAAATCCAGACACTCGTTTTTCCGAAGTCAAAGTTCAATGGGAATTTCGGGATTCAGCTGAATCGAGGTTTTCATTCAAAACTGTTGAATCAATTCTCGCTTTTGATATTTAACCAAATGGAAGATGTAGCTTGGTTTCTTTTTTTTTAATTCGTCTCCTAAAATCTCGGCGTTGAAAGGTCATGTCTACTCCTCGACATGTCTCTGGGAAAACGATCCGAGGCATTTAAA
This sequence comes from Tinea pellionella, assembly GCA_948150575.1. NCBI lineage: Eukaryota > Metazoa > Arthropoda > Insecta > Lepidoptera > Tineidae > Tinea > Tinea pellionella. The sequence continues at coordinate 3,533,999 of OX411269.1, read as the reverse complement.
ACACATCACCGTCTATGAATCAGGCTGGTATTTACATAATGGCCCGCGTTTCTTTCTTCCCTTATTTCCTATTATACTCCTTTTCCTCTGCCCCCCACCTCCTATATTGCATTTGTACAAATTTGCATTTGGGATTATAGAAGGCGGCATCCGCCTTGCCTAATTTCAGAGGGGAAATTATGTGTTTTCAGAATTTCTTTTAAAGTGAAATTTGAATAATAATACGCTGATTATTGGGGCGGTGTGTCCTTAATTGATTTAAAGCTTAGGGACTTAAGACAGTCTTTAGTGAATGACGGAGAGACAATTGTTCCAGAGACCGAATGATTGTTCTTTTTGTCTCGTTCCAAGATTATTTTAATTGGATACTTTTTTAAATTCATTCCATTGTTATTTAACAAATTATAATTGATAGATGAGACGAGAAAGTAATTAATTTGTTAATGCGCTAATAAGTGTGAAAGACATCTGGCTATGATGAATTTAGAAAATAAATATTGTGTTAAGAATTCCACGAAGTATCTGGGAGGTGTCAGATTAAAGCGTGCTCAAGACGGCCAGCTCAAAATATCCTTCTTAATACCTTTTCTAAGTGACGTTCGGATGTCCAGCGAAATAGAATTTTGCAGTATCTATCCGAAATTGTATTATGGAGACATTTTATTCCGAATATAGAAAAAATAATAGTATTAAAAGTTTATTTTTAGTCGCTTTCCTATTGCATACTAATTATTGTGAAGAATGCTGTATCTTCTAATTGAGAAATCTACGAAACTAATTATAATTAATCCTATAGCTTTCCTTGTGAGCATGTATTAGCCCTAAAGCTGTAAGATGTTATATAAATTTATATATGAATCAATAAAGAGAGCAAGACACAGTCAATAGCTGTATAAGCTCCCTTAATTGGTGGGCTCAAAACAGAAGGTCGTTGAAAATTACATATTTCAAAGGATATGCTCGGAATAATCCTAGTATTACACATTTTATCACGAAGTCAAACATTGCGCGGCTGCACGCCGTCGTCGCCAATTCGATCGAAACTGACTAAAAATAGGTCGCTGTGGACGATTATAGGGTTCATTTATAACCCTACTTGTAGATCTTTTGATAACTATTGCCAATTCCACGAAACTTAAGACCAAATGGCAGATAGTATCACATTTAAATGTAAATTTATATACACCTGGCAGTCGACCTCCGACGTCGCTCGAGCGAAAATACAATAGAAATATAAACACTTTTTCTAAAACTAGCTTCCACTATCCCTCCGTATTATTTTCACTTGCTTGGGCACGAACGACTTTATTTCGGACACTATATCTCTATCCTTTATCGTTAAGGGTACCTATGTCACTCACAGGGACTCAGCGGCATACTTTACCCGTATACGAAACAGCTTCGAAATCGGTTTAGTTGTTTAGACGTGATTGGGAGATAAACACAGCCATAAATTATGAAATATGATATTCACTTTGCATTAGTAATAGAGTCTTGAATAATCAACCTAAATAACACGAGTTCATTCTGTTACATACAAATGTTTATTTAAAAAGTTTAAAATTCTTTTGAAAAGCCGCAAGATTTTGTTTATATTATAACTTTTAACATATTTCCTCAACTTAGGAAACTCACAGAATTGAGTATGGAAAATCAAATTAACTAATGTACCCACTCTTGAAACTGAAACCACATTCCCTTCAGTTGAACATCAGTCAAGCGAGGAATACATAGTAATTTGCAATCAAAGAAGGCATCCGACTGTTATAAAATACATTACACTAATTAGTTGTGATCATCAAAGAAAATATGAATACGTATTACGAAGATATTTCCAAAATATGACAAATTCTGGTATTAATTAATACAGTCAATTTACTATTGAAAAAATAAATTACACAAAAATATAATAAATGAAAAGGAGCGGACCTATTGTACATCCTTGGGGAACGCCTGTACGTTGGTATTCGATGCCGCTTCCCGCTAGAACGACGGACGCGAACGGGACGTTGCTGTTTCGAGATCAACTCGAGCGGTTACGTTCTCCGGGAATTAGATTACCGCTTCGGGAGAACTAGGAGGTATTTCTCGCCACTGAGGTTCTGGATACAGTTAATCACAGAGTCCGATGTTTTTGTGTGTTTAATTACACTTTGAGTTATAAAAATATTATACATTAAGATAAATTATAAACATAGTTTAAAGCCATTTAGTAAACGTCAAGTAAATTACTGCATTGAAAAGAGTATCTAATTAATAAATGAATGGTTTGTCGATGTATAGATGAGTTAGTGACATGTAAAAGGCAGTGAAAGCCTTTTCAGTAAAAGCCCTTTTAGCTATCGTAAAAGATTTACTATATAATTAACCTCCACTACACTACACGCCAACCTTACGAAACATTCAAGATTTGTGGAAACTAAAATTGAGTTGGACATTTTACTTGAGTATCGATCGTTTTGGGTATTAATGGCTAGGCCACATACACAATGCTTGACATATAGTATCGGGCTTATAAATTTCAGACATTATAAAGAGTCATCGGGAACGTAATTATGTGACCAAACTTTAAATGTTAATATATTTTTTAATGGTTAAATATTAATGTAATAGTTAGCGTAGTCAGACGGAAAGAGATGTACAAAATGTGTTGTAATCAATTGATCGTAAATAGCTTCAGGGTGAAAATTTAACTTTTCAACTTTCAATCATTGTGTTGGTTCTTAGACGTAAAGTTTGATACAAGTTGGTTCAGCTTCTAAATCCGCGTAACCATGCGCAGACCGAAGTTTATCGGATTAAGCTTGTTCAGTACTAGTTCGTCTTCTGTATAATCCTATTGGAACTGGTTACAAACGGTCTATTCTGGCACAATCTGATTTGGAATTATAAACAATCAGTTTAAAGTTTGTCATAGTTTGACTCGCTTCGTCTGTTTTACTACAAACTTGTGAATTATTGAAATTCATATCCTAAACGCTTCATTGGATCGTAAACAAGCGGACAATGTAAATTTATAGTTATTTTACTCTTCCTCCTTAAGTTTTAACCGAAGTATCAGTTGCCTTAGTAAAGTTTCTCAACCGAGCAAAAGTTACATGTGAAAACTTCCTACGCTAATTTATATCTCAACTAAACTAAAATTGCGAGTTTAATTTTACTGCCATTAATTGGTTTTAAATCTAAATTTTATAGTGAATGTACACGATTAATTGAACTGTTGCTTAGCTTTGAAACGAGATAATTTTTTTTATCTCCGTGTTGAAATGACTTGATTATGGGGTCTATTAAAAGAGAAGTCTTAATCTCTTATACTTTATGGTTACTCGAATCTCGGGTTGGCATCTAATTGAATCTACTACTCGTACTTAAGTAGTTGCTATAGAGACCGGTAATATTGGTTTCAATATAAATAGTTTTTTACATTTAGATCCCACGTCTAGCGGTAGGACGCGTGAACTCACAATCGATGAGACCCGTGTTCGAACCACGCTAATTCTGACCGGTACCAATGTAACTTTGTTATATGTACTTTAGTCGTTCAGTGCCTATAAGCACTGTTAAAGAGTTGTAGGCAGACTGATGATGGTTAATTGTCCAGTCTGCCGTCCCACCACTTTCGAATGTAACACCCGTTAAGTGACCTTGTCGCGTTTCGGGAATAGTTTGAAAGTAGCTAGGTATAGCGAGTGGAGTTGCACTATTAATCTAGACGGTGCGTGCTCGTCACCACAAAGCCGGCATAGTGGAGGCGACTCCTGCCCGCACAGATTTCTCTGTAGTAGCAGTTGTTTCATGTTTTATGGGACTTATATCAGGCGGAGTATATTCACATGTCGAGCTACAATAATAAAAAAAAGTTTTAGAAATGTTATCATATTATATACAGCTCGATTACCACTGACTGACTGACTCACTGACTGACATATATTATGAAGCACTTGCCGGGGGGTTAGAGGGGTGATTCCTTTTGGGTCGTATAGAGGGCACTCCCGCGACCCCGGGAAAACCTCGACTTTGACCGGAAGTGGACTCTGGACCGGAAGCGATGCCGATATCTCGGAAACGGAACGAGATAGGGCACGAGTGCCGGAACAAAAGTCGTAGGGAATGCCCTCTAATATCGAAATCCATAATTAGTTTTTTCAAAAAAAATTTTTTTTTCAAAACTACCCGAAAAAAAACTTTTTCAGCGCCGCGAAGCGCGCCCAAAAAACTAGTTATCATATTATATAAAGCTCGATTACCACTGACTCACTGACTGACTGACATATATTATGAAGCACCTGCCGGGGGGTTAGAGAGATGATTCTTTTTGGGGCGTATAGAGGGCGTTCCCGCGACCCCAGAAAAACCTCGACTTTGACCGGAAGTGGACTCTGGATCGGAAGCGATACCGATATCTCGGAAACGAAACGAGGTAGGGCACAAGTGCCGGAACAAAAGTCGTAGGGAATGCCCTCTAATATTGAAATCCATAATTTGTTTTTTCAAAAATTTTTTTTTTCAAAACTACACGAAAAAAAACTTTTTCAGCGCCGCGAAGCGCGCCCAAATAACTAGTTATATTATATAAAGCTCGATTACCACTCACTGACTGACTCACTGACATATATTATGAAGCACTTGCCGGGGGGTTAGAGAGATGATTCTTTTTGGGGCGTGTAGGGGGCGTTCCCGCGACCCCAGGAAAACCTCGATTTTGACCGGAAGTGGACTCTGGACCGGAAGCGATGCCGATATCTCGGAAACGGAACGAGATAGGGCACATGTGCCGGAACAAAAGTCGTAGGGAATGCCCTCTAATATCGAAATCCATAATATTTTTTTTCAAATTACCCGAAAAAAAACTTTTTCAGCGCCGCGAAGCGCGCCCAAAAAACTAGTTTTTATATAGAGCTGAGAAAAGCATTACTAATTCAACGTGTAAAACTTGTTGTGACATTCGCATCTTTGTAAATATAAATAACTTGTTATTCCCAACTGAAAATAGGGTAATCTAATGTGACAAATTAATACTTGTGTAAATAGAATCCAGTAGGATTTATACTGTAATTATTATATATTTTTTATTGTAGCTCAGCTCGTCATATGACCACACTCCGCCTGATGTAAAGCTAGAGTACGGTCCATGAACGGAAACAACTGCTACTACAGAGAAATCTTTACGGGCTTGAGGAGAGGAGTATGTACCATCTAGCTTGACAGTGCACATTTCTCTAGTAATACCTGGCTTCCAAACTGTTCCCGAAACGCGACAAGGTCACTTCCGGGTGTTATATTCGAAAGTAGGGGCTGGTGGTACTACCCCAGAACGGCAGACTGGGCTAATAAACATCATCAGTCTTTAAATTAATTTAATTTTTAGAGGATTAACGTTAGAAGCGGCCGTGGTCTAGCGGTAAGACGCGTGAACTCACGATCGATGAGACCCGTGTTCGAACCTCGCTAAAGACCGGTACCAATGTAACTTTGTTATATGTACTTTGGTCGCTCAGTGCCTATAGGCACTATTAAAGAGTGGTAGGCAGACTGATGATGGTTATTTGTCCAGTCTGTCGTCCTGAGGCAGTACCACCACTTTCGAATGTAACACCCGTGAAGTGACCTTGTCGCGTTTCGGGAATAGTTTGAAAGTAGCCAGGTATAAGAGAGGAATGTGCACTGTCAATCTAGATGGTACATGCTCGTCTCCTCAAGCCGGCATAGTGGAGGCGACTGCAGCCCGTAGAGATATCTCTGTAGTAGCAGTTGTTTCCATTCATGGACCGCACTCTAGCTTTACATCAGGTGGAGTGTTGTCACATGTCGAGCTACAATAAAAAAAAAAAAAAAAGAATCGTATAAATTCCGCAATAAAGTTTTGAATAGTGCGGGTTCTATTAATATTAACTATTTTAAGTTTACAGTGAACTATTTCAGTGATATTAAACGTATATTGAACATTATACAACCCCGCCGTGAGGGTTGTATAATGTATATTCCATTAATATTGTTATCGTCAAGTTAGTGTAAAATTACGACGATTTGTGCTGCTGATTTATCAAACACTAAACCCGCTACTTCTTACAACATATACGTTTAACTTGCTAATTATTTTCCTATACAAACTTTTATCCATTATTTTATTTTCGTGAAATTTTTTTTTATATAAAAGACAGTATGTGTAACTTTTGTTTAAGTTTTTGACAATTTCGTATAGAAAATCTGTTCACTACTTTAAGCGTCATACTTTTATATTTTATAGATTTATATATTATAGTATAGATATAGATGTTGATAATTTTTCCATTCAAAACAAAAATCTTCAAATAAGTGTGTCGGCAGTAAAGAGCATGTTATTAAATATATTTTTAGAATACTAAGTACAGAAGTAATAAAACAAACTACGATAAGAGGCGAAAATCACGTAGCAAGAAATCAAAATTTCAGTACATAGAAGCACGAAATATCTTTTGTTAACTGACCAATAAGAATATCCTATCCAGCCCAAGGGATATAATCTAATTCACAAACGTAACAGTGCGAGTTAATCCGACAAAGTCAATGATAGAATGCGGGTAGTCCGACTCCGTTAACCACGAGTCTTGGCTTTTTTTTAGATTTTTTTTGTTTTAGTTTTTTTTTAAACAAAAATAGCTTATCAGCTGAAAGGACTGTCTTATATTTTGTATTTGTAAAGAAAAGACGATGACGTGTTTACAATTTTCATGCAAAAAAATTTACGGTTTAGGTTTAGGAAAAATCCTAAAATCCTAAATTCCCCCCAAAATATGTTGTAATTAAACAAATTAACAAATTGCGACGTTAAAAATTGTCTTTTAAATATTTTTCTATAAAAATTGTGGTCACTCGAATATTGAGCCCGGTTCGCAATCCACAAAGGAGATGTCTGTTCGGACAACTATCTTTTTGCTATGTTATACTCTGTCTTGAGAAATGTTCAAATTGTTGATGAGTTTCTATCGACTTTTGATGGGGAGCTATATCATATTATCTATCGGACTATATTTATCGTCTATGAGAATTTTTATTTGTAGTATTTTACTGTTTGTTTTGACCTTTTTATACTGACAAACACAAATAAGAGCTAACTCGCTTCATTTTAAAAATACAATTTAAAAAAGTGAATTAAACTTTGTAAGGACTGAAATATTATCTAGTTACGAGTATATAAATATGTGACGTCACTTCGTCTGTGGTCTGCTACCACGTCGAAATGTAGGCAGGCATGAGTCGCTCCCGCTATGCTTGCCAGAGGAGACGAATTTACCGTTTATCGATAGGGGACATTCTACTTTAGATCATTTCACGAGTTACATTTGAAAGTGGTGTAACTCACTACCCTAGGACGACAGATGGCTAATTTAACATGAGTCTGCCTACCAAAGCTCAAGTTAATATTTAATGGCATATATTATTAAAAGATTTAACGTACGAAAAACTCCTTTCAATTAATATGATACAAGCAAGAATATTAATATCGAGAAACGAAGTCTGGATTTTTATTAAAATGTTTCCACCACCGCGCCGGTGACATCAACAAAGTAAATTATTGCTCTCTTAAAGCCGCAATACCACGCTTCGTGAATGTAACGCGAATACCTTTTGTAAAGGTACACTTCTGCATTAAGCGACTAAAATATTAAAAATAAAACATTCATATTTCTCATGGTCAGGTGGCATAACAATGTCGCGTCTATTACTTTGTTAAATAAAATAAAAAACGAAGCTTGGGATCTGTTTAAACATAATATATGACGAAATCTACATTTATTTATCGTAAAACTAAAAGTTGATACTAAGCCATTCTTACGGGAATAGAGACGCGACGTAAAATTTTCAAAATACGTGCAAATAATAATTAAAATGTGACACGAACGGTATAATTCTGTCGCGTTATACAAAAGTATGCCCTCACGTATATCTCGTATATCTTACTATGAAGAATAGTCTGGCATCTTTTATCAAATGAATCTCAAAGATGCACTTTTTAACATAATATCAACTCGAGGAAAAATTAATAAAATTCCTAGAAAATAACGTAACTCGAGTAAAATTAAGTGAATAATCTCTTATACTGTTATTCTTATTATTTTTCAACAATTCCTTTTATATTGTCAAAGTACTCCTATTAAATTATTTTTTTCCTATAGTACTCCGCGTTATGTGCGGAGACTATCGCAGCAGTTACCTCCGCCATGCTGGCTGCTGGAAACACGACTAGGTTACCTCATGGATGTTATGCTTGAAAAGGGCGTACTGCCCCAGGACAGCAGACTGGAGTAATAACCATCATCAGTCCTACCACTCTTTGTATTTTTTGTATTCTTTAAAACAAAAAAATAGAGACATTGCATCTATAGTTTTTTAAAGGCAGAGGGACAGATGTTTAAAAACTTGTAGACATTACACAAGCGAAAAGCACCTTTAAATACAATGTGTTTGTGGAATTACTGTTGTATAACAAAGCTAGAGCCCGAAACGTACACAAAGTAAAATTCCATGTAACATCCACGAATGTTTCCAAGTGGCCAAAAATAAATCCGAAATTTCTACACAAAATACTTTGTAATTCAAATGTCTAACAATACAAGAAAAAAAATGAACAAGACCAATAAGTTTTTTTTTCTATGAAGTGGGGTAGTACCACCACTTTCCGTATAACATCTGCGAAGTGACCTCGTGTGCTCTGTCAACTTGAATGGAGTACATTCGACTCAACAACTCGACATAGCGGAGGCGACCGCTGACTGTAGACATTTTTGTTCACTCACTCTAGCTTAGTTTTTTTTTTTACCAAAAATACAGTTGATTTATTTTATAAATATTTCACACAAATTGCGAATAAATTTTGCACATATAGGGACTTAAAATGTTACTTTGTAAAGCATGTAAACTTTGCTGGTTCCTTGTTTTTATTATTCTTGGAAAGGGGAAACAATGGGTGTATTGTTTCAACTGAAAATGTCACAATGTGAGGCTGTAAAACCTGTCATTTTATATTCACTCCACCATTGTTGGACCCTAATGTCTGAAAATGTAATTTTCTAGGCCTAAAACAAGTTAATTCTGAAACATTTTAGAAACTTCAAGTAATATAAAAACCAACGATGAGATTTGAAGTCTACATCCAGGATCCTAGTTCCAGAGACCTTGATGATTAAAGGAATCATAAGCGAGTTAAAGTTCGTAACCGTTTAAGATAAAAATGAGCCGGGATAGTGAAGGCTGCTTTTAAAATTCTTGTGCGTTTAGAAGGTCAACCTAGTTATTTTTATTGTCTCGACACATGGCAAGACAATGCCTGATGTAAGCTAGAGTGAGGTCCATGAACGAAAACAACTGCTACCACAGATAAATTTCTGCAAGCAATAGCTGCCTCCATTATCTGGCTTATGGAGACGAATGTACACCTTCCAGGTTGACAGCGCACTCCTCTCGTTATACCTGGTTTCTTTCAAACGGGTGTTATATTCGAAAGTGGTGGTACTTATCCCAGAACAGCAGACTGGGCTAATACATCTCAACAATGATCGTTTTAAAATCTACAATTAAAAGATAAAAGTCTAAGAAGCAACCCTTGTTCTAATAAATTTCATAAAAAACCATTTTAGATAAAAGAATAAATAAATAAATTACACGATGCTAATTATAAATGCAATCAAAAAAGGATTTTTCCAAAGCATATCTCCCCGCCTTCTTTTTTGTATTTTTTACATAAATATATACTATAAAATTATTAAAGATTACAGAAGTATTTGACAATGCAAAGAGAGTGATATATACAGGGTGAATTTTTCAAGTGGGCTTTCATGGCTAAATCCTAAACTATAAGAGATATCGAAAAATGCTGAAAGGAGTCTCGATACCGATTTTGATGAAAACTAAAACTGCATTATTAGATTTTTGATAAATCCATTTTCCCGGCCGGGAACCGAACCTGTTGATTTTGAAAAAAAAATAAACATTCTGTATTATTGCACCATCCGATAGTGTTCCTGATAAGGATCAAATTCTGGGAAGTAATGATATACGGCAAACCAAAGAAAAGTGTTGATTTTTAACAAATTGTCTCTTATTTCCATGTATTTATACAAAACCATCATAAATACAACATTTATTATTTAAAATCTCGCGCTCTTCGAGGTTATATGAAAGGAATGTCTTGATTTTTAGCAAAATAATTATTTTTTTAACATTAAGTAATTAAATCTTAATTAATCAATTGTTCAAAATGATAGCTATTATTTTCAATACATAGCTGAACTCGACGCCTATAGGAGTGTACTGCATTCCACACCACAAGGTTATTAATTCCGTTCAGAATATTCCCTAACGCTAGTTTTAAGTCATCAATTTCATTGTACGTACATTTGTAAATTTCGGTTTTTGACATGCCCCCAGAGAAAATAATCAAAGGTGTTAGATCTGGCGACCTAGCCGGCCACGGCACAGGACCTTAAAAATTAATTTATTGTTTTTCCTACGTTTAAATTGTTTTTATTTTTTTTAATCATGGCTTTTAACCTCGAAGAGCGCGAGATTTTTAATTACGAGTAAAATTTAATTTTCTAAATTTAATTAAATAATAAATGTAGTAGGTAATGTATAAATACATAGAAATAAGAGACAATTTGTTAAAAATCAACACTTTTCTTTGGTTTGCCGTATATCATTACTTCCCAGAATTTGATCCTTATCAGGAACACTATCGGATGGTGCAATAATACAGTGTTTATTTTTTTTTCAAAATCAATAGGTTCGATTCCTGGCCGGGAAAATGGATTTATCAAAAATCTAATAATGCAGTTTTAGTTTTCATCAAAATCGGCATCGAGACTCCTTTCAGCATTTTTCGATATCTCTTATAGTTTAGGACTTGGCCATGAAAGCCCACTTGAAAAATTCACCCTGTATATAGATTATGATTTAATTTGGAAGTCCACCACAAAACTGAAGCGTATCGTCATATACGCGTACAATTTAACTGAAAAACTACACGCATTCATAGCATTGAAGAAAATCTCGAGCGGCCGTGGTCTATCGGTAGAGGTCGAACCTCACGATCGATGAGACCCGTGTTCAAACCTCGTTAAATTCTGACTGGTACCAATGTAACTGTGTTATACTCGTATGTACTTTCGTCGCTCAGTGCCTGTGCTACAAAGTACTACTTACGTATACTTTGGTATATGTATTTAAAAAAATATGGTAGGAATACTAATCATTTATTTTTATTTATTTTATTTATTTATTAGATGCTCACTACAAGTTGCAGCCGAAAAAAGAAATTACTATTAGCTCATTATTTCGTACCACCAGTTTTAGGTGACCAAGTTACACTCGTCTCATCAAGGCAGCATAGCAAAGACGATCGCCTGTAGATATTTATTCATAATAAAACCTTATACTACTTTAAGCCTTTCTCTGTTTGTCCTAAGACCTATTCTGGGCAAGGTATAAAGAGCTTCTCTTCTACATTGATTGAGACCACAACACCCGCTCGACTTGACACAAATTCACGGCAAATTAAACAAGCCGTGGTGACCTGATACTTGAAATAGATAGCCTGTTTTTAAGGGTAGGTTGCAATATCTTAAAAACAATCTGTGAATGCTTGTAACTTGTGATATGTGTTTGAGTGTTATTTTTCAGTGTTTTATTTATATTATTTTTGTAGTATTTGTCATTCTATTTAACTTTTTAATGTATAATTGTCGTAATTGGTTAAATCCGTGAAATCATGTTAAGTACCTACTTCTAAAAACTTTGAATAAATTCAATACAAAATTGGAAGCAAACCGAATAAGTGTGTTCTATTCATGGATTTACTAAATCAAATATATCTGCCAATATAGACTCGAATATTATGACCTAGTTTCTGAAACGTTAAGTTTAATTTTACTATTCTGGAATTGTTTTTTTTTAGTTTTAATTTCCTCCGCCTTCTTGTTAAGCTTGAGTGTAGCTCATGAGGAGAGACATGTGCACCGTCAGGTTGACAATGCACTCTCCTCACTATAACTGTTACTGAGAAACTGACCCCGACACGTGACATAGTCACTTCACGGGTGTTACATTCGAAAGTGGTGGTACTACCCCAGGACAGTAGACTGGACAAATAACCATCATCAGTCTGCCTACCACTTTGAAGTTACATCCTGGGTATGAACACTATCTTTCCAAAACTGAAAGGGATGAAACGGAGAATGAAAAATTGTGGAAACCCATCGTCAAGTTAGGGTTATGAAAATTCTGAGGACTTCTGTTTAAAATAAAGAATTACGTGTTTCACCGGTTTTGCAAAATCATCCCTCAAGCAGGTGATGAAATAGGGGATTTAATATTGCAAGGGGCAAAGGTGAAATTTTGGACAACAGCAAGTATATAGATATACTCGTAGTATATAACAAGGTAATGTTAAGTTAATTTTAGCAACAACCACACGCCACTATACCATTAAGAATGCTAACTACTTTCTAATACCACTATAGTCTATTTCTAGACGCAGAAAGGAGTCATTTTAACTTTTATTTACTACAAAACATACTTATAACATAATATTATACAATTTCAATTAATAATAAACCGCCACTTTCGAATGTAACACCTGTAAAGTGAGTTCGTCGCGTTTCGGGAGCAGTTTAAAAGTAGTCAGGAGTATGCACGTGTCTTCAGGCCGGCATAGCGGAGGTGTCTGTAGAGATTTCTCTGTAGTAGAAGTAGTTTCCGTTCGTCGACCGCACTCTAGCTTTACATCAAGCGGAGTGTTGTCATATGCCGAGCTACAATAAAAAATAAAACTCAATTAGAATTTTCTTATAAATAAATAAATATATTGTATGCAAAAATGCATCTAAATGTGATTTTAACAGAATAAAATATTTTATCAGGCCTACTATAGCGTTTATTTTGATATATTAAAAAAAAATTCACCATCAACAAATTTTAGTTTAAAAAACAAGAAATACTTTATGATAATTTTTTATACTACACACTTCAGCTACGAGTAATACAGCGACAGCGCTCGAGATGGCAGTGTAAGCTTCTACTACGCTGGCTTGATTAAACGACAAATTATATACATTTATAGGTATCTTGAAAAAAGATGACTGCCCTATATCTGTTAGTCAGGCTGTTGATATTATTACCTAAACATATAAAAAATTGGTCTATAAGTAAATAAATATTAATATAAGATATGAAACAACATTTTAACTATAATATGTGTATGTTAAAATTCAGTACTAATGTATATGTAGCGTGCTACGTCTAACTAGAAATTAATCCGTCAGTTTTACTAACAAATAGAAAATACTAACTGCGATTTAAAAGAGATTAGTTAAGTAAATCAGTCGGAGATTTATGAGCTCGGGTTAAATTTTAAACTGTCTAATTAACCCGCATACTTCTTTTATTTATCCGAAACTATTTGCCTGCAAATATTTCAATTGAACATCATTCTCGTAGAGTTTTGGCGGCCATCTTGAGACATTAGGTCATATGTCTTGAATTACTTTCCTAAACTTGTGTTTATTTGAAACATGTGTTTCCATTTTCCCTCCAAAACTCCGTAGGAAGTTTCAGTAAAGATTTCACCACTTTGGTGAAGCAATTTTTGACTTGACTGAGACTTGACCTTCAGCAAAAAAAATTATTAAAAAAAATAATCTCGTATTATAAAAAGTTATTAACATATAAATAGATAAATAAAAAGCTTTACAACTAAAGAAAAGAATATTATAAAGATGTATTTTGAATGCATCAGAGATAAGCGAGAGGGTTCAAAGTTATATTACCATTAGTGTTTAATATTCAGGACGAGCGAGAGACACGTCCGCACGCTTGCACCGCTAAATGCCAAATGAGTGTAATTCCGCGTGATTAAATTGCGAATCGATAGATGGCGCGTATCTTGTGTGGGTAGTGCCATTTTACTACATTTTTTTTAATGTTATTTATTTTAACAGTGTGTACAGTCGTGTGCGAAAATACAAAAATTATTTTTATTATACGTGATTAATTATTGTGTGTTTCTATTTACCTATATGTTTTCTACTCTACTCTCTTTCTAGGTCTCTTCTGTCGTCTAACTAGTTTAGAGAATACTTAAGAGCAAAGGATATATTACAAAAAGTGTATCGCGCACATCTTGTTTGGAAGCGTATGCACTGCAAATTAAAAATTTAAATAATCTAAATTATATTAAAGCCAGAATGAGTTATCATAATATAAAATGAGAAGAATAAAGAACACAAAAATATAACAGCAAAAAAAAAAAGTAAAAACATGAAATACAGGGGAATAATTTAAATATAACCATTAATCTGGCTCGCGTACGTCGCTGTCATGCCATACAAGAGTACAGTCAGCAAAAACATTTGGAGACAATACGTGTGGAAATAAATCGTAATTCAATGTTTGACAACTTAAAAAAACAATTGTACTGTTTTTAACTGTTGAAGGATTTATGAAGAAAATATGGAGTGAATTAATGTTATATTTTTGCAAATTTACAGCATGAAGTAGGCAACATAATAAAGATGCAAACCAACCAATGCGCATGCTCAAAACGTACCCAAATTCATTTAGATCATTTAATTTCAATACAGATAGACGACAGAACGCAAAATTGAAAAATAAACGAAAACAACAAAAACACAGGCAACAGAGAAAAATACATCTGTCATAACTAGAAAAATAATTGAAAATAAAAAAGCCTATTTGCGCATGTGCAGGTTAAATTACATAAAAACTCACAAAAACCTATACACAACATCAAATAAAACAAAATCGACAGGAAATGGAATTCGAACAAAACCGGGACTGATACAAAAGCGAGATAGAAAAAAAAACACTCGCGTTCGTTTGACGTTTAACTTTTTATTATGTTTCAATTGTTAAATATATTAACTGCTATAAAACTTTTATTTCGAGAAATTAGTTGTTACTATTTTTTATAGTAGCTCGACGTACAACTGCCGCCACAGAGAAATGACTGCAGGCAGCAGTCGCCTTCGCTATACCGGCTTGATGAGTAAACTGATCCCGAAACACGACTAGGTCACTTCATAGCAGACTGGGTTAATATTCATCATCAGTCGGTCTACCACTATTTTACGTGTCAAATTCTACAGCTCTAGTTAGCAATGAAAATAAACAACATCAGCCAGGGGAAGGAATCATAATTCACCATGCGTCGCTGTGCAGTACCGAGTACGGACGACAATAAAAAAATTAATGACATTATCTTTGCAAACTGGTTATAATAACTTAGTATCAACCTAAAAACACAAATTTAATTAACAATATGCTTTAGAAATTAGGTCAATCTTTAGTAACACTTGAAGCCATAATTTCTTGCTGACGCTACCTAACGTTCCAAATTAAATTCCCTTATTAATAGATCGGAGATAGTACCTTTTGTCTTTCCGTGCGCGTCTCGTGGTTTTAATAGAAAATTTAAACAAGCTTTTCGTGGCGGTTTTCTTCCTGATTAAAACGAATAACTGAGTCGTGTACAAAATAAACGTAGTCACATTTAAATCCAAATATACGTAATTTAAAGGCAATTCTACATGTGGTTTTAAGTACTTTATTGAGTACTCAAAGAATTTCATTCTCTAAATGAGATACATTAGCTAAATCTACTTAAATAAACGACGTTTTTGCAGTGTTAAGAATTAATTCGCAAACCCTTAAGAAGAAAGCTACAACTCGAGTATAGTAACTAGCTTAGAATTTTTCCCAGCACGGCAAGGACGCTCTCAGGGGTATGCAGGAAGTTGAAGTCTTTTGGTCTTCCTGGAAGAAATGGGGTGGCTGCACTGTTGCAGATCACCACAGACCTAGTCGCGAACGAGAGAAGCAGCGTAAAACTATCATAGTGGAAGCGACAGCTGCCTGTAGATATTTGTCTGTAGCAACACATCTTCTTCCGGAAAATACAGAAAGAAATAATATCCAGCATTGTGTAATAGAGTTATTTACAATTGTAACAAGCGCCTCGTTGAAAACGTGTTGAGTTTTATTGTCAATTAAGATGGCATCCTGCGAACGATGTGGGCTCTACCACTTTAATTTAGTCGTATGTATCTACTTTTAAATGGATATAATAAATTTAATAATTTAAAAAATGTATAGGTATAAAGAGTTTTGCCATCCGTGAAGTAACCATGTTTTGCGTGTGTACTGTTAACCTAGATGGTGGACGTTCGTATCTTCAAGTTGGAGTGGAGGCGATTGCTGCTGCAGTAATTTCTCTGTAGTAGCAGTAGATCTTAGTTTAGCTTAACATCAGGCGGATTGTTACGTCCGGCAACAAACCAACCCAAAAACCAAAAAATACCAGTTATAATAGTATAATGACTTAAAAAAATATACTTACATTACTAGTTTTTAGGTCTATTAAAATGATTAAACAGCAAAATTGTTTACCTGGAACAAAATTAAAAATAAAATTAATGCAACATAATAATAAAAGTACAGCTCAGATAAAAGCGCTTTTGGTCTTGAGGTAAAAGGCGGGATCGAAGAGACCCGTGTTCAAATCCCGATAAATTCTGACCGATATTAATGTACCTATGTTATAACATTTACAAGGAAAATTAATTAAAAAATGGTAGGCATATCGATGAAGGTTATTAGGTTCTGCCGTCCTGAGGAAGTACGATCACTTTCAAATGACCCGTGAAGTGGTCTAAGAGTATAATGAGAGTAGTGTGCCCCGTCAAAGTTTACTTTCGTCTATTGAAGCCGGCATAGCGGTGGCGAGTGGTCGCCAGAAGTTCAGCTTTTGAATGCGCCTCTGTACTGGTACCAATCTTTGTGAATAAGCTTCTAAATATATTTCCACGTCGAAATGTCTAAAGGCATAATAAAAATTCACATTGATTGATTATTCATCTCCGAGCTAAACACCATTTTCATACAATACTCACACCCTCTACCTTAACTTAGTCAAAGACAGCAAACCCGAAGAGCCCACTTCGATTCCATTCACATCCGCAAAAATCATAAATCTTATTCGCATTGTGAAAAATGCCGCGATATTTTTGCGATATTACACAAAATTGCGCCCTAGGGATTTAATACATTCATATGGAAAAATGTAACTTGCGGAAAGGCTGAGAAATAGCTTTTAGAAACACCTCCAATTGTGATCTATCTACTACTATATTACATACGTACTGGTATAACAAATATAAATATTATTTTTCTTTATAGTAAGTTACACATGATCACACTCCGTCAGCAGTCACCTCAGCTATGCCCGCTTGAGGAGACGATGTACAACATTCAGAATTGACAGTGCAGACTCTCGTTATACCTGGCTACTTCGACTTCATGGGTTTTACACAGGATCTAATAACAAACTGGGCTAATAACAAACTAAAGTCTGCCTACAAGTGTTAAAATTATATGGGTTATTTGCATTGTTTTACATAATAAGCTGTTCATAGTATAGGTATTTGAATAAAAATAAAAGTCAAATCAAAAGATGCGATTTTTCAGTTGAAATATAATACGTGTAGTTTCCCGATCGAGTAGTACGTACTAGCCGCTTTTTTAAATTTAAACAAACTATTACGGCGAAAGTAATATTATCTATACTTATATTTTTAAAATTTTATTAATTTATTATACCTACATAAAAAATAAAACAGGAATACATTGTAGTCTTACCGCAAAGAATACCTGCACTACAACAGAAACTCATGTTCCTGATCTCTATTTAAAATTCTCTTTAATTGTTTTTTCAATTATACGAGGACATATATGCATTTTGCTGTTCACATAAATTAATAGATAAATAATAAACCCAGTAAAAATATTTCCAAAAGCCCTATCGACCCCTATCTGTAGAGATTACAAGCATAATCGTACATTGAAAACAAGTGACAAATTGATGCGTTTAGGGGCCCTGTCACGCATCCTCTTATGTTGAAAATCTCCAAAGGAATTTTAAAGTAACTTGTTTGGAAAGAAACTTTGCAATATTCCGCTCACGTATTGAGTGGTAGAAAGACTGAAAATCGTTTGTTAATTTTCTATAGACGTTGACTTACTTATTTCGAAGTTAAGATTTCGAAAACTGTTTTTAGTCTTTTGCAAACACTTTTACAACACTCCGCCTGATGTAATGCTAGAGTGCGGTCCGTGAGTGGAAACAACTGCTATTTATTATAGAGAAATCTTTACGGGCAGCAGTCGCCTTCGCTATGCCGGCTTGAGGTGACGGGGGACCGTCTAGATTGACAATGCACACTCCTCTCCTGGCTACTTTTAACTTACTAATATTACGTTCCGAGTTACGACCCATTAGCGTCAATCTCCAGACTGTATCGAAATCTTTTTTTTTAATAGTAGCTCGATATGTACAGAGCGGAAATGATTGCTATCACAGAGTAAAGTCTGCAGGCAGCAATCGCCTCCGCTATGCCGCTTTGAGGAGACGAACAATCCCCTAAAGTTATACATCAAAACTTAATAATAATTTTATTGTAGAAAACAACAACAAAATACATCAATATTCTATTGAA
Source organism: Tinea pellionella (assembly GCA_948150575.1). Taxonomy (NCBI): domain Eukaryota; kingdom Metazoa; phylum Arthropoda; class Insecta; order Lepidoptera; family Tineidae; genus Tinea; species Tinea pellionella. The sequence goes on along the minus strand of OX411269.1, from coordinate 3,515,454 downwards.
GCTGTTTCTTATTGTTGCCGTTTGTTAAACTTAACGAGCTGTTCCGAGCTGCAAGAATTCCTAGCTGCTAGCTAAAATTAATAGCTTAAATAGTACTGGATATTTCATATATTGAAGTTACCGACGTCGTTAGTGAATTTTAGATATTGTTACGATTTTGCTATTATTTATTACGTTTTATTGTTTCTTGAATTATCTATTTTAGAACACGCCGGTTCGATTCCCATCTCCAGAGGGAAACTAATATAGACTATGCTATTTAAATATCTAGAATGAATGTATTCGGATTCATGAATGATTTTTAAATTTCTTTTTATTAGAGGAGTGTGCACATTCGTCTCCGACGGCATAGTGGAGGCGAATGCTGTCTGTAAAAATGTATCTGTGGTAGCAGTTGTTTCCGTTCAGGGACCGTACTCTAGCTTAACTTCAGGCGGAGTGTTGTCATATGCCGAGCAACATGGTTTTTTTTTATAAACGTGGGTGTAAATATGGGATACAGCATACAAAGTTGCGAACAGTTAGTTGGTTATTTATAAAAATAAACTTAATGTAAACTCCTCAAGCCGGCATAGTGGAGGCGACTGCTGCCCGTACAGTTTTCTCTGTAGTAGCAGTTGTTTCCATTCATGGACCGCACTGTAGCTTTACATCAAGCGGAGTGTTGTCACATGCCGAGCTACAATAAAAAAAATAAATTAAAAAAAACCAGGTTTGTCGATTATGATCATATTCGAATTGATTTCAAGAATTGATATCCTTGTTTATAGACAGTCGTAAAGTGGAACAGCTTGGCTTGCATATTTCGCGGACGAGTCCATACAGCTTGCTGCAGCACCAGTAATTATCACAAGAGCTAACGAGCTGAACTTCGCTATTATACACTATTAATTCAATAACAGAATATTTCCTTAGTATTTTAAATGAAATTAAATTTTTATATTAAATTTTAAACAGCCGTGGTCTACCCGGAGAGGACGGACTTCACGATCGATGAGACCCGTATTCAAATCTTAACTGGTACCGGTACGTTAGTCGATCAGTACCTAAGAAATTGGCAATTTAGTACTTCTGGCTACGTTTGTTCAAAATTAGCTTCATTTTTGAGTCCCATGATGAGTTTATTTTTTGAGTCGTACTGGCTTACTGGCTTGGCTTGCAAAACTAGTCTCGTATGAATTTCTTTATTAGTTTATTAAGAGGGAGGAGTTATGATATATGTATTGGTTTAATTAGAGGTAATTCGAACGTAAAAGGAGGTCAAATAGAAATGTTTATAGAAAAGGTCGAATATAAGATGTCCAGCGGGCACCATTTGGGGACTAACTGCATCATTTTAATAATCATATACCTATTAGTAGACCACAAAAACCGCAACACAAGAGCAATTCCAATTAATGGGGCTTTTCTAACGCGATCCTCGTTCCCGTTGAGATCTCATTCGAGATTAATAAAATTTTTATTGTTCGAAGCGGGCATGGCTGCCATTTTGTTTGGCGCGAAATTAATTCAAAATGGCCGATCATAAACCGCGCGGTTACGCGCAGCAATGCGCTTAATGAGACCGATTAAAATTGCTCCGGGAATAATGTTGGAATGCAAATTTATCAAAATACTTTTTTTATTAGTTGTCATAATAACGACGTACGAAAAAAAGGCGTTTCGTACCTAGCTTGGGTAAAAAGAAAGGAGTGTGCTCTGTCAATGCATGGTACACTCAAGTTGGCATAGAAAAGGGAACCGCATGTTTCGGAGTAGCAGCGTTACATCAGGCAGTGGTTCACACGTCGAGCTTTTTTGAATAAAATTATTATTCTTGGGTTTTAACTGTATCAAAATATTTTATGCGGCTTACTAACGCGTTTACATTGATTAATTTGATCCGAATATTTGGAAAGCTTAGCAGCCATCGAGGTCGCGCTCAAAATTTACGATCATTTAAAGAAGAAATAATATTTCAAATAGTTTGAAGTTATACAGAATTTTTAAATGTCTATATTTCATTTAGTATAAATAAAAAATCCATCAAAACAGGAATTACAAATTTATCGCGCCAAATATACTCGTCAGAGATTGGGCATTAAATTTTTTTCGTTGGTATACATATAAAAAAATATATATACGTATTTTATAATGTCCCACGCATAAATCTGAATGTGCGTGTGGGCGAGAAAGATTGATCGTTGAAAATGAAATATGTACAGCTTGTTATTTCGGATTTGAGAAGATAATGAACAGAGGCTCGGATACGGTAATACTGAGCAAAGAACTACTATTTTATGACCCCCTCCACACGTTAGCCAATGGTGTTGGCCAGCACTTAGTCGGGAGTACTCGGGAGTGTTAGCTCATCTTTATAAGTTGGCTAATATTATAGCTCGCGATCCGTGTGTTGTCGGTTTTTTTCTACCGAACACTTCATCGTTTTAGAGCGGTCTAGCGGTAGAACGTGTGAACTCGCAATCGATGAACCCGTGTTCAAATCTCGAGTACCATCATGATTTTTAGTTAATTTTATAAAAAAATAAATCTACTTCCTTATTATCAACCAGTTTTAATTTTTTCACCCGGGTTATTGGGTAATTACATGTTTTCTGATGCAATATTTGAGGTTATTATTATTTTTAATGCTTTAATAATTGAAGATATCTGTTTTTTATGTAATTAAACATTGTCTATTAATATGTAAATGTTGTGTTAATATAATTACAATGAATTAATAAAAAAATAAGAGATTATTTTAGAATATTGTTTTGTTACCAGACTATTAGGTGTCAAGTGTGCCCAAAAATGGGCATTCTCCTTTAGCAGATTACTAATAAAAAATCTCTACCTACCCACTTTTAGATAAGACACATATAATTACGGATATAAAGCACCGTTGCACCCCATAAACCAAAATAAAGATAAAAAAACACTTAAATCATAATAATTAAAATATTTTATATCTTAAAATTTAATTGTCTCAATCTTCATCGTCATAAGTCAGTGTTCACATTAAAATGTCGCCTCGAAAGCTATAAATTATTATATGGCACTAATGAGTCGGATTATGATGTGGTCTTTAGAAGTCTATTAATTTGAACACGCTTGGGTGGTCGTCATCCATTCAATGCGCCAAGTTGTTGTGTTGATTTGATTGCATTGTGATTTTTAATTACGTCTGCTTTTGAGTGTACATATTATTTATTACATCAAATATGACGTGCAAAGACTGGTTACTCATCCACAGACGAATTGCACTGTATTACCACGTACTAAGTCAGAATTTCGCTTAAAGAGCGATGCCCAATGCGATGCGATTCGCATCAGCTCTGCTCCTTGATTCATGTCTTTGAAATGACTAATAATTAAACGGGGACTTATTTATTTATTTATTTTAAAGTTTAAGTTTTTTTTTATTGTATCTCGGCATGTGACAACACTCCGCCTGATGTAAAGCTAGAGTGCGGTCCATGAATGGAAACAACTGCTACTACAGAGAAACCTGTCCGGGCAGCAGCCACCTCCACCATGCCGGCTTGAGGAGACGAGCATGTACCATTTGCATTACCATGCGCATTGACAGCGCACTTTCCTCTCGCTATACCTGGCTACTTTCAAACTATTCCCGAAACGCGACAAGGTCACTTCACGGGTGTTACTACCCCAGGACGGCAGACTGGTCAAATTACAATTTTTTGTATGTGTCGTATATGTGGCCAAACCTTTAATATGAAACTCAAACAAAGTGAAAACAGTGAGTTCTACATCCAACGTAGACCATTACTTTCGTACCAGTCAGTACCGAACCTAATAGGAAATTTTACAGTGTAATATAAATGTAGAGAAATCATAAATATTATTCATTCCATTGTGGATCATATCCAACTGTATATGTATGTTTAAATTATATAAAAAAAGAGACTGAAACTTTAAAATTATAGTAAATAAATATTCATAAACTTTTTTTAGAACATAATCGATACCTATGCGAAATTTCACAAAAATCCCTTTAGCCGTTTTAAAGTGATTGGAGGGACAAACAAATACACTTTCACATTTATTACTAAGTATGGATTATATAAAAAATTATTATTTTGCTGATTAAAATCTTATATTTGGCCGTAAAAATTAAACTTAAGATAATACGATTATCTACAGAGAAATAAAAAGGATGCCCGCGATACGGATCTGGTTTATCCACTAGGAATCATAATGGATATCGGCATAGTGGAGGTGACTGCTTCCCACACAGGTTTCTCTGTAGTAGCAGTTGTTTCCATTCATGGACCGCACTCTAGCTTTACAACAGGCGGAGTGTTGTCACATGCCGAGCTACAATAAAAAATAATACTAAAGCAATATACACATAGGGCAGCTTTTTAAGAAAAATAAGCATTATAAATAAAAATAATAAATTATATTAATCTTCGTATATTTATTAAAATTATTCACATATTTCGATATTAAAAATTTGATTAAAAAAAAAAATATTTAAGTTAAAAGTCTCTGAATTTTTTTAGTGATCTACACAAAAACTCATACTTAACAATTTTGGGTGCTCACTGATCATATTTGGAGCCGTGGGAATTTGCAGACGGCGCTGACTCAGCCTAAAAATAAATTGGACTAAACCCTACCTTAGTTATAATACAGTCGTTCACAAACTAAACTCAAAATAGTACCCCTTATTTCCATTGACATAAGACTCAAAGTTGACTAAAAAAGTTATACGAAATTCATATTCCGTTAAAATCTGAAATATATTTTTCTTTATAACAAGGTCATGATGAATGGTTACTTTTTAAGCTTTATAACTTGCAAGATTTACTATAGGCACAAAAGCTGAAATTGGAGAAAAATATCTAGGACAGTATTGTGATCAGAATGGAAAGGAGTATGCTGAGATGGTTCCGTCATTTGAGAATAATCGATGACAGGAGATTAACTAAATACACATGCACGAAGAGAGTCATGTGGTATGTAGAGAGAGAGAAGTTTCTAGCACTAAAAAACTATGTTCCCTACAACAGTGGGAACAGTATCGTAAAAATAATACATATAATAATATTACTGTGGTCCAATCCATGCCTTTCTTTGTCTTACGTTCTAATGAACGGGACCAAGATGTTTAAAGTACAAATTCAGTTAGGAGACGGAAGTATTGCGTTATATATGTTTATTTATTATATTCAATATTTACATGTATTATAAAAACAATAAAATGAATCAACAACAAAAAAAAACCTGAACAAAATAAATATTTAATACTTAAACAGATTGCTGCATTAACAGTTTCGTAACAATCCAACAAACGCACGCAAGGGAGAATCGAAGCAATACCTTTGAAAAAAAGGACTAATATCGCGTAACAAAATAAATTGTTACAACCTGTGATAATGTGCGTTTCGTTAGGTGTACTATCCCAAAGGACTCGTTTCAGTGAAACATGAAAAGGATGGAAACATAAAGTTAATGTAGTTAGAAAAGGATAGAGATAGTTTTTCGATAAAAGGCGCGCAGACATTCGAACAAACTGCTTTTCTGATTGTATGGGGAAAGTTTTTGTTTTATAGTCGGGTAGTAAAAGTCGAAGAACTTTCTTACCTATTCTCATGTATCCAAAAATGTTTTCTTTTTAACACTATTCTTAGTTAAATGTAATTAAAACAAAGTTAATTTGTAAATAGTAGCGTACATTGATCGCCTTTGATGTACGTGTAACTGTACAGAAGTTAAATGTAAACAAACTTCAAGTAAAAGTTGTATGAGATAAAGCAATTAAAAAGCTTACTATAGTACTCTAAAAACAATTCAGAAGTCCGAGTTTGCCAGAAGCTATTCGTTATAGGTCCTAAAGTAGGTTATAGACTATGAAGGAATGATATAACGGATTGTGATGATGGTTATTAGCCCAGTCTGCGTCCTGTGGTAGTACCACCACTTTCCGGTTCAGTTTGGAAGTAGCTAGGTATAACGACATGTGTCAATCTTGGATTGTGCACATTCGTCTCCTCAAGCCGGTACAGTGGGGCAACTGTTTCTCTGTGATAGTTGTCGTTGTGTAACATCAGGCGTAGTGTCATATGCAGAGCTACAATAAAAAAAATACATGTTGCCGCTGTTTATCATCTTGTACCGTGTCAGCTTCCCTAGTCACTAATGGAAGGTCTGCAACGTCACAATAACAAAAAACAGGTACGCTACCCGAAGCAAATGTTTCGCGTATTCCATTCTTAATATAGGTCCATATACGTATAATAGTCAAAAGTTCTAGTTATTTTTTTGTTAATTATTTTTATTTTAGCACGTCATATGACCGCACACCGCCTGATGTTAAGCTAGAGTGCGATCCATGAACGGAGGTGACTGCTGTCAGAGAAGGGGATCTGCAGATAGCAGTCGCGGCTTTGTAATATGCCTCTTCACACTGCGCTTGAAAGATCCCATGTTATAGGGAGGAGGAAAGACGTGGCTGGGAAGGTCGTTCCACAATTTGATTGAAAATTCCGTTTCGTCTGGTTCCGGAATGCGATATTTCCAGAACGGAACGAGATAAGGTCAAAGTTCCGGAACAAAAGTTGTAGGATATGCCCTCTAATCTCGAAATCGACACTGTTTTTTTTTCAAAACTATCCCAGAGCTCGCGAAGCACGCCACAAAAAACTAGTTAATTATATACGAGTACAATTATCATACGATGCCTTACTCACACGAGAAGTTGTCTGTCAAACCGTCAACTGTTATGGTGGAGTTTTGGCGACCGTCTGGATACATTAGATTATCTGTCTTGAATTATTTTCTTCGAGTGCTAATGTATAATAATTTTATTAACCGTTGAGTGTTCGTGAACGTGCATGTGTGTGGGCAAACAATTTAAAATAAGGACGTAGCAAGTTTTAGTAAGACTATTTTTGACTTGACTGAAACTGTCTGTTTAGTGTCTTAGTGTGTAGTTAAATAAATTACCTGTGATGATGCACAATAATGTTAACTTTATGCAAATATTTACTTTGACACTGGCAAATTGTTACAATGCCATAAAAAGAAGAAAAAACTGCTCACAAAATATTATAACCAATATTTAAAAACAATTACAATATAACTATAAAATTATTATACCAAAAATGTGCACTAATAAACACACGCATTTATATATCATATTAAGAAGACAATCAGCTTTCTAAAAGGCATTTCAAGAGGGCTTTAACCTTCTGAGTAGACGCGTAGCTATTGTATCTTCCGAGATAAAATCTCATACCCATCCTAACTGTAACTATCTGGAATTATCAGTTACATCCAATCTATTGACTTAAAAGTTATTTTAAAATGGCTACTATGCGTGTAATTGCGAAATTTATAAAGCATTCAGTCACAAAAGCATATAGGTACGTTAAAATGAGTGCGGTTCATGAACGGAAACAACTGCTACCACAGATAAATAAAGAACGGCCGTGGTCTAGCGTGAACTCACAATCGATGAGACCCGTGTTCGAACCTCGCTAATTCTGACCGGTACCAATCCAACTTTGTTATATATATGTACTTTAGTCGTTCAGTGCCTGCCTATAGGCACTATTAAAGAGTGGTAGGTACACCGATGATGGTAACTTGTCCTGTATGCCGTCCTGGGGTAGTACCAGCACTTTCACACTCGCGTTTCGTGAGCAGTCGCCTCCACTATGCCGGCTTAATGAGACGAATGTGCACCATTCAGATTGACAGTGCTCACTCCTCTCGCTATACCTGGCTACTTTCAAACTGATCCCGAAACGCGATACGCGAAAACTTGATATGTGTTACACTTGAAACAGAACAGCAGGCGGTTAATAACTGTCATCGGTCTGCCTACCACCCTTTAAATAGATATTAAAAAAAGGTTTGCTATAAAGACAGAATTTTCTCTAAAACCTACAGAACAATTAATTTGTAATGGGTACGAGGTTTTCGCCCTATGTTGACGAGTTAATAAATAGGTACGGTCCCTCACTGGGGAATTCCCATTTGGGTTATTTCAGAAACAACCACCTAACACGAGCGAGGAGGTCACTTCTCTTCCAATGGGATAAACTTTGTTGTCATAAAAGAGATTATAAAATGTTACAAGTATACAAATTTATATTCTTTTGAAGTAGCGAAATGTATGAAAGAAAGATCTGAAAATAGATTTCAGTTTAGAAATCTATTTTCAGAGACTTTTTAGACAATAAAGGTTCTGAAAATAATGTACAATAATATAAGCAATTGAAACTGCTTTTGTCTTAATAAAGGCCGTAAGTGCCCTTCCTAGCATCTCGGATCTTTTTTTTTTATCTCGGATCTTAAAGATTTAAAATTTGAATAGTCCTGATTTTCGAGCCTAATTGAATGTTATCAAAATGAATGACCGGAGAGTTTTCTTTTTACAAAAATTTATTCCCTTTTTAGGATCGTTTCTCCTCCTTTAAATTCTTTGTTTTGTCATTTTTGAAATGCAAAATTGACCTTTAGAGCGAACGAATTAAAGAACATAATTGCGTGCAACCTGGGAGGTTTTTAATGTAATTGTATTTAACGAAGACAATTTTTATTATCCTTCATTATTCTTTTGCGTGACGTTTATGTCCAAATGTAAAAGAACGGAAGGTGTTTTTCTATTTGAAACATTGCCACGGGACATTGTTTCTTATCTTACCATTTCATTCAATTTTTTAAGTTTGCTAAACAGATTTGAAATAACTAATCCGAGCTTAACATGATTGCGCAAAGATTTGAATTACATAAGAAGAACCTTCGTTATTCTTTGAATGTTAAAATTTCGCACGAACTCAATTAATTCTGTTAATCCCTTTTGTAATTGCCGTGATGTATTGTATAGTATTATAAACGTCAAGCGTTATGATGAATCTTTTTTCATAAACAAAATAATGAATAATGATTTTTTTGAGTCACAAAACTTTTAGAAAATTATCACACGCAGCCCAGTCCGTCTTATTAACTGGACAATAATATTTTATTCGAACTCAATTACTGAAAGTAGATGTAGGTATCTCGTATTTATTTGATGGAGATATTTATTTAGAATTAGATATCTTGAACTAGAGTTTAATTGTAAGAAAAACTGCATTCGTATATTATTATCACAGAAACAAGAATCGTCCCGGTTCATATTTGTAGATGTCCATTATTAGTAACCGTTTTGGGGTAGTACCACCACTTTCGAATGTAACATTCGAAAAGTGACCATGCCGCGTTTTGGGAATAGTTTAAAAGTAGCCAGGTATAACGAGAAGAATGGGTACTGTCAATCTAGATGGTGCATATTCGTCTCCTCAAATTAAAATTTATCCTTAATAGCAGTCCATTAATAGACCGTGCTATAGCTTTACATCAGGCGGAGTGTTTAGACCAAGCTACAGTAAAAACCTCATGTGTTAGCCTAAGGAAGTCCTGCCAGCTTCACACCTTGTACAATTTATCTTAAAATTAGGTCGCCAGGCTGTATCGGCGGGTTTGGTGTGTAGACTCCTCAATATCTAAAATTTGTGGGACATCAAAAGTTTATTTTTATGAGCGAGCCAATGTAACCCATCTGCAAGAGTGGGTTCTGTCTAAAATAATTCAGCTGATACGTTCACAGAGGAAAACTATGCCGAACGAAATGCAGGTGACATCGTGAAAATATTATGAGCTGTATCAAACAATAGAGTTGCAATTTTATAGTTTTCTAGGCTGACCCCGATTATATCTATTGTGTTCTTTTGTTTTGGACACTTTTTTTAGAATATACTATTCATGGTATCGAATATAATATATTCTGTTACAAACAAAAGCATGTCATTTTTATGAAAATAAAAAGTGAACGGCTCTGACAGATCTAGGTTTTATTATCGAATTGAATTTGTTTTAACTATGAGCTTTTTTATTGTAGTTCGGCATGCGAGTATGACGATACTCCGCATAATGTTAAGCTAGAGTGCGATCCATGAACGGAAATAATTCCTACCATAGAGACATTTTGAACAGCCGGTCTATCGATGAGACCCGTGTTCCAACACCGCTAAATTCTGATTGGTACCAATGTACCAAATAGGCAATGTATGTCGGTTGTTCAGTGCTGTGATACAAGCACTTAGTACAGCAGTTCTCCCGCTATGCCGGCCTCGTTATACCAATCTTCTAAACAGATCCCGTCACATCAAACTTAACTTGAAAATTTTTTGATACGTGTGTAAACCACTCTATGGTTTTTAATAATTGTGTTATTAAAAAAATAACTAAACAATTTTTATGAGTCCACTGCAAAGGTTTATTATTCCATGCACAATACAAATAATTTTCATACATTTTTCATACAATGTAAAAGGCAGTCAAACATTTTTGTTTTACCTCCTAATTCGTGTAAAAGTGGATCGTACCAGCTTTGTGTTTCATATGCTTTAGGTTCTCTTTTGTCTTCATTTAGAAAAAAAAAGCGCTGGATGTTATCTATTTACTGCCATATCGCATACAGAATTTATAATGTTTATTAAATATTATTGATACCCGTGAAGTGACCTTGTCGTGTTTCGAGAACAAGTTGAAAGAAGCCAGGTATAACGACGTGTGCACTGTCAAACTAGATACAGATACAGATTTATCTCTAGTAGAAGTCGTTTTCAAGAGGAAACGAAACTCACCGCCTACCGTGGCTCGTCCAATAACACTAGGCGAGCTCGAAGGAACTTCCTACTCGACGTGACTCACGCATCCTCGGATACAGGATCCTTAAGAGGAACGGTTTTTTTTAGAATTCGATATTTGAAAATATGCTTTCAGTCTCAACCGTCGAGAGATGTACATAATGTATACTTATATATGTAAGAGAGGAAAGGCCCTCCCAATTCCACTCACTAAAAAACGAAAGGAAGTGGTGTCGTGAAACTACTTTATAACGATAATTTAGTGGCGACATTGACTTTCGACCATTGATATATACAACTAGATATAGAATGGTAGACAGACTGATGATGGTTATTTGTCCAGTCTGCCGTCCTGGGGTAGTACCACCACTTTCGAATGTAACACCCGTGAAGTGACTTTGTCGCGTTTCGGGATTAGTTTGAAAGTAGCCAGGTATAGCGAGAGGAGTGTGCACTGTCAATCTAAGATGGTACATGCTCGTCTCCTCAAGCCGGCATAGTGGAGGCGACTGCTACCCGCACAGGTTTCTCTGTAGTAGCAGTTGTTTCCATTCATGGACCGCACTCTAGCTTTACATCAGGCGGAGTGTTGTCACATGCCGAGCTATAATAAAAAAAAAAAAAAAAAAAAAAAGATAATCAGTAACGATCCCAATGTGACGCGAGAGAAAAGATGATCACAGTCACCTTTAAGTTCTCTGTCAGTTAGTATTTGATTTGACGGCAACATTGTCAAATCGCTTGAAACGGTTTACGCTTTTCTCAGGTCCGATGTATGAGATTTGCTCCTCTAGTACCTATCTCTATGCTTTCGACGCATAATGTTTTCTCACCTCGCAATTAAAGATTGACCCCTCAGTGAGAATAGTATTTGTCCGGCCGAAGCCCTTTATTATTTAATGTATCAAAAATCATTAAAATCCGTTATGGCCTTTTGTACTCTCAACATAAATAAAAAACATTCGTCGCTGTGCCTCCTCTTGTAGTTCTTTTTTAATAACATAATTAGTTTCGTCTTGGCCTAGGATACTCACCAAACAGTGTAATCGACTTTTGGGTTTGGTTGCAAATTGCAAGATATCTACTTCATGTATAAAAGTACTAGGCAAGACGTAATTAGGCAAATTTAATAGTCTTTAAATACATTACATGATAAAAATCAATAATACAATCTATTTGCCTAATTTCTAAACATTAATAGAGTTTAGAGCCTTGTGCCTTTTTTATTATCATGTAAGATCATGATAATTACTATTTCTTTCAGGATTTTTAATAATCTTTGGTGTTTTTAGGACGACAAAAAAAATCACCTATGTTAAATTTAAATATTATGTTGCTGACCTGTCGGTCGAACTAATTTATTTAATTTAAATTAATATCAAAATGGGAGGACCGAGAAAAGAGAAATTAGTAAATAAAAAACTGTAAGTGTAAAACTCAGTGTATTATAACAAAAGTACAACAGAGATCAGTTTTAAAATTAATACTTTTTTTTCAGTAAATGTTCAAAACCAAATATCACAAAATCTAGAAGAAAAAGAAAGTATGTATAATCATTTTCAGTACTTTTCAGTAAAGTGTCATAAGAAAAGTGGAATAATGGACAGTTGTCATTTCAAGTAAGAGTACAGTAAGAGTAAGAGTGTGCGGTAACAGACGTCATCAAGGCGCACTTAATCTGAGCAGGGAATCGAACCCACGTCCTCAGCTATGAGCACGGATGCTCTCATTACTAAGCTAAACAGTACAGCCGTAAACAATAATAATAACTAATTTACCTTTAATTTGTTATTCAGAAGCAATTTGTGGCAGGTACAACATTTTAATTCGCAACCTATAACATCCATCGCGGACTGTGGGTAAGAATTAATTTACTTATCATGATGTTCTGAATGCAGCCGTAAAAAACAATAATAATTCACCTCTAATTTGTTATTCAGAAATTTGGAGATAGAACACAAGAACATAAATACAATCTATTTGCCTAATTGTTCTATTTCTAAACATTAATAGAGTTCAGAGCCTTGTGCCTTTTTTATTATCATGTAAGATCATGATAATTACTATTTCTTTCAGGATTTTTAATAATCTTTGGTACTTTTAATACAACAAAAAAAAATCACCTATGTTAAATTTAAATATTATGTTGCTGACGACACTAATTTATTTCTCAATTATTTCAGAGTTTAAATTAATATCAAAATGGGAGGACCGAGAAAAGAGAAATTGATAAATAAAAAACTGCAAGTAAAACTCATTGTATTATAACAGATTTGGAGAATGAGGTAGAAAACAAGAACTTAAATACAACGGACGAGCTTATCGAGAACATCCTGTAAGAATTCTGAACGCAGCCGTAAATAATAATAATAATAAAATAATAAACATACTATAAGAATTACTTCACTCATCATGATGTTCTGAACGCAGCCGTGAAAAAATAATTCACCTTTAATTTATTTTACAGAAATTTGGAGAGTGAGGTAGAACACAAGAACCTAAATAGAACGGACGAGCTTATCGAGAACATCCTGTAAGAATATAGACGAATAAGCATAGACGAAGGCAGTTTTCCAGACAGCCTTAAAGTCGCAAAAGACACACCTATATTTAAGAACCGTAATAAATGTAATCCTAGTAACTACCGCCCTATGTCAGTGCTACCAGTTTTCTCTAAAATCTTAAAGAAAATAATATACAATAGAATACACACTCACATAACTAGCATAAACTTTCTGTACCACAAACAATACGGCTTTCGACCTAAGTCAAACACACTGGGAGCAACTATAGATCTAATTGGCCAAGTAGTAAATAGAATAGATCAAAATAAAATTGTACTCTGACTATCCATTGACCTCCAAAAGGCATTTGACACGGTTAGTCATTCAATATTATTACACAAAATCAAGGAGCTAGGTTTTACTGACAAAGCGTATAAAATCATTGAATCTTACCTAACAGACAGACAACAAATGGTCCAAAAAGGAAATGTAGTAGGTATATGAAAGTGGAGATGGGCGTACCGCAAGGCTCGATCCTTGGACCACTACTATTCTTAATCTATATTAACAGCATTAGTCACATAAACCTCCTAGGAGATGTTACACTATATGCAGATGACACATGTTTATTCTACTTTGCAAACACCGTTGATGAGACTATCAGTCAAGCCCAACATGACTTAGATGTATTAGCAGAATGGTTTAGAAATAACCTTTTAACAATAAATACTACAAAAACTAAATACATGATTTTACAAAGAAAAACAAAAAAGAAATTAGTGTACCCCTACAAAGGAGCAACAAAGAAAAATATCTAGGTCTAGTTTTAGACAGTAAATGGCAATTTTATATCCAATACGTAAAATCAAAAATTACATACCTAACTGGTCTCCTAAAATGAAATCGAAACCTATCTTACCCTTAAAACTAAACTACTTATATACAATTCATTAATAAAACCTCATTTAGAATATCTCATACCCATCTGGGGCAATGCTGCACAAAAAAAAATCTTAAGCAATTACAGATACAACAAAATAATCAAAACGCTCCTTCACTATCACTACAGAACACCTACGGAAACTATTTACACCGATACTAAACACATGAATTTAACCCTACTTTACAAATATAATACCTGCTTATTAATGTTTAAAATTGTACACAAACAAATCCAAAGCCAAATACTATTTACAAAAAAATCTGATCTATCACCAAGGTATATAACCTAATTACATCTATACCCCGAACAAAGCTAGGGCAAAGAGTTTTGCGATATGATGGGGTAAACCTGTTTAATGCATTGCCGGATAGTGTACAGTCTACAGACAGCCTAAACGTCTTTAAGATAAGATTAAAAAGGCACCTAGCTAACACCTAACGCAGAGGTAATGAAACAGTCACAGACATATATCTCACGAAAGCGAATGTTTTTATGATCTTATGAGTTAAATGAATAAAGATCTTTAAACTGAGAACATCCTGTAAAAATTTATAATAATAATTCACCTTCAATTTGTTATTCAGAAATTTGAAAAGAGAGGATGAAAACAAGAAATTAAATAGAACGGACGGACTATGGTAAAAACATATAAAGAGGAAGTAGAAGATAAACGCCTCACGTTACTTTCAAAGTCTGCTTATTATTATTTTAAAACAATACTAAATAGTTTTTAATTTCCACATGAATCCAAAGTTACACATAAGTCCAAGCAATATAGCTGTATGCAATGTAACACCTGCTGTGTCTACTAGACTTCGTCTCAAATATTTAATATTTAAGAAACGCCATTTTTAGAATTCTATTTGAATACGCATTATACCTACATATTTTTATATTTAGGAAATGAAGCGTCTTTGGATTTCAAGAAATATATTACATTTGTACATACGTATGTCCACTGTCAACCTCTTTTAGCTATCATAGTCGAAATAAAATCATCATAAAGTATAAAACGAGTGAACAGAGGCGGAACTAATAAAAATTAAATTGTAACCGCGAGAGATTGCAGGGTCAAGTGTATTTTGAAAGTTTTCAACATTTCCATATTATTTTCCGACAACATTTCGTTGGCGACCGCCGCGGGCAACTACCGAAAGCTAAATGACTGTAAGGATTCATTCCAGTTTCAATTTATCACCGAGAGATGGCGTTGAATGTATGAATGAATTGAAAGTTAGATTACATAATTTAAATTCCCCCTTCATGCAAAATAGGGACGGAAAGATGAGGTTTGACGGTAGAGGGGGGCCCGAATACATTATACCTCAGGCGGAAAAAGGGTGGGGGTAAAATATTTACCTCACGGGAGTTTGGGAAGTGTGCTCATCGAAGCGGTACAAAATCTTAATGGATTATGCTATGATTGGACCACTCGTTTTACCTGCGGATATTTCGCGCGTTTTTCTGATTCACAGTAGATTGGTTTCTATCAGGGATTAAGCGGATCACGATCGTTGGGCGACTGTTTTTTTAAGGATGAGCTCGTGAGAATTGGGACCAGCCGGTGCCGCCGGCCCCGAGTGGGCCAATTAGTAATATAACATTTTATTTGTTTTTTCTTTCAACCTTTACGTAGGATATTTTAGTTTCAGTTTAGATAATTGAATTGTTTGTAACGGAACCTATGGATTTGTGATTTTATTTAAATTAAATTAGTGAATTTCGCAAATAAAATTATAGTTTATTTACATTTCACCCTTTAATCCTTTGAATCATGGTGTTGTAGCATTCCTTCCATCATTATTACACAAGTTAAAAAATAATTATTCAATACCCAAACAAAGGAATTATAACTAACACTAACCATTTACGGTAAACATTACCTTTTTTTTTTTGGTAAACAAAGAACAACTTTTTCGTAGGAACTGGCAACTCGATTAGCGGTAGAAATTTGCATAGATGTGCGGTTGTTATTTTCTTAGTTCACGTGTAGGTCTATGAAGGTGCCCATCTAATTGTGTTAATTTTTTAATTAACATGTTACGAAAGCTGACTAACTTTGAGGCACTGGACTAACGGTAATGTGTTTTTATTTTTTATATTTGTTTTGTATTTGAAAGCATTTTTAGCTCAATACAAAAGTCTTTTGCTCCGCTATGCCGGCTTGACGAGACTCAAATTAGCTTAAACTAAACGTACTTTATCACTATATATATCTCTTTTTAATACATGGGAATGAATTTATGTAAGGAAATAGCACCAGCAGAGTTGACTCGGCTACTTAAAGATATCCCCACGGGTGTCATGGGCTCTAATATATATATTTTTGTTGATGCTGGAACTGAAGTACCTCTAATAATACACGCAACTATATGAGATAGAACAGCCAACTTGTTCGCCGCTAATTCCCGACTCGACGATTGCAATGTGAGGCCTCCAAGCTTGCCTCCATGTTTGACAGGGTCTGGCACAGAGCCCTTCTTTCTACGCTCGAGGCATACGGCTTACCTGACCGGCTGCGTACCTGGATCGCCGGCTTTCTGCATGAGCGCTCCATCCGCGTATTAGTGGATGGATGCAGATCGCAATTCGTGTCAGTGAATGCCGGTGTCCCCCAGGGTTCCGTGTTGTCGCCGACATTGTTCCTTCTGCATATCAATGATATGCTACACCTTGGGTCTGGCATTCATTGCTATGCAGACGGCAGCACGGTACATGGTCGATACATATCTTGCCCCGCAGCCGGTAAACCAAAAATCGACGGGATGAGAGAGTCTGTTGTTGTTGAAGTGTCCTAAAACGTATTGCCCTTTGGGGCGACGCGAACCTGGTGCAGTTCAATACCAGCAAGACTCAGGTTTGCGCGTTTTAGACGAAAAAGTCCCCCTTCTCTCCTCTTCTAACTTTTTGGAGTATCACCCTTGGCACCTTGGACAGACTTGACATCCTAGAGATGTCACTTCGCTACGACCTGAATCACAGGGTTCACATCGAGCGAGCAATTACAACAACATCTCGTAAACTTGGCATCCTGAACAAGGTGCGTCAGTTTTACTACTATTGTCTAAGGCTGTAAGTATTGTCGCTTCTGCGCGGAATACTGTTCGCACCTCTGGGACGGTACTGCCAAGTATCTCCTCGATGCCCTGGATTCACTGCAGCGTCGAGCTGTCCGAGTAGTAGGAGACTCTGAGGACACAAGGAGCTTAGAGGCCCTGCAACTTCGCAGGGACGTAGGCTCCTTGTGTGTCCTCTATCGCCTATACCATGGTGAATGCCCCAAAGAGCTCTTTAACCTAATACCTGTCTCATCCTTCCACAACCGAAACACCCACACTGGGAGGGGGAAGCATTCACACTATGTCGCCGAACAAAACGGTTCGGCGCGTCCTTTTTATGTCGCACAATTATATTTATTATTTATTCTGTATGTGGGATTTATTTTTGACGCCCAAAGCCTCAAAGTATTTCTCCGACTCGCCTGTCCATCTGTGAACGCGATTTTGTGCGAGCGAGAGGAAAGAGTTTGAGCGAGACGGCGAGATTGCTTTTAGACGGAAGGAGAAAGACGTGTGTTGTGAAGAAGTTGTATTTGTTAAAATTAATGTAAAAAGCAAGAATAAACGGTGATATTTATAGAATTGCCTTGTTCTTTGAATCCGCCTGCTCGATAATCCCACAATTTTGGGGGCTCGTCCGGGATCGAGCAAATAAAAACGGATTTAAAATCGGGGCGACGCCGACGCATTGTATGCTACGCGCGTGTACGATCGCGATCATTAAGAAGACGATTTATAAAGACGATTTTGAAGATAAATAATAAGCAAAATGTCTAAGACGAAAAAGCTGGTGAGCGTGGAAGAGGAAGAAAGTGGGTGTTGGCCACGTGCTGACATCCCAAGAATGTCCTTTCAAGATATAGAAAAATCCATGACCACGTTTTCTGGGGATGATTCGTATCCCGTATCATCATGGATAGAAGAATTCGAACAGACAGCGGTAATTATGGGTTGGAGCGGTATCGAAAAGCTGATGTATAGTAAAAGACTGTTAAATGGCACAGCAAAGCTACTTCTGAGATCTTTGGGCGGTGTGAGAAGCTGGGATACTTTGAAAGAAGAGTTGTCGGAAGAATTTAGCTATAAAGAAAATAGCGCAGTGGTGCACAAAAGACTAGCAGCAAGAAGGAAGGCGTCTGCGGAAACCCATCAACAGTATTTTCTTATCATGAAGGAGTTGGCGTCACAGGGAAAAGTGGAAGACGAGGCACTTATAGAGTATGTTATTGATGGAATCCCAGACTCTGAAATTAACAAAGCCATGCTGTATGGGTGTGAGACGGTGAAAGAGTTCCGTAAGAAGTTGGACATTTATAGTCGTATCAGAAAGAACAGTATTGAATCGGTAAATTATAACAAACCTAAACATGTTGGGCGACAGGAGAGGTGCTATAACTGTGGCGATACTACTCATAAGGCACAGTCTTGTGAAAGAGGTGTCAAATGTTTTCGTTGCGGACAATTTGGACATATTGCGCCTGATTGTAAGGCGGTGATGAAAAAACAAGCTGCCCGATCATCAACTGCTATGTGTGTACAAGATGCATCATCATCGAGTGAACCACCAGTTGCTGAGGAGGAGATTGTGCACATCGCTGCTACAGCTGTCGGACAGGATGAAACGTGTCAGAAAAAAGAGTGTGTGAACAAGTCGGTAAAAGAGTTTGACATTAATGGTGTTAAGGTTAGTTGTTTAATCGATAGTGGAAGTGATTTAAATTTAATATCATCTGAATTATTGTCTGAATTGAATGTGTTATCATATGAAAAAAATAGGTTGTTATTGTCAGGGCTAGGTCAAAGTAAAGTTTATTCTTTAGGGAAGTTTGTTACTCAAATTAATCACAATTGTCATAGTTTTAAGGTTACTTTTCATATTATTCCTCATTTGGCAATGCCATACAAAGTTATTTTAGGACAAGAGTTTTTGTTAAATACTACTGTAATATTTAATGAGGGTAGTGTTACTGTTTGGCCAAAGTTTCAGCGGAGCTGGTTGATGGAAACGAGATTTATGTTAAGCGAACGACTGGTACACTACCGTAAAGATGAAAAGATACAACAGAGAGTAAGTGACGTTATACAGAATTATGTACCGAATAACCCAACCAAGGAGCCACCGATTAAGATAATTTTGAAAAAAGGAAATAGTTTTAAATTCGAAGAGAATGAGATTGAAGCGTTTAAGATGAAGTTGTCAAGTAAGCCAGTTTTACAAATTTTTAATATGAAGTTGCCCACAGAGCTACACACTGATGCATCGATTCATGCTTACTCAGCCATACTTATGCAGAAAGACACTAAGAACAGTTTGCAGCCAGTGCATTTTGTGAGCAGAAAGACTTCAGATGCAAAGAAAAAGTACAAGAGATATGAGCTCGAAGGGTTAGCGATCATTGAAGACGGATTACTATTTAAAGGAATTGAGAGACAGTTGGTTATACCTAAGCGCCTAGAAGTTGAGATAATGAAACGTTGCCGAAAGAAGAAGATAATTGATTTAGTTAACAAGGATTATAACAAAAAAGGCGTTGAAAAGAAGATAGAAGAATGTATTGCAACATGCATCCCATGTTTATTAGCTGCAAGGAGTATGACACCGTTTGAACTCATGATTGGTGTTAGAATGAAGAAGAAAGAAGACTTAAGAGTTTATGAAATGTTGCAAGAAGAGAATATACAATATTTTTGTCAAGAAAGACAAAATAGAAGGCTAGAAGCGAAAGCGCATATTTTAAAAGTTCAAGACGTACACTCGAAGACATATAATAAAAAGAGGAAGAAAAGTACAAAGTATAGGGGAGGTGACATTGTTGCCTTGAGGAAAACACGGTATTCTACACATGCCAAGTAGTAACTAAGTTTAATGTTTGTTTAGATTACTATTTTAGCTTAAATTAATGATTTATTTTGTTGTGTTAATAGTAGATTTTAATAGTGTTGATTTATATAAGTTAGTATAAGATGGTGTTGGTAATGTTGTTAGGCAATAAGTTGTGACTGCAAGTTTGTATGAGTGATAGGGATAGTCTGGGGTCAGACTAATGCAGGATGGCCGAGCTGTGGGATTTATTTTTGACGCCCAAAGCCTCAAAGTATTTCTCCGACTCGCCTGTCCATCTGTGAACGCGATTTTGTGCGAGCGAGAGGAAAGAGTTTGAGCGAGACGGCGAGATTGCTTTTAGACGGAAGGAGAAAGACGTGTGTTGTGAAGAAGTTGTATTTGTTAAAATTAATGTAAAAAGCAAGAATAAACGGTGATATTTATAGAATTGCCTTGTTCTTTGAATCCGCCTGCTCGATAATCCCACATGTATGTACTGATATATTATATATTTATATTGTATGTAGGTTTAATTTGTATTTATGTATTGTATGTATATTATACTGATTAGTGTATGTATTTGTTTAAAATACTGCTTCTCTCCTCGCTCACATCTGACATAAACACAGAGGTTATCTGGAACAGAATGCTATTTACCATTAAGTTCGCCTGTGTGCATGCTACATTAAGTTTTAAATAAATAAATAAATATATTGTTTGTTATTATTTTGTGAATGTGTTATATTTGTAAATATTAGTTATGTTTAAAAATTTAGTTTCTTTGTACAGTATTTCTGTTCGTGTCAAATAATGATAGTGAAATAGTACCTTTAGAGATTTGTTTTGAATTACTTGTAGCTGTTTTAGTAATGTGGTGCTTGCACTTCCCCACTGGTATAAGATATTCCAGATGCGGTAATATTAGAGAATTGTATATGGTGCGACGTACATGTGGCGGAATGAAATTGGTGATTCGTCTAACAGCACCTATTGTAGGTATTAATTTTGATTTTATGTGTTCAATGTGTGATCTCCATGTTAGGTCTTTGTTAAGTATCAAGCAGAGGTATTTTTCACTGTCAGTCTTTTTAATAATATCTCTATTTATTGTAATGTCATTGTGTTCACTGATTTTTTTGTTTTTTGCAGAGAAGATGATATAAGATGTTTTGCTAGCGTTAACTGCGAGTAAGTTTGATTTAAACCACTCTGAAAGATTATTCAAATCCTCCTGTATGTGTTTAATTACGTTTTTAATTTCATCGCCATAATAAAGAGGCTAGTGTCATCTGCATAGAGTGATAGATTACCGTGTAGTTTGACATTCGAGATGTCATTTATATAGATAAGGAAAAGCAAAGGACCAAGCATCGAGCCCTGTGGGACTCCGTAGATTATTGTGGAGGGATTGCTCTTTACGGCCGATCTGGACAGTCTGACATCTGTTTGAAAGGTAGGATCTGAACATGTTGTATGCTACTCCGTTAATTCCAAGAGATTGTATCTTATATAGTAATTTTAAAGGGCTAACCGTGTCAAAGGCTTTTTTTAGGTCAATAAAGACACCTATAACAATCTTATTGTTGTATATTTTATATAATGCAATGAATTTTTTGTAGCTCGGCATATGACAACACTCTGCCTGATAGAGTGCGGTCCATGATCAGATAAATCTCTATAGGCAGCATTCGCCTTCGCTATGCCAGCCTGAGGAGACGAATGTGCAACATCTATATATCAGTCCTCACTGGTCCTGAAACGGTTACGTAACGAAATATATAGATACTAAACATTTATAACACTACTTTTGAAAGTACTATTTCTAAAATATATTACATTATTATATATATTTTTATATACATTTGATACAGCGATCAAAGTATATATAACATAGTTACATTAGTACCGGTCAGTGAGATTTGAACACGGGTCACGTCGATCGTGAGTTCACATCTTCTACCGCTAGACTATGGTCGCGTATAAATCCAATAAAGACACAACTTCATTGCAATGACATTTAACATGTAGATAACAACTAAAATATTTCTCTCTAATAAATACAAATATTGTGAAATAAACTTAAAACATTTTATCGATGTCCATAATGTGATGTTATCTTAAAACAAAATACAATTTTAAACGTCATATAAACCGAAAACTTACACCCAAAATCCCTCCTTAAAACTACAGAGTTAAGGCACAAAATAGTAATCTCGAGTTAGCACTTAGGGAATTCGTATTCAAAGCAGTTATTATTCTAAGACAGGTTGTAAGACGTGATACCTAAAGCAGGTCCTAGGTAACATCTAGATATTTTAGAGTTTCCAGTGCGGCCTATTAGAAAGCTATTCATTGCAAAACACACCTTAACAACTTTGACGTCGTGAAAGTGTTGGCTTGCATGTAAATACATGATTTAGTTTAAGTAGGCCCTTGTTAACTGGAATGTCTAACTTGGAAGGGTTCACTTTATAATCTTAGTTGCTATTATATGAATTTTTATAATAGCTCAGCATACAGTCGGATATACATACATACAATTGATGAGACCCGTGTTCATATCTAGCTAAATTCTGACCGGTATCAATGTTACATGTACTTTGGTTGCTCAGTGTCCATAGATACATCCATAGATGTGACCTCGACTGGGTCTGGTGGTAAACTTAGTGGAGGTCCATGAGCATTGACGACTAGAGAACCGCTCGCACGGTGGCTTAAGTCGCCACTACTATGCCGGCCTGAGAAGGTGCTTTTTTACGCTCCGCTTGAAGGATCCAAGGTTACAAGATCAGGGCAAAGCACTTCACTTGTCAATTGTCCGTCGTAGTCGTAGACAAACTGATGGTACTTATTAGCTCAGCCTGCCTTCCCGAGGTAGTACTACCACTTGCGAAGATTTCAACGTAGAAGATTCGGTTGACGTCAAAATCTCGTAAATGTTTTACGAGTTTAGAGCTCGAATTATTATCTTAAACTTCGCTTTCGGTCATTGGAAAGTAGTTCCACAATTTTAATTAATAAACATTAACATTATGTTAATTATGCAAAAGTTTTTTTAGTACAAAATATTATTTTAATTGTCTTTATATGGGTTATAAAATGTGAGTCATTGCCAAAGTACCTACATTGTTCTAATCATTTTGTGAACTCGCTCATATTATAAAACTCTTTATGGTGAGAAATATCGTAAAAAGTGGATTAAAACATTTAACTTTTGCAAGATTTTAACTTTATTACTCTCTCTATCGAGATACATATTGTATACGTTGGGGAATACACTGGCTTTTACGATACAGAGCAACCTAATCTAAAAACCACGAGCGGTATCTAGAAAAAAAACCTCGCTTTCTTTAAATACATCCTTTGATTTGGTAAAAAGAAAAATACAGGATGTAAAAATACTGCTAGCATTCCGCGAACCAGAAGTTAATACTGATGCGGTTCATTCTTTTTTATCTGTGTGAGACCATAATCAAAAAAACTTTTTTGATATTTTATTTCGTAGAAGCCAATTATTTCTCTTTTTTTTTAAATGCCTGTACTAAGCTAGGTCCTGTATCACAGGCACTAGGCGACCTAATTTTATTTATTAGTCTAAGGTCCGTTAAAGTTACTTAACTAACTATTACTTTTTAGGCGACGACGTAACCGTTAAACGTTTACATTTACTCCACACGCGTTGCAATACCGTGTAAATTCATACTGTTATCGTTAAAAGGGTGGCTGATCCCGAAAAAATAATAGAAAAACTATTTGGCATCTTTTCATACATTTGACATTAGTGACATTGGTTTGACGATTTTTTTTATTTTAGCACGTCATATGACCGTACTCCGCCTGATGTTAAGCCAGAGTGCGATCCATGAACGGAGGCGACTGCTGTCAGAGCAGGGGATCTGCAGACAGCAGTCGCGCCCGCAATGCCGGCTCAATGCCTCTTCACACTGCGCTTGAAGGATCCCATTTTATAGGAAGATGGAAAGACGTGACTGGGAAGGTCGTTCCACAATTTAATGGAACGACAGAAGGATTTCCCGAACTTTTTCGTCCGCGAGGGGATTGTTTCGACGGTGAGGCGATGCATTCGATCGCCTGCACGCGTCGACCTTAAGCGATGTGGGGTAGGAGGGATTAGATCGTGGATTTCTGCTGAACATTCGCCGTGACAATAACGGTAGAGCGCTGAGAGGGAGGCTATGTCTCGCCTGAGTTGCAGGGGTTCATTGATATGCAGAAGGAAGAGAGTCGGCGACAGCATTAACCCCTGCGGGACGCCTGCACTCACCAACATGGACTCGGAAGCATGCCCGTCTACGAGAACGCGGATGCTCAGTCCATGCAGGAAGCCGGCCATCCAGGCCAACAGCCATGCATTCACCGTGTCGATCCATTGCTTCATCCCAAAGGTGCGTCACGTATCTTAGAAGATCACCAGCGGACCGGTTCGGCCTGAATCCGTATTGGCGGTCATTTATCTTTTGTTTTTTTTACACTTTACATTTTAGCCAGCCAAGATTCGCTGGTTACGGTTAGCGTTTTAGTAAACGTCAAAAATGACAGGCGCGAAGATGCAGTGGTGCAACTCGTGTGGAGTAAATGTAAACCATAATGTACACGTAACGATTAAAGTAACTTTAACGGGTCTTCAGAAGCAAACGGACCTAATATCGACTACATAACATTATGTTACCATGTTTTGTTTAAAAAAACACAAAATTATATTTTGTTAAAAACAATATTAATAGTGTAACACGTGGTTAAAGTGATTGCTGACTGTCTTTTTACAGCCAGTAGACTTGACAAAAATGGATCTAGCGTAAGCTTCGAAAGCGGATAACATTGTCAGAAGGGGCGCTTCAAGAAGTAATTGGTCAATTTCTCAGAAAAGATCACCCCCAGGAGCACATTCAAACTACATGGATGGGTGAGAAGAGTAATGGATGTGGTCGCTGCCTACATCGATATTTAAAAAAAAAAGGTATTAAATGTCATTAACAGTATTACATCATACTTTTAGTAGAACGTCATCCACTTTTTTTTGTGTAATGTTTTTGTACAATTGTAATCATAAATCAAGGTTACAAATCACATTAAACGCTAAAATCGTAATAAAAGCCCGCTGTGCGTAAAATTAAAATGTTTTGTTGAAAATGGTCGCAATAATATGCTTACTTTACAGCTTCCGTTTTGTTACCTTGAATTAACAGTTTAGTGAAATCAATTTTTAACCAGAACCCGGTATTTTAACATTAAATATTTTAAATTATAATATTTGTTGTTTTGGTGAATAGTTGCTACTATTACAGTCACGACTATGTCTTTACCGGTGTAGACAGAAGCTATGGAGCTCCAGTTAGATACTACTCTCAACACTACCACATCCAGCACTCTTCTCATACATGCACGTTGGGTAAGAGAGCACCCCACGGTGACTCCATTTTCGAAGCTTTCGCTAAAATAATAATAATAATAAATTCTTTATTGCATTTAACACAGTTAAAGAATATACCTTTTTATCAAATTATATTTTAAAAGACGTACATAAAACACGGAAGTTCTATAGTGCTCTTGAAGTATTTTACGTAATGCCTCCATAGTTTTTTTTTATTTTTTTATTGTAACTGCATGTGACAACACTCCGCCTGATGTAAAGCTAGAGTGCGGTCCATGAATGGAAACAACTGCTACTACAGAGAAACCTGTGCGGGTAGCAGTCGCCGAGCACGACGAGCATGTACCATTTTAGATTGACAGTGCACACTCCTCTCGTTATACCTGGCTACTTTCAAACTATTCCCGAAACGCGACAAAGTCACTTCACACTTCACGTGTTACATTTGAAAGTGGTGGTACTACCCCAGGACGGTAGACTGGACATATAACCATCATCAGTCTGCCTACCACTCTTTTTTAGACTGCCTACCACGTTACTAACAAAAGGCAAAAAAGAATACGCAATGAGTCCTGTACGCATTGGGTTAACTTACTGAGTTTTGGCCCAACATGTACTGGACTGAAAAATAATAGGTGTGAAAGAAAACAGAGATTTAAAGAATGAACTCTGCGTGGACTTTAAAATTAGTCTCTTTTTGGACAGTGGTGGTAAGTAAGCCTTTAACCCTTAAATACATATTGTTGCCAAATGTCTACATTCAATTTTACATAAAATTATTCAAAAATTTGAATGTCTGCGTTTGCACAGAACAAAAAACGGTTTTTTTTAATATTTACGTAATCTATGTATGACGAACCTATAATATTTTATTAAAAACAAAAAAATCATGCATTTGAGGGTTAATATTTAGATAAAATTAGTATAGTTTGAAAGATATTTTTCTTCCAATGAGTGCGTTTTTGATAAAAAAAAACTTTTATACGGCACAGTGGCTAAAGGACTCGTCCGTAAAAGGAGAATGCCCATTCGCCTAAGAAAAATGGGCCCACAATTTTTTTCTCGAGTTTGTCGATGATTTTTAGTTAATTCTGTATAAAAATAAATCTACTTCCTTATTACCTAATCAGTTTAAATTTTTTCACCCGGGTTATTGAGTAATTAGATGTTTTCTGATGCAATATTTGTGGTTATTATTATTTTAAATGCTTTAATGATTGATGATATCTGTTTTTATGTAATTAAACATTGTGTATTGATTGGTAAATGAATTAATAAAAAATAAGATATTATTTTTGAATATTGTTTTGTTACCAAACTATTAGGTTTCAAGTGGGTCAGAAAATGGGCATTCTCCTTTAAAAATTTGTGGGTAACGAACAAATAACCGCCAACAGTGCCAACTAGAAAACTTCATTAGTTACTATTAGTCATAACCTAAAAAAGTCTTTTCAAATATTTTTTATTGAAGTAGTTTTTAGACCCAAATGAGTAATCATTAAAAAAGCAAGTTTAAATTATTTGCAATTAGCAACTTTATTTAAGAATGGTTTAAGGTCATTGTGGTTTTATTACGGAGAAACTTTACACATGACTAACATTTATGTTTTTCCCGCTTTTTTTAAAAATATGTTAATATAAATAAATAGAAAATAAATAAGCCGACAAACTATATTATGTTTATTATTTCGTTTTAATTTCAAACTGTTATTAAAATAACAATTCTTATAAGATAGGTAGATGGTTTATCTTTTTTTTTTGGAAATTACGGTTTATTTTTAATAATATTTATGTTTTAGTTTCTGACATGAGCTCCTAATTAAATAAAGATTAAAAATAAATAAATTAACAAGTACTATTTCTTTATTTTTTATTTTTATTTTATATGTTGCCTTCAAATAGGTATTATTATGAACCTTATTTCTACTACTATAAGTATTATAAATAAAAGTACAAATTAAATTAATATCTATACTAAGTAGATATTAAGAGTGGTAGGCAGACTGATGATGGTTATTAGCCCAGTCTGCCGTCCTGGGGGCAGTACCACCACTTTCGAATATAACACCCGTGAAGTGACATTGTCACGTTTGAAAGTAGCCAAGTATAAGGAGAGGAGTGTGCACTGTCAATCTGGATGGTGCACATTCGTCTCCTTAGGCCGGCATAGCGGAAGCGACTGTTGTCTGTAGAAATATATTTAAAAAACTCACCTGAACTTCTCGCATCGACAATTTGTTTCGTGGAGTCCATAACAGCTCCCATTATTAATAACACAAACAATATTGTTTTAAAACTATTAAAGCACCATCGTCCCTTCCTAAACCTAAGTTCAGGGCACATCTTCAAAAAGTTATTGCTATTCACATCACTATTATTTGGAAAATAGTCCTTATTGTCTAGGGAATTCAGTCTATAGTTGCTAATACCGACATCTTTGTCTTTATCATAATTTTTTCTTTTTGTTATACTATCATGACCTCCTCTGTCTTCTAGCAGTGATTTAAGATCTTGTAAAGTCTGTCGTTTTGCTGAAACGGTGTTTTCTAATGGTTGATGGAGCGTTAGTCGTTCGGTTTGGGCACCCATTGTTTTTCGGGTGTTATTTGTTGAAAAAGTTCTTGCATTGGTTGTCGTGTCAAATAGTTCCACCGTCATCTTGGAAATGCATCTGTAACAAATGAAAAATAATAAATTATTAAATAAATCAATATTAAAAATCATTATCTATCATCTTAACTTAAATTAATAATAAAATTATTAAAAGGTATTTATTTTTTTAATTATTTTTTTGGCATATTAAAATGCTGAAATTGTTATTACTGAATTATGATGAAAATTTAACGAAAAAAAAAATTAACATGTTCACGAATCTGAACTGAGATGAGAATCGAAACCACAACTTCTTTTTTTAACACAGACGACTTGACTATTAAACCCATATAGCCGTTGGCGCTATTATATGAACGTGTCGATTTTTTTTAAATTTTAGTGTGTTATATGACATTTAACAAAGAGTGGTAGGCAGACTGATGATGGTTATTTGTCCACTCTGCCGTCCTGGGGTAAGTACCACAACTTTCGGATGTAACACCCGTGAAGTGACCTTGTCGCGTTTCGGGAATAGGTTGAAAGTAGCCAGGTATAACGAGAGAAGTATGCACTGGGTAGTACATGCTCGTCTCCTCAAGCCGGCATAGTGGAGGCGACTGGTGCCTGCACATGGACCGCACTCTAGCTTTACATCAGGCGGAGTGTTGTCTCATGCCGAGTCATAAATAGTGTACGATTATTGTACAAAAAAGCAAAACAAATTTAAACGGTCCACATTCTTATAAGAAAATAACACAAAATTAAACGCGCCGCAACACGTTTTAAGTGAGTAAGAACCACATCGAGGTGCCCGTACCAATAATTGACAGTGTAAAAT
This sequence comes from Tinea pellionella, assembly GCA_948150575.1. Lineage (NCBI taxonomy): Eukaryota > Metazoa > Arthropoda > Insecta > Lepidoptera > Tineidae > Tinea > Tinea pellionella. The sequence goes on along the minus strand of OX411269.1, from coordinate 3,486,659 downwards.
TACCACGTCCAGTAAAATGAGGATTGGTTTCAATTTGTATCTGAACAATTCGCACGATTCATGCGAGATTTATTCAGCGTACGAATTTTAAATTTACGAAAAAATACCAGATAAATAGATACCTATATAAACAATATTTAATATACATATGTGCCTAGAATACTTCATCGGATTTAGACAAACCTTTTACAAGACGTTAGATCGGCACCCTGTCGTTATCGGCTTACTTTGTAACCATAAAATTCTATTATAATTATACTATTTACTAACACATCTACACATCACACACGCACACTCAAATCTTAAATGGAAGAGAGAACTTTTAATTAAATAAATTTTTTTTTTGAGATCAAAATACGACAGGTCAAACTTCGTTTTAAAAACGAAAAAATATACAATGTATATACATAAAATTCATGTACTTTCAAGCACAAATCAACAAAGAAAAGCGTACGAGATTTTAAAGTCGAAGGGCGAAATAGAAAAAAGCGAATACGGTCATATTGGCGGTTAAAACGTGTGCACACCAGCAATACTGACAATCTAATAAGCAATTCATCAAGAGATGTGACAGTGCGTGTTATCGCAACATGGTCGGCATAGGGGGGAGCGAGGGGGAAGCTGTATTACCACCTGCGACCGACTGACGTAGATAAAGGAGCTTGTAAGCTTCACGAGTAAGTCAGACTACGAACTAATTATTTAACACATTATTTCATTTTTTAAATCATATATCACTATAGCATAGCGGAGGCGACCGCTGCTTACATTTCTCTGCAGTAGTGTCGACTGCAGATTTACAAAATTAAAAAAAGTAGCAAGAAATAGAACTATTAAACAATCCGTATTTTTATGTTCTATAATTGCATGACCTAACTGTTTAGTGTTTACTAATCAAAGTATTTTTCCGATAAGATTTACGGAAACATATTTTTCATAGTAACACGCCATGTACTTCGGCGTTCAGCCCGCTTTTAAGCTCTATAGAGCGTAATCCCGTCTATAGTCGCCTCCGCTATGGTTACGACTTTCATACGAATGTATACCTTCTAACACTAGACTCATACTTTAAATATTTATATAGAAATACGGCTTTAGAAAAGACAATAACTAAACCAAAAAGAAAGCCAAAACGATTCCTTATTATTATTATATTGTAAAAAGTAGTAGATAAACGGTGGGAATGCACTGACCTTCAGGACACAGGGCAACCTAATCTTAAGGCCAGGCGCCCCGCTATCTAGTTCTAAGTGTGTTTTTAAAAATAAAGATTTATTATTATTATATATTAAAAAAAAATAAAACAGAAACAGACGCAATAATTTATATATTTAAATGCAAAATCCTAATTATTAATTAATAACCAATAGCAAGTAATATTGAAAGCGTGATTTATGAAAGAAACAAGTCATCTTACAAAATAATGATCATCCGCAAGAGCTGAATAGATTCGAGACAGCTCGAACCGTTCTCGAGATCTAATGAACGTCTGGATTAAAGAGTGGCAAAGACATCTATCTCTTCGTTAGCGCAATGAGAAACCGCCGTAATTGGAATACTTCTATATACAACTATAACTTATTTTCAGTTTTTTAAGTGACCTTGTCGCGTTTCGGGAGCACTTTGAAAGTAGCCATGTATAGCGAGAAGTGTGCACTGTCAATCTAAATGCTACATGCTCGTCTCCTCAGGCCTGCATAGCGCAGGCGGCTGCTGCATGTAGAGATTTCTTTGTAGTAGCAGTTGTTTACAATAATGGACCGTTCTATAGTTTTACATCAGGCGAAGTGTTGTCATACGCCGAGTTACCATTAAAAAAAAATTAAAGAGTGGTAGGTAGACTGATGGTTGTTGGCCCAGGCTGTCGTCCCGGGGTAGTATCGCCTCTTTCAAACGTAACATCCGTGAAGTGACTTTGTGACGCAGTAAAGTAGCCAAAAAAAAAAAAGACACTGATTGGAGAAAATTCCCTGTAGCAGCAGTTGTTTCAGAGTATAGCCAACACTCTAGCTTTACATTGGGCGGAGTGTTGTCATATGCCGAGCTACTACTAAAAAATGAAGTTAAAAACAATCGGTTCCAGGTGCTTGTAAACGGGAACGTTTTCTATTAAATCTCACTCATTAATCTTTCACAATACATCTTTATCCTTTAAAGATTAAACGATAAACTTTATGGGTAGCTGTTTGTTTGCCACAAATTTATATTTGCCACAGAAAATGTTGAACGAATTCGTCACAATAGTTTTGCAAAGATACTAGAAAAACTTCAAAGTGTTTTATTAGAATTTTAAATAATTTTGCTGGAAACTTTTCAAATAAGTATATATAGGGTTAAACTTTATTACGGCATTGTAAAAGTTATATTTGCATCAACACAATAAATTCATAGTTTATATCAATAAAATAGTTTATAAGGTTTTCATTGTAAAATGGAAAAGCACACTGTCTCTCTTCTGGCTAGCCAGCGTTCCCAGCGTTCAGAGCATCCATTTTGTAACACAGTTTTAAATTAATAGTTTTAATGTCTTCGCTAAAACTTGTATTATTTATTAACAATTGTGGCAAAATAGCAATGACAAACAGATATCAAACCAACTTTATATTGCAGGGTTTATTAGAAATTTTCATTATAAACAGTTTTGATAATATCTAAAGCTTAACAACTTTTACGACGACACCTGTTCCGCATTACATGATACAATATCGTTATCATTATTATGTACTATAAATCTAAGCGCTCCAGTCCAAAGTTTAGTCTAGACTCTAGACTTTACTGTATTAACTTTAAATTTTACGTAAACGTCCACAATCAGTAGTGTTTAAACTGTTTTAAAAATAAACTTTCATAAAGAGGGAAGTGTGCGCGATAAATGGTGTGCTCGTCTCTTCAAGCTGGCATAGTGGCCCCTCCACTGCTTGCTCATTTTAACAGGGGCTCGGCATGTTCACCTGATGCTAAGCAGGAGTGCTAACACAGCGAAATGTCCGCAGGAAGTAGACGAATGTGTACCATATATCGACAGTGCACTCTCCTCTCGTTATACCTGGCTGTTCGCAAGCTGCTCCCGAAATGCGACTGCGGGTTATTTCAGGGGTGCGCTTACACACAATTGAACAGACAGACTCATAGCAGATAAAATAGAGATATTATTTAAATAAAGACAACAAAGTTGGAATAAATTAATGAAAGTAACAAACAATTCTTTATCCATAATGATGTCCAAATCATTCAAAATTAAAAGCACGTATTCACAATAATTCTAAGTCGAAGAACCCCAAGTATTTTACGGTCGTCTTGTCACGAAAGCAAGCGAGGGGGTCCAGTTCACGGACATCTGAAAATTGTTTCAAAGATCCCACGGGATCGAGAACTTGGTAACTTTTGCCTTGGATTGCTTCCAGGTGGTATGAGTTATTGCATCGATGCATTCATTTCTTTGAGGGTTTCCGGTCTTGCAAATTTATTACCTTATTCAACTTCAAGTATACTTTTGCAGTTATGAATTGAATCATCTTTTTATAACAGCGACAACTTTACATTTACATAAATCAATATTGATATGTATTTCAAAGTTATTAATGGGTTCAGCAACTTTTGCTCTTTTGATTCGAAAATACTCCGTCTCTAATTAGACAAGCACGAATACGTCAACAAACAAGAATTTTAATACAAACACTTACGTGTGCTAATTGGTAACCCGAGTATCTTTTAAACCCTCTAAAAATATGTAATGTAAAGCTATATTTGTAGTATAAATAAAGTAGATAGGATTAGAAGTAACTACCAATGTGTGTTACTCACATTGAAATAGGAAACTCACCCATCAACCGATCACCGAAGGATGAAAATGGCAAATTCAAAACAACATGTTCTCACGTTTTATACAAAGACAGTATATCATTACAAGGATTCTGCAAAGACAGGAGCGAATTATATTTGAATAAGTATCTGCAGACGCCCGTGCTTCGCGCTCTGGGAAGAAATATAAACAGCTATTAATCCAGCGGGTGTCGGGATGGAAACAAGTCCATTCCTCTTTGCCCCCTCGACGGTCGCTCTGGGCAGGCCACAGGTGCTCTCGCGGGTATCAGGCCCCTCCCTCTGCAGGGAAGCACCACGTACTTGACGAATTGTTTGTTTCGTGCAAAACGCTATTTTGGATTTTCGCGAATGTATTCTTTAGCATTGTTGAACACCTGGTGTTTTCAAATGTTCTCGGTTTAGAGTTTTAAACGTTACTATAATATCATTTATCACTGTTAATATTATTTTGTTTGTTCGTATGCTTTTCGGTACTTGTAAGGTTTTATTTATTAATGCCCTATACCTTTCATAATATATTTTGAGATTTAAAAAATCGTACAATAATAATAAATGTGTTAGTGTGTAATCATTATGAAATAAAGTAGATTTTGTTAAATATAAATGTAAGTTTAATATGAGGTGTAATAGAAGGTGTATAATCGTTCCTCTACAGTTTCAAGAGTTAAAATTTCATAGCCTTAAGTGTAGAGTAGCGTAGTACTGCAGAAACGAAGGTGGCGCTAAAAGGGTTAATTTCCTTCGCATTAAAGTGAAATCCTTTACTTTCAGCGAAATTAAGTTTTGCTATTTCCGCAAAGTATATTTTTTGCTTCCCTAATGGACGCTATTTTCAAATATTACTGACGTGTTTAATATACAAGAAAAAATTGGAAATATTGTGACGAGTGAACGCTGACAACCTGCACAGTGCTCATTTGTCTACTCAAGCAGACAGAGCGGAGGCGACAACTGCCTGCAGACATTTACCTGTGATAGCAGTCGTCTCCTCTATGACTCTTAACATCAAACGGATTGTTATTAGATACCGGATTACTATAAAAATGGGATTTAACATTCGGATTATTCATCTTTAGTAGTCTCACTGCTTAGTCATGGAGTTAAAATAATTCGCAAACTTCGAAGAAAACTTTTCTACCATTATTAGTACGTACACCCTTCAAGAATTTTATGAAATTTATCGTACAGTAGGAGTAGAATTAAAACAAGAAAGTCCAAGTAAACTACTACCGAGTGCATTACGTGTTCAAAGTTTGGCCACTTTTATGATAAAATATTCTTAAAGGTCGCGCCCCACTTTTGAATATTGCCACGAATTTAGATAAGCGTCAGGCCAATTTCCTGGATTCTATTCCGACGGAGCACAATTTGGTGAATGCATTTCCTTACTAAATCGCTCGTAAGTATCGAGAGCAATGAAATTTTCATAGCATAAGTGCCGGTTAGCATGGCATTGTAAGAAAATGTGTCAGAATTTTTAACTATTCCATTTATGTCGAGAAAGTAACCCGGTTTAGATCATCTTTTGTTTCACAAAGAACGCTTTATTCTATATTTCAATGGAGCAATACCCTAACAATGGCTTCGTTGAGATTATTAGCATTCTTTACAATACCATCAATTTGTGGTAGTTTACGGCTTTTATTGGTATCATCTTCATTAGCATGCGCCATTAGTGATTCAACAATTTGTTTACGAGATACATTGATTTTATTTCCGTCTAACCTAATTACTTCATACATCTTTATTTGCTTTCACCTATTTTTGCCCACGTTTCGAAGGTAATTGAGCAACAAATCAGAATATTGTACGTTATAATTAACTAACGCAATAAATCTTTCGATGCATTTAGCGTTTTACTTACACGTGTTATTTTTGAGCGGCCGTTAAATTCTAATCAATGTTAATGTAATTTTTTCAAATGTACTTAAGTCGCTCTCCCTATGGTATATTACAGGAATTCATTAAATTGGTGGCATTGATGGCCAACCCAGTCTGCCGTACTGAGGTAGTACCATCCCATTTAAATGTAACAAAAACTCCTGAAGTGATCTAGTCTATATCTAGGTCTAGATAGATCGAGATATAGGAGTATGCCCTATCAATAGATGATGCACATTCGTCTCCTCGAGCCGATATAGCGAAGGTGAGTGCTGCCTGTAGATATTTATCTGTGATAGCATCAGGATATGATCAGGCGGAATGCCGAGCTACGATAGTTTTTTTTTATATTGTACTCGTTATACCTGGCTACTTTCAAACTATACCCGAAACGCGACAAGGTCACTTCACGGGTGTTACATTCGAAAGTGGTGGTACTACCCCAGGACGGCAGACTGGACAGATATGGTTTTTAATCAAAATTCTAAGAAATTACATTTCTCAACGCTTCATCGAGGTTTCGACCCCGAACTGTTCATTTGAATGCAGCGACCTCGACACAATTACAGCGTCCTCCCTTTATAAAATTTCATATACAAGTTAGCTACTCGAGGGTAACTACAAAAGTGCGGGGCAGGTGCACTTTGCTATTTCGCATTACTCCATGTCACAATGCAATTCACTTTTTTCCCCTGCACTCGCCTCGCTGGGAAATCGTATAAATCATACTTAACCGTCGCAGTGGGGTCTACGTGTATTCATTTTGGGTTTAGTTTTATCAAATTCCATTAGGTTTTTTTTCATCTTGACTTAATGAATTTCTTAGCTATGGGTGGTCTTTTATTAACTTTTTTTGGAGTGTCATCCTTCCCAACCTTCCACGGTGCCAGCGTCTTTAAATTACTTGGTTGATATAATTCAAAGGTTATTTATTCAATACTTTGCACAGCTACAAGACTTTACGTATGTTTAAATACATAGACCGGCTTCTTTTTGGATATTTGTTTTAGTAGTCCTACTGAACTCAGTCCGACGTTAGTAGAGCTAAAATGTGACCTATAACTGCGGGTAGTTGATGAGACGAGTGACTAGTCTTACATTGGGTGAATAACCTTAAAAAGCATGCGCCGCCGGCATAGTAATCTTCAAATCGAAGGTGAACAGGTACCTCATGTACCTCCACCTTAGACCACATCACTGCTTAACACCAGGCAGGGTGTGGTCAAACGCTTGCCTATTAAGCATAAAAAAAAAAAAAAAATCCGCTGTACTACAGTCCTCAGCGCACATAGACCTCCACTGTGCACTAATAGGCCGGTCGGGATCGTATGTAACGATATTATAAATATTAAATTAAATTAAAAGCAGTAGTAAGGTTTATCGTTCCATTAATGACTAATATAAATATTTAAATAGATATTCATACTATAAATAATGAGTAAACTTAACAAAACTTTATAATTTATAAACTTAAACGGAAATTCTCGGTAATTCTAGCACATAATTTAGTTTCAATAGAATAAGAATTCTTCGTACGGAAAGCCTGTCAACCGAAAGTAGTTTCAGAAATTCGAAAATGTTTAAGTCGAAATCCGGAATTCGGGCGCTGATATGCTTACGTCCGGACAAATTGATCCCGTTTGGATTTATCTTGACTTTCATTATGACACTATCAATTTTCGTTTTTGCCCTCTTCATATGAGATTAGGGGACAAGTTTTTTTTTTTACTTTTGCTAAGCTTCACGTAAATAAATTAATAGGTCATTCTTGGGGATGGAAATAAAATGTCAGATAAATAATAATAACAGTTAGGTTACTATAAAAAAGGTAAATATAGTGGAGGCGACTGATACATATAGAGATTTCTCTGTAGTAGCAGTTGTTTCCACTCATGGACCGCACTCTAGCTTTGTTGTCACATGTCGAGTTACAATAAAAAAAAAAAATTAACTCGATAGACATGCAATAAATATTTTTAAAAAATTTTAATAAACATTAATTGTTTTACGAAACATAAAATGTGTTTCCAATAAGTAGTGATAATATCAAAATAAAAGCCGTCGTATTTTAATTAATAAAACTTGGAATACAATAAAGCTTATGTCAGTGTAATTAAAGCTTCGGCGGAGCGATTTCTCTTCATTTCATGACAGAAAAATAATTATTCCACTCTCCATACAATATGATTTTTATTAATCACTTTAATATTAATTAAATTTTTTCTAGATTTCTAGATAACTAACATTGTTAACTTTACATTTTTTTTATAAAAGCTCGGCATATGATAACACTCCGCCTGATCTTAAGCTAGAATGCGGTACATGAACGAAAACAACTGCTACTACAGATAAATTTCTACGAGCATCAGTCGCACCATCCAGATTGACAGTGCACACTCCTCTCATTATACTTGACTACTTCCAAACTGTTCCCGAAACGCGACAAGGTTACTTTACGGGTGTAACATTCGAAAGTGGTGGTGCAACCCCAGGACGGCAAACTAAGCTAATGACCATTATCAATCTGACTGCCACTCTTTAATAGTGCCTATAGCCTACTGTGCAGCACTGTTACATTGGTACTCGTACTGGTCAGAATTTGGCGAGGTTTGAACGCGGTCATCGATCATGAGGTCCGATTTCTACCGCTAGACCACGGCCGCTCAATTTAATATAAAAATAAATATTCGCAATCCATATACCTAATTTTATAAGTATATGAAATAAAATCAAACGCAGATTTTTCTTTACAAAAAGAAATTTGTTTAAATATGCACAAGAGAGCCACATCAAAGATAACCGCCAAAGGGATGTTTTATTTTGAGGCCAAAAATCCGCGAATATTAAAAGTCGACTATTTTGATTTTGTTCCGAGGTTTTATTACATCAAAAGGAGAGTCGATATGAGTTCGATTATTTTTTCCATTTTTTTTTCTATAATATATTGTGACTTCCAAATTATGCCAGATACATAAGTTATCAAATATTTGAATATTCCGTTTTTATTAGGTATTTATTATGTGGTCGAAGCGAAAGTGGTATGTAGAGAGAAGAGTCGCTGGCGCTCCATAGTTCCTGCCTACCCCAGTGGGAGCAAGGCGTGAGCTAAGTAGTAGTAGTAGTATTTATTATGTTACCTGACAATTTTTTTTTACTTACAACATCCAACAAAATAGATTTGCTTTTGTTTAAAAATTACAGTTCTAAAGCGGTCGTAGTCTAGCGGTAAGACGCGTGAACAAGCGATGAGACCTGTGTTCGAACTTCGCTAAATACTTTGGTCGCTCATTAAAGAGTGGTAGGCAGACTGATTTATTTATTTATTTATTTATATAATATATACAACAGGATACAACAAATATATATAACTATATAATATATCAATGGTTTCGTATCTGGTTGCACCCCCAAGCGTATATATACAATATGACATGAGAATTGTCAACTCACTTTAATAATAATAATAATAATAAAATATTTATATGTATATAGTAAAAAATAAAATAAAATAGTAATAATGATTTTAAAAAAGAATAAATAAAGATTAAAAAGTAGACTAAAACCAACAATTAAAATTAAAACAAACAAATTAAAACTAAAACTAAGGATAAAATAAAATAAAGATAAACTAGAAAAATTAAATTAAAATAAAAACAACTAAAAATAAATTATAAAATACAAAAACAAGCAATTATTTCCCCATTATATTGTTGAGACATTTTTTTAAGGTGGATAATTTCTTGTCGAAAATATCAATGTCATGTTCGCCGGCAAGATCATTGTAGTGCCTGCACATTCTTACCACTGGGTTATAAAATGATATATTATTTTTGTACAAAGGCAGACTAAAAATGAGTGGATTGCGGGTTCTATGATATGTATTGACATTTAGGGACGATAGTAAATCTTGCGAACTTATAGAGCCGTGTAGAATTTTATGCAGGCATATTATATCGTACCTTTTACGTCGCGCTTCCAATGACAAGATACCAAAATTAGCAAGCCTTTCCTCATAGGTCTTAAGTTTACGAGTGAGATTATATCTAAAACACAAACTTTTTAAGCACTTCCTTTGAATCCTTTCGATACGATATGTATGGATGGCGTGGAAAGGCGCCCAAACTGGACAGGCGTACTCTAAAGTGCTCCTAACTAGGCTGTAATATAGATAAAGCAAGCTGGATGGTCTTTTGAAATCCTTAGTTGTCCGTAGCACAAAGCCCAGGATTCTGTTGCATTTGTTAGCCACATAATCGTAATGCTGGCGGAAGGACAGCTGGTCATCGAATAATACGCCGAGGTCCCTTGCAACATTTCTGCGATCAAGGATTTGGTTTTCAATAGTGTATGCATGCAAAGATTTGGTTTTCTTTCTGGTGAAAGATATAACAAAACATTTTGTAACGTTTAGTTGCATTTTATTTGTCTTACACCAGTTAGAAATGGTGTCAAGGTCGCGCTGGAGTTTTAAGGGACCATCAGCACTATCTATAGACGTGAAAACTTTAAGATCGTCAGCATACAACAGACTCGGACACGAAAGCGCCCCGATAAGACTGATGATGGTTATTAGCCCAGTCTACCGTCGTGGGGTAGTACCACCACCATCTAATGTAACACCCGTGAAATGACCTTTCGATTGATTTTTCGTCCCCGGATACAAAATGCTAAACATATTATTGGCTAACGAACATTATAAATAAACGTGCTTTCTGCACGATTTGACGGCGGTAAATATTTAACAGTGAAATTTAACTTTACGGTAAAATTTACGTTTTATACCGTATTACATACAAACGTCCAGAAAACGTCGCAATTGAAAATGTCAATCTGACGGCAAATTAATTTTAATTCGGAAATAATGTCTTAACATTTAGGTAGTAAGGGCTAAAATCGTGTGTGAAGTTTTCTTGGCATTTTTAAACAAAAATTGGTACACACGGAGATCGTAACGAGTGACAAATATTTGTGGTAACTGTACATACAGCCTGTTTGTTCAACGTGAGCCTTTCTTGCATATGGGAGGCTACTGCAAACTCTACCATACTCAACTAATACAATTATTGAATCTATTTTACACATTCCCCTCACTTCTATTCACATATTTTATATGTACGAGTACATTAACGTGATATATAAAACGCATTTGAAATATTTTAAACATTTTATATTGGTTATATTTCACAAGCATTTTATATATTCTGTGCCGCAGCAATTTGTTTATTATAGTGATTTGCGATAATAATTAGTGATGAGAAAGTTATAAAATTACTTAATTTCAACATAAATTTGCTGTTTCAAACAATGTTGTAAAACAAAATGTATGGACGCTCAGGTGTTGGCTTTCACGTTAAAGCGTATCCTATATTTAATTTTAGGGTAAATAGAGAATATATTTTTTTAATGAAACTATCTTTATTTAAGAGAAAAAGTGAGATAGATTTACTTATTTATTTATTAACAGGCAATAATGTAGAATAAGAAAAAATAACTACAGGAATACGTGTAATCTTAATAATAATAATCTTTGGTTATTCTTCAAAAGTTTGTTAATGCAGATTACAGCTATTTATTGGCGCCAGTGTCACTTGCGTGCTAGGCTATCAACATGAGTACTGGCTATTTTTTGCTGCGAGTGACAGACTACGTGTAGATCAGCCTTTATAATTGATAGCAAATAAACAAACTGTTTTAACAGAGAATATGCGCTATATGCAATAATTCGGATGAACATTTTCTATCAAATTGTACGCGGCCATTTTTTTGTTTTTAATGCCTGTACTAAGTTAATGTTTGTATTATATCACTGCACAGGCACCGAGCGACCACAGTACATATAACATAGTTACATTGGTACCAGTCATAATTTAGCAATGTTTGAATACGGGTCTCATCGATTGTGAGGTCTGTCCTTTAATGTAAACTTTAATTTGGTACATGGTACATGCTTGTCTCCTCAAGCCGGCATAGTGAAGCGACTGCTGCCCGCACAGGTTTCTCTCTGTAGTAGCAGTTGTTTCCATTCATGGACCGCACTCTAGCTTTACATCAGGCGGAGTGTTGTCACATGATGAGCTACAATAAAAAAGAAAATTACGTCTGAAAAGAAGAAACATTCTTTTAGTCATCAAAACCACACTAAATTAACTAAATTTTATTAACTAAGAGACAACACTTGGACAGATACTGTCATAAAAACTTGAAATTGACAGAAATAAAGCGCGCCCTCTCGATCATAAAAGCACCGGATCAACAGTCCGCGTTTTCCCAGGCAATTTCGATTGTTTACCGGACGACACCAAACAAACGAGGCTGTTTAATTTATCCGGGAAACACAAACGCCTTTGATGAGAGCTTTTTTCGAAAAACAAAAGTGTTGTAGCTAAACTGCTATCCGTTTCGTCTCTAATAAATACTTACCAACTTACAATGTATCGAGTATTATAGATAGAAAATTTCTTAAATTCATATATGCAATCTCCTAAACGATACCAAGTGAAATTCCCACAACAAGAGCCAGTTGAAAACTAATCCGAAATAAATTCAAATACAAAACAGTATTCCGGCATGTTTTCTATTACAACGCGCAGCTTCCCCGCATCAGCTAACATAAATCTTTACCAGAACCAGCAATGTATTACGTTGTAGTAGCATTTTAAACTCGGAGCAATACATTTCTTTATATGTAAACCGGGAGGAGTGTTATCAAAGAACCGGGAGGTAATGTATGCTTGTACAGTCAGTAAGAAAAGTTTTTTCTATAAATAATATTATACTTTAAAATAATTTTATTTATTCCAATTTTTGTTGTCTTTAGTTCTACTTACAAACGGAAATATAGTTATTATTTCTATTTTATAAAAGAAAGTCTTATTTATTAATTATTTACGTATTTATTTCGCTAAAAAAAGTATTTGTTATAAGACCGTTTCAAATGTTACTTTAAATATTTTTGTTAATATAAAGTTACGTGATATGTTAAAATTTAAAAAAGCGATAAAATTAAAGGTAGCAATACTAACAATACAAAAAAATCTACAATTCTGTTTCTGACTGTACTAAAGTGCGATATATGGTACTCCAAAGAATGTATTCGGACCGAAATTTGTGTTACCATTTCTTAGGAAGTAGTCGCCATAGTAACTTTACAGGAGAAAATAAGAAAATAAAAATCGACAGTTTTGTAAAAGAAGCTTTCGAAAATAAAGTTTCAATATTTTAAAATCTTTTGAAATATTTGAGTATTTTTTTTATTTATACTAGCTGACCCGGCGAACATCGTACCGCCTAATAGTCAATGAATATCGTGTTACTTATTAGCTAAAATGATTTTATGGAAGTAATACAATGAATATAAAATTTTATGTTCCGTACTTTATTAAGATAATAACACAAAAAAAATTATTATAAAAGTACAAAAATCAACTATATCAGTTAGTCAATAGATTTCGATTCCGAATTATAAAGTTTTAAGTATTTTATTCTTTATTAGCCGCCAAAATTGCTCGTTATACTTATTACTTTAGAGATAGTTTTAAAGAGAATTAGGCAGACTGATTATGGTTATTAGCCCGGTGTGCCTGTCTAAGGTAGTACCATCATTTTCAAGTGTAACTAACACCCGTGAAGTGAACCTAGCCACGGGATCGGCTTGGAAACAGCCGCGTCTAACGTGAGGAGTGTGCCCTGAGTGTGAGCCGGCATAGCGGAAGCTACCACAATGGATAATAATAATAATAAAATACTTTATTACACAAATTTATAGAATTTAAAACTTGCAAAAGGCGAACTTAATGCCTTAAGGCATTTTCTACCAGTCAACCTTTGTGGAGATGTGAAAAGTGTTTTCAGTGGATCGCTCTCTAGTTTAACATCGTCAGACGGTCGAGCATTACATGCCGAGCCGCTGAAAAATCTATTATTAGAAATTTAAAGTGCAAAAACACGTTTAAAAATGCTTTTAAATATGACATTTTTCGCCTATGTTTATATTTAAATTAGGATTAAAAATCCTCAGTCCCAACTCGCATAGAATAACGTAATGACAGCCCTTACACGACAATTCCATTCGACCAGCCCGTTCTTATTAACATACGCACACAACGCGAGCTCTAACACCGTGATGTGACAAAACGTTGTAGAGAAAGTTAGTAAATATACCTTTATTGAGCTTTTGTCTGTGATACACACCAGCCCCATCGAGCCTGCAGCCTAAGTCCAAAGCACAAAGATATCACTTGATCGAATTGAAAATAAAATGTATGGGAATTAACGATTCGTTGTTACCCAAGTGATAAATTTATAAATATATATATATATATACATACATCAGGTGGAGTGTTGTCATATTCCGAGATACAATGATGAAAAAAAAAACACTCCAATACTGTAATTAAATATAATAGGCTAAAGCTGATTATTATTTAAAGTAGTTTTATTAAATAAAACAATATAATATTTTACACCATTTTGCCGTAGACCACCCAATTGGCTCAGCCAACAGCCATGTTGAATTTGCACACGTTTTGAAAGCAGCCGTTTTTATTAATTAAAAACTCACGTCTAATTTTGGCATGTGACAAAAATTAAGAAAATTTCGTAAAAAAAACAACAAAAATTTCACACACGTATTCCTTTTCATTACTGTAGATGGATGATTTAGCAATATTTATTTTGTTAACAATAATCATTGAGAGGGACAAAAATAACGTATTCTTCTTACGTAAGAGATTTACAGTCGAGAGGTGCTAGTCAACACGTGAATAAAGGAGGTATTTCCACAAGGGTAAATAAAAATAGGAGAATATATTGGAAGGATAGAAGCCCAAGGGATGGCCAATAACTCCATGCGGATTTCGATCTGTATGCATATGTAAATGTAAGAAGGAACCGGGTGCGTTTAGAGTTTACTAGATGATTCACTTTGCATTCCAATACGAGCAATATTGTTGCAAAAACGATATTTTTACTATTAATTTTAAGTCACAAAATCCAAATTTTATAATTTTTAGATGTCGTAACAATTTTAAATTTAATTAATCGAATTTTAAAAATATAAATATATAAAAAAAAAATATAAAAAAAACAAAATTCATATATTCAATTTCAATATTTTGATAGAAAAAAAACCGTTTTCAGTATAATTTAATAACAAAACAAATCTAGCATCTAAAATACTAAAAGTGATTAAAAAAATAACCAATAAATAAACATTAATTTTAGCACAAAAATATTCTTATATAACATAATAGTATATCGATAACAAAAAAGATTCAAGAGTTATTCACATCACTATCGATTGGCCTCAGGGCCGGCGGGAACGAATCCAAAGTGATTGCATTTGGTACCTTACCGGGGCGTCTTGGGAGCCACGTAACTAGATTCTGGCGCTACCTTCCTGCACAATGGAGCGATGCGCTACCTCCTTGACTTTCGTGTACGCCTGGTACCCGAGGCGAGTGAGAAAGGCATGTAGGTGCTTAATGCGGGCTAAAACGCGTCGCATTACTTCTTCAATTTTCTTTTACCTTGGTACTTTTTCAAATTGAGTTTTACAGTTTTATATAGACAACTAGTTTTTTGGGCGCGCTTCGCGGCGCTGAAAAAGTTTTTTTTTTTAGGGAGTTTTGAATAAAAATTTTTTTTGAAAAAACAAATTATGGATTTCGGTATTAGATGGCATTCCCTACGACTTTTGTTCCGGCACTTTTGCCCCATCTCGTTCCGTTTCCGAGATATCGGCGTCGCTTCCGGTCCAGAGTCCGCTTCCGGTCAAAGTCGAGGTTTTCCCGGGGTCACGAGACCGCCCCCTACACGCCCCAAAAAGAATCATCCTCCTAACCCCCCGGCAAGTGCTTCATAATATATGTCAGTGAGTCAGTGAGTCAGTCAGTGGTAATCGAGCTGTATATAATATGAAAAAAAAATGGTAGGTACTTTAGCGTCCGTAATAAATATAGGTACATATTTGCTGGGGTTGCTACAAAAACCACTATGATCATCATGATCAATTGTAACGCCTTTTTCCCACAGGGGTAGGCAGAGACAACGGAACGCCACTTGCCACGATCCTGATACAACTCCCTAGCTTCCCTCAAATCATCAAAGAGATCACCTGAGACTGTCTGAAATGGTTATTTTATTCAATTAGATACTGAAGGTAAGTGAATTTTTTTACGAAAAAGATTGTCAAACAATCCAGGAAACAGTGGTTATGTCCAAAATTTATCTGAAGCCTGAGGATTATTCATGTATTCCAAATGGACTTATAGAATTTATGTTAATGTGATCCTAAGCGAGTGACCGGCCCGTCCCAACGGTAATGCTACGATAACTTATTAAATGTCTACTTTAAAATTATGACTTTACTTGAAATCCTTTTTTGATATTTTTGATAGGTACCAATGTAATTATGTTATATGTACTTTAGTAGGTCAGTATCCATAGGCACTATTAAAGAGAGGTAGGCGGACTGATGATGGTTATTTAGCCCAGGCTGCCGTCTTGGGGTAGTACCACTACTTTCAAATGTAACACCCGTGAAGTGACCTTGTCGCGTTTCGAGAAGTTTGGTAGTTGAGTGTGCCCTGTCAATTGATGGTTCATACGCGTTACCGCACTCTAGCTTATTATAATAAGGCAAAGTGTAGTCACATGTCGAGCTACTATAAAAAAAATAGTGAATGACAGATTGAAAACTAAATCCGATTAATTTAAACATATTATTGTTATTCATTTTAATGATTAATATTTATGGTTGAATATTTAATTAATTGTAAGCAATAAATTTTAAAGTAGACAATCTAAATATGCACTAACGTAGGTTATATCTCTTTATCTATATTGACAAAGTTCCTTTTTGAATATAGACTGTTATGTTAAGGCCGTGTTTTAATGTAAATTTATTAAGCGAATAATAAATAAATAAACTTAAATATTAAGAAAATAGTAATCTTTAAGCGAATATTTCCGCAACTGTAGAAGACTGAAACAAATTGCCTAACTGAAAATAAACCGTAGAAAATGTAAATGCATTACAAATATCAATATTTTGAAATATTAATTAGTACCTTAGTCTATTTTTTTTAAATCATAGCGGTAAATGCCTGATGCTACTAGTCAAGCCAGAGCACGAGACAACTGCTGCCACAGGAGATTTGAGAATAGCAATCGTGTCTGTTACGCAGTTTTTCCTTTACATTGAGCGTTTGATCCCGGGTTGTACCACAGAGAAAAAACGTTACAACAAAACAAAAACAAAAAAAAAGTAATCGATTATCTCTTTTATTTCTTCAATTAAAAATGAGATCTTCAAAATTCCATTAGTAATTCATATTTTAATACAATAAGCTCTCAAAGAATAGTAATGCGCTTAAGTTCCTGATCATCGATCAAACTCAAACTAAGTACCTATTAATTAAAATGTAACTTACGATACCTAAGTATGGATACGTCTTTATTTCAATAGCAAACCAGTTTTTTTATTTAAGCTCGGCATATGACAACACTCCGCCTGATGTAATATAAAGGTAGAGTGCGGTCCGTGAACGGAAACAACTGCTACTACAGAGGAACCTTCTACAGGCAGCAATCGCTTCCGGTCAGGTATAGTGAAAGGAGTGTGCACTGTCTGTTTGCATAAAATAATTAACAATTAAAAAAAAAGTTTTTTAATTCAGAATAAATAAATATAATATTATCTTTAAATGATGGACCACCAAATTAAGATAGAACTCCTACCTCGATATAGGCATAAACAATCCATGGACATAGCATCGCCTTAAATAAGTACTAACGGTTCATAAGATTTATTTTAATGCTCCGAGGGATTATTTTGTGCGACGACAAGCGAGAGAGAATATTACGCTACAGGTAGTTAGTTTAAATTTTGTAGTTTCTATTATTAAACTTGAGTTTAAAACAGACCGCCTGTGATAGCTTTTAACGATCAAAATTATATATACGTTATTACTAGATAAAGCTAGATTTAGTAAATACTATAGATTCAAAGAGTAGTAGGCAGATTGATGATGATTATTAACCCAGTCTGCTGTCCTTGGAGCATCACCACTTTCTAGTGCACCCGTGAAGAGAACTAGTAGACCTTGGAAGTAGCCAGGTATAGGGAGAAGTGTGTATAGCGGAGACTATTTTCTACAGACAGAGTTTTCACGTGCGGACCGCACTTTAGCTTAACGTCAGGCGGAGTATCCTAACATGCGAGCTGGGATAAAAAAAGATAAGGATATGAAATTGCAGGGGGACGTGAAATAGGCTTTGATAATAATATGCATGATGAATATAGCATATAAAAATAATTTAAAATCTGACAAAAATATCTAGCTCAGCCACGGAGGTTAGTTGAAAGAGATTAGCACTAAATTCGCCTATGTGCACTCTATACTAAGTTTTAAACAAAAAAATAAAAAATAAAATAAAAAAATATATTTTTCATCAATAAAGTGTAATATTTATATAGGTTATATTTACACCATCAGGCAATGAAAAAGATGTTGAATAAAACGTGTTAATTAAACATTTTGAAGCGTTTAAAATTATTATTTTAAAAGAATATTAATTTCTTAAAATAATGAATTGATTAATAAAACTTGAAGTAACAAGTCCACCCCTTTTTCATTAGCCTCTCTTTTCATAACCCCCTAAAATTCAAATCAATCTCCTATTTGACATTAATTGCATTTTGCGGGTTCTTCATAGAAAATTCAACTTTTATAAAGGTGTCATTTTACGACTTTTGAGTGTATTTTAATATAAATAACACAAATAATCTTATTAAATTATTATAACTTTTTGATATTCCCCTTAACAAATTTTTTTAGCATTAAATACAGAATGCCCCACAAATAGTCGTATATTTTATAAGCAAAATTCTGGTGATAGTTTTTAAATAAATATTTATATTAATATTTAAGTAAGCTGAGAAAGAAAACACTAAAATTAATTAAAATTAAAATTTAAACGAAATTTAATTTCGTTTACTAAAATTTTTAGTTATAATTAAATTTAAAAAAAATAAAAAAATAATAATAATTATTACAAATGTAAAAAAGTTTGTCTTTATAATAATATCTAAATAATGTTGTTTAAACTTCAACAATATTTTTCAAAAATAAACATTTTTAATTAGGAAAAATCTAAATACAAAGTTTTATAAAAATTAAGAAATTATCCTTAAAATTTAATAGTACTCCACCTTCATGAATTAAATCTAGATTATAAACTTAGATCATTATATCCACCCCTCTACCGTTAGGCCGTACATTAACAACATCGAGTTATAAAAAATAGATTTTATTTTTTTCAAAATGGATATGACTTTTTTTTTTCATCGAACGACCACAGAAGCTACGATATCAATTGCACAGTGGTAAGCAGTAACACCCGTGAAGCGACTCACCCCCTAGTGAAAAGCATTCGCAGAGAAGTGCCGAAGTAAAATGTACCGGATTTCAAGTTTCAAATTATTGATGTCTCGGTTTAAAACATCCTATACATTTTTAGACGGCTTTTAAAATGCTTTAAACTACACCTTCTAGTAGCTTTTAAGTATCAGCTTGGAAGTAAAGTACGACTATAACGAGAGGAGTTTACCCTGTCAATAGATGATGCGCGTTTGTCTACTTAAGACGGATAATTGAGACGGTCACTGCCTATAGACATTTGTCTGTGATAGCAGTAGTTTCCAATCATAGATCGCACTCTAGCTTAAAAAAAAAATACTAGTATGACAAAAACGAAACTGCCGCATCAAAAAGCATCACCGACTTCATAGATCGCAACTTTGTTAGTAAGTTGGAAGTTGAGTGCCTACAGTTGTTAACTAATATACATAATCGTAGACTGAAGACCCCAACATTATCCGTCACTATAGAATTCATAATTTACATACACTTATATGCAGTGAAGTTATGAAGACTATTAAACTTTATTGCTTTTAAAATGTATAGAAGTGCTTTTATTACAAAGGGCCGGTAACTCAATTCTTACTTAACCCTTAATACTATAAAAGTCGTAGACCAGAGTGATGATGGATTTGACCCAGTCTGCAGTCCCACGGTTGTAGCAACACTAGGGTTGACAGATGTGTTAAGAAAAAACTATTGTCTGAAATACCGGACTGTCCAGGCAGAAATCTCTAATCAACACGTTGACAAGTGACACCCATGAAGTGAACCTCTTAGATCTAGTCTGGAAATAGTAGAGTATAATCAGAGGAGTGTGCACTATTGACAGATTGATCTGAATGTCGTATTTTCCAACCGGCATAGAGGAGGCGATTGCTGCCTCGATTAGGTTAAACTTCGTGTAAATGTGTAGGCGTAAATAAATAAATAGGCGTCCTAATAAACTCGTAATATTAAACACCGATAACCTAACCTGACGAAGTTGTTCCATTTAGATTATTACCTAATATACCTAGAATTTATAGCCTAGGTCTTAGGTCTTTCTGTTCTAGTTAAATTTGATAAATGTGTTATCGTAAATTTAGAAAATTATTGCGATATTTACTAATGTTTATTACCGTTTTAATGCGTTTGTTCTACTCTACTTTGTTAACGAGGTATATTGCACTTTTAGTTTCTTAAGAAAATATATTATGTCAACGTAGTCCGTTTTAATGTAAACAATTGTTTCAAAAGCTGCAGTCGGCTCAGCTATGGTGGCTTGAAGAGAGGGATATGAACGGTCCAGGTCACACACTTCCCTTGTTACACCCGAGTTACTTTTCACTTCACATCCCCCCGTGAAAACGCCGTGGTCGGGATCTCTGCGTGAGTTATGCAGTCGGGAGACTGCAGCCTCGATGGAGTGTTGACTGTTCCCCCCAGTTTTCAAAGTCTAGTGGCGGTGAATATACCCGACGTCATATAGACTGAGGCGTTCGGCGAGTTGAATGTTCGACTCTTCGTCCCCGGGGCTCGGTCCTCCAGCTTGGACCTCCGCAGGGCGGAATCTGGATGAATACTAACGTGTGCCCACACTCCGTCTACTATGCGTCGAATGAGGGCCAGGGCGTTCGTAATCGGGATTAAATGACAGGGGAAAAGGACCATAATCCAAGAAACCATAATCCTTTTACAGAAACCCATCATAAAGACATGACAATTCATATTTAGGCTTCTGATAAGAAATCAAGAATTACTAGACCTATATCTATTGAACTACATATAACCTACCTATATAGAACTATATCAATTGTTCACTTACTACTCGATGATTTAAAATATATTCATCTCACTAATTTAATGTAATGCCGCTAATATTCGACGCTATGATGGGTTGACCGAACTACGTCTTGATTACTTTAGATGCCTGTAGAGGGCGTCGAGAGAGTTGTTTCATTATCTCAGTCATTAAATCAAATAATTCTAACAATATACATACACTTCACATAATATAAACAAAACAATAAGCCAGTTAAAGTTTCGTACGACAAATCGTTCAATAAAATCGGTCAACTCGGTTAAAACGCTAAACATTCGAGCCAATAATATAGTCATAAATTCATTTGGTTGACGTTCGGGCATTCATGAATAATTGATAGAGCTTGTAGGTTGGACATTAGCTTACTGCTCTATTCTTGACCTGTACTACTAATCATATTACGATATCATTTAATTTGTACTATTTTTGTCGCGTTCCGGGATCAGTTTGGAAGTAGCCACGTATAACGACCTTCGTCTTCGTCTTCTGAGACCGGAATAGCGGAGGCGACCGACCCAAAAAGAAGTCTCTGCTTTTTGAGCATAAAAATCACGATCGAAAGCAAATCGAATCAACAAACAGAATAGGCATCTATTTGCCGAAATGTCCCGTTGCATGTTGCAATTGATGCGGGCCGCTCGATGCTAGTCCGTAAAATGTTACAGCAAATAATTTTGACAACAATTTAACATGTCTTTATTTAATGTTAAGCAGAGTGGTTATTACGCAAGTAAAATGCACTTTATTGTGGGCGGATTGTAGGCGCAATGAATAAGCTTTGATGTGAAAGCATCTATCAAGCATGGAATTCTGTAAATCATACTAAAAACAGAGCTATAAAAAGAGTACGTTTGAGGTCGCGTCAAATTTTATGGCGTCTCGGAAGTTAGCTGCTTAGGAGTTAATTTATATATGAATAGAACATATAAAAAATAACCTGCATTCATCAAAAATCCTGCCCCGCCGATACCTCAATTTGTGTACTGCGCACACGTCATATGACCACACACCGCGCCGCCTGATGTTAAGCCAGAGTGCGATCCATGAACGGAGGCGACTGCTGTCAGAGCAGGGGATCTGCAGCCTCTTCACACTGCGCTTGAAGGACCCCATATTATAGGAAAGGGGAAAGACGTGACTGGGAAGGTCGGTCCACAATTTAATGGAACGACAGAAGAAGGATTGCACGAACTTTTTAGTCCGCGAGGGGATTGTTTCAACGGCGAGCCGATGCATTCGATCGCCAGCACGCGTCGACCTCAAGCGATGTGGGGTAAGACATGTGCCTAACTTCGGACCTATACGCACATAAATCATTTAAAATACATAGGCATATATTTTTATAGTAGACCTGCAATAGAGCTATGTCGAGCCACTGAGACGAGGTGAATACGTAGCGGCTACATTGACAAAGATTCTACAGCTCTGGCTAAGTTCAAACTAATCCCGAAATGCGACAATTTCACTTCATGAGTGAGTATAGTGAAGAGGTTAGACCAGAAACAAAAGCAAACTTTTTATATATTTAAATATAGGTATTTGTTACAAAAATGTTTGAAATGGAACTTGAGACCTCCGTGTAGGAAACAGATGCGCTAGCCACTACACCACAAAAACCGACATTCTTGTTAAAATATTAGCGACTGACTTAAAATATACGTTTCGGGATCAGTTTAGAAGTAGCCAGGTATAACGAGATTATTTTGCACTGTCAATCTGGATGGTGCACATTCATCTCCGCAGGTCGGCATAGTGGAGGCGACTGATCTCTATAGTAGCAGTTACTTTCCTCCTACATGAGGCGGAGTGTTGTTATATGATGAGTTACAATTTAAAAAAATATTGTGCGAAAAATTTTGTGGGATATAAAAACAAAATAACAACAAAAAGTGCAAGAAAATCCGTTGCAGTATAAAACCTCACTAGCACCTGTCCATGCAGAGGTAAAACTTTAAAGAAGAAGAAATATCGGTTATTCTTGAAGCAATACATCACTGGTTTCCAGTTTTAAGAGAAGAAACGAACGTTGCCAAAAAAGATAATGCTACAGTTTCACGAGTTAGAAAACTTGTTTCCAAATTAAAGTTTTGCTATTTTCGAATAGTATATTCTAATAGTACATTCTGTAGTTAACACTCAAAAAAGGATTTAGGTAATGTTACCAAAAAACAAGAAAAAAAAACAAACCAAAATCATGGAAACATACGCATAAACAAATTTACTATTTAAAAAAATATTTTCGGCTGGGAATCGAACCTGAAACCTCTACGGAACAGCCGCCCTTGCTTGCTAGTAAGATAAACAAAATTAAATACAAAAACATTTTCAAAAATCTTTTCAACTAAAATGCTAATCCAGGTCTTAGATATCCATTGAAAAGTCTTATAATAAGACTGGTTTTGCCTTCGAGACTCTTTCGGAACCAAACGCTAGATAAAGTCTAGACCATTTTAGATAAGTATATTCTGATTTATTCGCGTATGCAATCACTACGGGTTAGATCCAATTTTACTAAGGGAATATGACCCTTGTTTAAATGAAATATTTTTATTAAAATTCATAAAAAATATAATTACAGCGAAGTGTCAAGTTAGTTACAATTAATTTTAAATACCAATTTAACAGGTCAAAAAACACTTTTGATTGAGGTCAAACTCTAAAGATTTGATATAAATTATCCATCACACAAACTCCCTATCTGCCCTATCACACTCAATAAATTGTCATTTAATTTTAGTTCATTTATCTTAAGTACCTTGCTTAACTAGATTGGTTAATAATGTTATAGATTACATACTATTAGCAACACGATATTAAGCTACATTTATCGTATTTTAAATAGCTTAAATGTGCCTTGTAATTTATAATGTAGAACATTTTCTATAAATTAAATTCGATAATATTATCGCGAAATAAATTATTCAAATTTCCTATAATCTTGAATATTTAATTATAATTTATATCTGGTTTATTATTGTAATAAAATAACGTTAACAAATTATTAAAATTGATCTATTTAAATTTTAAAACGAGAACTTTATCGGTATGGTATATTTTTTCAACTTGAATTTGAATAAAATATACCTAACGGTACCATAAAACTAAAAAAAAACAACAACAATGTTTATTAAAATAGGAAAACCAACACACAACATAAAGCATGCAAAATGCACATTTCAACAATTTAAATTTCAAAAGTACGCCGTTCAGCCAGCACTCCCTGAAGAGCAATAATGTAGAAAACCGTTCCGGCAGACAGCGAAAGCCTTTCTAAAGGATAAAATCTAGGTTACCAACACATTTGCAACGTCAAGAGTTAAAGATCAAGTCTTAAAAGGATTATAATCATTATACTTAAAGCGAGCTTATTGAATTACTTCGCCACTCATAATATTATACCACACAAAGACACTCGCTGCGTATGTTTGTCTCTAGTATAAATTCGGTTTAGAGAGTGGTAGGCAGACTGATGATGTTATTAGTCCAGTCTGCCGTCGTGGGGTAGTACCACCACTTTCGAATGTAACACCCGTGAAGTGACTTTGTCGCGTTTCGGGAATAGTTTGAAAGTAGCCAGGTATAACGAGAGGAGTGTGCACTGTCAATCTAGATGGTACATGCTCGTCTCCTCAAGCCGGCATAGTGGAGGCGACTGCTGCCCGCACAGGTTTCTCTGTAGTAGCAGTTGTTTCCATTCATGGACTGTACTCTAGCTTTAACATCAGGCGGAGTGTTGTCACATGCCGAGTTACAATTAAAAAAAAATAGACTGATTCACGAGAAAAGTCTAGGTAAATAATTGGTCGAACTATGATGATGATTGTTCGGGAAAAGGTTAAAGCCAACATAGTGAGAGCCGCTTTTTTAAATTACAGCGTACAACATTAACGGATTGATAGCTTGAATTTTGAACATAAAACTAATCTAACGATATTAAATATATTTATTTGTTTCTAGGATTAGATAAAATGAGTATTTTTACCAAGTTATTATCCAAGCGAATATTTATTATTATTGTACAATAATACGTTGTAGGAAGCTCCAGTACCACTTCAGATAATTTTACAGTACACTGCACTAACTCAGTCTTAAAATGTTAGACTTTCTTTGAGATCGTTGCAGTCCTAGTTTAAGCAATGGTAATCATAGCTTAGTAGTAGTAAGATAAAAAGGTTAACCCCAGTTAAAACAGAAAATTGTAATATTCGAGAGAAAAAAAAAAACACTAAAACGGTTTTTATACATATAAGTCATACACCTGAGCTGCAGCTTTTATTTTGGACAAACCCGAAGAAACAGAGTACCTCGTGTAATTTAAATGTGAAATTTATGTAAATCACTATCGCACCTTGGAAAGGGTAAGTCCCATTTAGACCTTGAAATTTCGACCTTTTATTATAGACAATTGTCGGTCACTTAAATTTTATTAGATATTGAGTTCTACAACAATTGGTTTGAAATTTTAAATTTATATGAATTAAATAATGCAAGTTCATATCTTATTATTTGTAAAGAGTCAAATTTTAAAAGTGCAAAAAGAACATAACCTTTTGAGTATTTTGCATAAATCAGCATATCTGTCTAGTGGTTCTAAGATAAACTGCTCTTCGGTGAGTAAATGACATTGAAAATGATAAAAAAAAGAAGTAAAAAGTCACTTCAATGTATGCATTGGAGATTAAAGCATCCATGTGAATTTTAAAGTACCCACATAAATACGTATGATACTTTAATTATTTACTTACAAATTCTCGAAAAACCTTATTAAATCGTAAATAATAAAATACCTGAAACAAAAATGGAAAAGTAATTAATATACAAAATCAACATAATGTAAACAAAATAAAACATGTCAAAGCGCACGTTTAAATATAATATTTACACGCTAGCGTAATTAAAATCTCGGTTGATCTCAATAAACAACGATCAACAAAGTATACATATAAACTATTATAAAAAAAACTTATTAAAAACCCCAACCGCTCTCTAGTTCTCGAGACGAATGCAAACGGAAAATGGTCGTCGAATGCATTATCATTAAATTCATGGGGGCCTTTAATCCAAAAAGAAATCCACCAGAATCCAAAATCGGGGTTCTTTGAACAACTTCAAAGTTAAATAACCCCAACGAAAAGCGTCGCGCGAAAATCTAAATCTTATCACTCTATTCTCAGCTTTAAATTGAGAACAACAAAATTCACATTCGAACAATTTAAGAACAAATCGTGAAACAAATGTTCAGCCGTGCAATTTAGACTCTACTTCCGGCAACATGAGTTACATTTTAACTTAACAAATATTTAAATTTATTCAGGATAAGTAACAAATGAAAATGAACTCACAACCATCGGCGTATAGTGTAAATTAGTTTAAAACGGGTGACACGGGCCACATCGAAGCAAGGGGTGCTCAACCGCGCCGCGATTTTTCACCGTAGGACTTTGAATGACGTCTGTATATTTTACTAGTTAAGTGACAGATGGGTGAGGGCTGCAAACTATTTATTGTACCATTACTGCTTAGTTGCCAAATGCCGAGCAGAGGGTTGCGACTTGTAGCTGACAGATGAAAATTGCATACTTACTCAAACAGAGTAGAGCTTTGTGTTTTGGATTATTTTGTAGTGTTTCGTGTATCGATTTGAAAGGCTATTGGTAGGACGCGTTATGGGAGTTTTATTTGTTAAGAATTGGCAGACGATAAACCGGACCTGCGATTCGAAAGCAATTTATTTTTATTGTCTCCACTCTGATACAAAATTGAATCTATTTATGACGAAAGAAAACATAAATATTGAAAAGTATTTCCAATAATAGCTCGATTTAAATAAAGATTTTGCTTTATACTTTGATTCGACATTAATTTCAGAATGGTAGGTAGGCAGATTGTTTTTTTTTTTAATTGTAGTTGGGCATGAACGGAAACAACTGCTCCTACAGATAGATTTCAATATACCATCCAGAGTGACAGTGGTGTTACATTCGAAAGTGGTGGTACTACTCCCAGAAAGGGAGATAGTGGTTACTAGTCCATTTTGCCGTCCAGGGGTAGTACAATTTCAATTGCAAAGAAGTACGTCCTGACCATATGAGATGTGAGTACTTTCCTTCAATAAGACTATATTATTTTGACAGTTAAGGCTTTGCTTACTACATAATATAAAAAAGTTTGCCTTCCCAATGTGAGAATTTACAAAAAAAAAAGATAATAATAAAAAAATTACATTTCAATAATATTAAAAACATAAACAAAAGAAGTAACTTTATAATTAAGCAAAAATAAACATTAAACATGTTTAATATACATAATTAATATATATGGTACTTGAAATAAAACTTAATTCGGACTAGAAACATCATGAACCCTTTTCTTGCTCGCTTCGTTACACAATGTTCAGCTAAACTGTTTCACTGTAATTAAATCCTTTGATAAATTGTACGGTTTAATCAAAGACCTAAAGTAATGTCACTTTCAAGGCATTAGAATAATAGTCATTATGGAAAAGGTAAGGTTACTTTTTGCTTGTATTTTTAATAAAAGGCTAATAATTTAACTATGTAGAAATCAATTAATTATAATTTCTTGTAGTATCTAGAATGCAGTCCATGAGCGGACTCAACTGCAACCAAAGGGACTTATCATGTAGCAGTCGAGTATAGTCGCTTCGCGATGCCGGCTTAAGGCGAACGGGCAGTATCCATTAACCGGGCAAAATCCTCAACTTATATCCGACTACTTCCCATCTGGTCAATCTTAGTGCGGTACTACACTGCTAATAATGGTTATCAGTCTGCCAGCCACTCTGGACAGCATATCACAAGAAAATTTGGTTAAAACAAACTGTCGCACAAATTATCCTCGTTATAGCCGCTTGAATCCGCAATAGATTAAATTTAACTCTTACAGCAGCTCTCAGACGTTCAATTACACTCAACAAACTAATCTTGGTCCAACTCATCAACACCTAAACGAATTCAGTCGAGTTAATTAAATAAACAAGTGAAAACTCTCATTTTGCCCCCGCTCCACCCCTAGACGACAGCGTTGGGTGTTTCAAATAAATACATTATGCGAGTTTCCCCTTCAGCGAGACAATAAAATATTATTATTGTAAAGAAAGTATACAAATTAAAGTCAAATTATCACTGACTCATTGACACGATTGCTCTTCCACTCCCTGACCTAGTGGGAAGATGAAATTTTCAGGAGATATAGAGAAAACTCTTGGTAGATAAGTGATATCGCGATATCTCAGAAATCAAACCAATTGGGTATATTTTTTTTTATTTTAGCACGGCATATGACCGCACTCCGCCTGATGTTAAGCTAGAGTGCGATCCATGAACGGAGGTGACAGTCGCGTCCGCTATGCCGGCTTAATGAGATGCCTCTTCACACTGCGCTTGAAGGATCTCATGTTATAGGAAGGGGAAAGACGTGGCTGGGAAGGTCGTTCCACAATTTGATGGAGTATATGGAGTTGAAAGAAAGTTGCAGCGAATGTGATCTTCTATCTTCCTAGCAAACCTCGATATGCCACAAAAGCACTAGTTATATTTTATAACTACATAAGCGTTATTATTGATGATGGGCTATCGATCAGTTATGACGGCCGCTGATCTCGAGTAGACCACTTCACGGGAGATAGATACACTTGAGAGCGAAGATTTTATGCCTACCACAGTAATCACAAAACATTTATATAAATAACAAGTACAAATAATACTAATACTTGCCAGAAAGGTTTAAATCTAAACTATCTATTATAAGTAGGAAAAAGGAAGACGGGAAAGGTGGTGCAAATAAAAACAAATGAACCCGATCCCTCCATAAAGTTTTCCCATTGAATAAACAACATATAATAGAGATATCAAAAAGACCATAAGCAGGAAATAATGACAGCAACAAATACACAAAAGGACGATCAATATCAAACAAATTTCCTCTCAAACACACTTTCGTGTAAATGCAAATCCCCTCACTTTTGCGGAAGTCACAAAAGAATCGTATTCATCGTAGAACTCGTCGAGAAAAGTACGATTTCTACGAGACATTTTTCTCTCTTGAGTATACATACCTACATTTTTCCGTTCAAAAATACTAATAAGAAATTTTAACCCAATGCAGGTTTCAAAGTGGGTCTAGAAGTATGATACCAAATATCTAAAAATAAGAAAATAAGGAATTGTTTCCTCTGGGAAGAATTTAAATCACAATCTCCACTTTTCTTGGGCTCTTCGTCTCCAGAAATTTAAGATAGATATAAAACGGGATAAAAATTAACTAATAATGCAAAAAACAAAGAACACACACACAAACAAGATGGCCGCAAAGCTTTAAAAATGTCGGAAACAAAATCAAAACAAACGCGATAGTATGCTGCATAAAATATTTTATTCTTTAATAAGTAACCCGGGAGAAAATTTAAAACAAATAGACCGGGAGAAAGAAGATTATCATACAGGTAACAAACCCTGTAGCATTTAGTGAAGAATCAACGAAGGAAAATGTCGCCCTGTCGGTTGCGCGACCTAATCAATTGTAACTTGCAACTGTTATCTGTTCCAGTCGGATGCACAACGACGTTCATTACATTCGTTTGCGACAAAATTTTGTCACACCTTTTGTTTACCTACATATAATTATATATTTATTTTACAGTAGCAGCGTTCGACATGTGAGAAACAACCTCTCCATAGATAAATATCTAGGCAGTAGTCCCTTCGATATTTCAAGTTTCAGGAGATGAATTTGCACAATCTATCGACAGGCGGCTGAGAGAGGGCGACCGATACATGCAGACTTTTGAAATAGCAGTTGTTTCCGCATTCTAACTTAAACACTAACGAGATCTGCGGATGTCCAGCCTAACATCAAGCGGAGTGCGGTCATATAACCAGCCAAAATAAAAAAAGAGACAAAAGTTGTCGTGTAGTAGTGTAGTCTACCTGCAAACCGGCATAGCGGAGATCGCTGCTAAAGAAAGCGTAAGTTTATGTATTAATGTAGGTAGCAGAGAATCATGTGCACTGTCGCAGCACTGGTTAACATTTCCGTTTGTCTCAAAACACATTTCATACGAACAATGAAAATATATTTTACGTCATTTATTAAACTTGATTATCAGAGACATGGCAGAGGTTTTGACAGATATAACAAAAATACTCAGGGTATTAATGTAACTCCATTGAACAGGAAACTGCTGTATTGGGGTGACCGACTCGTCGCGTCGGACCGATTGATGTCGGCGCTATTGTTGCATACGAGAAATATTATTTTGTTTCTTTGTATTGTACAATAGGTATAATAAACAATCTATACTAATAAATGTGAAAGTTACTCCGTTTGTTTGTGAGCTTTTCACGCCTAAAACACTGAATAGATTTAATAGTAGTAGGCGGACTGATGATGGTTATTAGCCTAGTCTGCCGTCCTGCACAAGTACCACTACTTTTAGCGTAACACACTGATGTAACTTTGTCACGTTTCAGGATCAGTTAGGAAGTAGGTATAGCGAGAATAGTGGGCACTTTTCGGAACCGCCATAGTGGAGGCGACTGCTGCTTGCAGAAAATTTTCTTTGGTATTATAGCAGTTGTCGCCGTTCATAGAACACACTGTAGGTTAACATCAGGCAGAGTTGCATAAAAAAATTTGGCAAGCAGACAGATTTGCATCCTAGAAAAGACTGGACCAGATGAAGTTTAAAAAAATATTGGTTTTTATTACACCAATAAAAATACACAATAAATAATATATCATTATTTGCTAAAAAAATCTTTTAAGTATAAAAAAGTATATTTATCAAATTATTATTTTTTGTAATACAATATTTAAATTGTAGTTCAAAGAAGTCCTTCAAACTTTCTATAACTTAAATTACTTTATTTTTTTGTTTAAATAACAAAACAACCGTATCTATTATTTATACACAAATCATTTCATCGATTTGCATGAATATATATAATATATGTATTTTTATTATTTTATTTTAGGTCGTAATATGACCGCAGTTCGCCTGATGTTAAGCATGCAAGCAAACGCCGCGCGCCGTGGTATTCAACTAGCCCGGCCTGCTGAACGTTTTCAGTCTATGCTATAGTAAGAAGACAGTAAAGCGAGCTTATGGTACTTTGCCACAAGTGTGTAAAACAACGCATCGTTAGACCTTTCCTTATTGAAGAACAAAACAAAAGAAGGATAATTAATTAACTAAAACAATATTTAATTACAAAACTAATCCAAAACACAATACCCGTTGACATTTGTTAATGTTAATACAAAATTTTAATTAACAGAATCAATAGTCAAACTGAAATCAAAATGCTACTTGATATTCAAAGTGGGGTTTTAGTGTAATTAATCAAAATAACCACAAAAGGAGAAAGGATAGAAGGCGAAAGGGTCGCGCGCCATCAATAAAACAAATTTACCATTCTTACATAATACGGGTCATTCCAACTAGGCCATTTTTTAAGAATTTCTTTTGTAGAAAAAATCAAAAATAGACGAACAAAAACTTTTTAAAAACATACTATAATTCTAACTGCATTTTTGAAAAACAATTTTAATAAATAAATATACTTCTAATTGTTAGCTTTCATTCCTTAGAAATGACCTGATTCTCTAATCACTAGAGTCTAGTGTATCAACCCAGACGCATTTCGGGATAAGCTTCAAAGTACACTGGTTTTTACGGGAAGAACATCAAACAGGCATAGCGGCGTTGATTGCAAATAACATAATCCGATCCCAATCTATGAAGTTTCAAACAAATAACATTTAAGACCTCTTTAGTAAAGTAACTAAGGATGCTTTATTTGCTACGTCTCTCACATTATAAAACTTAATAATCGAATAATATGCCACAATATTAAGCATTATATTAAGCAACGATTAAATTCAAGTTATTGCTCAAAAAAAAAAAAACTAAACACGAAAGCAAAATTAATTGTCCTAAATGAAATTTCTCAACGTACTTGCGTCACTGTATTTTATACATAATTAACAAGATTCATGTCACTTATTAATCATTCATTAGTCACTATAATTAATCATAAAGATTGTGTCACAATTTTATATAAACACATGTCGAAAGGAAAAAGAAAAATAAAAGGAGCACGTAATTTTTTAATTGTAAAACAGTGACAATACTCACGTATACATTCGAGTCGACCGTCGTAAACATCGACCAATCAG
Source organism: Tinea pellionella (assembly GCA_948150575.1). Lineage (NCBI taxonomy): Eukaryota > Metazoa > Arthropoda > Insecta > Lepidoptera > Tineidae > Tinea > Tinea pellionella. The sequence continues at coordinate 3,454,529 of OX411269.1, read as the reverse complement.
AGGACGACTCGAACGGACCGATGGACTCCGCATACTGATCAGTTCGATCACTATTATAACTCGAAATCTTTTCAACTAAACTTTAAAACAAATAGAATAAATTCACTTTAAAAAATAATGATAAGAAGTACATAAATAATTTCAATTAACGCATAAAGTAAATGGCATATCGACCTTAAAAATTTCAGGCGCAAATGAAAAACTATATTCGCCTGTTAAAAAATTCAGATGAAAATTAAACAGAAAAAAAAATAAACATATAAATATACAAAAAATACTTAATATGTACCTGTCTGTCTATATAGGTCCCACGTAGGTAACCTCGTTTCCGTTGCTCTCACAGTTTCAGTCGTTAACAGTGAACATTGTATTCGTTCGCATCCGCTTCCGGTCTTACATTATCGTCCCTACTCGTGTTTTATACAGTATGAAAATGAGGGGTTATATTTTTATTGCCATCCTAAGTTGCCCCTTTTATTGTTGTGACGAGTTCGAATCGAATATTAAATGCGAGTTGCGAGTGTTGCTCCTTTGTAACGATTGCACGTTGTTTTGTTTTTAGAGTTGTGTTTATGAAATATGAAGCATATTTTATGCATTCTGTCGGTTTATGGATGTATTGTATACAATCTGGTTTAAGAATTATGGTTCCTTTAATGGCTTAATCTTTAACTTGACGCGAGGTTTTCATTAGTTTATGACAAGCGAGATAAACTCGAAGTAAACAGATCGTTTCTCAAGTAGTAAATTAGGCTGTTAATTGCGTATTAACATTGAGGTATTCTAAGTATAACTGTTATTATTAAAATTATGTTAATTACAACCTAGGGTTAGGCAACAGCCACTGATACAATTACAAAATAAATGTCTGCAGGCAGTAGTTAGAGGAGACGAGTGTGTAGGGAAATTTGAACAGCCGTGGTCTACTGGTAGACCCGTGTTCAAATCTCGCTAAGCTAAAAATTCTTACCGGTACCAACATAACTTTGTAATATGTACGTACTTTGATCGATCAGTATAAAATGAAAATCCCGGGTTGACAGCGCAGACTCCTTAATCCGGATTGGTGACTAGACTTCAAAGTGGCGGTATGTACTCTAAATTATTATTCGATTTTCAACACTTTTCTCGATTACGTCAAACATTTGTAGATCGACATTTAATAGTACAGACGTTAGATAATCGCGTCTAAGATTCTCTCTTACAGATTGTTATTTAAACATGGTGAGATGGTGAGAGACGCTAACGACACCGGCTACGACTGATGTTCCAGATTTGTCTAAGTCTAGATGTCAGCGGTATCTAGATAAAAGCAAATTGCAGTGTAAGCTGAGAGGAATATATTAATTTTAAACCGGTATTATTTTAAAAATAGGATTTATTATAGAATACTCTTGAAGTATTTCAAGTACTCTACAACAAAAAGTACAATGACATTTCATACTTTGTAAATATTAAAATGAATGTATGTTAGCACATTAATCATAACCACCCCAAAATAGGTCAATGACCTTCACCCTACCTTAATTTACATACACATTTTGTAAACTTATCCAATCCAATTACCGACTTTAACACTTAAGATCTTAACAATAAGGAATAAAATTCCATAAAACCCTAATTGTAGTAACTGACGGTAGTCGCCTTCAAAGTGAAGTGGTGGGGATTGTGACATCATGACAGTGATTGGGACGATGAAGTGCAGTCGTTAACTAGTTACCGTTGACGGAGGACGTGTGCGCTGCGAACACGACACTTTACTAATTTCCACAAAAATAAATAAATGATATTTTCATGCTATTCAAATTCTTTTAGAATTAATAAAATTAATAGGTATCAATAAAATTATTGTAAGGAGGTTTGAGTTTTTTAATTGTACAACTAGTACCATAAAGAAATATACCAGGCTTGAGGAGACGAATATGCACCATTCATGGACAGGTCACACTCCTCTCGTCTGGACTAAGAACCATCATCAGTCTGCCTAGCACTTTTAATTTACTTCATAATAGTGCGATACGTGACCTCAACTGGTCTGATGGTTATAAGCTCAGTCGTCCATGAGCGCCGACGACGACGGTAGCTCCAGTCCCCGTCATTATGCTGGCCGAAGTAAATGTTAAAGTATAATATAGTATTTCAATAATAATAATTGAACTATAGACTCAATTTAATCTCATATATCTTTATTGGTATTCGAATAATAACATACAGATCGTAAACAAAGTCGTTGAGCAAGAATTGATATTACCCTTTGATAAAAATCAAATTACACTCAATAATATCAGAAAATGGTTTGTAACTACTGATCGTTCGGTCTTTCATTCGATCGCAAATCAAAATACAATTTGAAAAGAAAATTGGTTTAATTCCCAAAGTATCTAAACCTTAGGTTTTATTCTGAACACGTATTTTATTTATTCTACATATTTATATTATACATTTTTTACAGTTTTAGTTTTTGGTGGGGCTTACGATCAGAGGACCGATAGGATCGCTTCATATTATCTGATTGGTGAAGAGATATCACTCTACGCCGTGACAACGTAAATGTAAACTCGTACTTGGCACTCTAAACATAATATTGCTACAATATCAAATCCTATTGAAGACGAAAACAAAGGGAAGATATCCACAATTACAATAATACAAGAAATAATAATAATATATCAATTATTCTTTCTTCTTCACTTCACGAGTGTTACACTTGAAAGTGTCGGTACTACTCCAGGACGGCAGACTAGACCAATAACCCTCATAAGTCTGCCTGCCACATTGAATTAATTAATTAATTTACTAATTTCAACAAATATAGGAAACTAACGTAACCGCAGTGTTTGTTGGATTCCAAAAGCGTATTGATGCATAATCATAGTCATAGTCAATAAGTCATATGTACACTCGGCGAATGGTATGTTACAGGGAAAACTATTTAGACTTATACATAGGTACCTATATACATTGATCCCTATTGTAGTTCATTGTAATTACAATTCTGTTTGAGTCTATAATTACAGAATTTATTGCTAATAATTTTCGAGATAGAAACGTGGAATCGATTGATAATTTAAAAAAAAACCTTTTTCGAAAGATATCTCGTTATAGTAGGTATAACGAGATATGAGCGGCCGTGGACCTCACAATCGATGAGACCCGTGTTCAAATCTCGCTAAATGCGGACCAATACCAATGTAACTATATTATAATATGTACTTAGTAGGTAGTGATAAAAAATGTGCCCACTTCAAAGGATGGTGCGCATTCATCTCCTCAAGCCGGTATAGCGGAGACGACTGCTACTTGTCGACATTAACACCAGGCAGAATATGGTCACATGTCAGGCTGCCATATATAAAAAAAAGTTGTCCTACGTCAATAAACAAGTGTGTTAACATGTATACCAGTGATTTATACTTTCCAATTGGAAAGCTCCCCAATAATTTTTTTTTTATTGAAGCTTGGCTAGTGACAACACTCCACCTGATGTAAAGCTAGAGTACGGTCCATGAATGGAAACAACTGCTACTACAGAGAAACCTGTGTGGGCAGCAGTCGCCTCCACTATGACGGTTTGAAGAGACGAGCATGTACCATCTTAGATTGACAGTGCACACTCCTCTCGTTATACCTGGCTACTTTCAAATTTTTCCCGAAACGCGACAAAGTCACTTCACAGGTGTTACATTCGAAATACGATGGATGATGACAAATATTTTCACAAATAACTTCTCCGCGTACTGTCGATAAGCCCGTCTGTGTTTTTCGTAACGGAGTACAAAATGCGGCACTTTGATCTAAGCATTGTTTGGTTCTAAATACAACATGAACAATAAACACAACATTCGATACGCTTTTCTTTGTAACGTTTTACTATTTAAAACACCGATGTTTTTTCGAAATAACAATTAACTACGTACCGAGTAAAATATTTTCATGCTAGAGTGCAGTCCCGGAACAGCAGAGAAAACATAACGGCTACAAATAAACAATTGCTATTTGCAACCGAGTGTCTTTGTTCGGAGGGAACATGCAAAGTTTGTTAAAATTATAATAATTAAACGAGTCAGCTTTGTTAACGTACATTACTTGCTTAATATTGACAAAGCTGTACTGCACTTTTTAAATAAGTCTGGCTGTAATTTTGCCAAAATATTATCAAGTCAAATTGGTACTTTGCTAGAGTTTTGTTTTCTCTTGGCTAAATCAATACCAATTTCTATTACAAGAATATATTTTTAATCTATATATCTAAATAATATTTATTTATAAAATTTAGGTTTGGACTAGCTGCCCCTAACGACACTATTTATTAAAGAAGATAAGTTTAGATTACATCTCTAGAATTTACTGAAAATATTATACAGCTGCTAGCTGCTCATACCTAGTTACAATTTATCAGAACGACTGGATTCTCAATTGATGGTCCAGGTAATAGGTTTAGGGCAGGTAAATCAATAACTGGAATGATCGGCGGCGAATTCACAGTTACCCTTTGATGTTGCCGCACGACGCCAAATTGCGCGTGTAGACCCGTGACCATACAAACGTGCTATACATTTTGCATGATAACTATGCCATGTCTACTTTGATAAGGCGTTTATTATCGTTATTTAATATTTGTTTATGGCAACATTCTGCCTTACGTTAAGCTAGAATGCGGTGCCAGGCAGTCACAACCGCTATGCTGGCTTAAGGAGACGAATGTACACCAGCCGAGTTTGACAGTGCATATTCCTGTTGTTTACTCAGGTACTTCTAAAATCGATCCCGAAACGTGGTTAGGTCACTTCACGGATGTCGTACTCAAAAGTGGTGGTACTACCCCAAGACAGCAGACTGGTCTAATAACCATCATCAGTCTATCTTCCACTTTTTTAATGATTGCCTACATGTCGTTGATACCGGTCAGAGTTTGAACTTCTTTTGAGCAGATTTAAGAGCAATATTTTAAACTAGACAATGTTTAGGTATTCGGTGAATTTCAGTATAAGGATTTCCATGTTAACAGTAACGTATGAAGGTTCATTTGCTTTGTGTTTACTTAGTGTACAATTAGTATACAGTTGATAGCATAAAAGTAACTAAAATACATCGAGCGCCTATTACAGAATTTTTTTTATTGTAGCTCGGCATATGACAACACTCAAGCCGACAGAGTGGAGGCGACTGCTGCCTGTAGAAATTCATCTGTAGTAGCAGTTGTTTCACCACACCAGGCAGAGATTATTTGCCTATCTACAATACAAAAAAAATCTTGATGCGTCTAAGATGGTAAGCCCCAATGGATTGTGGGTCTAAATAATAAATAGAGTACAGCGACAAATGTTACGTTTAAAGTTCAAATGTTCTTATAATAAAAGTAACAAAACATAACAGAAGGGAGCCAACGCCGGTAACACAAAAAAAAGGACACGTCTTGCCTCGTTCAGGGAATGTTTATAATTCAACAGACTGAAACATCGAAACTGAAAATACAATATAAATGAGTAGGTTCCGTAATAAATTTCATTTATTTTACATCATATTTGTTCATAATCTTTTGTACTTACTTAGCTCTATAACCACATCCATTACTACCCTCATGCATGCACGCCGGTATATCTGTTTTTGTACATTGGTACCAGTCGAAATTTAAGAAAGAACATGTTTCTTTATGAATCTACTACGTGCTCCATTAATCCCAGTGCAGCCGTTGCTTTTTTTTACTCTCAAAAAAAAAGAAGAGATTCTAACACTTTCAGAAGAAGGTTCGATGCTACCTCATATTGACAGTGCACAATCTTCTCAGTTATACTGCGAAAACGTAACGGCTACAAATAAATAAGTTATTGCTATTTTTAACCGAGTCACTTTGTTCGGAAGCCTGCAAAGATTGTTGTTAAAATTAAACGAGTCAACTTTGTTAACGTACATTACTTGCTTAATCCTGACTGACAAGTGTACGAGTAAAATTTATTTACGTACAGTCCCGTATAAATACAGATTAAAAATATTTCCCTAATAATAGTATCTAGTCGTAAACAAGCGGTACCCTAAAAGCGACTATTAAATCTTGTTTGTAAGAAAAGTGTTTTATTTTTAGTTCTTAATCGTCCATCAAGATCGGTCTGTTTGTGTTGACTAAATTATCCAAGACAGAGAGACTGGAGAACGACAAAAGGAAACTGACATATGGTTAGTTTTTTATTATTATTATTATTGTGACAATCAAGATGGTTGTACCATAAATGAACAATTTAAATTTACATTTTTATGTATCTGTAGAACGACCGCGAGTACGAGGACTAAATAATATTATTTTAAAATATTAACTTTGTATAGAAAACAAACTTAACGAAAAATTTATTAAAATAACGATTCTAAAAATATTCGTTTGAGTTATTAAATAACGTTAAATAAAAAATTAAGTATCATGAAGAGCAAAAAGCAAACTCATCACTTTATTTGTAAAATAAAGGGAAGAACTAAAAGTTACAAAAGTTTTGTAGTCCCGCCATCGTGGTGTTTAAGTGTTTAATACTTTTTTTAAGTCAGATGCAATCTGTGGTCTATATCTCGCTGTAATGAGGGGACAGACGCAATATGAATTGATGTTTTATGTAAATTGGTAACAATTACATTTAACAATATTAATTTAACTACAATACAATTTTGCGGTCGTCGTATAGCTAGAATTCACGATCAATGAGATCCGTGTTTCTTCTTTTCTTTTTTTTTTCTTTTTTTCTGACCGGTACCAATGTAACTATGTCATATGTACTTTGGTCGCTCAGTGCCTGAGATACTAGCTTAGTACACGCATTTAGTAAAAAAAAAAATACTAAAAAAAATTATAACCCCAGTTATTTAACCGTGTTTCGTTTATATTTAAAAAAATCTATTTTATTACTAAAGGCGACTGCTACCTGTAATTTGTAGCTAGTAGCAGTTGTTGCCGTTCATGGACCGCACTCTAGCTTAACATTAGACGAAGTGTTATTGCATGCCGAGCTACAATAAAAAAAGCCATCTGAGTATGTTGTATATATCAAACTAATCTACATCACACCTTAACCGAAGCTAATTACAATTAAAATGTCTACATAATGAAGTGTAGTGTGAAGAAAGATCTTCATTAAGGCATTTATACATCAATTATAAAATTTACCAATTCGTTCCTCGGGGATATTTGACACGGTCTGTATACCACTTAATTGGATGTTAGCGTGAACGTTTTCGATCATTAAATACTTACATACTTTTGTTTAACTTTTATTTAAAAAGTCAATATTTATTTTTAATTTCAGAATTAAATTAAAATCACTATTACGTATCACTGCAGAGGTAACTACTGCCTTCAGAAATTTGCCGAGCTACAATTGTAAAAAACTAAACTATAAAATAATTTTACGATTTAAATAATAGTTATAAGTGCTCATAGCCGTCGGGCGTGCATGAAGAGAATTGTAGATGTGAGGGAAGCGAGGGTGTTGTGTCAGGATCGTGGTAAGTGGCGTTCCGTTGTCTCTGCCTATCCCTGTGGGAAAAAGGCGTGACAATTGTATTGTATTATAAGTTAGATTAATTTTTTCTGTTTATTAATGTTTAAGGTTTAATGATGGGACTGGTGTAACCTGACGGGTTAAAAGTCCCTAAATAAAATTGGAAAAAAATAAAATAATTTTACACTGACTTTTAAACCTTATAATGGTGAGGACAGAATTAAACGATTTATTCGCGTTACAGTTAGTTTCACGGAAGTTTATTATTTATTCAAAGAGAAATAAAAGTTAACTAACTACACGGTTTCATAATAGACATCGTGAGAATATCTCGATACGTTAATAATTTATATTTAGTTCTACAATAAATTTCACCCGGTTATTTTTCCGGATCAATATACAATTATATACAGTATACACCTACCTGTATATGTTTTTATTGGACAATTAAAAATACACATATTTTTCATTTATTAATTAAAATACAGAGTTTCCAATGTTTAGATAAAATAAATATAACATTAGTACTAAATATTAGCAATAACTAACCGAGAGAAAAGTTTCATCACTGTTTTTAGTTTATTTTTGTAATTAGGCATACTAATTACAATACAATAAAGTAATAAAATTTATATTTAAAGTTTTATTTTTACTTGAATTTGAACTATGGGATGGAGATATATTTTATTAATTTGTGATTATAGAAATATTGCGACTTATAAATTCAGCTTTTTCTATATAAACCTACCTATATGCAAACGATAGGTTGTTTGTATCATAGTAAACAAAGTAAGTTAAAATATTTCTCCGTGTCTCAGGCACCAACTCCGTTTCATAGACAATAATTTACGTATATGTATATTATATTATAGACACAGAAAAAGAGTTCAAGACAGCACATAAATGAACAAACATACAACAGTAAAAGTTTAAATGTGGATTAAAATACCTATTTTATCCGGGAGAAACACACAGACCGGGTGAAATGTAGATAATCCGCAAACTTTATCGTTAAGGCGCAGGATGACCGTGCGTGGGCCGTATTAGCAATTCAAGAGGTGTACATCTAATGAGTGTAAATCTACCGCTAAATTTGTTTATTTTTTACGTACAGATAAAATGGAAATATTTGTTTTATTCTTAGTTGAGCGTTAGAGTTTAATTTAGGTATATATACTTCTTTTATTACCTGTCATTCTTTTTTTAGCATGTCATATGATCGCACTCCGCCTGAACGTAAGCTAGAGTGCGATCCATGAACAGAGGTGACTGCTGCCAGAGAAGGGGATCTGCAGACAGCAGTCGCGGCTTGATGTGATGCCTCTTCACACTGCGCTTGAAGGATCCCATGTTAAAGGAAGGAGGAAAGACGTGGAGACCTATATATTTTTAACGCTTGTGGATGACAAAAAACCCATACAAATAAAATGACATAATATGATTAAAAATATATATTTTTTTAATGAAGAAAATATATATTAATATTTTAATTAAAATTCGTTATATTATATATACCTAATTATGTATTAAAGCGGAAAATAATTACCGATCAAGTAATAACGTACGAAAAATAATTGTGATGTTTTGGTAGAAAAATTCTATGAACCTTCGATAAACGGGAGAAAATCAATTTAAACGTAACATCATTTATTCGACATCAATGGAGACCGGAAATTTAACTAAAAATTGAAATTTGGGTAGTACATGACTTTTGTGCGACAGACAACAGCCTGACAGGAGCAAAATTAAACATAAATAATAATAATTTAAATTAAATACTGAACAAAGGTCGAACGTGATTGTTTTCAGTGAAAGGGCATTTATTATTTGTGAAGACGGAAAATATTAGAATTTCCTCACAAAATAATAAAAGGAAATTATATTAGAAAACGTATTTTATTTTGTTATTTACGTCTCACGAAACGCTCAATAGTTTAATACAGCTTACCTATATTTAATTAATTATATTTTGGACGCACGTGGAAGAGCTTACACCGTTATATATATATCTAGTATATATATATACAGGGTGAATTTTTCAAGTGGGCTTTCATGGCGAAATCCGAAAAAAATAAATAAAAGATAATTTGTTAAAAATCAACACTTTTCTTTGGTTTGCCGTATATCATTACTTCCCAGAATTTGATCCTTATCAGGAACACTATCGGATGGTGCAATAATACAGTGTTTGTTTTTTTTCAAAATCAACAGGTTCTATTCCTGGCCGGGAAAATGGATTTATCAAAAATCTAATAATGCAGTTTTAATTTTCATCAAAATCGGCATCGAGACTCCTTTCAGCATTTTTCGATATCACTCATAGTTTAGGATTTGACCATGAAAGCCCACTTGAAAAATTCACCCTGTATATGTTTTTAGTGTTCTGCTAATATAAGAGTGCGATCTATGAGCAGAAATAACTACAGAGAAAAACCTGCGCAGAGAACAGACGCCTCCACTATGCCGGCTTGAAGAAATTAATGAGTAGGTACGATCCACTGATAAAGCACACTTCTGGCTTCTACAAGTTGATTCCGAAATTGACAGTTCACATTCCTCTCGTTATACCTGGCTACTTCAATCATCAGTGCGACTAAAGTAGTATTTACCGATGTTTGAACACGGGTCTCGTCGATCGTGAATTCACGCGTTCTAACGCTAGACCACGGCCGCTCTCTATAAAAAGATTCTTAAAAATCTTCTCACAATTTGAATAATGACTTTATTAAGTAGCAGTACTTAAAATTTAAAAAAAATAATCTAATAATATACCTTATTATAACATTAAGGCTTAATGTGTAACATGAACGAAAGCTCCTGTTACAACCGTACACGTGTAAGTCAAAATTTATATAATTATACATATAACCTATATGAACAACTCTGTACCGTGGTAAAATTTAAACATCTTAAAGTCGGCAATCGAGAAAATAAGAGCACGTTAAAATAAATTGTTCCGTTTAAATTCGTTTAAAGTGAAGAAATAAGTGGAAACAATAAATACACACTTATTAAAAAGTATAATCTGTCTGAGGACGTGGCAGAGTGTTTGAGTGAAGAACACATTGGTCTATATAATAGCATCTAGTTTTAATAATTGAAATTATTATTGTTATATTGTTAGTACATAAGTTATTATTGTTGTGTTGCTAATGGCCTAGATGTTAAAGCAACTTTAAATAAATAAAAAAATACTTATTATAAATTAGATACTTTTTTGGAGTAGCTCAGCGTAGTCACATTCTCCGCCAGGGATCCATAAGCGGATAAAAGTATTATACATAGAGAAGCCTAAAGAGTGGTAGGCAGACCGACGATGGTTATTAACCTACTCTGCCTTCCTATATGTATAACATAGTTACATTGTTGGTAAGATTTGAACACGGGTCTCATAGATCGTAAGATGCGTCCTCTATCGCTAGACCACGACCGCTCAATTATTAAGTAAACAAAACAATTGTCACCAAAAATACTTCGTGGAACAAGGAAGGGAGTAAAAAACCATCTAGCATACATCTCTCGCGTGACATTTGTAACAATTAGACGCGTCAGTATGACCCGGGCAAAGCTATTACTCTTCATTGCGTCTATTGAAACCCACATTGTTAGTTTTCGGCAGAAAGAGGGAGGAGGTAGTGCTTTTTATCTAATTTAAATTGATTTTTTTATTGTTTAGATCAGAGGTCTCATGCTTTTCTTTCTTCGTACACCACTTGTTTTTCGATTTTGTGTACACCCCCTACCTAGACTATGCTAATAAAATAACCACCATCAGTCTGCCAGCGAAGTGTACCATGTGACCCTGTGAAGCCACTTCACGGGCGTTAAAGATTGTTAGTGGTGATAGTACCCCTTTGGATAATCTGGGAAGAAGAAGGGATATCGAGAGGTAACAAAAATTAAAATTCAAGAAGCTTTCATTGTGTTTCTAGATAAATTTTAAAGTATACAAGTTTTATAAGCGGAGCACACTTGTCTAATCATATCAGAGGACTATCTGCGGTATCAGTTGAACGGCACTCTAGCTTAAGATCGGGCAATGTGAGAGAGCGTTTGCACACTGGACTACTATAAAAAAATATATAGAATTGAAGTATTGCTCTTATACAATATGCCGGTTTGGATAACGTATGTACATTGCACATAAGTTTATATCTAAAAAAACGAAATTTAATTTAACCTAAAATACAACACAATACAATTGTCACGCCTCTTTCCCATAGGGATAGGCAGAGACAACGGAACGCCACTTACCATGATCCTGACACGACACCCTCGCTTCCCTCACATCTACAATTCTCTTCATGCACGTCCGACGGTTTTGGGCACTAGGCAGCCCAGCTTTCATGAGGATGTCTCCGATTTGATCGGAAAACACCCTTCTGGGTCTGCCTTGTTTAACGCATCCATACACATCAGATTTATATGTTCCTTTCGTCAATCTCCTTTCATTCATCCTTTCCATTAAACTAAAATTGGTTATAAAACTATAAAGGTTTATTTAAACCTTACAGTAAGCCAACAAATACCAAACTTCGCGCAAGTTTGTCTTCAGTCAAACATATTCGTGATTAAAATTAAATCGAAAATATGTTTCAACTATTTTTCTGTTACGTTAATAATTAAAACTTATTAAAATTAAAAGTCGGGGTTTTTAAAGAAAAGGAAAAAGAGTTATTGTTTGCATTGGGCCATTTTGAGCCCGCAAAAGAAAAAAGTTAAGATACACTGTTAAACTATAATTCTGCTTAGACCAACTTTTTTTTAACAAAAAATAAATTTGCATTTAACAAAGCAAATATTAAACCATATTTAAATCGTACACCAGAATAACCCTTCACGTTATAATCCGGATCAGTCACACTACCAAAGTTTGACTTAAACTTAAGTTTATATCCCACACAGTTACCATTTCTTTGGGTAAACTAAACCTCAAAATGTATTTAGATACTTCCAAAAGTTACATGTCTGAGGGGCCGGTAACTAAATTCTGACTTGAGCCAGATGTTAACTAAGATTGTCCTATTATTAAATTATGATGAAAATTTAACAGAAAAAAGCTGTGTATGCTTGGTAATTTATTTCTGATTAATTTTCGTAATTAATGAAATGAAATGAAAATTCTTTATTAACGTAGGCATGGACTTAGCATGCACTTGTTCATCGTCAGAATCTACTTTTCGCTTCGGAAAGGCATATGACGAGAAGACAGCCATAAGAAACTCGTCAATTATAGCCTGTGTTTATAATAACAAAAAAAAACTAAATTAATAATTCAGAAAAAAATATAACAATAGTCGTAACTAATTTAACAAACATAACTAAACCACAATATGGGGCACCAAATTAACAAACAAACTATCACGTAATTTAAATACCAAAAAATAATTTTAAAAGAGATAATCTCACTAATATGCAATCGTAGTAGTGAGGTGTGAAATAAAGCAATCTAAAGCGATCTTAGCCACTTAATAAAGCTCATATATGTCGCTTAAAACACTTTTTGAGGCCAAAAATTGCAGATTAAGATCATATTACGGAAGGATGGAATCGGCCCTAAATGATAAACTTTGATCATAATTAGTTAAACTACATTTCCATTTGCATAATTATATTGTTATTACTATTCATAGAATGCTTACTCAAGTTTCACCTTTGCGGGTAGTAATGTCCAAACATTTGGTACAAGAACACAGTTTACATTTTTTTTCATTTTATTGTAGCTTCACATAAGAGAACACTTCGCCATGAACAGAAACAACTGCTACTACAGAAAAATCGCTACGAGCAGCAGTCGCTTCCATGTATGCACCATCTAGATTGACAGTGCACACACTCCTCTCGCTATACCTGGCTACTTTCAAACTGCTCCCGAAATGCGACAAAGTCACTTCACGGGTGTTACATTCGAAAGTGGCGGTACTGCTCCAGAACGGCAGACTGGGCAAATAACCATTAATAGTCTGCCTACCAATCTTTAATAGTGCCTATAGGTACCGAGCCACTTTAGTACATATAACATAGTTACATTGGTACCGGTCAGAATTTAGCGAGGTTCGAACACGGGTCTCATCGATTGTGAGTTCACGTGTCTTACCGCTAGACCACGGCCGCTCTGATAACTTTAATCAAAAACGCAGAAACAACTGCTCCCACATAAAAATATCCGCAGGCAACAGTCGCCTTCGCTATGATGAATGTGCACCATCCATTGACTCTTTAAAATACCTGGCTATTTACAAGCTGATCCCGAATTGCGACTTCAAGGATAGCATTGCGTTGCGGCGGCAGACTGGGATAATAACCATATCAGTTTGACTACCAAATTGCTACTATTCCTAAAAAAGACGAGTTCCTTCGAGGAAGAGGAACAGCTACGACTACCAAGATACTTCACTCTTTCTCTATGTATCTATCTTCTCCAGGTATATGGCGAATTCTCAAAATGTATAAACTTTGAAAATTGTAACACTAAGCAAAATTTTAAACCAAAACTAGTGCCTAAACCCAGAGGAACAGCATGACAACTGAGATACTTTCTTTGCCTCAAGGATAGATAAGTATAGTGCGAGTTGTCCAAATGGATTAAATTTGAAAATTGTAACACTGAGCTAAATTTTAATTCAAAACTAGTGCTCAAACCCAGTTCGTACCGGTAAGTATCCGGCAATCCATCATCTGACATGGCGTCGGTTCCTGCGTGTAATCGGTAAGGGGCGATGGGAGGGGCAGGAGGGAGGGAATTGGAGGGAATTTATGTCGTCCACTTCCGTGATCTTCGCCCTCGCATTAATTAGTATGCCAGTTGTATTGTCATTATTGATGTTGAGTGTACTTTTCGAAGTATGACCGCACGATCAGGTCATTAAAATTAAATATTCATGCTATCTTTTTTGTTTTTGTTGTAGATGAAGTTTTGTTCAAGGCAAAGGAATCGTTTCCCATGCAGCCTAGTCTCAAAGTTCTCTTTTACGATTGTTTTCAGTGAACTGGTGGAATGTTTACTAAAATTTTCAGCGGAATTTGCGTGAAAAATAAATCACTGTTTCTGTTTGTTAATGGACACCTATTTACACTTTTTCACAAGTTCGGAGGAAACAGGAAAGTGAAATGCAGACTCCTCGGCTAGCACTGGATACTACCAACAAAGTATATATAACTACCTATCTATTGCTGATCTTACCTAACGTTTAACTGTCGTTAAACAAAAGCTGTTGTAACACAAACTACAGTCACAAGTTATAATATTTAATGTGTAATATAATTGAACATTTCACATTTTGTCACAACACAGCGAAGAAATTTATATCAATAGAATTTTCCTTCCATACCCGCCACTAAATATCTTCGAAATTTATGTCCAACGATTTAATACATACCATGGGCCCATAAATCCGGGTTGCGGGTTTAGCTACGCGTAAACTTTGTTCAGAATAATCCCTGTATTTGCGGCTATCCATGGCGTTATTATAAGTTAGCTGTAGGTATCTCGAATTAATTCCTTGATCGCATATTTTATGTGCAACGGTTTTATATTATTTATGAGGTGCTACATTCCTTTTTTTCTTTAAATTGCATTTCTGTATGATTAATTACAGATACATGCATATTTTAATACAGTTAACGCCTAGCTAACACGAGGCCAGTTTTTCAAAACAGTCCAACATGACAGTATAACCCTATTAAACTATCCTGGTTTGAAACATGAGCTTACTTGTGTATTCCAGGCGTAATATTAAATATTTAATAGAAGCTAAAACAATTAAAAATGTTATTATTATATATCATTAGATTTATTAGTGTATTTAAATTAAAACGTTTAATGAAAAAGAAGACCTAAAAAAAGATTAATTCCAACTACTCGTATGTCGATGTAAAGATTTCTAAAATTTCGACCAATTCACGTAATAACGGCCAGAGCATCTATATATAAAACGAAATGTGTATGCGCATCACAATTTAATATTTTTTTTTTTATTGTAGCTCGGCATGTGACAACACTCCGCCTGATGTAAAGCTAGAGTGCGGTCCATGAATGGAAACAACTGCTACTACATAGAAATCTCTTAGGGCAGCAGTCACCTCCACTATGCCGGCTTGAGGAGACGAGCATGTACCATCATACTCCACCACCATACATCACCAAAATACTAATCAAATTAAAATAATTTCTTATTTATTTCAATCGTATCATAATCCGGGAACACTACATAATACTAATGTATGTTCAAGTAAAAAATAACTAATTTAGAAAATAAACACAAGGAAAATAAATTACCTGTAATGACAATAACAATATGGAAAAATGTAAACAAGAAAATGTCATATCACGATTGATGCGCGGTAATTTGTCATTATGAAAATTGTCCACAAATATGGCTTCTATCATTACATCGATTTTCCCTTTAATAAGATTAAATATCATTTCTAATTCACATAATAAAGTAAAGAAATTATGATCAAATTGGCTGTTTTTTTTAAATTTATGATGAAAATTGAGCAGAGAAAAATAATGCACACAAAATCCTTTTTTTAAATTCCTGTTCTATCTTTATCATAATATTCGATGAACACATACGAAGTTATGAAAAACAGCTAGTTTTAGCTAGTTAGCTAGTTAGCTAACCTAACCTTCTATATTATATCTCAATGAAATAAAACTAAAAACACGAAATAACATCTACAGTTAATCCCAATACAAAAATAACAAAAGATTGGATTCATTTCAATAGAACGATTACAATACGATTGCTTTTGTTAAACGTAATTTTCTTTTAATACTTTGATAGAATATATTCCGGCTAATTGTATAGTATTACGTACATTATTATATTATTATAATAATACATCGCTATTATAAAATAACTCGGTAATTGATACGATTGTAAAAAAAACGTATTAAATTGAATATCATAAAAGCAATTCACACTATTAAGCTAATAAAATAATTACACATAATATCTATATTTAATTTAACATGTCTTTATAATTAGGTGGAAAAAAACTAAAAAAAAAAATTGTCGATGGCGTCATACGAATATAAAGCGAGGTTTTTCATTACGAAGGGTAAGACAAGCAATGGCTGGACGGAAAAGACTACGTTTAGCGAAAATAGGTTCATAAAGAGTGCCGCGTTTAAAGATAACAAACCGAACTGATGATGGTTATTAGCCCAGTCTTTCGCCTTGTTTGGGGTTTCGAATGTAACGCGTGTGAAGTGACCTCATCGCGTAGCCAGGTATAACGAGAGGAGCGAGTCAACCTGATTGGTTCATAGTAGAGGCAACTGCTGGCTGCAGAAATTTAACTGTTGTAGCTGTTCATCACACGGAGTGTTGTCATATGTCGAACTACAAAAAAAAAATAACGTCCACTATTACCCTACACTTTTGTTTTCTACAAACTCAGTTCTTTCAGGTCTCGACTAAGGAATTATCGTTTCGAGGATCCATTAATGACCCCGCTTTTGCGAACGAGGTCATCATTTCAAGTGTAATTTCGGAATCAGAGTATAACGAGAGAGTTTGTTCAGGCCTTACCTTCACTAGTTTAAAATCAGGCGAAAATGTCGGGCTACCATAAAACGCATACGTCATCCGAGGCTCTCTCATAAATCCTGTCCATTTTAAAATTCACAACAGACGTAAAAGGGTAAGCAAGCACATATCCCGAAATGAGGAATTGATAATTAGTCCAGTATGTGGGTTGGTCATAAAATTATAACGACGCGGGATGGTAACCCTCTCCAGAGATCAGCTGTCCACGTGACCTCACTTAGTGGAGAACATCAACCCTGTCTTTGTTAATATGCTAATTCTGTTATAACTTAAGCTATTTTAAGAGAAACGGTTTTTGAGAATTCGATATTTGAAAATGTGCTACATCGACTCCGCATGCCTGCTTAAGTAGACGAATCTCCGTCATCCAGGTGCATTATTATAGAAAAGCGATAATAAGCCGAAGTCGAAATTAATTTTGAATGTAAACTATTGGCAATAAATATCATACATAAAACAGAACAGTTAAATTACAAAATTATGGAGAAAGTTATACGCTAATTTATAATTTTTCTTAAATTGTCGACATTAATTCGCTCAGGCCGTGTCTCAATCAATAAATAGCATGAAAATCGTTTGTATTTTATAGACGTTGCTAAATCTTAAATTACTTTCAAAAATATGAAAGTTTTATTACTAGATATTTGTGCACCTATAATTACACTAGGGAAATTAGTCGCCTCCGCTATATCTGTTAAAGCAGACGAGTGCAAACACCTTTCGTAATACCCGGCGACTAATAGCTAATCCCTAAACCAGACAAGGATAGTTCACGTGTGTTATTTACATTACGTATTATAACAATAGAGGAGCAAACCCGACAGGAAAAAAACGTAGGCGGCTTCAAGCGATTCGACAATGTTGTTGACACTCAAATACTTACTAACTGACAGAAAACTTAAAGGTGACTGCAGTCATCTTATCTCTCCCGTCACATTGGGAGCGTTATAGCTTATCTAGTTGTATATATCAATGATTATAACTATTTATATTTGATTAATAAGAAAGAACAAACCATAATTTAGACGTGTGTCTGATAATAACCGAAAGGAAAACAGCAAAATTATTTACCTGTAACAAAACAAACAAAATATAAAATCGTATAATATTATAAATAAAATTAATTTAAAAAATCCAGAATAATTTGTCGGCCACTGTTGACTAATTAAATTGTGGAACGACCTTCCCAGCCACGTCTTTCCTCCTTCCTATAACATGGGATCCTTCAAGCGTAGTGTGAAGCGGCATCTATCAAGCCGGCATAGCGGACCCGACTGCTGTCTGCGAATCCCCTTCTTTGACAGCAGCCGCCTCCGTTCATGGATCGCACTCTGGCTTAACATTAGGCGGAGTGCGGCCATATGACGTGGTAAAATAAAAAAATGCTGCATTTTTATTTTGGGTTTCAGAATCAGTAACAAAAGCATTCTGAATTCGACTGCTGACAGACATGACTGTGAGACACGATACGCTGGATGGAACTGCTTACGTTTAATAAATTTTTCAAGTAATTTTTGAGTTTAATTTTGACATTATTTTGTATTTATATAGATAACTTCATAGAGATATATACCAGAGGTGCAAACTTCATACATCTGACATGAAAAAAAGCGTAGGCCGCTTCAAACGATTTTACAATGTTGCCGTCAAGTTAAAAACTGACCTAAAGGTGACCGCGGTCAGCTTTTCTTTCGCGTCACATTGGGAGCGTTATTGCACATCTATTCGTATATATTGATGTAATTATATTATTATTATTAAATCCCAATGAAAACTGAAGATTAAAACCAACTTAACAAGAACGAGCTTAAGTGGGATTCGAATCCACGCCCTCCACGTCGCGCACGAATGCTCTGACCACTACTACACTTACAAATTATTTATAATAAAAACTATTTCACCAGATGTAAGTACAAATAAACCTGTAAAACGATATTGCGCAGATCTAAGGATATATCCTAGACATTTCTCGACGTGCCAAGCATTACTCTGAGAAAACATCTGCCACGAGCATTACAGCAGTTGAAAAATAGTCATACGGCTTCTACGACACAACAATAAGTCCGGTAAGAAGCTTTTGTACAGCTTTTTTTAACTCCAAAGACGAGTAAGAAATACTACTTAGCTACAACAATTAATTTCTCTTACTTACATTTAATGGATTAATTTAATTAATTAATAAATTATGATGAAGATAGAACAGAACAGAAAATCGGCGCACACATTTTTTTTTCGAGAAGTAATCCAGCGTTTTAAGCTGAAGCAGCGGTCGCCTCCTCTATGCCGACTAGGGAAGATGAATTTTCACCATCCAGATTGACCGGGCACACTCCTCTCGCTATACTTGACTACTTCCAAGCTGATCACGAAACGCGACAAGATCACTTCACGGGTGTTACATTCGAAAGTGGCGGTATCGCCAACTGTGCTAATGATACTGCCTACCACTTATACCCGGCACATCCTAAGCTAGTCTAGAACACGAAACCTAATAGACTAAAATTACATTCCAATCGACTAAACTATACTAAAGTAACAAGCGCAGAGTAATTTTAAACAAAACGCAAGCACCTACCAAACTTGATATCGAATTATTATTGTTTTACTTCGTCAAGCCAATCTAAGTTTCGTTGACAACAATTATAAGTTATGCCGTTTGCTGCGGTATTCTTGCTCATGGGGTATTGTTTAAAAGTTTACAATCAACAACTATTTTAAAGTATAGAGCGGCCGTGGTCGATGGACCTCTCGATTGATGAGACCGGAGTTCAAACCTAATGTAACTACGGTATAATGTAAAATTTTCTCCATCAAATCGGTCCTTTTTTTTTAAATTGTAGCTTGGCATGTGACAACACTCCGCCTGATGTAAATCTAGAGTGCGGTCCATGAATGGAAACAACTGCTACTACAGAGAAACCTGTGCTGGTAGCAGTCGCCTCCACTATGCCGGTTTGAGGAGACGAGCATGTACCATCTTAGATTGACAGTGCACACTCCTCTCTTTATAACTGGCTACTTTCAAACTATTCCCGAAACGCGACAAAGTCGCTTCACGTGTGTTACATTCGAAAGTGGTGGTAGTACCCCAGGACATTGTTCAGAAAATGTAAAGAAGCACCAAGGGCGTGAGGAAAAGTATAATGAAAGTGGTCAAGGCAAAAGGGGTACGTGGATGAAGAAGTCGCTCTATAGTCTCTGCCTACTCCAGTAAGGGCGTAATATACACTTTGTCTGGTGTTATTAAGCTAGAATGCGGTCCATGAACCGAAACAGAGAAACTACATGCAGCAGTTGGCTCCGCACACTCCTGATCACTAACCAAGTTTTAAAAGCCAATCGATAATTGTCACTTGATCGGATCGAAAACTGGGAAAAATGGGGTTTAACGTTTCACTGTCACCCAAGTGATAACTAAACGTCAAAACTAAAGGTCACGGGTGTTACATGTGAAAGTGGTGGTACTACCCCAGGACGGCAGATTGTGCATATAAGCATCATCAATCTGCCTACTTAAAATTAAGAATAATATTGTAATCATATCTAAAAATATTTACGTAAACCTTGTCCCAGAATACAGTGCCAACAATGTCTACGAGAAATTGCGCATACTCGTATAAATACAAAAATAAACAAAACACTTTGAAATTCAAAACTATAAACATGATATATAGAAGTTTTAGTTGCGCCTCACAACGACCGACAAATTACAAGAAACACCTTTATAAGTTTGCGGTGAAGAATCTTTTAGTTTTAAGGCAACCTTGTTGCAACAATTCTTAGAAAGTAGAGAAGCTCTACACAGAAAGCAATAATTTTTATTGTTTAGACCCGAATAAACTCAACGAAACAAAGTATTTAAAAATATATACAAGGTGTCCCAAAACTCAACGATAAGCGAGCACCAGAGGATGGTCCTGCTCATGACTACTCGAGAAAAAAATATAAGAAAAAATAATCTCCTATTTTTAAAAAAATACAACAAAAAATTAAATATATATATGATATATATATCAGTATTTTTTATTAATTTTCGGTTTTATTAAAGTATGATAAAAATGGATTTAAAAATTAACACGCACCCAAGAGTCTGAGCTGTAAAGGAATTTAAGCATGATCATATAAAGCGCCAAAGAGCAATGTTGTGCTCAGAAATCCGAAAGACTTGATTTCAATTTCATTATAATTTTATAACAATTTTTTTCTCGTGTTTGTCGATGATTTTTAGTTAACTTTGTAGAAAAATAAATCTACGTTCCTTATAACCAATCAGTTTTAATTTTTTCACCCGGGTTATTGAGTAATTAGACTTTTAGTGATGCAATATTTGAGGTTATTATTATATTAAATGCTTTAATAATTAATGATATCCTTTTTTTATGCAATTAAACATTCTCTATTGATATTCAACACATCATTTACCAAAATGATGTGTTGATATAATTAAAATGAATTAATAAAAAAACAAGATACTATTTTAGAATATTGTTTTGTTACCAAACTATTAGGTATCAAGTGGGCCCAAAAATGTGCATTCTCTTTTCTAGATTATTTTTTCACACGATATCTCTTTTTTGATTCTAGCTCGGCATATGACAGTCGCCTCCGCTATAGGAGACGAAAAACCCGACTCAGAGCCATTTCTCTAACCCGTTCAAAAAAGAACCTTACAAAAAGAGCTCTCTTAGACGTGTTCTGTAGGAAATTACTTCACAAGAGAGCTGTTCTTAAAGAAATGCAGTTTCTGAACTGTTCGCAGGTGACAACCCTACTGTCGACGTGATTTCTTTTCGTTAAAACTTTCTGGAAGCACTAAAGGTAATAGGGTGACAATAAAATAAGTGTGGTAAAAATAATTTGTTTGATACAATAAGAATTCTAAAGTATTTTTCTGAATACTTTTATTCTGTACGGTGCACGAGCATTTGATTTTAATAATGCTTAGATAGACTATGTACGTGTATATATTTTTATTTATTTATACATATATACTTTATTGTAATTTTACAAAAGGTGGACTTAAAACCGTGAGGCCTTATCTACCAGTCGACCTTTGGGTAAGTGAGAAGCGGTAAGGGGGATGGATTATATAATTATAGTAAATACATTTTTCACTTTTGCATTGGCTCCAATCTTGGGACTTATCATTGATTTTTCCTTTTAGTACAATCGTATATCTCCACTCGTCAATCTATATTAGGACACAAGTCAAAAACGGATTGAATAATTATAATTTAAAATAATTCGGTCACTAAATCATGGTCACTATACAAAAATTCTTTATCTTTTCAAGTGTTGTGTTTAACATAAGATATTAAAACATAGTCACAGGATCTCGACACAGCTCTTTCTATAATAACGAGATATCCAAACCTTTTTATAATACATAAATTACTGCATGATGGGAACAAAATATAATTTTAACTTTGTATTGATTTTTATTAAACTTTATTCAGATTTTTTTTAATGAAATTTTAATATTTCAAATAGGGCACGGAAATTGTAGTATCGAAACGGTTCGGTCGAAGAAAGAAGCTAGTAGCTCGACATTGTCAACGAATTATATTAATTTAGTTACACTATGTAGGTAACATGCAATCCCACCATCTATCAACGAGTCCTTTCAACGAGTGATCATTGAAGAGCTTGGAAATAGCCTACGACGATTCAATGGTGATGTTTCTGATCAAAATCTGATGATGGTTATTCGCCCAGTCTGCTGTCTGTTTGAAATAGTTTGAAAGTAGCCAGATATAACGAGAGGAGTGTGCACTGTCAATCTGGATGGTACATGCTCGTCTCTTCAAGCCGGCATAGTGGAGGCGACTGCTGCCTGTAGATATATCTCTCTAGTAGCAGTTGTTTCCATTCATGGACCGCACTATAATTTTACATCAGACAGCGGAGTGTCGTCACATGCCGAGCTACAATAAAAAATTTAAAACAAAATCCTCGTCTAATCAAACCGATATAGCAGATGCAGCAGCAGCGACTGGTGCCTGCACATGCTGCAGAGCTTTATGTGTCAGAAATCATCTTCGCCCATGGACCACACTCCAACCTAAATACGAGTATCAATGTTTTAACAAATCTATTAAATGTGAACGTAGCTCTGTCTGTCTGTTTGTTCTCCATAAATATAAAAGCCGTTTCAGAAATTTAAGAAGGAGATGTAAGTTCACATAGGGAAGTTAAACGTATAATATTAATTATACAAAAATAAAAAGGCTCCACGACTATTGAATCAGAGCATTGGAACTGTAGAAATAGCTGTATTTACAAACTTAATTAAATAATAAATGTTAATTTTAAATCTAAATTTTCAACCGAACGAACACAACCACAGAGACACTTGAACGCCATCTTAAAATTAAATGTAAAGGTTTGCGAATATCATTTAGTTGCTCTGTTTAATGAGAAAAGGGTTCGTTAGTGCGATGGTGCAGCGGAGCGTAAAAATTTAACCCTTAATTGCATTATACAAAGATCTACCTTCAAATCCGTAAATCCAAGTGTAAAAACCATTAGGTAAAAAATATTTATTATTATCCGCCTTATGTAAAGCTAGAGTGCGGTCCATAAATGGAAACAACTGCTACTACAGAGAAATCTCTACAGACAGCAGTCGCCTCCACTATGTCGGCTTGAAGAGGCGAGCATGTACCATCTTAGATTGACAGTGCACACTTCTCTGGTTATACCTGGCTACTTTCAAACTATTCCCGAGACGCGGCAAGGTCACTTCACGGATGTTACATTCGAAAGTGGTGGTACTACCCCAGGACGGCAGACTGAACTAATAACGATTATCAGTCTGCCTATCACTCTTTATTAAATTTAATTTTAATATAACTAGGTATATTATACTTTGATCGTCTATTATTTTAGTACATCACATGACCGCACTCCATAGCATTCTCCTTTCATATCACAAAAAATAAACGGCGATGCAAAAAGCGGCAGTGATTCAAACAAAGTTTTAAATTACATGAATTTTATACCACCCGTACTTATATACACTACGCTCAAGTAGTTTTGCACCAAAAACTGACCGTTCTCGTAAATCTACAAACTTGCTCTGCACTGACAGTACCCGTAGCGCTGTCTCTTTTGCTCGTTTTGTAAGAACACCACATTTCCCTGTCACGCGCGCACTAGCTTTCTTGGCAACACGTCTACTACTTTTTAAGTTATTTTTTTTACTATAGCTCTCAAATTTTAAAATTACATTAAAACCCATGATCCAAAATCTAATTATTTTTTTGACGAGCATGTACCATCTAGATTGACAGTGCACACTCCTCTCTTATACCTGACTACTTTCAAACTATCCCCGAAACGCGATAAGGTCACTTCACGGGTGTTACATTCGAAAGTGGTGGTACTGCCCCAGGACGACAGACTGGACAAATAACCATCATCAGTCTGCCTACCACTCTTTAATAGTGCCTATAGGCACTGAGCGACCAAAGTACATATAACAAAGTTACATTGGTACCGGTCTTTAGCGAGGTTCGAACACGAGTCTCATTGATCGTGAGTTCACGCGTCTTACCGCTAGACCACGGCCGCTCATCTTATGTATGTATGTACAAATTGGAATTAACTGTATAGTATTATGTAATATAATCTAATAAAATATAATGCAATTTAAAAAATACCTAGTTACCCTACAATAAATTAATGTTTTTCTTTTTTTTTTTTTCAAAAGAAAAGCCGCTGAAAATTGTTTTATAAGTACGCTCCTGTGTCTACAGACATATATACCATAAAGCGTGAGTAGCTATATCAGGCCACAAACTACGCCAGGTTCATTACATAGGATATTAATATTTCGTAGCAGTAAATACGTTATGCGGCGGACACTGGTCAAAGTTAGAGTTGTAACTAGCGCAAGTTGACGTACTCGTCGCTAGGGACGTTCCTTTCATGCCCTCGTCCACGTAAATATATTCAAACTTTGATTGCATTTTAAACTTTTCCTAAATACTGTTCAACTAATATTTATATTCAGTTTTTTAGTACTTCTTTAAGGTTAGGCTGTAATATACCATAGATTGGAATAGATCATTTGAGTATAAAAATTCATCTCCTCCGCCCTCTTTTTCCGTAGATTATGAATGTTATGAAAAGACTGGCTTCTCGTAGATTATGAATATAGATAAATAAGTGTAGAATGACCTAGCCATGCCTATAGCCTGCGTATTCTAAAGTGACGATATAAATAGACGCTGAAATAATTATGTATGTGACAACCCTAGCTTATAATAATATTTACTTCAAAATTACCCGTATGTATTAATGATAAATTATACAAGTAAACTGCAAGAAATACAGTATAGGTAACAGGCAAATAATTATATTAATATTAATTATTGTTTTATTTTTTTAATAATTAATATTAAATTAAGATGAAAATTAATGGATAAAAATTAATACGTACACAACAATCAGAGCAAAGGTGGGGTTCGAACCCGTGTCCTCTGCTATCAGCGCGCATATTTTGCCACTAAACTGTACAGCTTTTCCTTCAATTCGATTTTCATCATAATCTAATAATATGTTAGAAATAATTAAATTAAAATTTCAATTTTGTACAAAATTACGTACAATGATGATAATCAAGAAACTGCGTAGGAAAATCGAATTATACGTCAAATTCAATCCTCTCAGGTGTGTTCGTACATGTTCATGTGAACTAATTGAGTTTAACTAAAATTTGCAAGTTAATTTTAGTTTAACATTCGGGCTAGAATTGTTTAAAAAGACGTAAATACACCATTCATCATAAAATCTAATCTATACCACCACCACTTTCGAATGTAACACTCATGAAGTGACCTTGTTGCGTTTCGGGAATAGTTTGAAAGTAGCCAGGTATAACGAGAGGAGTGTACACTGTCAATCTAGATGGTACATGCTCGTCTCCTCAAGCCGGCATAGTGGAGGCGACTGCTGCCCGCACAGATTTCTCTGTAGTAGCAGTTGTTTCCATTCATGGACCGCACTCTAGCTTCTCATCAGGCGGAGTGTTGTAAAATACTTTTAATTAAAGTAAATAAAATTAATGCTTCTTTTTTTGTTTCGTAAGGACTTCGATTTAAAAGAAAAATGGCGGCTTTTGAGGAGACGAATCTTCTCAAAAATCCTTTCCTTATACTTGATTACTTCCAAACTGTTTCCGAAACGCGATAAGGTCACTTCACGGGTTCGAAGTGATGGGACGGCAGACTGAGATCGTAACCATTATCAGTCTGCCTACAGTATGCAAAGTATGTGTACGTATTTTGGATAAAATATAAACAAACAAAAATAATAACTAAATAAATAAATAAAACATCAATAGCAAAGACAATAAAGTACCAGGAAAACATGAAATGCAGGAACGTTTTTCATTAATAATAACTTCGGAATTTGTAATTAGAAGCACAATAAAGCGACCACACACAGAATTATTTACTTACTCCAACGTCTATTCCGTTGAATTTCTTTGTGTGGCCATCGGTATTATTATAAATTCTTCGATCAATTTAAAAAATATAACGCTTGGACTACGTCTTACTGGATTTTGAATAAGTTATGATTCGCGTCCACACCTTCGCTCCGAAGTAGGTAATTTTAATTGAGGATATTTTGTATATTTTGCAGTAGACGTACATGGACAACTTACTGTAACTTTCAATACAATTTTTTTTATTGTAGCTCGGCATTATACAACACTCCACCTGATCTAAAGCTAGAGTGCGGTCTATGAACGAAAACAACTGCTACTAGAAATAAATTTATACAGGCAGCAGTCGCCTCCGCTATGCCGGCCTGACGAGACGAATGTTCACCATCAGCTTGGCTACTACCAAAATGTTCTCGAAATGCGACAAGGTAAATTCACTGTAACGTCCATGATGTGAAACGAGAGGAGTGTGGTCTGATACTAGTTGGTACAAGCCTGGCTGGAAGGGAATGTTGCCTACAGAAAATTCTTTGTCGCAGCAGTTGTTTTGCGTTCATGAAATGTACTCCAGTTTGACACCAGACTGAGTCTTGTCATATGCCGAGCTACAATTAAAAATAAGAACACGAAACGAACGTTAGCAAGAAGACGCGACCAACTCTAGGAAAACGCTATCCGTGGTATGCCCGCCGTAAAAAGACACAAATGGCGTAACATTTTTAACGTCAGGATAATAAACACTATTGCATTGAAAATAAGGCACACATTTCGAAATCAACAATATATTTTATATATTTATTTATATTTGTGCTTGACTGTACAGGGGAACGCATACCTTAAGTCTCGGTTTACATTAGCGATAAAATTATGAAATACTGCCTCTCACAAGCATCTCGCGTACAGTTACATCCATTATTGGGGTTGTAGAGGCATGAATCACGCCGGTAAGGATTGTTGAGTGTACTTTTTTAGGGCGTAATATTTTTTTAAATATATCAAGTAACTTTTGTGTGTATTTTTTACTTGTACTAAGTTAATGTAACACAGGCACTGAGTGACTGAGGTACCGGTCATAATTTTGAACACTGGTCTCAGCTATCGTGAGTCCCTCCCCTATCGCTAGACCACGGCAGTTCCTAAATATCTACCACACATTTATATCTCTACCCAAAATGTGGACGGTACCATACGCGGCACGAGTCCTTTCTCTTCGACGACCGTTCGTATGAGTAATTTATTTTAAGCGATTAGATTCATTTTTATAAATCGGAAGTCGAACCCGCGATCTCCATGTAACAGGCTAGCACGCTAACCACTGGGTCAGCGGTCTACGATATAAGTACTAATTTACTACCTATGAAATTGTATCTCAGAAGTGACCTAGTCACTTTTCGGAATCGGCTTGAATGCACTGCCAATAAATAATGTAGATTCATCTCCACAAGTCGGCATATCGAAGGCGGCTTAAAGATATTTATCTCTGTTAGTATTTGTTTCCATGGACCGCGCTTTAGATTAGACATTAGACATCAAGCACAGTGTGGTCACGTACCATAAAAAAGCTAGTAGTTTATTTTCTCTTTTTGCAGTACTGCAACAACCAGCAGTGTAGCAACTGCACTTCGCTCCACGTTCTTAATTCAAACCTTAACTTTAACAATGAGTTGCACTTCTTTCCCCTCAACTTTGAGAAAGAGTTTCTTAAGTGATTAATGAGCAAGAAACGTTCATTGAGTTCATGGATTTTTAAGTAGAGTTTTTGCACTTCACAAATTGTTACCATAGGGCTATTTAATAAATGTTTATTGCTTGCAATTGTCTCTAAGCTATCACTAGTTACAAGTTATTGTTTTAACTTTTTTAACACCCTAATAACACCAAAATATAAATTAGCTTAACCATACAGGATGTAAAAAAAGGGCAAGCAACCCCGCGAACTGTAACTGTAAATTACTGATGCGGTAAAAGTATTATATTTCTTTTCGTTTTATTATTGAGACTTTTTAAATAATTGGTTATCTTTACAAAACAAGCAATGTGAATGCAAGAATTGATATCGCTGGTATCGCGTCGCCCTCGTAGCACGCGTGAGGTCATTCAACTCACAGGTGATAGACGGCCGAGCGCGATCGCCTTAGCCATGTTATTATGACCTGCGGCATGATTTTACTTGAAAAATCTTTAAAAAAAACAAAAATAATTAAATGAATATCTTGTTATTTGTCGTTTTACACTCTGTATTTAGAATTTGTACTACGTCCATTAGGAATCCTATTTTACATTTAGTGAATTTCTAACTGCGTACCTTGATTCTTCTTTAGTCGTAGACGGCAGGCTTCAGAAACAAATGAACGAGAAAATTATATCGTGTCAAAAAGTTGACCGAAGAAGAGAAAAATACAAAAAGAAAATTAACAAAAATACTTCACTATAGAGGGTGAAAATAGTATATAAAAAAAAACCAATAAAATATGATATACGACCAATACTCCGTAAGTTCTCATAGTCGTGACAATACGGCGAGCATAAATCTGCTATAAACTATTTTGTTACTGGGACCTATTAAGGCGCAGTCACCCGAAAATGCATCAAATTCAATAATCTAGCGAGATATCTCGTTAATACATTTTTTATTATGACCTCATATTTTTATGTCTATTGTGTAGGAGGGACTATAGAATTGTAACGATTTTATTTTATATTGATCGTTTAACATTAAAAAAACTCCATAACACCTACATAATATACAGTGGTAAGAGCGGCCGTGGCCTAGCGGTGGAAAGCGTGTATAAATCTCGCAAAAACTCTGGCCATGATACATGTAATTTTGTTATAATAATTAGTTTCTCTGATCTGATTCTTATTAGGCTAGTTTGCCGTGTTGGGGTAGTACTTCCACAAGTGCAATATCCATGAATTGACCTAGTCGCGTTTCGGGACTTCTACCGTAATTTAAAAAAAATAAATAAACTTTTAAATGAATTATAGACCCGCCATCTTGACGTCTAAATATGAGTATTGTCGACTAAACTTTAGTAGCCATAACGCGTTCATAGTAATCCGTTTAATCACCAAAGTGGATAGTATTATGCTGAAGTAAACCATTTTTAGCACTACGCAATATTGATTCTATTTTTATTTTACGGCTTTGCCTTGCCTAATTGAATTGGGTTGATTTTAATTGGTGTTCTGTGTTTTATCAATGAAAACTTATTCCGTATTTTTTCAATGTTTCATGTTCATTTTGTTTATTACTGTAGATTGTACAATGCTTTTAGCATATTTCTTATCTTAACTATGTTTAAAAATAAAACTAAAATTGTTTTCAGGAGAAATAAAACATTATTTTAGTTACAGCAATATATGTTCTGTTTTGTTCCTATTAATACTATTTTACCCAAAAAAAATTAAACGAGTATTTTTCTATAATTCAAAAGAAAGAAACTTGTCACGTTTCGGGATCAGTTTGGAGGTAGGATTAGGCACATTCAAGAGTGGTAGGCATACTGATGATGGTTATTTGTCCTGGAGTAGTACCACCAAGTTCGAATGTAACACCAGTGAAGCGACCTTGACGCATTTCGGGTATAGTTCAAAAGTTAGCCAGGTATAACGAGAGGAGTGTGCACTGTCAATCTAGATGGTACATGCTCGCTTCCTCAAGTCGGCATAGTGGAGGTGACTGCTGCCCGCACAGGTTCCTCTGTAGTAGCAGTTGTTTCCATTCATGGACCGCACTCTAATTTTACATCAAGCGAAGTGTTGTCACATGCCGAGCTACAATAAAAAAAAACTCCTCAAGCCGACATAGCGGAGGCGACTCTGACTGTAGAAATTTATTAGACAGCACACAGGACGGAGTGTTATCATATGCCGAGCTACAACAGAAATACCTAATTATAAAATATACGAAATATATATTAGCTTTTATTAATAAAAGTAATAAATGGAGTTTAAAAAATAATTATTTTTTGTAATATTTGAATTGCACACGTATGATAGATCTCATCCCATAAGCACATTTAAATGCCTCCCCTCATTTCATCAAGGGGTCGCGAATATAATGTATTTATTGATTTTTTAAGGGTGACGTCACCTTAACTGCACACACTAATCTTGTGTCATAATTTCACACGCTTTGATTATTAAAAGAAAATAGATTTATACTTCACATTATTTATACATTTTTATCTTTCTGCCCCAAACCACACTCCTCCGTGCGCGCAATGTTCTTTAAAAGGGGTACAAAGTTTGTCCTTCACGTATTAACATATAGATTATTGATACACGCTTCACCAGCATCTTCTTTTCATCAGCAGCTCTTCAACTCGCTAGGTTGCGTCACATACCACTCACGGTTTCACAACGATAAACACCAACAATTAATTTGTATATAGGTAACAATTAATGATTAAGAGATAAAATTGAAACGGTTCTATTTAAAACTAAATATAACATTTGGTAGCACAATACAACAATTTCAAGAACGAAAATTGCAATCAAACAAAATGCACATTCGAATGATTGGTACCGATTTTTTTTCTCTCTTCAAATGATACGACCACGACCGTGATATTAAGAGGGGTGGCTTGTTAATAAAGCATCTATTGTCCTCTCCCTTTAATATTTATTTCCCGAAAGAGATAATCTTTTATTGTAGTTTCCATTGAATTTATGGTAGCCAGACGTCTGTCTGATTTCATTTGTCATTTGGTCGGGTATTGTTGCGATTCGGGGTTAGTGTTTGAAATGTTTCGAGACACGTGCTCCAGAACAGAAATTGACAGTTTTCGCTTTTAATTACAATGTTTTTTTTGAGTGGTTTTTGTAAATATTTGTGTTTAATAAACAAGGGTTGGCCGCGGTTGCTTAGGAAGTGAATTTTAACTCATGTTCGATTCATTTTTGGTTTGTGCAACTCCAGTCATAAGATAGTACTATTTTGCGCTAAATAGCCTGTTTATTGATTAAGGTTTAATTTATTTTATTGGATTACCGTGCGTGAATAAGTGGTACCCAGAACTGTTTTAATCCGTTTAAAGAAGAAACGGGTAACAGCTAGTATAATAATAAATAAAAGCTCATAAAAATTAAAAAAAAAAACGCAAGGAATTGATAAAACGAGAACGTGCTCTCCCAGTTCTTTAACATTGCTCCAAGCGGACCTCACGCACAACGAGCGACCATGGCTGCTCAATGGAAAAAAGGAGTCTGCGAGGAATCTACAATCCAAGCGGAGGAGTGACGGCGGCGACTGGAGCCACAGTGTAAACGATTTTCTAGTCATCAACCCTCATGCATCTTGACTATGCTTACCATTCATCAGGCCAGTCGAGGTCACATTTCGTATTAACGTAAAAAATATTTGAAAATTCGATAATCTTATAAAGATTGCATGTAAGACGTTAGCGATAAAACTTAGAAAGAAAACCAGTTCGTTAACAATTCCATTATAAAACTTAATTATTGAAGTAAATGTAAGACTCGTAAATGCAACGAACGTAACCATTATGCTCGGATAAAGCAAAAATAATAAAAAAGGCAAACTATTTAGAGTCGTAAAAGTTAAAGCGAAATGACTCAATTCTGATTGTATTTTGTTTGCTTTTTTTTTCATACGTATATCAACATTGTATACAGAGGTAGTTTTTAGAAATCTCAAAGGTGAAATTTCTTTTTTTTTTCTTCTATTGTTAGTTAGTAGCTCCGCCAGACAATCCGCCTAAAGTTAAACTAAAGTGCGGTCCGTAACAGAAAAATGCCTGCGTTTCCTCAAGCCGGCATAGCGGAGGCGACTGCCGCTTGCGGAAAATCTGTGGTAGCAGTTGATTCCGTTCATGGATCAAACGCTAACTTAAGATCAGTGTGGCCACATCATCCGGGCAACTATTCGGCTCAATATTCATCATTTATTTATTTATTTACTATTCATAGATAATTTATTAATAAAAAAATACTTCGATTTTTTTATTGTAGCTCGGCATGCGACAACACTCCGCCTGATTGCGGTCCATGAGTGGAAACAACTGCTACTACAAAGAAATCTCTACGGGCAGCAGTCGCCTCCACTATGCCGGCTTGAGGAGACGAGCATGTATCTAGATTGACAGTGCATACTCCTCTCGTTATACATACTTTTAAACTATTCCCGAATACAGGGTCACTTCACGGGTGTTACATTCCAAAGTGGTGATACTACCCCAGGACGGCAGACTGGGCTAAAATTCGATTGATTGAGATTCTATACTCATAAGTTGTGTTGCAAAGGTATTTTGTGTTAAAAAAAAACCATAATTACGTTCACATTGAGATTTAAGAGCTCATTCTGTAATCGATTATTGTAACTGATTTATACGTCATTAAAAACGTTTGCGCGCACTGCTTATAAGTTCTTTTACTACTTTATTGATGAGGCTATTATTAATTTTATAGGTTTATTTAATCGACATTCTATACATACGAGTACACTTACGTTTAAAAATACGAATAAATAGATCAGTCCTATGGCATACAGTTCGGCATATGTCAACACTCCGCCTAAGGTTAAGCTAGAGTGCGATCCAAATTTCTACAGACAGCAATCGCCCTCGCTATGCCGGCTTGGGGAGACGAATGTGCATCATGCAGATTGACAGTGCGCACACTCCTCTCGTTATACCTGGCTACTTTCAAACTGATCCCGAAACACGTAAAAGGTCACTTCACGGGTGTTACATTCCAAAGTGGTGGTGCTACCCCAAGGTGGCAGACTGGGATAATAATCACTATCGAACGAATAATCACTCTCCTTATATATATATTGATATCGGTCAAAATTTAGCGAAATTTGAACACAGGTCCGTCTCATCGGTTGGTTCACGCGTTCTACCGCTTCACCACCTCCTACAGTATACGTAATTCCAAAATAAAAATTGTAAGGATGTAGCGCAGTGGTTGTGAGCCATTGTGAAACTGTGTGTTTTAGGTACGATTCCTGGTCAAAACAAATATTGTATATATTATTGACAAAAAAAAGTATTTTTCCAAGTCTGAAATTTCCAAGTTTCTTATCCTGTGATACCCATTAGTTTGAATACATTTTTTTTGAATGAAAAGAGAGGGAAGCATTTTAATGTAACAGTGTTAAGTAAGTGCTCATATTATAGGCGCTGAATAAACAATGTTATGAGTAAGTTATGCCAATTTTTCGTACACTCTCGTACAATATTTTGGCAAATTTCACTCATATCACGAAAATAATATCGAAACGCTTCTATAATTCGTTTCAGGCAGATTTACAACATACCGCATTGAATTAGCATGATTTATATACTTCTGCATCAACGTTATGTACATTTAAATGGGCTGTAGGAACTGGGGCATTCGTATGAAACTTTTGGATGGCTTACGTGTGTGTATAAGCGTGTATACGTGCTGGTGTGTGTGTAAGTATTAGCGGTTGTTTTGCGAAATGCTTTTCAAAGTTTACAAAACTTCTTTGAATGAGTTCTGTTCTGTTTTTTATTTTTTGTTCTACTTTTTTATGTGGTTAATGAGACGACATTTGCGATTGCTAATTAATTTATTTTTTTTAAAAGTACCCTATTAATTTGGCCACACTCCGCTTGATGATAAACTAGAGTGGAGAGAACTGTTACCACAGAGAAATGTCTGCAAGCAGCAGTTTTTTAACGACTTGAGAAGACGAATGGGCACCGTCCAGGTGACAGTGCCCACTTCCAGACTACTTCTAAGCAGATTCCGAAACGCGACTAGCAATATGTCAGCATAAAAAAATATATTAAAATATCTTTGCATTCTATATTCTATAAGATTGCAGTGATTTCTCGATATTACAACACTAAAATAAAGTTGCTATCATCATAACCTAAATTCCGAATCGTTTTTCAATATCCACGCAAAAGCCACCGTGTTTTTGCATGAATGTAATTTATAGACCGAATTGTTTGCGTCAATGCAACGGTGAAACTAATACATTGGTCACGTATTCACGATTGTATTGTATGAACACGAATATCATTACACATGTTGTTAATAATAGTATTAGTAAAGTAGTAGAGATAAGGTCGATATAAAACTATGTTTAACCAACTGTGTAACTCTCCAAGAATTATTTATAAACAATATTTTCAATTTAATATTAATATTAATGTTTTAGAAATATTATTATTTTGTAAACATATGAAATGCAGAGTGGTGTCACATGTCGAGCTACAATAAAAAAAAAATGCATAAACATTGAATTCGCAGAACTAAATTGTAGTAAATAATAGGGAAAATGCAGGAAGAAAATAAATAGGAATCTATCAATAACCCATCGGTGTCTCAATGAAAAGTTTTTGATGGAAAACAAAATAAAAACTTAATAAAAAAGCATTCCGCGGATTTCTTTATTTGTTCAGTGGGAAGCCCATCGCAATCGTTTTCGAAGCTATTAATCAAGCTGACGTATTTTCGATGAGGGGAAATCTTCCCACTTGAACCGACAAAGGCGAAGTAAACACGCTTTAAAACTTTCAAGACTAACTCATCTAGAGTTCGGAAGGAATATTTTTGACAAATAGATGTAGCTGAAGTATGACTAAAGTAGATCCGGCTCGAAGGACCAAAAACTTACAAAGTTGTTTGCGCTCGCCTAGATGGCGTCTGTGTAAAGTTGTCCGATTGTATAATCCGGAGCGTGAATTTGAGAGTAAAACGTGTTGATTACTTGCTTGAAAAAGGGAAGTACCTTTTTCTGTGCTTCATTTGCGGGTAGACAACAAACACTACAAAAAATTACCTGAAAAAATAAGAAGACTAACGTTACAAAGTTGTTTTCAAAGGATTCTACAATCAAGACGTTATAGTTTGCAACAGCGTATAAATATGAATAAAATAGAAAGGGATGATGTGTTACGGGATTTATTTCCCATCAATCATTCGAAGTGGTTCAAATCTCAATAACTACTATGACCACTTTTACAATACTGAGATAAACACGTCCGCCCCCGTTCACAGTCGATTCACAACTGCGGTTATTAAGTGAGACTTGAATTATTCATAACATGGGGGTAGATCGAAATAACTTTGTAAGTTCTAGTGGCGCGACGGAATTTCTCGCTGGATCGCGTATCTGAATGCAACAGTTCGAATTTTAAACTTTATTGCGATTCTATAGAATGGCATTTTGTTTGAGTGGAGTTTTGAGTGAATTCTTACTTAAGATCAATAGAGACAGTGCCGCTTTGTGACGTCTTTCTTAAGCGGAGATTTGGAAATCAAAGGAGTTAAATGTAAAAATCTTTTCTCTGTTTACTAGTGACATTGTGTAAGAAAAAGGACGTTTTCGTAACAAATCCCTGTCACAACCTTCAGTACTGTTCAATAACTCATTTCCTATTCCCAAATTAATTCAAGGAAATTTGTATATTTGAATTCTGTCATTTGCTTATTAAGGACCTTACATTTTGTTCTTTATTGAAGTTTAATCAAAAACTCTGTTACTGATGTTTATGAAGTCAATTTCTTTGATGAAACCTTATTTATAATGGTGAGTGTGTCTTGACGACCTCCTGTTGCTTTGGATAAAATTTAATTTACCTAAATAACAAATTTTACTACATAATTTAGTTTGTCCCAGTTATAAATGAATTTTAAAAAGTGAAGATATGTTACATGTAAGCCTGCAACAGTTATAAAAATAGTTCTAGTTAAATTTTGTTTTAATTAATATGCAGGATTTTGTTCTTTAAAACAATTGTTGCCACAGAAAACGCAGAGAAAAAGCCGACGAAAGTAATTACGCCTAAATATCATAATTCATATAAAGTTTCAAAAGATTCCGGGCGAAGAATTAGAGACAAAGAGGCTTTTTCAGGAAGGTTTACATAATAAAACAATGCTAGGGGGACCTCCGTACAACACTTTTCGGTGATAATACATTATTTGACGTGAATTATGTGAATTATTCGCGTTAAAGCGACTCCAGCCGCCAAATTTTAATAATGAATTAAAACAACCTTTCAAAATGTAAATTTTTAATTAGTTGAGCGGTGCGGTGCGCCGAGTGTTCAGCGGTAACGGCGCTTACTCTCTGCTTTGTTTTATAAACACTTATGATGATGAATTTACATGCTTATTTTATTTATTTTTATCCCTTTAAACTAATTGCTTTGTTGACAACAATGGTCCTTTACAGTCAGCTCTCAAATGCTAGCGTCATGCCTTTACACGTGCGGATTGACCGTTATTCAACAATTTACTTAGAACTATTTAAAACGCACGCAGTTTAATAACAGCAAAACGTAATATACTTTTATAAACAAAGAAGACGGCTAGTTTAAAAATAAAATAAATCAAAAGAAAAACAATGAGGACAAAAAAAATAAAAAATAAATCCCTTTGTCGTTGCTCCACGAAGCGAACGGAAGACAATCGATTTCGTATCAATTATTATTTTAATAAGAAAATCACCCTTTCTTAAGAAATAAAGACCCTTTAAGTCTTTTGTATTCTCATTAGTCGAGTACACTTTGAGAACCAAAAAAAGTTTTCATAATTAAATTTTTATAACCTTCCTGAATCCCTTTTTATTTTTAAACGGAGAGATTGTTACAAGTAAAATAATTATTCCTCCGTACTTTTTCAAATAAGATTAATTAACGGTGTAATGCAATTATTTTGACGTTTTTATGCTTATTTTTATAGAACTCAACAATTTCTTTGAAAAACTACTTAGGTACATAATTAATATCTAGATCGGCGTGACAATTGTATTGTATTGTAATTTGTTGAGCGTTCCGCGTTCTCCAATTAGATAACTACTTACAAACTGTTCCTGTTTTGTAGTACCACGGGTCCTGTAGACTAAACATGTAAATATACCGATCGTAGTAATATAAAAAATAAAGTAAGTAAACAAGAAAAACATGAGTAATACCTGGCTTAAAATTTAATCTTTTCAGTCAATAAAAAATTAGATACACCGTTTTAGCAGTTAAATTGTCTAACCTAACACCTAAAAATTAACGTTTAAAAGTTTTAACTACTTCCCTTGAGATAAGGTAACGAGTAGGGTACACGCTGTATAAATATATTATTTGAATTTAAGCTGTACTTTTCTCGTAGAAAGTTCCTTAAATATTGCAGATTTATGCTAAATGTTGGACAGGACTTGGATTTTTATTGCAGCATAAAATGTCACTTTCTTTTTTCTTCAAATTAACTCCTGGTATAAAGTCGACTCTTAGCTTTTTATTTTATGACAATTTTTTTCATTGTAGTTCCATTCATGGACCGCACTCTAGCTTTACACCTGTGGGTGGCCGGAGTGTTATCCTGTTGTCCGTGCAACAATTAAAAAAACACACACGGCTCCTTATACTTACAATGAGTTGACTACAAAACTCTAGTACATATTACAAAAGTAAATTAAAAAATCTAAGCGACTTTGAACATGTATCGGTATGAAAAGCTCATCGGGTCGTGTGGAAGCAAGAATATTAATATCGAAATGAAAATTCCGGCTTAACGTTTCTCTCGTTATTAGGATAAAGACATTCTTTTGTTGTGAGGATAATAATACCAGGTCTAAGCGACGTTTAAAAGATTGTACATTAAAATACGCTGATCAAGAAGCAATTGGGAAATTTAACATCGTATGACCGAAACGACTATGCCGATTTTGATGATTTTTTGTGGTATTTGAGCGAGTTCTTAAATGGTTTATATTCGCAATTGGACCAATTTTGGACCAATATTGCAATTAGGTGGGGGGTGTAATCAAATTCTAGGTTTTTTATTTATCAAAAAAAAATTTTTTTTTTTTTCATATCATGACATATTAATAAACACCAAATTTTATCTCTCCTCCACCCCACCGTCCAACCATAAGTTCATGAATAATTGACCGTGAAAATCCTCAATATCAAATGTAACTTACGTGCGTGATGAACCCCGCTATAGAAAGCAATCCAACGTTCGAACAGAACAACGTTTATCGGATCCGCAGTTAATATAATAATACTTTCAAGATAGAATAATGAACTAATCGCGTTTTGGGATCGGCTTGCAATTAACAGAAAGACACAGTGTGCCCTGTCAATGGATGGTGGACATTCGTCACCTCAAGCAAGTATAACGGCTATGTTTTTTTTTTCAGTTTTTCAGCAGTTGTTTTCACTCATGACCCGTACTCTAGCTTACCACCATGCGGAGTGTGGTCACATGTCGATCTACTATAAAAAAAAAAACAGTCATAAGTGATTACCTTCAAATATAGACAAATAAAATTAATAATTTAAAAAAAAAATATTTTCTACGAAATAATCTCGCAGCAATTTTAACAAAACCGGCCGGCTATTTATGGATTATTTTGTATTTCTTTCAGGGTTTTTCCTTGCCTTTATCGGCTTAAATGAGCCGTCGTACCATAAACGGATTATCCCACTAGACAGCCTTTTAAAGTTATTACTCTGGTATTATTATTTTTTCTTATTATTATTTAAAAAAATACTTCAAAATTGATTGATTTGAATTTAAGCTTGTCCGTGAGCGGAGACAACTACTACCATATAAAATGTCTGAAGGCAGCACTCGCCTTCACTATGCCGGCTTGAGGAGCAACCTCGTCCCGGTTACCAGAGCACACTCCTCTGGGTATAATTAGCCGGCTACTTCCAAGACCAGACATACGACTAGGTTCACTAGCATAGGACTCACTACTAAGGTGAAGAAACACGTATCCCATATTTTATTTAAAAAATATATACGTAAAAAATCAAATGGGGTTAGAATAAAAATAATCGCTTTAACGACTAACATGTAGATAATTTACGTAAAATATTAATTGAAAATCTATAACAGTAATTCCGACAATATTATTTTCACCGCCAAAGTTAAAATAATTCAAACGAAGCGATCGTATTGGTGGAGAGAACTCGCTTTACGCCGTGACAGCGTAAAAACGTAGACTCGTACTCGGACTATGCAGAAATACATTTCTTAATATTTTCAAGTAGATTCTGACGATGAACAAGTGCATGCCAAGTCCATGCCTACGTTAATAAAGGATTTTCATTTCATTTCATTAACCATACATGTATCAAAACGATACCTATATTATAATCAAAGTCTTATAGATACATATATACTTTTGTACAATGTACATATACATAGGGTTGCTTCTATTGACGTTGCCACATCAACCATACCTGTCGACGAGATAAGAACGTTTAGGGTTGAAAATTTAGAATTATAATAATATTTTAATAACTTATCATTATACAGCGAACATTCATAGCTCAAGCCGGCATAGCGGAGGCGACTGCTGTCTGAAGACAGTTTCCTGCGATTGTCTCCGAATATGGAAGAAGCTATGTAGTTTTATAAGAAAAAAACAAAACACAATATTAGATTTATTAATAGATTTTAATTTCAAAATAATTTAAATAAAGGCTAATAAAATGTAGTTTACTTAAATACAGAAAACCTAGTTAT
Source organism: Tinea pellionella (assembly GCA_948150575.1). NCBI lineage: Eukaryota > Metazoa > Arthropoda > Insecta > Lepidoptera > Tineidae > Tinea > Tinea pellionella. Next base: position 3,414,561 of record OX411269.1, on the reverse strand, counting down.
TAACAACAATTAAAGCAGAAATATTGTAGCTATTTAATTTCAGAAAAAAATAAATTCTGCAAATGTAAAAAAAAGAAAGCAATTCTCTGATAGATTTAGTTGTCAAACGTGAAAACGTGAACGTGCCAACCCTATATGTCAATCTAGTCGAGTGAGCAAGATCCCAAGACTTGCTGAATAAGCAAACCGTCTCTATACATCTGTCTACACTATGTAACCTTTGACTCATTAATTCAGACCTGTAAATGTTATTGAAAAAAGATCTATACTTTTTTCAGGCGACTTGTAAATTGTCTTTCTTGCGAATATCACAACCTTTGTTTAATAAATGAAAAAAATACAACACTCCGCCTGATGTTAAGCTAGAGTGCTGCCCATGAACGCAATAAATCTTTGTAGGCAGCAGTCGCCTCCGCTATGCCGGCTTGAGGAGACGAATGTGCACCATCAAGAGTAACAGCGCCGAAACGAGTATTACAGTCGAAGTTATAGTATTTTTTATTGTAACTCGGCATGTGACAACACTCCGCCTGATGTGAAGCTAGGGTGCGGTCCATGAATGGAAACAACTGCTACTACAGAGAAACCTGTGCGGGCAGCAGTCGCCTCCACTATGCTGGCTTGAGGAAACGAGCATGTACTATCTAGACTGACAGTGCACACTCCTCTCGTTATACGTGGCTACTTTCAAACTATTCCCGAAACGCGACAAAGTCACTTCACGGGTTTTTACATTCGAAAGTGGTGGTATAGTAAAATTGAATAAAAAAAAATCGACAGCAGCAGCCTGAGCCGAGGTGAGAATCGAACCCGTATCTTCAGCATTGCGTTCACCATCACCACTACACTCACGCTTTAAAACTCCTTTTTTATTATCTTTCCATCTGCAACTCCACCGACTTTTTCGCCATAATTTAATAATACGTTTATCTTTTAAACTTTTACTAAGCTACGATCAACCAATGAAAGAAGAAGTCTGTTATCTTGTCATCCATTATTTCCTGTTTAAATGCTTTACGACTATGGGCACTACGGACCCCCACTATTTGGGTTTTCCCTATACATTTTCCATTCATTTCACATTTATAAATTCAAAGAGAATATTAAATTATGTAGTCGTATTTTATTAGCTAATCCGGACGGTCAGGACCTTGGCGGATTACCAAGGCGTCCGGATTGTGGTTTGCTATGTTTTCAATGTAATAAGTCATATGTTTATAACTTTCACAGAGCAATGATGCCTATTCAAATTATCTTTTGATAAAAGTCTTAATTTATCCCGTATAAAATGGAAAGTTAGAGACGTACCTGGATGGAACCTTTAATATTAAACATAGCAGATTATATTAAAAGGAAAAATACGGAAAACTGCATTAAAGTATTTTTAAAAGTAGCTTATGTTAGCCCGGAATCATAAAATAATATATATTTATTGACGATAAAACGGTTGGATTATTGATAAGGACCAAATCCATTTAAATAAACATTGCATCTTAAATGTAAAACGTAAAACAAGAACAACACAAAACCACCTAAAACTAATTTACATGTTTTTATTCTATTTTTTTTTAATTAAAGCTGAAATGACAACACTCCGTCTGACAAAGCATAAAAAAAGCTAGAGTGCGGTCCGTGAACGGAAACAACTGCTATCACAGATAATTTCAATAGGTAGCAGTCACCTCCCTTATGCTGGCTCTAGAAGACGAAAATGCACCATCCAGATTGACAGGGCTGTGTACACTTTCACACTGATCCCGAAATGCGGCATAGTCATTTCACGGGTGTTATAAGTGGTGGCACTACCCCAGGACGGCAGACTCGGCTAATCAGTCCATCATCAGTCTGTCTACCACTGATTAATTTATAAAATTAATATTAAGAACTACCTAACTGCAATTTCGAATGCAATTTTCAACACAATAATATGGAACCATAAATTTCATGATTCGATTTTCAATAAAAAAAATATGAATTATATTCTGATGTCAGTAAAGAATTCAGACATGTACCGTTCGCAAATAAGGCAGGAAGATGCGAATACAAAATGGAAATCAATTCTGAGCCAAGGGATGTATCGGGGGGGGATATTCGACCGTAAAATAAAATACTTGAAGAATATGAGGCACCGTTTCACGAAAACTGTACGGTTAGGAAAATATGAGGGAAGACAGATATATCTATATTACTCTTTAAAAAACCTACCAGTGAATTTGTCAAAGGCATATGAAACTGTAGCTCAAATTTCAGTATTTATTTACTATTCAGAACTTCACAGTTTATAATACTTCTTTTATATAGGGAAATATTATAAACTTGCTGTTGCCGGCAACTTCGTATGAGTTAAACGTTCCTTTTCAAACCCTAAGGTGTCTTTTATAGAGACATAATAACTGTGCCGCGCCTTTCCTCAATAAAGAGTTTTTTTAGAGAGTGGTAGGCAGACTGATGATGGTTATTTGTCCAGTCTGCCGTCCTGGGGTTTCGAATGTAACACCCGTGAAGTGACTCTGTCGCGTTTCGGGAATAGTTTGAAAGTAGCCAGGTATAACGAGAGGAGTGTGCACTGTCAATCTAAGATGGTACATGCTCGGCTCCTCAAGCCGGTATAGTGGAGGCAACTGCTACCCGCACAGGTTTCTCTGTAGTAGCAGTTGTTTCCATTCATGGACCGCACTCTAGCTTTACATCAGGCGGAGTGTTGTCACATGCCGACCTACAATTAAAAAAAAACGGGTAAATTGTTGACAATATAACGCAAAAATGATTTATCAAATCGGACTAGTACTTTCAGGAATGCATATGGACGAAACAAAAGAACATTAATTTAGTCAGTCGTGGAGGATGCCACGTGGAGTGGCGAAACGCGTCGAGAGGTATTTGCATGTTGGTGAAGAATCTAACATTGTCAGCTGATGTGATTGTGTATCTACCCTCACTAACATTGAAATTAATTGCAATGTAGTGTTTGAAAAAATAATATTGGTCATTCATTTTCGCAAAATAACGCCTAATACTAATGAAATGAAAATCCTTTATTAACGTAGGCATGGACTTGGCATGCACTTGTTCATCGTCAGAATCTACTTTTGGCTTCGGAAAGGCATATGACGAGAAGACAGCCATAAGAAACTCGTCAATTATAGCCTGTGTTTATAATAACAAAAAAAAACTGAATTATAAATTCAGAAAAAAATTAAATAATAATAGTCGTAACTAATTTAACAAACATAACTAAACCACAATATGGGGCACTAAAATGAAGAAAATTATATATTAATATGATTGCAACCCACGTTTCAACCACAAAGGTACCAACACACATACGTTTAATAGAAAAAAATTGAAAATGAAAAACTATGCAGACGAGCAGTTAGGAGAGAAGCATGCCACGCGAGAGAAGACCTATTAAACATAGCATTAATTTATTTCATCTTTAAAACTTGATAAAAAAACAAGAGAAGTGTCTACTGTCAACCAGGTTAGTTTATCCAACGAACGTAGCGGAGACGACTGCCGCCTGCAGATATTTTTCTATGGTAGCAGTTGCCTCCGTTCATTGACTATACTGTCTTAATTAGTGCGGTCTTAAGTAGTGGGTATGCTATTATTATATTTTCTTGATGTTACTTGACGATAACATGTTGATAAACAAATGTCGTATTATAAATAATATTACGATATTTCATAGACGCAGCTGTTCCCCTATATCTTATGAGTGTCACAACCAGTTTTTTCTTTATAAACATGTTTTTAGGTCAGCGTTTGACGTTACATCAATGGGCGAAGAATTTGGAAGTGTGAAAAACGCTTTACTATTTTTTTAAATTAAAATAACAATGGTATAGTTTACTTAGTTAAACAAAAATTCTATAATCAGCCAAATTAACAGAGCATTAATTTGAGCACAAAGCAGAGAACGTGGCGTGGGTTCGATTCCCAACTTAGTGGCTTCAATTTTCATTATAATTAAATAAATATTGGAATAAAATATTATTTTTAATTTCGGTTTTCATTGCCGACGGTACAACGCGAGCCTATCTAAAGAGCAAGATTTAAGCAGACATCAATTGAGGCGTCTTGCCGGGATTCGAACCCATAGTATGGGTATGTTAGGTAGGGGCTTGACATGTTGGGATTCCACTATTCGCGTAAATGATTTCCTGGATATTAGGGGGGATATCAGGGGATGTACGTATCCATGAACACCCATTGACGTATGAATATTTTTGAATGACGTTACTCTGGCCGTGGTTAGTGGATATTTATTCAAAAATTTGTCTTGCCTTAAATCCTTTTGTAGATGAGTAGTTTAAATCTGTCGGACTGCTATGAAAAAAAACATCACATTTGCATATGCATAAAGTAACGCGTCAAGAAAAGAAAAACCCTTATTGTTTATTGGTAAGTAAGTTATAGGTTTAATAAACAAGTCACTATAATTTATAAAGATTTTTTTTATATTTATAATCATAGAGAATTATGCTAGAGGAGCAAACCTAGATAAGCAATGCATGAAGAGAATTGTGGATGTGAAGGAAGCGACGGTGTTGTGTCAGGATCGTGGTAAGTGGCGCTCCGTTGTCTCTGCCTATCCCTGTGGGAAAAAGGCGTGACAATTGTATTGTATTGTAGATAAGCAACCAAGCTTACGCTTTTTTCATGGCCGATGTATGCGATGTAAACGATTTGACAATGTTACCGTCAGGTCAAATACTGACATAAAACCTAAAAGTGACTGCAGTCATCTTTTCTCTCGCATCACATTGGGAGCTTATCTAGTTGTATATGTCAATGTTTATAATACCATTTAATTTATTTATAGACACATTTATCTGTAATTAACAAATGATCCGCCTCGGGGAACAAACAGGCTAATAACTTTCTTATTTATAATATTTAAAAAAGTATAGACAACAAAAAACGGTCAAATAACAATAAACAAAACTGAATTAGATATAGAGAATGCATATTTTATTTACTTTTTATCAATTTGAACTCGAACGTAGTTTAATATCGATAAAAAAAATGTATTTTATTTTAATAAAACGACACGCTTCAATACTGAGATACTATAATTGGGCACTAACACAGTTCTACTATCAAATCAGACAGGACCGTTTGTGACGTCACAGACATAGCTGATAGCAATACAAAAAAAAAATCTACAAACGTATGACGTCACTTTAAAATATTCATAGAATGGGACGGTAGTGATAACGTACGAAATCGGAGTAATATAAGGCTAGAGTGCGGTCCCCGAGCAGATACTACTGCTACCTGTCACCTCCGCTATTCCATTGACATAGTGCATACACGGCTATTTCCAAGCTGACCCCGAGACGGCAGACTAGACTAACAATCATCAACAATCTGCCTACTACTTTTTATTACCTGTCGTACTGGGCCCTGGGCGCACAATTTTTTTCTCGAGTTAGTCGATGATTTTTAGTTAATTTTAATTTAGTTAAAATAAATCTACATTCCTTATCTAGTCAATTTTAATTTTTTTCACCCAGGTTATTGAGTAATTAGATGTTTTCTGATGCAATATTTGAGGTTATTATTATTTTAAATGCTTTAATAATCGATGATATATATTTTATGTAATTAAACATCGTCTATGGATTGGTAAATGATGTGTTGATATAATTAAAATGAATTAATAAGAAAATAAGAATTTTTTTTATTATATTGTTTTGTTACCAAACTATTAGGTATCAAGTGGACCCAAAAATGGGCATTCTCCTTTAATCTAAATTTTAAATGCCCGGTCTATACAAATCTAAAGTCTACACTAACAACACGATTGCCCAGGACACCAGCATTGAAAATAACAAAAAAGAACATTGTAACGTAGTGCCCCCAAACACAATTTCCACGCTGGTCACTCGTCTCATAGGTAACGGCGTGAAATATCGACCGGACAACTCGTTTCACCGGGAACTTTAAGCTTTTCAAAACTAGCTTTTCTACTTTGAAAAAAAAAATCTATTCTGCGCTGTACCTACTCTTTGTTATTGTATATTGTCACAAATCTCTATCACCCATTCTTATTTATAGTTTATTTATAGTTTTAATAAAAAAACTACAATAGTTTTATTTATTTTTTGATTGGCCGAGGTAACATGTTATTACATGTTACAATATAATATAATATATTACATACTCAAATACAATACAAACATACCTATGACTAGTTTAAATACAATTTAAATTACACATAATTAATCACAGGAAATAGAATAAAAAGTATAAAATAATGATCACAACAATGATAAAAACTAACAATTGTAATAATAATTATTAATAGTAGAGAGTCGTTTAATTTCAGGTTTATAAAGTCATTAATGTTATAAAAGGAATTGTTTTGAAAAAATGTTTTTAACTTTGTTTCGAGATTAGTGCTTACAGGGTACAGACAGACAGACATCTGCGTGTTTTTACTATGTAAAAATAATTTAATAAAATATCCCAGTTAAGTTAGATTTACGAATTTATTCAGTTGAAAATTGTGATGGAACTGTGATGGTAGTAAAATGGGTTAAAAAGGTTTAAACAAATTGTAGACACTACTATGCCAATATATTTAATTTATAGATCTTTAAAAATAAGACCGGACATTGGATTATCTACCCACATCAAAAGGAAGGAAAAAAAATTGTGTAGGACGTCCAATAAATTCAATTTTCCCTGTATTACAATATTTTGCACACTTACAAAACATTATTAAAGGTAGGTATTCTCGAAATCCTTGCCCAGACGCGTAATTGTAGGCCTATACTCGACTGTTATCTGTTCAATTAATAGTAAATTAAAAAAATTAGGAACTCCCGTGATCAGTTTGGAAGTCGTCGGATATAACGAGAAAATATACCCTGTTAATGGACGACCGCTGTCTGTATCATTTTTCTGTGGTAGCAATCGTTTCCTTTCATGGATCTCACTCTAGCTGACCATCAGGCAGACCGTAATCATCAGCCATATGTAAAAAAAAAAATAACTCATAAGTAATATTGTTTTTCTTAGTTTTATTAAATAGATAGTTAAAATCAAAGAAACTAGATGAGAAAAGATGTAATGTTGTAATCCTAATTCCGATTCAAATTCATTACCATATTGAATTTAAAAAAAAATATATAGTAAACTAAACCAAACCAAATAAATGTCCATTTTCATACAACTCTGAGAACGCAACAGTAATAATTAAAAAGTAACGAAGTGATATTTTAAGAAAGAAATAAAAACAAAACGAAATCTGTAATCACGGAGCCAGTCATTAAAACTTTTTTCTTATTTCACGGGAAAAGCGTATCGTTGAAATGAAAATAGCTAATCACGAAAAAAGTTTGCGTAAATAGGAACGTAATTAAAAAGGTAGACTTTAATTAAGCACAGGATATGGACGGAAAATACTGTTCTTAAAGGACCCATCATCGCAGATAACCAACATCTATTATTAGCTACGTCTCTTTATTTCTAAAAAGTTCAATAGGATTTACACAATTCTAGTGCAATTGACGAATTTATCCGAAAAAAAAATCGAATTCTCAGTGCGACGTAAAAACGTAAAATCGCTTAATTATATTTCAATTTCATTTCTTTTAATTAATTTTAATTTTGACTATTTCATATTTTATATTATAAATGTTCTTTGCTAGCTCTAACGGGGCGTCATATTGTATTAATTGTAAAATATCTGTGACATGCAATAAATAAATAAATAAAACCATAAAACTATTTACATTTTTATATTGATCGGTCAATCTATCGGAAGTAAAATATCCAAATAAGACAACTCAAAAAAGTTCTCTAGATAAAATTTATCTTAGTATATCATAGCCTATCATAAGCTAAAATAAGAATATAAAATGAATACGTAATATTCTGTTATATTATTTGTTTTGACTTAATTAAATACGTTTTGCAAACACTATTTTTCCTTGGCTTTTTTCAAGTCAAAAGAAAAATATGTATCTACATTGTACATGTATTTATCTACTAGCGAATTAAAAAAAGAACATCGCGGCAGGGCCAGACGAAGATGGCGGGACGTGCTTGACTTTTTCGCACTTATACAAAAACTGAGGCATGAAAGAATGGAACAGCCGCGCCGTGACACAAAAGCCTAAAACAATATATCTATCTATATATTTATCTACATATTTAAAAGCAGCATGCTAATTCTTAAGTTCGGTATAGACCATCAGACCCATCATTAAGCTCCGGAAGGGTGCTCACAAAACGAATTTAATAAATTTCCCGATGAGAGAGATTATAGAAGCTCCCCGGTGAAAATTTCCTAATAAATTCTCAATATAATTGGCAGTTATTGACGATTCGTCCGCATTAGTCTTAGTAATAAACTGAACTCTGCGGATAATATTATTTTCTTCACACACTCAGACGAAGAGCTCAAAATAATGAAGCTAATATAGACGAGAGATTTCCAGAATATTACGAATTTACTAGCTACCGGAACGTTCGTAGTTTATCTGCAATATTTCTCTTACATAGTGAAATACCAAATGATTTTTGAGATAAAATATCGATAACATTTCAGTTTATGTAAAATCGTAGAATCGATTCAAGAGATCGTATCATAACAACAATTACGTTTAATATTAATTATTTACTAACTCTTGAACATTATTAAAGGGAACAAAAAGAAACTTTGAACATTGACTCAAATAATGCTATTTTAAAAAACAATAAAACACCTAAGACTTTTTCAAATTAATAAAAAGATCAAAGACAATTCAACAATAGCAGTCACAAAATTACAATTGTAAAACAGTAAATCTTAAATCTAAATGGCTATATAGTACTTATTTTCACAGCAGTTCAGTTGAAAGCCAAGGAAATCGGTCCCTTTGAAGTAGGTACCGCCCACCGCCCTTACGAGGCTGATTTCAAGTCGGCCTTTGATAAATATTGGTTAGATGGAATATTTTATGACTGAACCCAGAATATTACGTTTTCTCTAAAGGTCTAGACGTGGAAGGGAAGCAACACTATGTATGACATAAATACGGCTTCCTTTTGATGGTGGGGTTGCGATTTTGTTTGCTTTGTATGTTATTAACATTGATGAAATGTTTTTGCGATTTGTAGATCTAGAAAAGATCTTTGTTTATTTTACGAGTAGGTACCAATAGCGGTTTATATTTTCAGGTTACAATGATTGGCTATACCTTTCTACCGCTTATCAAGGCCCTTCTTTTCTTTCTTCTCAGATTTATTATTTTGTAATTATATGCTGTTTGCGACGAAACGAACCCGGAACCGGAAAGTAATTAAATGATCCAAAATGAGCAATATTAATTTAGTAATAATTTATCGATAATAAAATAATAGTGTAAACTGAAGTATCGATAAGTTAAGAAGCTTTCTGAATATATTGGCTTTTAATTGGTATGTTACACGATTGACGGATTGTTAATTAAATCAGTTTATTAATTAATATTAATTGATTTCCCACGCAACAATATTGATAACTGTCATTTGCACGCCCTTTTAATTAAATATTACAAAAGCGGTAATATTAGAAAATTAGTTTTGTTTACTTTTTTTTTGAAATGTCAGTCAAAAAACTTCATCAGCTAATCCCGGTCTACCTACCGACCTACGAACTCCTTTCTCAGTTAGAAGAACACCTTCAACCGACGATCATGAATGTATGTAGAGAGAAAAGCCTTAAAGAGTGGTAGGCAGACTGATGGCTAACCCTGATGGCAGAACTACCACTTTAGAATATACCATCCGTGAAGTGATATCTGTCGCGTTTCGGGATCAGTTTGGAAGTAACCAGGTATAGCGATAAAAGTGTGCACTGTAAATCCGAATGGTGCACATTCGTCTTTTCAGGACGGCATAGCGGTAGCGACTGCTGTCTGTAATAATTTATCTGCAGTAGCAGTTGTTTCCGTTCGTGGACCGTACTCTAGCTTAACGTCAGGCGGAATGTTGTCATATGTCGAGCCACAAAAAAACAAGAAGCGCCTATAAATCCTACAACAAAAATTCGTTCCTCATTTTACCGTTACTTTTTTTCTTACTAATATTATTGTTCAGGTACTTAGATAGCAGTAAAGCCATGTGTTACACATACAAATCTTGTTAACACAGAATTAAGTTGATTACGGCGTGTGCAAAACACACCAAGTACACTCAAACTAAAATTAATCTACCAACGTACAATCAGGAGCAAAAGTAAATGTAAAGGCTTTTTTTAAAGAAAATCGGAAATACTCTCAACACAAGTTCGGGGACAGGGAAGAGATGAGGGGGGAGTTTGATTGAAGATCCAAAGAGGGGAGAGGAGCATATTATCACGTAACAAATTGGTTTCTGCTACCTTTGTTCGACCTGAGCTCGAGCCCTTTATACCATAGATTTAGATAGCGTCAGCATAAATGAAGAGATTCGTTCGATGGTTTACCTGCAACAAAATTTATACATTGTTAAAAGCCGGAATTATATCTTAATTAATTTCTATATTAATTTACTTTTTTCATTAACAAACATTGTACGACAAATTTCTTCGCAGTAAGCTTGCTCGATGCTTTTTTTATTGTATTTCTTTATTGTAGCTCATCACATGCAAACACTCGGGAACAACTGCTACCACAGAGAAATTTCAGCAGGCAGCAGTCGCCTCCGCTATGTCGACTTGAAGAAATGAATATACACCATTTAGATTGAGTGCGCATTCATCTTTCGCTACATTCGGCTACATTAACTGAATAATGAGAAACTTTAGGTGGGCGTAAATATTTTCATAAATTTTAGAAATCCTTGCTCATCAGGGTATCGAAACTTCTCGCCTCAATAATTATTATTTATATACTTATTACATTTTATAGTAGTACTAGCTGACCCGGCAAACTTCGTACCGCCTCAGAATCAATAAATAAAAAAGCATTTCTGAACGACTTTTAAATTTAATTGATTTCTAAACGATGGGACGAACATCAAATGTTTGACATTTAAAACCAAAGGAATAGTTTCTAAGGGAAAGAGAAATTGTTGTTTTTACTATATTCCAAGCATTTTTTTCATATTTACTCACTGTTTAAACCTTCCCTGGACTTCCACAAATAATTCAAAACAAAAATTAGCCAAATCAGTCCAGCCGTTCTCGAGTTTTAGCGAGACTAACGAACAGCAATTGATTTTTATTATATAGATTTGTTTATTGTGTATGTATAAATTGTATATTTTATTTATGTATTTATTATATTCATATAATCCCCCCTTACCGCTTCTCACTTACCCAAAGGTCGACTAGTAGATTAAGCCTCACTTTAGGTGTTTCTCGGCTTTAAGTCCACCTTTTGTCAATTGGTCAATAAAGTATAGATATAAAAAAATCACATTCTTGGGCCGGCATAGTGACGGCGACTGGAGCATAGTGTACTTACCATCAGGCCAGTCGAGGTCACATGTCGCGTCAACATGTTTTATATTTTATTCGTGTCGAGAAAACCTTAGTGAGTTTACGGCGATCTCTCTTTTTTTTTCATTTGTATCTGACATCTACAAGGGTACATATTTAGCGTTAATTATTTAAATACTCATATTGTTGTAAATTAATAAGTATGAAATAAAATACTTTTCTATTAATAATTAAGGCTTGAGATGGCGCCACGCGATTTTGTAACACGCTATCAAAATAACAATTTAAACAAACCCAACTTCCGTTCCTTGCTGGCTAATTAACCTCAAAACAGAAAAGAAACATATTGGTGTAAAATTAATATCTTGTATTGAAATCTTATGTTTTCCATGACATTTATTGTGACCCCCAGCTGCGCGGGTTAGCTCTAGGGTTATAAACAGCGGGTCGTCTTATTATTTTAATGTCTAACTAGTAATGTATTATGTTTTATTGTTTATACAATATTTACGTAATGACATGGAATATCACCATTCTTTACAGAGGCGGGGTCCGTAGTGCCGATAATCGTAGAGGTCACCAAGTAATTTTGGTGTCCAGAAGAAAAATTATCGCAATTTGAATTGCATTATTTCGCAAACTTTTGGTGGTTTAATTTTTTAACTTCTTATAGATAAATATCTGCGGGTCTATCCATTGCCAATCCTTGCATTAGTGTAAAAAGAAAATTATACAGCGTGGCCTAGCGGTTGAAGGCGCAGACTCAAACTCAGACCCGTGTTCAAATCTCGCAAAATTCTGACTATGATAGAGTATGGATGTTAATTACACTTATGGCAAGGTATACAAGAGCAGAACTCAGCTCTTGTATACGTGTTAATTTTTTTCTATTAAATTTTCATCATAATTTAATATGACAAAATAATAATAACTGATAATTTACCTATCCTTGTAGACTCTATTTTAAGTTCAGTCTCGGACATTCTTAGCTTAAAGCAAAATATCAGAAGAATCTCGACACTTAAAAACCCCTTAAAGACTTACTATTTTATTTTTATATGTTTTATTTAGCAATTTATTTATATTTTATATGTCGCTTTCGACCGAAATCAAAGAACCAGTCTTGGCGGACCTAATTTTGTATATCCAAGTATTTACATATATTATTTTGTTTTCACCCACATTCAAGTAAATAAACACAAAAATATGTTTTCGCCAGCACCCCGGGAAAGGCAATGAAACAGAAACATAATTAGATTTAATACATCCAAAATGTTCATTCATTACTATATAATTTAATCACGTATTTACATATTAAAGTGAGAATTAAATCTAAAGTAGGTTTTATATAATTTACAACATCTTAAGTCGGGTTTTCACTTGTTTTAATTAATACAAGCATACCTAGCAGCACGGCATGTGACTATACTCCGTCTGCTTATGTTTGAAGGCGATCTATGAGCAGAAACAAGTCCCACCATAGATTATATGATATAGGACATAAAAAAGCAAAGCAGCAGATATGTCTGCCATCCTGGGGTAGTACCCGTGAAGTGACCCAGTTCCAGGATCAGTTTGACTTTCCCGGTAAAACGAAAGGCCCACGGCATGTGACTATACTCCGTCTGCTTATGTTTGAAGGCGATCTATGAGCAGAAACAAGTCCCACCACAGATTATATGATATAGAGCATAAAAAACCAAAGCAGCAGATGTGTCTGCCATCCTGGGGTTGTACCCGTAAAGTGACCCAGTTCCAGGATCAGTTTGAAAGTAGCCAGGTAGAACGAAAGGCCTCCTCCTTGTTTCTATTGTTTCCTTTCATGGACCGCGCGCTAATGGAGGGAGAAGTTAACGGCAACGACCACGTTCTATCTATCATCTTTAATTTTTTTAAAGTAAGCGAATTAGAATTGATTTAACAAGCGCACCAATTCATTACAGAGTAGAGTAAAATAAGTGTGAACCCGACATAAGTCTCAGAAGGCAATTAGTTTATATACGCGTCTGAAATCATTGGATCGTATGCGTAACACCCCCTTAGTTCTACCGGATCAAAGTGAATGAGTGGGTGAATGAGTGACCGCTGAACGAGTGAACGATTCCGTCCGGTTCGTTGCGGGGGGATGACCGGACATGAGCTTTGTTAGATAAACGAGCGTGAAGAGGGAAATATACAGTTTATGTTAATTTTAAAAGGTACATTGTTCTGTCAGCTCGCCTGTATAAAGGGTGTTTTTCGGGAGAAATTATTAAAATTTTCTCATGTGTAAAAAATTATTTTCTAAGCCGATTTTCTTTTTATAAACATTTTGAATAACACCTACTTGTTTACAAATATAGACGTTTATTGTTAGGCGTGTTTTTGAAAGTCTAGTTTATTAATTTCTTTGACCTCGCGCGACAGTTCAATGACATTTACCAAAGGAATACAACCTAAATGAATTTCAACCTTTGTCTGCACGTTATACAGGGTGAATTTTTCAAGTGGGCTTTCATGGCCAAATCCTAAACTATAAGAGATATCGAAAAATGCTGAAAGGAGTCTCGATGCCGATTTTGATGAAAACTAAAACTGCTTTATTAGATTTTTGATAAATCCATTTTCCCGGCCAGGAATCGAACCTGTTGATTTTGAAAAAAAATAAACACACTGTATTATTGCACCATCCGATAGTGTTCCTGATAAGGATCAAATTCTGGGAAGTAATGATATACGGCAAACCAAAGAAAAGTGTTGATTTTTAACAAATTGTCTCTTATTTCCATGTATTTATTTACATTACCGGTACATTGACAACATTTCTTATAATTATTTATGATGATTGAAAATCATAATATTAATATTTAAAATCTCGCGCTCTTCGAGGTTAAATGAAAGGAAAGTCTTGATTTTTAGCAAAATATTTTTTTTTTAACATTAAGTAATTAAATAAAATTAAATAAGTAAAGTAAATAATAAAATACAGAACTTCCAATACGGGTGGTCGCCGCGGAAGTTTATGACCAAAACCCTCCATCGAAGAGAAACACATTGACACGAAACATAAAGACGATAAAAGACAAATATTATATATGTACATATAATATAAGGTCTCTGGTGGCCGAATCCAGAGTTACAGAATTGGAACGAGCCATTCAAAAAATAAAATGGGATATAATTGGGCTATCAGAAATAAAAAAAGCAGGTATTCACATAATAGAAAATGACAAATATATATTCATGTACAGAGGAGATAAAAAGGGAAGGAACGGAGTAGGTTTTCTAGTTAAAATCATCCATAAGCAAAATATAGTCGATTTTTATAATTCATCAGACAGAGCGGCCAGGTTAGATATAATAATAGATCAAAAGTTATACAACATCATCCAAGTTTATGCCCCAACGGAAAACGCCTCTGACAACGAAATACATAGCTTCTATGAAAATATTGAATCCTTACTACGAGGCTGTGGTAAAAACATCATAATCATGGGCGACTTTAATGCAAAAATTGGGGATTGCCACCAGGAAGGAAAGCTGATCGCCGGACCGTTCTGCTACGGTAATAGAAATAATAGGGGGAAACTATTGATTGATTTCTGTCTACAAAACAAACTTAAAATTACGAATACTTTCTTCAAAAAACCAGTTTCCCTAAAATGGACATGGCACTCACCGGACTTAAAGTACAAAAACGAGATCGACTATATACTTATAAATAACATGCGCGGAGTAGAGAACATGGAGATAATCAACACAGACTTTCCAACTGATCACAGAATGTTGCGTTTAACTCTAAATATTACTAAAAGCAAGTCAAAGAGACCATTTTGCAAGAGCAGCTGTTCTGAGCTCAACCCCCTCGCGCAAGAATCCCTAAGAAACATATGCAAAGACCAGCTCAAGACCTTAGAAATTAACGATATACAATCGACATACCAGCAAATTATAGAAATTATAGAATCCGCTACAAAGAAACTTCCGCAAATAAAATCGAGTCAAGGAAACAATAGATACATAATAACATCTGACATCACTACTTTGATAGAAGAAAGAAGACAATTAAAGAGAAAACAAAACAGAACAGTATTAGAACGAAAGAGACTAAAGAAATTGCACAGAAAAATAAAAAAGAAAATTCAAGCTAGCAAATACACCCACAAAATGAAAATACTAACAGAAGAAATAAAAAAACACAGATCCTTTAAGAGAGCAAAAATGAAAATAGACAACAACAAAAACTGGATTTTAAGCTTGACTGACAAAAATGGAAAAAATTCAACAAATAGAAACGGGATTTTAGAAACAGCTACAGAATTTTACAAAAACATTTACAACAAGCCTACATCTAATAACTTATTTTCTATTCCCGATTCCCAAAGCGACACGCCATTGTTCATACCAAGAGAAATAGAGCATTCGATTAACAATCTTAAAACCAATAAAAGTGCAGGTGAAGATGGCATCCCTAATGAACTAATTAAAGCCCTAGTAGAACCATTGACTCCCGTGCTAACTAAATTCTTCAATGCTATATTCATATCCGAACAAATCCCTAACGAATGGAAGAGGTCTCTTATTATCTTAATATATAAAAAAGGCGATCCTAAAGATATAAACAACTACAGACCGATTAGCTTACTATCTTCATTTTACAAACTTTTTTCGGCAGTACTGCTACGGAGAATTACAAAGGAAATTGATAATAACCTCACTAAAGAACAGGCAGGCTTCCGAAGCAGGTTTTCGACGATAGACCATATATTTACACTAACACAACTAATAGAGAAGCACAAAGAATACAATAAAACTCTGTATATCGCCTTCATAGACTACGCCAAAGCATTCGATTCTATTACACATGTCGAATTATGGAAATGCTTATATGAACAAGGCCTCGATCCAAAATACATCAAACTCTTAAAATTAATATACGAAAATTGTACGGCTACGATTAAAACAGAAAGGCAAGGAGTGCCATTCCCGGTAAAAAGTGGTGTGAGACAAGGTGACCCAATTTCTCCAAAACTATTTATTGCACTTTTGGAAGGTATATTTCGAAAACTCAACTGGGAAACTTACGGAATAAATATTAATGGAGAACTTCTCACACATCTTAAGTTTGCAGACGACATAGTGTTGGTAAGCCAAAGCGCAGATGAGCTTCAAACTCTTATAACGGACCTAAACAGAGAAAGCGCGCTGTATGGCCTGCATATGAACTTAACAAAAACTAAAATAATGACAAACTCAACCTGTACTTCTATATATATAAACAACACATCAATAGAATATGTAAAAAAATATATATATTTGGGCCAATTAATATCATTTGAAGATTCTACTGATAAAGAAGTAGACAGAAGAATAGCACAAGGCTGGAGTAAATACTGGTCGATGTCGGACATATTTAAATCAAAAGCACCACTGAAAATGAAGAAGATACTTAGCGATTCCGTCATACTGCCTACCCTGCTTTACGGTTGTCAATGTTGGTCCCTAACAAAGGAAGTAGTTAACCGCATTGCAGTCTTCCAGAGAGCAACCGAAAGGAGTATGTTAAGTCTTAAAATCTCAGATCGAGTGAGAAATGAGGTAATCAGAGAACGCACAAAAGTTCTAGACTCGCTAGAAATGCTATGCAAACTTAAATGGAAATGGGCTGGGCATGTTGCTAGAGATAGTGATGACAGATGGACCAATAGAATAATAAACTGGTACCCAAAAGACGCATCAAGAACTCGCGGACGGCCAAGGAAACGCTGGGTAGACGACATAGTCTCTTTTGCTGGTACCCAGTGGACAAGACTCGCTCAGAACAGAGACGTCTGGAGATCGATGGAGGAGGCCTACACCCGTCACTGGGTGTCCCAACTTAGACATTAATTTTTCTTTATTGACATAACTTTTTAATTTTAATTTAATTTTTTGGGAAATAAATAGGCTTATTATTATTATTATTATTATTAATTAAATCTTAATTAATCAATTGTTCAAAATGATAGCCATTATTTTCAATACATAGCTGAACTCGATGCCTCAAGGAGTGTACTGCATTCCACATCACAAGGTTATTGATTCCGTTCAGAATATTCCCTAACGCTAGTTTTAAGTCATTTTCATTGTACGTACATTTGTAAATTTCGTTTTTGACATGCCCCCCGAGAAAATAATCTAAAGGTGTTAGATCTGGCGATCTAGCCGGCCACGGCACAGGACCTTAAAAATTAATTTATTGTTTTTCCTACATTTTAATTTTTTTTTTTAAATCATAGCTTTTAACCTCGAAGAGCGCGAGATTTTAAATCAAAACATAATAAATGTAGTAGGTAATGTATAAATACATGGAAATAAGAGACAATTTGTTAAAAATCAACACTTTTCTTTGGTTTGCCGTATATCATTACTTCCCAGAATTTGATCCTTATCAGGAACACTATCAGATGGTGCAATAATACAGCGTGTTTTTTTCTTCAAAATCAACAGGTTCGATTCCTGGCCGAGAAAATGGATTTATCAAAAATCTAATAATGCAGTTTTAGTTTTCATCAAAATCGGCATCGAGACTCCTTTCAGCATTTTTCGATATCTCTTATAGTTTAGGATTTGCCCATGAAAGCCCACTTGAAAAATTCACCCTGTATATCTTAAAACTTCTTTTTTATAGTAGCTCGACATGTAACCGCACTCCACACATACAAAGCTTCGAATAACAGCCAACTAGTAATTAATATAATAAAAACTTAAATAATAACTTAACTAAGAGAACAAAGGAACGTAAATTTTAGTGGTAGAGCAATTATTTTACAGAATTATGAGTAGAGGTGTACAAACAATTTATGTAATATCTAATAGGCTATATTCCTTATCAGACTTACCGATTTTGAAAGTACAGTGCGTGTGCAAAACATTAAACATTCTATTTTTGCTGAGAAATCTATTTCACACATCGGCATGGGAAGACAAAAATAGTTTGCTTAAGAGTGTAATCTCGATGATGAATACTCGTCTCCTCAAACCGACATAGCGGAGGCGACTGCTGCCTGTAAAGGTTTCTCCATAGTAGCAGTTTTCTCTCATGGGCCGCACTCTAGGCCTAACTATACCCAGATATTTTCTTTCAAATATTTTATTCGTAAAGCAAAGTGCCTATTCTTTTTTTTTAAGTCGGCATAGCGGAGGCGAATGCAGATTTTTATCTAATTTATTTGTGGTAGCAGGATGTCATAAAAAAAACAGAAGTTTCATACAAAGTTTCCCTAAGACTGCACTATGGTCTAGCAAATAATATTAAACAACATAAAACGTGCCGCCCAAAGCAATACAATTATCTATTATAACGTAATGCATTTAAAATATGTAACACCAATTTACGGCATACCGTACAGTCGTACTTAACAATTTACATTCGTCCGAATACCAACATTAAAACTGTAGACTCTATTCAAATTCCAATACGTTTTTAGACCCTAATACCTTGATGGATTTTGATGATATTCGGGTTGGTTGAACATATGACCTATATCTAAGTCTGAATGTTTTATTTTATTTTTTTAAATCATCATAGAAAAGAAAATATCACTACCTAAAGTTCATAAAGGAGAATACCCATTCGCCTAAGAGAAATGGGCCCACAATTTTTTTTCTTGTCTTTGTCGATGATTTTTAGTTCCTTAACTAATCAGTTTTAATTTTTTCACCCGGGTTATTGAGTAATTAGATGTTTTCTGATGCAATATTTGAGGTTATTTTAAATGCTTTAATAATTGAAGATATCTGTTTTTTATGTAATTAAACATTGTCTATTGATTGATAAATGGTAGATGTATTGATGTGATTAAAATTAATTAATAAAAAAATAAGATATTGTTTTGTTACCAAACTATTAGGTATCAAGTGGGCCCAAAAATGGGCATTCATCTTTTCATGAATCTTTAAATAATTCCCAATAAATATCTAGACACGAAATTAAAAAAGGGCATTTGAGCTTGGACATATAAAATCATACAAGTAACAACGGCATCTTGTTCAAAAGTGACCGTGATCTAGCGGAGAACGGACCTCATGATCGATGAAACTCGTGTTCAAACCTCGCTAAATTCGGACCAGATGCTAGCTCAGGACAGGCATAAAAAAATCTAGATCTAAAAGAATGCAGGATAACAGAGAACGAGCCTAATTCCACGAGATACACAAATCACGCGTTCCCCGCACATTGAATTAATTTAACGCTTGAGGTGGACAAAATTATTAGACATAAATTATGATTATAAAATACTGTACCGGTCGAGTAGCTTTGTACGCCATTAAAAAACAACACAATGGGTAATAAATACTTTATAAGTAATAATAGTGAAAAATTTTTCGTTACAACATAACTCGTAATGTTTCCGGGTGTTACTCAAATCAATCGACGATATTTAACAGTAGCGGAATAAAGATCAATTTAGCGTGTTTATTTTTTTGTATAGCGACTAGTGTTGTTTTAATTTATTGAACTCGCATTTATGTAGAATAATTGTTTGGTTTATGTTATGTTTAATATCTCAATTGATGGTTTAAAACTATGATTTCAAAACTGGTCTACATCGAGCCCCGGGGGTCTATGTCTGCGAATAAGGGAAGAATTATTAGCAGACTAATTAGTATTTCAATAGCCCAATCTGTTCTATTCTGGGTTAGTTTAGTACCACCACTGACATGACCTGCAGAACTTAATTTGTCGCCACAGAACTTAATTTGCAACAAAAAAAACATGGCAAGTGGTCTATGAAACAAAAAACTTTGCGGACGTCTAAAGACAAAATAACTATATTAAATAAGATGCTAATAATATTAACAAAATGTATGTGGACCTCGTCATTCTCTGCCTATTGACACATCTCTGTGGTAGTAGTGGTTTCCTCTCATAAACAATAATTCTATCTTAATATAGGTATGTTATACATGTAATAAACACAAAATAATTAGTGTATGTATATTATTTATATTATCATTAGTGTGTGTATGTGTGTGTGAGTGTAACTATCTATGTGGGTATCTATCTGTGTTTGTGTAATTGGTATTTCTAGGGTTATATATTATATATTAATCGTTTTACTACCCGTGGCTCTTACTACGTTTCCGCTTCCCGAAGGCCAGCTGGAAGAAAATGCCTTACGGCATTAAGCTCACCTTTTGTATAACAATAAAGTTTTTAAATTAAAAAATTAAATTAAAAAATATATGTATACAGAAAAAAACCGTTCAATTACCTACGATCCAACCGCGTAAATAACCTATAAAACACGCATCAAAATCGCGATAACATGTTCATTTTAATTAGAGAGAAAAGGTTCAATTTAAACTCATTTAAAACAACTTGCAAGAGCTCACTATAATTAAACGTGATGCCATTAAATCCTTTTCGATTTATATCATAAAAACGCATCAGAATTCATATCTTTTGACAGACTACCACCGTGTAGATAGATCCACTGCATATTAAGTTAATTATATTACATCTAGGGTTGCCACATTTCTTACGAACCCAATAATAATTGAGGTTAACAATCTATACGAGTAGTATGTATTTATGTAATATATATGTATGTATTTATAATGTGTATATGTATGTATTTTATTGTATTGTATAGTATGTTACTATTATATTATTATTTATATCTTTATTATAACTAATTTTAGATTATTTAATATTAGGTACTTCTTGACTGCATTACCCGCTTTTCTCTTTTCCTTACAATTTATTTAATATCAATTGGTTGTCTGGAAGAAATTGCTTTTAGTGATAAGACCGCCAATTGCAGTAACTTATTTATGATTTTGTATTTCTTTAACTGTGTTATATGCAATAAAGAAATTATTATTATTATGTAAAGAGACAACGTGAATTTCCTTTAACCATGTGTTCCACTACCAATACTGAAACTTCTAGCGTTTTTTTTTTTACTATTGTAGCTCGGCATGTGACAACACTCCGCCTGATGTAAAGCTAGAGTGAATGGAAACGACTGCTACTACAGAGAAATCTCTACGGGCAACAGTCGCCTCCACTATGCCGGCTTGAGGAGACGACCATGTACCATCTTAGATTGACAGTGCACATTCCTCTCGTTATACCTGGCTACTTTCAAACTATTCCCGAAACGCGACAAAGTCACTTCACGGGTGTTACATTCGAAAGTGGTGGTAGTACCCCAGGACGGCAGACTGGGCTAATAACCATCATCAGTCTGCCTACCACTCTTTAATAGTGCCTATAGGCACTGAGGGACCAAAGTACATATAACATAGTTATAGAATTAGCGAGGTTCGAACACGGGTCTCATCGATCGTGAGTTCACGCGTCTTACCGCTAGACCACGGCCGCTCGTTTTCTTTTTTATTAGCTTTTTAAAGATGTCGCGTTTCGGGAATAGTTTGCAAGTAGCCAGGTGTAACGAGAGGAGTTTGCACTGACAATCTAGTAAGTACAAGCCGGCATAGTGGAGGCGACTGCTGCCCGCACAAGTTTATCTGTAGTAAGTAGCAGTTGTTTGCAGAGTAACAATAAAAAAAAAACAAACAAACCAACCCGCTACACTCCGCTTGATGTAAAGTTAAGAGTGTGGTCCTTGGACGGAAACAACTGCTACTATAGATATTTATACAGGCAGCAGTCGCCTCTGCTATGCCGGCTTGAAGAGACAAAATTGCACCATCCAAATTGTAAATGCTCTCTCTCTCTCTGGCTACTTCCAAACTGTTTCCGAAACGCGAAAAGGTCACTTTACTCGGCTAATAAATAATCACGTGCATTTTTTTTTCATAATTTGATTCGCTCATAAATCTTTATTTTTGACAACCCTATACAACATTACATGACGGCAATTTCATAGATGTAAAACCGAGAATAGCTCCTTGATAGCGAGCCAAAGTGGGCGTGGCAATTGTTCTTACGTGGCCATTAACACATTCATTAACATGCATGTGGACTGGACTATCCATTGAGAAGAAATTAAAATGCAAACATTAAATTGATTGTGATAGAAATTACGTTTCTAGAGGATACCTTTCCCCCTTCTTATAACATGAGATCCTTCAAGCGCAGTGTGAAGAGGCATCTCATCAAGCCGCGACTGCTGTCTGCAGATCCCCTGGTCTGACAGCAGTCGCCTCCGTTCATGGATCGCACTCTGGCTGAATGCGGTCATATGACGTGCTAAAATAAAGCAAAAAAAAAGGATGCGGATTCTAATCTAATCGAGTGATAAGCACCAATGTATTTTTTAGTACCTAGGTAGCTCAGATGTCAAGTGAAAGTTGTATTCCCCGTTATATTCTTAAGACATTATTTTAAGGTGGATAGTTTCTTGTCGAAAATATCAATGTCATGTTCGCCGGTGTCTTACCACTGCCTGGGTTATAAAACGATGTGTTATTTTTGTACAAATGCAGACTAAAAATGGGTGGATAGCGGATTCTATGTCGACATTCGTCTCATCAAACGTCTGCCTGCTTGTTTCCGTTATATGGACCGCACTCTAACCTAACATCACTGTTCTTGATATGCCGAGCTACTATAAAAAAGGCTCTTTTACACGTGTGTGTCAATGGCTTAGCAGGTTGACCTATATTCTGGCTCGCGATCCGTGCGTTCTCTACATAGATCAAAGAGTGTTGGTTGGTTGGTCGTTAGCCAACGTAGGCTAACGTGTGAAAGCGACACAAAACTTCAGCTTAACCTCCTTAGAAAACACCAAATTAAAATAATTTTAAGTTAAAACAGCACCTAATTCGAGTTAGCGAATAAAAAATGTGCACTCCTTCACATGCGCTCACGTTTGTTCATAAAGTGGGTGGAATAGCGTTTGCTACCCTTTTCTCAGTGGCCCACTTCACTTAATTAAACGTCTAAAGTCTTTCTGAGACTTTTTAAAGAATTATTAAAGGTTTCTGGAAACTCTTACGTAGGTTTAGAAACACGTCCCCATACTTAAATACCATATAGCCGAAAATTATTATTAGTAATATTGTTATGTTTAAATACGTAGTTATGTTTAAATATATCAATAGTCTACGAGTATTGGATATATTAAGTGGTATGCAGACTGATGATGGTTATTAGGACGGCAGACTGTCTTGGGGTTGTACTACAATCACTTTATGCTGTCACGGCTTAAATGTAATGTGCTCAGACCTCAGTCCAGGACACACTAGACGGTGCAGTCCTGTCGGCTACAAACTCCATCTTGCCTGCGCAGTCCAGTTTACAGGTAACGGGTAATACTCCGTTTGATATGAAGTTAGAGTGCGGTCCACGAAAGAAGACAACTGCTACTACAGATAAATCTGAGGAGACGAGTATACGCCATCTAGATTGACAGTACACACTCTTCTCTCGTTATTTTACCTTCTAACTTACGTGATACAAAACTCAACAACAAAATCATCAATTAAAAATACACATGTACAACAATAATTGATAACATAAACACGAACACATTGTTACAAGACATGATACAACGATTCATGCGAACGCAAACCAAAAAATTCAATGACTCACTAAAAACATTATAGGTACTGTATACTATAAATAAAATAAAATTGCATTAAAGATAAACAATACTAACATTTTTTATACGTAGTTAACTTAACATATAGCTCGCTTTAGTGTTCATTAACTGCTAAGAAGTCCATGGGCGCAAAACAACTGCTACGACAGAGCAAGCAACAGCTACTACCGAGATTGACAGTGCACACTCCTCTACTACCTGGCTACTTTCAAACTGCTCCCGAAACGCGACAATATCACTTCACGGGCATTACAAAATGGTGGTACAACCCCTTGAATCCGTCTGCCTACCACTCTTTAATAGTGCCTATAGGCACTGAGCGATCAAGGTACATATAACAAAATGTAGGTACACTAAATTAAATATACATAATCAGATATTTAAAAAAGTTAAAGAAAACTAATAACAATTGTATACATCTTTAGAAAGCTGTTCTTGTATCGACTACAAGAAACATCTTGTTCGACAAATCGAAATGTTTTTTGTATTGTAACACGAGTTTTTGAACTTGATGGGCCGTAATAAAATGTTTTTTGACTGCCCCGATATCTACTTACTTACGTATCAGAAAAAGGAAAACTATACGAGGATGACGTACCTGATCGACCTTGAATATTTGACCCTTTGCACTTCTTTTTATTCTACCAAATAATCGAGACGAAATAGAACCGAGGCAAAATAAAAATGGATGAGATAACGTGTCTGCATGTTGTAATCAGAGAATGGCGTTTCAACAACCGACCCAATGATCTGAGGCCTAAATATGAGCTTACATTTACGCTCTCACAACGTAAAGTGATAATCCTCCACCAAGATCCGCTTAATTTGTTTTTTTTTTTAAATCTCCGTTACAGCGTAAATGCAAACTCAAACTTGGCCCTTCGAACAAGAGAGACATGTATAAAGCTATATGTATAATAATTATAATAAAAGAGAAGAGTTGTTGAACAAGAAGGTCAAATTAAAGAGGTCTAACAGGAACTAAGTATAAAATACTATATTATGTATATATACAGGTACGTTTTTGCGGTTACACTCGACAAACAATTTAATTCATGTTAACAATCGTGTCGAAGAAGCGTTGACCATACTTTTTTTTTAACCAATCAAATTACTTTTTTTCTTATAAATGAATTATTTATTCACCAATCAACGTCCCGTTTCTGGACGATCGAGGTGATTTTCTCCGTATTCAATGAAAATATTGTTAATAAAAAATTTTACACGAGTTAAGTAACTTTTCGAGTCAATGGCAGACTAAGGTTTCCTTGTAATTAAGGAAGGATTGAAATATCGACTCTAAAAGTCAAATATTTTTTAACTCGAGTAAGCGATAACATTTTATAATCGAACTAAGAGTCGGGCACATCACTATCTTGAATATAAACCAGCCATTCTTTGAACAAAGGACAATGGGTAATAATATATGATTATTATTTACAAGTAAGTGGTGACGTCCTTCTCTCCATAGTAAAGGATTCAGTGAAACGATAATGAAAATATTTTCTTAGTAAACTACACAGTGGTCGTAAATTACTTCTCATAAACAAAATTTTATTTTTATAGTATTTTTAATTAACAATTTGTTTATTGTAGTTCGCACACAACGTCACCACAACAGCACATTTATAAAAATAAAGTATATATTCATCCTTAAGTGTATTTTAAATTATGGAAATAAACCCCTAAGAAAAAACCTTTTCACCTTTGTGCCAAGTAAATTAGGTTTCTTCAATAAAACTTTGCTTCCAGACATTTTTATCTAATGGATTCCTCGGGTTGATTTAGATAATAAAAAAACCCACAATGCAAAAAGAAAAATTATCAACGTATCAGAAATAGAAATGCATTATCATATATTTTAATCCGCACTCCACGGTTCTTTAAAGTTCTTAATTCTATAAATATAAACTGTTTTACAACATACAATATTTTGGAAGTAGTCAAGTATAACGAGCCAATTGTACACACGAGCAAACGTGCACATTCGTCTCCTTAAGCCGGCATAGTAGAGTCGACTGCTACCTGCAGAAATTTATCTATGATAACAGTTGTTTCTGTCATGAACCGCGCTCTAGCGTTGCATCAGACGGAGTGTTATTTAAAAAATATGTTTTTATTTCAAATAAGGACATAACGTAATGAGATTAAAACATAGTGATGTCACTGCACTGGTAATTCGATTAAAGTAATAAGAATTACAACACACGTTGCGAAACGTGTAATAGTGATGCGAATTGTGCGTAATTTTCCCGCGTAGTGGTAAAGCGGTAAGCTAATGACGGGACTGTCACCGTCTATTTGCATCACCGCTAATTTGGTGGTTATACGTAATTATAGTGGAAGAAGTGTCTTGCAAGATTACAGATGCTTTCATTCGAGTTTATTTTTATTTATTTTTTTATTGTAGCTCGGCATATGACAACACTCTGCCTGATGTAAAGCTAGAGCGCGGTCCATCAATGGAAACAACTGCTACTACAGAGAAATCTCTACGGGCAGCAGTCGTCTCCACTATGCCGGCTTGAGAAGACGAGCCTGTACCATCTAGATTGACAGTGCACACTCCTCTCGTTATACATGGCTACTTTCAAACTATTCCCGAAACGCGACAAAGTCACTTCACGGGTGTTACATTCGAAAGTGGTGGTACTGCCCCAGGATGGCAGACTGGGCTAATAACTATTATCAGTCTGCCTACCACTCTTTAATAGTGCCTATAGGCACTGAGCGACCAAAGTACATATAACAAAGTTACATTGGTACTGGTCAGAATTAGCGAGGTTCGAACACGGGTCTCATCGATCGTGAGTTCACGCGTCTTACCGCTAGACCACGGCCGCTCTTAAAATTTTCTTTATTATTTTTAAAGTATTAAAAATGACATAATAACTCATGAACCGATTTTTTTTTTGCTGATGTTAAGCTAGAGTGCGGTCCAGGCCGGCCAGAGGAGTCGAATGTGCACCATCTAGGTTGACAGTGCATACCCCCTCGTTATAACTGGCTACATCCTAACTAATCCCGAAACGCGACTAGGTCACTTCAAGGAGTTACACTTGAAAGTAGTGTTACTGGACTAATGAGTTACATCAGTCTGCCTACCACTTTTGAAGCAGAAAAAAAGTTCGATATCTTTACTAACTTTTACAATATTACACAACACTAATTTGCAATATTATAACTCAAAGAATTTATAAATCTGATGTGAATGGATGCGTTAAACAAGGCAGACCCAGAAGCGTGTTTTTCGATCAAATCGGAGACATCCTTATGAAAGTTGGACTGTAAACGTCAGGCTTGTATGACGAGATTTGTGAATATGAAGGAAGCAAGGGATCTGTTGCCTCTGCCTATCCTTGTGGGAAATATGCGTGACAGTTGATGAAGACGATGATAATTCAAGGAAGTGATTCAGAGATCCTAACTCAGGATGTGGACTATTACGGACTTTTTTAATCAGGCGACAACGAGTCCTAAAAAAACAGTGTAACTGGTTATGTAAACATATGTTTAAAGATAGCTATTTAAAGTTATTCGTATTATTTGTTGTGATGAATCAATGTATGTTTTTATCTTACCACACGCCTTACTTAGTTCTATTGTTTTTCTATATTTGTAATATCGTACATCCTACGTCAAAACTGTTACAACTAAAAAATCGCGCCTTCAAGTTAATCTCATTCTCAGAAATTCTGATTCCAATACCTCTAATTATGTTATTACGTAAAAGATTCTAATAGAAACTTCATATTTTGTGTAATAATCGATTTTTTTTTAAACTAAAAAACCGTTTATTTTTTAGTGTGACACCCATGGTCTGATAATATTTTTTTTTAGCTAGGACGTTTGTTTTTTAAAACATTAGTCTTGTATCTACAATACGCAAGCAAAGAAACTATTTTATATATCAAATTGATATTAATACTATATCAAACTAAAATAAGTATATTTACCAATTAGAAACCCTATATTTATAAACTAAACTTTGCATTTACATTACATTTTTTGTACATGAGAACGGATTTCGTGTTTGGGTTAAAATATATATAATTTATGAAATAGCTTAGAAGGGTTGTACAAAAAAAAAGATAAAGAAATATCGATATTTTATGAGTTATTTTCAAAACAAAATTACTATTATTTAAAGTTTTAACGAAATTTAAATGTATATAATATTACGTATGTTTATAAACAGTGAAGATGATATTATTGAAAGAGAAAAATACTCCAATCGGAGTATTAAATAAACCTATCAGTTTGGTTGTAAACTTCCAATTTTGTTGAGTTGTGTAACAAAATACTTGACTATTGATTTTTAGTAAACATTCTAACCTTTAACACAACGAGATAAAGATCAAAATTAAGTGATTTTGAATAGGTAAGTATATCTAAAATAGTGTGAATCGTTTTGGTACACATTTTTTTACTCGCTCGCATCGGGTCGGCAGACTTGATCCATTGTTATTTGGTCCATAAGACTACCTGGGTCAAAGACATTTAATATGAGATACCTACTCGTTTATCAACCGTTCTCTAACTTTTCTTTTTGACTAAATTTTAAATAAAATCACTTTAAACTACGTGTTTACTACACACTATACTTATACATAGGTATATATGTCGCTTAGTATTATGAATGTATTTAAAGAGAGATGGATTGACATTCCGAATGTACCTTTAGCTAACAAAACAAACATAGCAAGTTCCCAATAAATACTCTTCATTATCCACATTTCTGTCAACAGCGAACGTTCTATCTCTCGGAATGTTTCTCAAAGGAGTAGCCCTACCGCTTCGGTACGCTTTGCTCGTCCAACCGGCTCCGTCCGTGGCAGTCGGGGCTCAGAAACCAGTCCGCCCCGGCCGGTCTCACAGACACAACTCCCAAATGTAACAAACGCCAGTTGACTGACACTTAAATGCCACTTACGCGTTGTTCCCTCAAAATTTTATTGGTAATAAGTAGCTTGTTGACGTTTTTTGTCCGTTCATCTGGTAGGCTCGACCCACTGTTACTAGAGATGACCTTTGCTGCGACGAAATAAAAGCTTTTATAGATAAAATGGACAGTGTCAACGTTCGTATTTAGATAGGTAGGTAAATATACGTCGTGTAGGCATTAGTGCCATTTACATTTTAGCACTGCATTTCCATATTGTATTTATGAGTATCCGATCATTTGAATACACAAAACCATTATCGCCGACTCAATTTAGAACGTATGTTTTCGAGATAAAGTGGTAAAGCGACGTATTTGGAATTTTCGAACAAGAAATATGCACATTTAGATAATGTTTAACAAGTTCTCGCCCGACACGGAGCACGATCGCACGACAAGCCCGGTGGGCGCTTATGACCGTCTCACATGAACGAAATTCCCAGTAAAATGGCTGGATGTTTTAGCTCTACGCTGTGCGGTAATTACAGATGTGCCATCGGGGTAAATAGCCGGCGCGTATTGGTGCACTCGGCTCTCACTCTTTAAAGAGTCTAAGACGCGCCCTTATAGCTGTCATTTGGGCTTTGAAAAACCGTTTATCGTCATAAATATTGGGTAAATTGCCGCAACATTTGCGGCGATTCCTTTATAAGATTATCGCCGCCTTCGCTGGATATTACATTTATGCTAATAACGGATACGTAGCAATTTATTCCGAGTAATTATAACGTGGAGGCGACGTGACGCCAACGGGTGACTGTCAATGACTACAATTATATCACAAATGTGTCGGGTTCATACATTGCCTTTTTCACTTATTTACATTTACAGAGTACATTCTTTTTTAAGAACAGCACTCTTACACTCACCCCACAGAAATCCCTAGTCTTTGTTGAAAGAAAAAAAAATACCTGCAACAAAAAACAAGATATATTAAAAAGTGTATTTTTAAAAAAAATATTACCTAGATCCTATTTTAAAAATTCTAACTGCATTAAACCACACAAAACTTTCAGCAAATAATAAAAATATGAGAAACGCAGGTTATTTCCGAAACCCATTCATCCAAAATATAGTGGTAAATATTTCATGATATATTCCCATCCGTGAGTAGCCGGAATACGTTGGAGATATGAGAAGGTAGCTCTCAACAAAGACCGGAGTCTCCCACGTATATACCATTTTCTTGAAAAATACTGAAAAGACGCCCCCGTAGGAAAATAGTAATTACAAGTTCGCCTTTCGAAGTGGTTCTATTGTATGTGCTTCACAATGAAGCTGAATCTTTTTTGTCGGCTTTATCGGCGGTTTGCACCACTGTGCTATTGCACGAAATACCTTATTTAAATGACAACTTAACGACGGATTTAAAATATTTGGGTAAATATCAACCTTTGAATTCACTCATGCTCGTAACTGGGCAGATATAATGAGAGAAATTCACATTGTCAACCGCCGGCATAGCGGAGGCGACTGCTGCCTGCAGACATTTATCTGTGATAACAGTTGTCTCCGCTAAAGGTTGTTGTAAAAATTTAATAGTAGTATATAAAAAACTATAACACAATATTTACTAAAAGTTTAATCAAAATTAGTTAAACATCATTAATCTAGTTAAATTATCTACATAATTTTAAACATAAACCACGTTTAAAACCATATTAATTAAATAAATTACATTATTAAATCCAATTAGTCCTCTAAAATAATTAGGTTCATCCCAATATCGATATATCTTTTTTATAGTAGCTCGGCATATGAGAACATTTAGGCTATCCATAGGTGAAAACAACTACTTCCACAGATCTCCGGGTAGCTTTCACCAGGAGACGAATGTGCCTCATCCATCGCTTTCCTCAAGCCGATCCCGAAAGCTGTGATCCTACTCTAGCATGTCAGACTTAGCTAGTAACCATCATCAGTCTGCCTACCACTCTTTTAATTGTTTCTGCAAGCTGAGCGACCAAAGTATATACGAGTACAACATAGTTACATGGTACCGGTCAGAAAATTTAGCGAGGTTCGAACAGCCGCTCAAATGTGTATAATATCGTGTAAAACTTGATATATATATATTCTTATTGAAGCAACTTCCTAAGATATTATTTCTTCACTTCAAACTTTCCAAACATTTTTTTTAAAAAGAAGATTATAACGTTCTCAAACTTTTGTTGAAAATCTTTTTCACCAAGAATATATCCGGGATCATTACAAGTTTGTCCCGCTTGCAATTCCCTCCATAATGGCGTAGACCCCTTTGTCCGGTTATCTTCAGTCAGCAAGCAGTTGGATTTTTGCTTTTATACTTACTCCTGAACACGTTTCCTATATTCAATAGATAAATTGAAAATCCTCTTTTAAATAGGAACAATTTTTTTTTATTGTAGCTCGGCATGTGACAACACTCCGCCTGATGTAAAGCTAGAGTGCGGTCGGTGAATGGAAACAACTGCTACTACAGATAAAACTGTGCGGGCAGCAGTCGCCTCCACTATGCCGGCTTGAGGAGCCGAGCATACCATCTAGATTAACAGTGCACACTCCTCTCGTTATACCTGGCTACTTTCAAACTATTCCTGCGACAAGGTATCTGTATAAAATATCTGTTTTACAAAAATATGTCTGAAAGAAACTATGTGCAATCAAAACGAGATTTTTTTAATTTAACGTTTTTTTATAGTAATATTAATTAGAAAATTTAAAAAGTTGTGTCTGATAATGGTTATTATTCCCATCTGCCGTCCCGAGGTGGTATCGTCACTTTTAAATTATGTAACATAATATTTGTGATGTGAATTTTGGGATAATTTTCAAAGTAGCAGGAGTGTGATAGCATAGCGAAGGTGACTGTTGTCCGCAGACATTTCTCTGTGATAGCAGTGGCTCCCATCGTGTAGAGCTAGTACTAGTACATAAAGGAAAACAAACTCAAGTAGGATTTATAAAATATTTTAATTAGATTTTTAGAATTAAAATAAATAAACCATTTTAATACTTAAAGCAGGTAACCGATTATTAGGTCGAAGGTTTTCTTGAAGCTCTTAGAACTCAAGTTAAAGCAAAGTTGAGAGTGCTTTACGGTAAATTTATTTTGAAAGTTGTTGCGGTTAGTACAAAGGGAATGATTAAACGCGAAGTTTGGTTAATAAAGACCCCGGTGAAGTTGGACCGCTTGTGTCCGTGTATGAAGGTAACAGTCGAAGAGATCCTTTTTTTAAATAAAAAAAAGTTCGATTTTTAAATTCACTATTTTTTTTTTTTGTTTTTTAGATAAACAGTTAACTCTTAACTCTATCTTAGGGTGGCAGTTTGAAAGTAGCCAGCACATTCGTCTCATCAAGCCGGCATAGCGGAGACGACTGCTGCCTGTAGAAATTTATCTGCGGTTGCATTTGTTTACACTGCAATGCATGGCACGCTTCACACCAGTCGAGCTACAAAAAAACGCCTACCTCACAAGTGCCAAATTAACTTCTGTGTAGTAAAAATAAAACGTAATTAAAAAAATACTACACAAACCTAGATAACACTAATACAAATAGATAAGTACACATAATATCTTCAGTTATGAATCCATAGAGACTGGACAGCAAAGTCGGTAACAATGGAAGTCATTTTGTCCACTGTGGAGGCATAGTTAGTACCACTGTGCGCACTTCGCTCACGATAACGTTCAAAGGCGATCGTTATTAAATGTTACAGTGGAACTGCGTAACTACCTTCCTTTTTATTGACAATCGGGTTTTATTTGACAGAAGTGGGTTAAATTTTTTTACAACAGAACCCGTTCTTGGATTAAGTTCAAATGGTACATTAATTACTAATTAGATACATTTTTTTACATATAAACAAAATAAATGTCAGATGTCAAAATTAATTTTAGGAGTTTTGGCGGCCATCTGGAGACTGGGAGGAGGTTATGTCTTGAATTATTTTCCTAACTTGTGTTCCTTCGAGTGGTAATGTGTAATAATGGTGGGTTATTAACTATTAAGTGTTCGTGAACGTGCGTGAGTGTGGGCAAACAATTCAAAGACACTTGTTTTCATTTTCCCTCCAAAACTCTGTAAGCTATTTTTGACTTGACTGGGACTTTTTAGCGTGATGAATGAATGATCCGTGATGCACATATTAACTTTGATACTGGCAAATTTGTTATAATGCCAGACAAAACTAAAATAAAAAAAGTTAATTTTAGAAAATTCGGAGTTTTTATAGTTTGAAAATACGTCATAATTAAGTAAATAAACTAAATTAAATTGAAGTAAATACTATAAAAAAATTATATTATAATATATTTTACAAAATCAACTCATGAATGAAACTGCGAAACTGTAGCACAACGCGACCAAATAAAAAAACCGTTAAAATTAATACTCCAATCTATAAAGACAGAGTACTTCCAAAATTGCTCGATCAACACTTTATATATTAAACGTCCAAAACAAAGAGGCCACTGAAATTAATGCATGGGCTTTGATAGAACGTTCTTCTCAAAGTGATAGAGTAACGCATTACGCTAACGATTACTGCTAAAACATTAATTTCGATCAGTAACAGGGCACTTCAATAAATTATTCGCTTTAAGAGGCTGGAACGAAATTTACATCTCCTTATCTTTTAGGGGGAAGTTTTTGGGAATATTATGACGTGTTCACATCATTGTTAAGCACCTGTAACACAAAACTGTTACGATCTTATCAGATCTAACAAAAATTCTAGTCACTAATTCAATCCTTTCTTAATTTTAATACAGTCTGCAATATTTAACTCACTCTTAGGATATTTAAAGACACGTATGTGTTTCTTTAAGTGCCTAAAATCGTTTTAGATTACTTTTTTTTTTTATTATTGTAGCTCGACATGTGACAACACTCCGCCTGATGTAAACCTAGAGTGCGGTCCATGAATGGAAACAACTGCTACCACAGAGAATCTCTACGGGCTGCAATCGCCTCCACTATGCCGGCTTGAGGAGACGAGCATGTACCATCTTAGATTGACAGTGCACACTCCTCTCTTATACCTGACTACTTTCAAACTATTCCCGAAACGCGACATTGTCACTTCACGGGTGTTACATTTGAAAGTGGTGGTACTGCCCCAGGACGACAGACTGGACAAATAACCATCATCAGTCTGCCTACCACTCTTCAATAGTGCCTATAGGCACTGAGCAACCAAAGTACATATAACAAAGTTACATTGGTACCGGTCTTTAGCGAGGTTCGAACACGGGTCTCATCGATCGTGAGTTCACGCGTCTTACCGCTAGACCACGGCCGCTCTGAAAACGCACTTTAATTCTACCTTTTATTTTACCACTAACGTGCTATCAGAAAGACGACCATAGTTACCCACCTCCTACCAGAATTGAGTTAAGAGTTCTTATTCAGCAAACACTCGACATGACGAAAAAATAATCCACAATATTTAATGTTCAAATAAGATCTTGTCAAAATATAATCGAAAAAAAAACGTAGATTTTATTTTAAGTAAATTATAATAAAAATTATGCCTATTATTATAACAGCATTATAGGCAATTTATACACCGACATATTATTTAATAGGTTCAGTTCTCACAAAACGTTCGTCATGTAACAAACTAGTTAATCTGTAAACGTCCTATACGCACCTTTATGATAGATACTTAAATACTTGCTAGTTGGTGAGGGGTAGATGATACAACACCTGGGTTTTTTGATGACTGGAGGGGATCGAGTGACTATTATGTAAATAGCATTTTATAGGGGAAAATTTATACAAGCAAGAAATTGCTATTTTCAATAAAAAAATATCAGGATCACAACTAAAACTAACTACATTTTATTTCTAGGAAGTTTTAATGAGGTTACCAGTTAGTAAGGTAAGAACAATGATATAATGGTATACTTACGTTCTATATTTTATTTATTCTAATAATAATAATTTGACAAAGAATACAACAAGAAAGCAAAAACAGAGTACCTATAATAGAGGATAGTTACCCCAGTCTGCCATCTCCAAAACAATACCGCCACTTTCAAGTGTAATACTGAAGTGACCTAGTACATCAGTAATAGAGTAACAGTTACTATAAAAAAGAAATCCGATTGAATATTTTTTTATTCGGATGCCATCACTCTGCCTAACATCTGATGTAAAGATAGAGTGCGGTCCATGAAAGAAAACAACTGCGAATACAGGTACATTTTTACGGGCAACAGTCGCCTTCGCTTTGCCGGCTTTAGGCGACGAGTGTGCACCATCCAGATAGGCTAATGCACACTGAGCTAATAACCATCATCACCCTATGACTTACCACTCTTTAATAGTGCCTATAGGCATTAAGCGAAGTTCGAACACGGATCTCTTCGCTCCAAAATCAAGCCGCGTAACGGTCCAGTCCGCTAACCACTCCGCCACACATAGACCGTCAATCATACCGCTCATTTGAACCTGTGCCTGCTCATAATACCCATCACAATTGTAGTAATGAAGCTATAGGTAAGCAACAACACGGTCGCTCGTGTCACAGAATCATAATAACGTAATCTACATGGTAAAGTCGCTTGTTGACGAATAGCACTCAGTCTACCGCAGACAAGATTCATCGATCAGGAGTGAAGTGTCTTTATCCTGATTACTTATCACATAAAAGCCTCATGGCGAAATATTTTATGAGTTTCTGTTAAAGTATGTTATTTTTTAGATTGTTCAGATATACGTGTTCTCCCACTCCTTTAAACTTGGATCCTTCAAGCGGAGTGTAAAAAAACTCCTCTGGCCGGTATAGTGATAGCGACTGGTTCGCCAGCCGTAGGCGTTCAAGGACCTCCACTGTTTTACCATTAGGCCAGTCGGTACGTTAAACCTTACTTGAATACAATAACCCGTAAAAACAGTTTAAGGAGTAGTCAGGCAGAGGGCTATGTACTGGATGGCGTACATTCGTCAGCTCGAGCCAGTATAGCGGAAGCAACTATTGTCTGCAGATATTTTCTAACATTTACATGCGACGGAATGTTGTCATATTGAAAAAAAAAAAACTACTATATGAAAAAAAGGTTTTTCAGTATGACAAAAATCTTAGAATAATTTCCTTGTAAAACATGACCGCACTCTACCCGATGTTGAGCTAGAAATTCTAGCCTAGAATGCAATCCAACAATGGTAACAACTGCTACTACAGATAAATTTCTACAGTAGGTACTTCTAATTATACCAAACTGATTCTGAAAGGCGACAATATTACTTTACGAAGGTTACACTTGAAAATGGTGGTACTGCGTTTTTTTACACCCAACATCTAAATAACAACAATTAATAAAAGTCTATAAGAGATCGATTTAATGTCTCTTCATATACCGGTCTTAGATCATAGTGTCTGATACATAATTCCGTTATGTTAGTAATGAGTCACGCCTCTGCCTCAAGCACCGTCCCACTTCAAAATAAAGACATTTCGTATAGATCTGATATAAGTTTAAACCTATAATCATTGTTTATTTGTTGTAATTCATTATTTAATATATTGAAAATCATTTAATAGTTCCCTAAATCAAAACTGTTTCGAGATGACCTCATTTTTTCTGAACCAATTCATCGTGCAAAACAATGTACCTATATCACAAATACAAAACATTGAGCAAAAGTAGTATTAAGAGAGTTGTAAAAAGATTTTCTAGATTGCACGCACGTAGTCGAGCTGCAGCATAGTGAGAGGCGTAACCCGCACGCCGGCTCCACCAATGAGCGCTTAATACTAATTAAATGCATATAACGTTGCAGACAACAATCTGACACAAAAAAAAATTGTCTTAGAAAATAGAACACAGACTATCGAATCTTCACATCTCTAAAACTACTAACTGTAAGTATTTAAGACAACTGCTATTGTATTATTTTGACATGTAAATCCTACCTAATTATAGTAAGTAGTAAAAAAACAATGTACACGAGGCGTAGGTAATGTAAATTTAAATTCTAAACGAACAATAGAGACAACCAAATATTATTATTCAAAAACTTCTGTTGGGGAATTACAATAGATTATAACATTTATACCTCTGGGTTTTCAGAGTAGGCCGGCATGTTGTTTTGTTTCTTGTTAAGCTAGGGTGCGATACATGAGTCGTTAGGTAGCAAAGAAATGTCTGAGGGCAGCAGTCGCCTTCGCTATACCAGTTTGAAGAGAGGATATGCATCGTCAAATTGACGGCAGTAACTTAGTAGGCAGGCTGATAATAGTTATCACACTAGTCTGTGTGAAGTGACTTAATCACGTTTCGGGATCAGTTTGGAAGTAGGCGGATATAGCGAGAGTTCAAGATTTAGAAATTAAATTGACGACTAAAACAATCATCTCATTCTTATAGATCATTAAAATTTATATAAAACTATTAAAAATCACCTAATTTAAATAATAAATCGATAAAACATCACTTTAACGTATTGTTATGAAAACGTAGCTAATTTAAGAAGTCATTACAAAGTGTTACAAATAGCGAACATAATTGGACAAAAAACACAGTCTTTAATAAAGGCCACTATGCCGGCTTATTAACATGCAAAATTATAAGATTAAAGGAGTTATTTACAGACCTGTCTAGCGAGTACATTAATTTATTAACCAGTTTTTCAATAATGTGCTATTAAAAAGTTACAGGGCGTACAGTATGACATATATTTATCAGTACCTAAAAAGCTTGAATAAAAGGCACCTTATTGCAAGAAAAAACAACATATTATACCTCATTTTTAAGTACCTAGAACTCACTAGAAAAATTACATACAATAAATTTAAAATTTTATTTAAAAAAAATTATTTAAACGAATTTATTTATAATTTATTTAAAAATTTAAAAAAATTATTTGTAACGCATTAGAAAAATCGAAATCGTTAATTATTGAACGTATTTTTGTTAACATATGGTAACAATATCGGAATTTACCATAATCGATTCGGTAAAATAAATCGATTTCGACAATTTTTGAACGTTTTTTTTTTTTTGTTGTTAAAAACCATATAATAACAGCGTTCCTGTTACTAATTAGCACTAGTATTTACAAAGCCAAATATGAATATATTCATTATACATATAGGTATATGTCAAATCTTAAGCCATTAAACATAAGGTTTTAATTAATAAGATAGAAAAAATATATCATAGTAATATCTAATGTCCACAAACGTTTGTTGAACTTTCTTTTGACATTTATTAATGATAGAAGACAAGCGACACTGCCAGATAAATAGTTGTCAGCCATTAATGACTTAGAAAACGTGACTTAAAGGAATTTCTTTATTCTTAACATAAAAATATGTTTCCCAAAACGTTAGAATTTAAGATGAATAAGGTAACTTGAGTAGGTACAGTAACAAATTATAGTTCTTGAACATTTTGTAAGAATAGTTACTAACGATTTTAGTTTCTAGCTGAGAAAATACTTTAAAAAATTATCAAAAAGAGAAAAATTGTCCGGAGTTTACAGGCTACTTTACGATTGTTACACGTGATGGTACTACACCAAGACAGACTGGACTAATAACCATCATCAGACTGTGATGATACACATTTATTTGGAATAATTGTTATTTTGGGGTCTGGGTGGGGTGGTCCATTCAGGGTATTGTATTGTATATATTTATTTATTTATTGGAAAATAATTAAAATATTAGAAGCTACTTTATTCTTATTGAGATTTTATTACATAAATTATATAATAGTAATAGAAACTGCCTCCCTTTCTACTCAGGGAAAGCAATCGTATGTTTTTTAACACTCAAGGTTCAATCGTGACAAAAGAACGGTCCGTTTTAATGCGAAATGAACCGAACTCACGACCAAAGTTTCTTTCAATCGTAAGATTCTTGGCCGCGAGAAAAAAAAGAAATAGTTTTTTTTTTTGTTAGCTTAAATAGCAATTTAGTTCCAATGGTCGCAATGTCGAACTGTTTTGCGGTTTTTATGCAATTTGTTGTAATGCCTACTTAGGTTTAAAACTGCAAGTATTCTCGCAACATTATCACTGTTTGTGACCATGATTCGAAAACCTATACTAATATATAAATGTGAAAGTAACTCGGTATGTTTGTTACATCTCCACTCTGAATCAGATTTTGATTTGACAAAGAGATAGATTGCATTCTGAAGGAGGTGAAATAGAGTATGAAGGTATGTATAGAGTTTATCATTTCTTAAATTAAACGTATAAAATTAATTATACGCACACATAGTTACCGACAACAGCTAGTACATAAATAAACCAGTAAAGAACAAATCGTAAACTCACACCCATGCCATTAAGAACCGTGGGATTACTTCGCTAACTTAAAGTTCATCCTTGACCGCTCAAAGATAAGAAAATAGTATTTGAAACCAAACAAACACATGACAAACTCATAAATTAAACAATAAAAACTTAAAACAACACAAAAAACAAACAAGAAGGATGTAGCAACAATCCCCCTGTTTGAAGTGCACTTAACACTAAAAATAGTTAAACATCCTCTGCACATTTCGCGCCAAAAACCGCAACCTAGTCGAAAATGCAGTCAAAGATCCTAAACCAAACATTCGTTCGGGGCAAAAACATGCAAACACTCCAAAAAAGACCGCATCGCTTCCTGTGTGCCGAGGTCGAAAAAAGTTGTTTCGTACCTTAAATACTGCCGGACAAAATAACTCTTATCACTATTTAAATAGAGGTTAAATCGGCATATCAACTAATTAGGTTTGGTCCTACCAATGACATGTCCGCTAAAGCATATAATTTTGTAGTAACAGGCGCAGGCTATTTGCTGGAAAGGAAATAAAGAGAAACGATTTACGATATAGGGAGTAATACTAATTGAGTATTAAAGCCAGTCGTTTGGCCACGATCCGATAACGACAACCGACATATTGCCAAAGAACCAAATGCCGACTGTCCACGGTGACACAGACAGCCGACGGACGACTTACCGATTTTTCGCATAAATCACGATATAAGTGCAGTGCAAGTGAACAACAGTTACAATCATCCGACCGCCGACATATCGTTGTCGTTATCGTTCACATGGACGAACGAACTAAAAATTAATGAAACCGTATCGTATAGGTTAAACCCTCCAATTATGGCGCTTCCATAAATATATAAAATACCAAATGTGTGATAAAAGAAATATAATTTTAAACAAACAAAAAGAAAACTATTTTGCTTAGTTATATTCATACAATAGACCACTGGGCAACTATAACTTGACCAAAACAAAGGGTGGTAAACTTTACCCTCTAGACAACATTATTAATGATCTGCAGATTTTGGTAGCATAATAACGTTTTTGTTATACATAACATTATACACAGCGCGACATTTAATATTTAAATAACCTATATTTTTATAGCAGTTCGGCATATTATCGTCTGCTATACCGTCTGGTATTAAGCTAGAGTGCGGTGCATGAAGGGAAAACAACTGCTACCACAGAGAAATTTCTGCAGGCAGCCTCCGCTATGCCGGCTTCAGATGATGAATATGCACCGTCCATGCGTTAATTATACTTTACGTACGTTAAACATTATTGACTTTGTTTGAAATTGTCAATTATACACGTATATTGGTAGTACCACCACTATCGAATGTAACGCCCGTGAAGTGACTTTGTAGCGTTTCGAGAGTAGTTTGAAGTGTGCACTGTCAATCTAGATGGTCGTCTCCTCAGGCCGGCATAGCGGAGGCGACTACCCGTAGATATTTCTCTGTAGTAGCAGTTGTTTCCATTTATGGACCGCATTCTAGCTTTACATTAGGCGGAGTGTTGTCGTCATATGCCGAGCTACAATTTAAAAAAAAATTAAGATCCTAATAACCCATAACATATAAATAGTAGGTACATTATAATAGTTCTTAGAATAAAGTTTCCTTTAGCTAAACATTATCTGCATATTTGTATTTACCTTACAAAGAACACAAAGAATCCTGTAAGCGCCCAACGAACAACTGTACTCTAATAAGATTTACTTAAGCTCATTATTTTGCTCTCAGACTTTGTACGTTTACCTTTTGTTTAATGACTAGATGGCGGGAGACACGGTTTTGTATTAGTAAACTAGAAATTTTTTATAACGTTAAAAAATGTAACACTATTTAACAATCAACATATTAAAAAAAACTAAGATTTATATAAATTCTCCCAAAGTTAGAGAGATAGATTTTTTTTTCAATTGTAGCTCGGCACGTGACAACGTGGTGGTACTACCCTAGGACGGCAGATTGGACAAATAACCATCATCAGTCTGTCTACTAATCGGCCAATATATTAACTTGATGCAAATATTCACTTTGACACTGGCAAATTGTTATAATGCCATAAATTAAAAAAAATATATATTGCTTTCCACACTTACACCAACTATTTGCAGTAGGTTTCCTACAGCACTAAAACGTAATCACAAACAAATCACCATAAAATTGAATTAGATATTAAACAAATTATATTCAGAGTCCACAACGTATCCCACAAACTCGCAACGTGATGTCACGTTATCACCTTCCATATGAAAACCACAGACTTAGGTCACTAGCAATTTATCTAGACACGATTCTGACTAACCCTTGAGGTTAGGCGTAATGAAATCGGATGTAACGGCTCACTATATTATCTGAGATTAGGTGAAGAAAGACCAGACATGTTTTGTCTTTGAAGGACAATACCCACTTGATATCTAATATAAATCAAAACAATATTCCAAAATTATATCTTAATTTTTTATTAATTTATTTCAATTAAATCAACACCTCGTTGACAAATTAATAGACCATGTATAATTACATTTAAAAAAAAAAAACAAAAACAAATATCATCAAGTTAATAATGTAATGTAATAATTACCTCAAATATTGTATCAGAAAAGTCTAAGAAACTAAAAGTGATTGGTGATAAGGAATGTAGATTTATTTTTTCTACAAAATGAACTAAAATACATTGACAAATTCCATAAAAAAATTGTGGGCCTGTTAGGCGAATGGACTATTTTACATTAATTTAGCTTCACGCAACAGTCGCCTCCACGTTACGTTTACATTATTGTGTATATTTACTCCACGCGAGTTGCACCATCGGCACCGTCGCGCCTATTATTTTTGACGGTTACTTTACCCTTAACCGTAACCAGCAAATCTTGGCTTGGTTAAAGTTAAAGTAATCGTCAAACCAATGTTGCTAACATCAAATATGAAAAGAAGCCAAATATATTTTTCTATTATTTTTCGAGATCAGTCACCATTTTAACGATAACAATATGAATTAACACGATATTGCAACGCGTGTGGAGTAAATGTAAACGTTTAACGGTCGTCGTCGCCGTAAAAGTAATAGTTAAAGTTACTCTAACCGGCCTTCTTGTGCAAACCACCCATAATATATTAACAATTGAGACATGTAAATAAAGTAAATAAGTTAAAACGTTACGCTCTAACGACGCTTGAATACCCTACCTAGGTACTGATATAAATTCACGTATTCGCCGAATTAAATTTAAAAAAATATTAACTCAACCTTAATGATTAGAAGCCTTCGAGCTGAAGAGTCACTTCGGTTCCTCAAGTTTCGAGTGTGCCCCAATTTAATTACAACTCAAATTTCGTCTTGAGCGCGAGTTATTACATGAGAGATTTGGCTCGAGTTTAACGTGAGGTTCCCCCTTATATTATTGTTCACGTAAACCTAATTTGAAACAAATGTAATGATATATTCAAATATAAATACCTATAACGATGAATCTAGAAAGGTAAAGCCTCCATAAGCCATTGGTTTTTTCCCCCCAATATTTAAGAATGTTACCTGTACTATAATTACTGTACTATATTCATTTTTTTTTATTGTAGCTCGGCATGTGACAACACTCCGCCTGATGTAAAGCTAGAGTGCGGTCCATGAATGGAAACAACTGCTACTACAGAGAAACCTGTGCGGGTAGCAGTCGCCTCCACTATGCCAGCTTTAGGAGACGAGCATGTACCATCTTAGGTTGACAGTGCACATTCCTCTCGTTATACCTGGCTACTTTCAAACTATTCCCGAAACGCGACAAAGTCACTTCACGGGTGTTACATTCGAAAGTGGTGGTACTACCCCAGGACGGCAGACTGGACAAATAACCATCGTTAGTCTGCTTACCACTCTTTAATAGTGCCTATAGGCACTGAGCGACCAAAGTACATATAACAAAGTTACATTGGTACCGGTCAGAATTAGCGAGGTTCGAACACGGGTCTCATCGATCGTGAGTTCACGCGTCTTAACGCTAGACCACGGCCGCTCTTTCAACATTTGAAGAGACATCAAATTGCTAAAAGTATGTTTACATCATATTGGAGCCAATATAAAGTACTGAAGTACAAACGAGGTAAGTAATTTATATATTTCGTAGTAAAAGGATTAAAGGCAACACACGACTAACAAATTCCAAAATTCCAAAGTTTTCGATTAGTTTAGGTATTCCCATCGATAAAGTTCGAACATCGCTCTTTGCACTTAATCCGAGAGCAACACAACAAACTATGTCTGCAGATTTTACACGCAACCTCGCTTCTTTAGTACATAGCAATAAGGTTCAGAATTGCGTACAAATAAATGGCGGAAAACAATTTTAAAAAACAGCCCTAACTAGATCATTATAATTACGTTTGCCGTGATGCTGAGTTAAACAAACTTCTCGGTTTTAAAAATTAAATAAATAACCGAGCAATTTCGAAAGTTATAATTTTATTATTTAACAAAAACGAACCGAGACATAAAAAAGATACAACAGTTATTATTACGACTTTAATTAACGTTTTCTAAGTTGGTTTTTAACATGTGGGTCAACTATGATATGGTATAAAAAACAGTTACCTACAGCTTTTTTGCGCAGTCACAATGATGATTTAACTAGAATTATCCATAGATTACAGTTAGACCCTCACAACAAAAAAAACTATCTACTACACTACTACAAATACGTTTACATACTTTCAATGTATATTCTAAGTAGGACGTGTCACGAAAAGAGCAGTTCATGGATCGCACTCTAGCTTAACATCAGAGTGCAGTCATGACTTGCTAAAAAAAAATCTCAAGCCAGCATAGCGGAGGCGACTTTTCTATTCTCTTACAACCACTTTTAAGTGTAGCTTAATCGCGTTTCTGGATCAATTTAAAAGTAGCCGGTATAAGTACTGTGTAGTGTGCATTGCCAACCCGCCGGACGGTGCACATTTGTCCACTCCAGTCGACATAGTGGAGGCGTCTTCTGAACACTAACTAACATATTTTATACCTATAAAGAAGCTACAATACGCAAAGAAATGTAGGAGCCTTTGCTGGTTAACTTTGAAAATAAAACTTAAGCAATATTAAAAACTTTATTAAATAAAGAATAAGACAAGTTGTTTGGCAAAACATCAACATAAATAAATCTAGGTAATACGGGAAAAAGAATAAAAAAATAAAACTAATACTTTCAAGTTTTCAAGAGACTAAAAACGACTAGGAGGTAGTATAAAAATAAACAAAGCCAGCCAGTTTTTTATTACACTTTTAGATTAATTAAACACCTTAAACAGTACGAGTATTCCGGCGAAAGAAACTTGAACTATAGCCAGGAATCTTTAAAGAAATAAAACAGAAAACTAAAAACAAGCACTAAACGATATCCAAAAGCGCTGACTTCGCTGGCGGGGGGTCGTCGGAGCAAATTTTTAAGTGGTCGGTGGATAAATGCCCCGAAAGCGGTAAGTGCTGTAATAAATCTGAACAAACTAAAAACAAACGTGTATTCTCTAGATATATTTTATTATAATATGAAACGTATGAGAAAGAATACTTAAAATTAGGGTTACAATAAATTTTTTTTTTTTTTTTTCGAACTGTTGACGATTTCGTAAAAATGAAAAGTGGTAGAATTGAATCTAGCCCTCTCATGTGTTCTCCCAATCCTTTCACCTTGGACCTTTCACGCGAAGTGTGAAAAAGCACCTTC
Organism: Tinea pellionella; assembly: GCA_948150575.1. NCBI lineage: Eukaryota > Metazoa > Arthropoda > Insecta > Lepidoptera > Tineidae > Tinea > Tinea pellionella. The sequence goes on along the minus strand of OX411269.1, from coordinate 3,369,697 downwards.
TTAGGCCGGCATAGTAGTGGCGACTGGAGCCACCGTGCGAGCGGTTCTCTAGTCGTCAATGCTCATGGACCTCCACTGAGTTTACCACCAGACCAGTCGAGGTCACATGTCGTGCCAAAAGAAAAGAAAATATCTATACGTGTTACCTCCACTACATTCGCTTTAACTTCTTGAACAAACGTAAGCTGTCTCTAAGTTAATCAAATAAAAAACCCCAGACATCAAATAAAAAAACCACCATATATCAAATTTAAAAAAAAGGAGAAAAACTTTTAAAAATGCAACTATTACCAATACCACTTAAACCACATATAACATTATGAGATATAACAAGAGTGGTAGGCAGATTGATGATGGTTATTAGCCCAGTCTGCCGTCCTGGGGTAGTACCACAACTTCGAATGTAACACCCGTAAAATGACCTTGTCGCGTTTGAGGATTCGTTTGGAAGCAGCCAGAAGAGTGTGCACTGTCAATCTAGATGTTACACATTCGTCACCTCAAGCAGGCATAGTAGAAGCGACTGTTGCCAATAGAAATTTATTTGTAGAAGCAGTTGTGTCCGTTCATGAACCGCACACCAGCTGTCATCAGGCGGAGTGTTGTCATATGCCGAGTAACAATAAAAAAAAAGATGTAACTTTTTTATTCAACAGATCCTCTTAAAAAATATCGCCTGTGAGTACAAAAGTCCCTTAAGGTAATTGAATTTGGAGTTATGACGCTCTCAAATCTCTTCGTGTATTATACATTCAGTATGAACTATGTAGATGTGATTTTCTTCTCCCATTTGGGTTTTTGAAGGCTTATTCTCATATGAAATTCATTTATTGCCTTAGTACCTAGATTTGCCTCGTTTAAAAAAATGAATCGAAGCGCCCTAGACATGAAAAAGGCCATAGAAGAGAAAATGAACTAAAAATCATTGACAAACTCTATAAAAAAATTGTGGGCCCATTTCTCTTAGGCGAATAGACCTTTGTAATCTCAATTCAATATATTGATTATTCTACAGACACTTGTAACACTTCAATTTTTACAACATATCCATATTGAATGTCCAATAAATTTCATTGTAACATTGTTTGTAATAACCGTCGTAAAACTATCTTTTTTTTATTGTTCCGTATGTAATCTATTAGTTAAATAAAAAAAAACTTAATGGCATTATAAAATACGTTTTAAAAGTTTATGTTGGCGTAACTGCATTGCTCGTTTTACTTTAAAAATAACGTTGTTTTTTTTTATTATTGTAGCTCGGCATGTGACAACACTCCGCCTGATGTAAAGCTAGAGTGCGGTCCATGAACGGAAACAACTGCTGCCACAGAGAAATCTCTACGGGCTGCAGTTGCCTCCACTATGCCGGCTTGAGGAGACGAGCATGTACCATCTAGATTGACAGTGCACACTCCTCTCTTATACCTGGCTACTTTCAAACTATCCCCGAAACGCGACAAGGTGACTTCACGGGTGTTACATTCAGATTTTAAGATTAAATCTATTTTTATTGTATCTCGACATACTCTACCTAATGTTAAGCTAGACTGCGATCCATGAGCCGAAACGACTGCTACCACTGAGTGATAGATAAATGTGCACGATCTATTGACAGGGCACACTCCAGGTCGTATACACCCGTCTTAACCCTTAATTACTCGCATGGGGTATATTTTACCCCACCATTTTCAACAAACACAGTTTTTAGTAGCTGCCTAAATACCTCTCCCTATCACGTCAATCAATATAATCGTATAATCAATGTCTACATTACCCATATTTATATATTTTACCGTCTAAACAAATTAAAATTACAAAGAAAAATGTTTGATTAATTATAACAAAAAGTAGACATTGATAAACATGTTAATTAAAATAAAACAAAATGACTAAAAACTGTAACACTTAATACAGCGTTATGCTTTACAATTAATAACAAAGAAACTTGCTTATCGAAAATAATTAAATCTCCCATGACGATCGGACAGAATTCTATCTAACCTAACAACAAGATAATTTTAATATAATCCCGATCAGATCACACAATTTTCGACACACTTATTTTGCTATAAGATATTTGGAAAATTCGTCACAAATTTTAAACTTATTCAAATTTTATTCTCTCTTTCAGGTCTGCATTTATAAATAATCACCATGAACTCTAGTTATTCCTTAGGTTTAACGCAAAACTAAATTTTAACTAATAGTTTTCTGCGCTACTTACTATAAAGTTTAGATTAGAAATCGCGCTTGGATTAAAAATAATCAAAATAACCGCATAAAATCTTTTAATTTAACTTTTTTATTTCAGATTTTCGCTGGACAATGTCAAGTTCAAACAGCTAAAAAAGTAATGAATATTAAGTTATCTTAGAACAATACTTTTAGAATATGCGATAATTGCAATGACCAAAAAGCGTGGCAAACGTGACAGTGACGAACACGCAACAACCCCGCTTATCGGTTGAGAACACTTACAACATCGACTTGAAAAAAAAAGAAAAAACAATTAGCCGTATCTTTTATAAAGTATTTGGATTTATAATATGATAATGTTGTCCAAGCTTTTAGTCTAACGAACTGAAGGTATGTTTCGCGATAACAAAATGGCGTAAGTAATGTATTATATATGCAAATAAGTCAGGGGGAAAAAAATAAACATTATAATGTGAATTACAATTTAATTTAGTTACTCGTTGTAGGTATTTATAAACTTATCGACAGTTTTTAAATTTCAACGTGTTCTTAATCTTTAATCTCAATGATTCCAAATTATTAATAAATATGAAATAAGTACATAGATAAACATACCCTGCCCTTCTATATATATATATACAAGGTGTCCCAAAACTCAACGATAAGCGGGCACCAGAGGGTGGTCCTGCTCATGACTACTCGAGAAAAAAATATAAGAAAAAATAATCTCCTATTTTTAAAAAAATACAACAAAAAATTAAAATCTTTCGAAAATTGACAACCCTTATGATATTTTTAACTACCATGACCACAATTTTCCAAATATTAAAAAAAATTTTTTTGTATCGGCAACCTAAGTAGCACTGCTATCCACCACAACCCTTAAAAATCCCAGATTACCTGTAGTTTTTACACAAAAATCAATGAAAACTACTTTTTACTTTAAAATTTCAAAAGATTTTTACTTACAGTCCATTTTAACACATCGTAGTGTAAAAAAAAAGTATGAACACTACTATGGCAAGTTTTTTTTAAAATTGACGCAAGTAACGAGGAGTCTAAAATGGTATAATACTCTAGGAAAACTGGCCACAAAAAAAACATGCGTATAGTACTAAACAAGAACCAACTTTCACAAATCGTTATTTGTTGATAGTAAACACTTTTACCTACCAAAAATTGCTTTTTTTTTCTTGTTAAAAATATTGAATGCAACAAAACAAATGGTACATCAAATGACATTAATTTTTTACCGGATACATTTCGGGGAGTGTGCGCAAGAGCTACACAACCTGGTTCTACCGTCCCCTTTCTTCTATCAGACTACCATCCATTTATGGTTCAAGTCCTTAAAGTGCGTACGAGGCGTTTCGACAACACGTTCCTCGTGCGTACTGCGAAACTGTGGAACTCCCTCCCGGTGTCTGTGTTTCCCGACACGTACAACATAGGTCTCTTCAAATCGAAGGTGAACAGGTACCTCATAGGCAGGCGTGCTCCACCTTAGACCGCGTCACTGCTTAACACCAGGCAGGGTGTGGTCAAACGCTTGCTTATTAAGCATTAAAAAAATCAATTTATAATTTTATTAATATTACAGCAAATATTCGAATTATTCGCTACCGGCAATAATACAGGCACAACATCGTCTTAAAAAAGATCGTTTTATTTGTCGTGCATATTCTACCATTGATATGTTCCGCAGCCTGAGTAATTTTTTGGCGAAGCTCGTCCAATGTTGCAATTGATTTTGAGTAGACCCTGTCTTTGAGACAACCCCAATAGAAGAAGTCCAGAGATAGGATATGACCAAGTCGCCCAATCCAACGCCCTGGATACTCTTGATTTAAGTATTCTCGCACAGGACGGGCATAGTGAGCAGGGCAACCATCATTTTGAAACCATATGTTCTGTAAATCTATTATGGGCACGTCTTCCAATAATTCTGGCAAGTCATTTTGTAAAAAGTTTAAATAACTATTGCCATCTAAGTTTCCTTCTAACTCAAAGGGTCCTATTGTTATTCAACAACGAATATCTACTATTTAACTTCTAAATTTTATTGCCTACGCACGTTTTCATGAAAATTCCAAGAAGTTGCAACAAAAAACCAATTTTTGGTAGGTAAAAGCGTTTACTATCAACAAACAACGATTTATGAAAGTTGGTTCTTGTTTAGAAATAGTACGCATGTTTTTTTTGTGGCCAGTTTTCCTAGAGTATTATACCATTTTAGACTCCTCGTTACTTGCGTCAATTTTAAAAAAAACTTGCCATAGTAGTGTTCATACTTTTTTTTTACACTACGATGTGTTAAAATGGACTGTAAGTAAAAATCTTTTGAAATTATAATGTAAAAAGCAGTTTTGATTGATTTTTGTGTAAAAACTACAGGTAATCTGAGATTTTTAAGGGTTGTAATGGATAGCAGTGCTACTTAGGTTGCCGATACAAAAAAAAAAATTATAAATATTTGGAAAATTGTGGTCATGGTAGTTAAAAATATCATAAGAGTTGTCGATTTTCGAAAGATTTTAATTTTTTGCTGTATTTTTTTAAAAATAGGAGATTATTTTTTCTTATATTTTTTTCTCGAGTAGTCATGAGCAGGACCACCCTCTGGTGCCCGCTTATCGTTGAGTTTTGGGACACCTTGTATATATATATATATATTCTACCACTTTACTGAAACAATTTTTGACTTGACTGAGACTTGACCTGACTGTTTGGTGTGATGAATGAATGACTCGTGATGCACAATGTTATTAACTTGATGCAAAAATATTTACTGTGACACTGGAAAATAGTTATAATGGCATATAAAACAAAAAACCTAGCACACGATAATATCTATAGCTTACAGAACAAGCTTTATTCCCGTTGCATCTTTAACATACGAGTATGTTGACCTGTTAAAGACTTAATTAAGGACAATTAATTCCGTTTATAAGACGAGAAGCTACGCCTTTTAAGACTGTAAACACAATTTTAAGAATGATAGACAGATGATGGTTATTAGTAGACTTCCGTCAAGTCATCTCGTCGCGGTTCGGGATCAGCTCGGTAGTACCTAGGTAAGGTGGATGGTGCACAATCGTCTACTCAAGCCGACATGATGGATATTTGTCCTGGGGTAGTACCACCAATTTCGAATGCAACACTCGTCAAGTGACCTTGGCGCGTTTCGGGAATACTTTGAAAGTAGCCAGGTATAACGAGAGTGTGTATTGTTAATCTAGATGGTACATGTTCGTCTCCTCGAGCCGGCATATTGGAGGCGACTGTGCAGGCAGGTTTCTCTGTAGTAGCAGTTGTTTCCATTCATGGACTGCACTCTAGCTCTACATCAGGCATCTAGCTCTATATAAAAAAAAAACAGCAGTTGTTTCTGCTCATATAGCAGGCGGAATGTGGTCAGAAATCGGACTACTTGAGCGTATTGAGTTCTGTTCCAATCGCCAAACTTAGTTCTTATGTTCATTTAAAATATAGGATAAACAATTTGCACGAATATAATTTAAAACCCTCTCCATTTTATGATCTACATTCTGGGTTAACGTTCATTTTCACGAGCGTTTCTAGCTACCATCAGTAGTTTCTACGATATACGAGACACTTGCTTGACAATGGATTATCCCATACTTTGTATCGAAAGGGCTACTTACTAACAGTATATATACAATGTAGGTATGTAACATTAACTTGTTTATTGCCCTTAATTTGTAAAATGATATTTTGTCAAACTATGAAACTATGTGGACGGTAGGACGCGCGAACTCACGATCTATGAGACCCGTGTTCGAACCTCACTTAATTCTGACCGATACCATGTTGTGTTTCAGGGTCAATTTGGAAGTAGCCAGGTATGTCGAGAGGAACGTGCATTGTCGACCTGGACGTTTTAAAAAATCGGATTGTACATTGGATTCAGTGAGGATTATTAGCAGGCAGGTAACCAATGACGGAAACTTGCCCGCAGTCCCGCACACACTATAAACTCCTTCATCTTGCCCGTGCAGTTTTGCCTGCGCATTCTTGCTTGTCCTCTTGTGAAATTAAGACGGAGCGTGTAGCCGAAGCTTTAGAGCATGGAAGCGCCTTTGGGACAGGCATGGTCGGATAAATTGAGTCAAAATCAGTGTAAAGTATTTTCAATTTTAAAACAATAAGCATAAAGATGGAATTCCTCTAAACTCAATTTAAAGAATCGTTACGTCAGCAACCTGTTAATACGGTTCGCGGGTGGTTCCAAATCAAGATTGTGTATGCGAATTTAGTCCTTAACAGCATTTAGATTAGAGTGTATTTTGTATATTCGAATTTGTTCGTATGTGTGCGTCGTTGGTGGTATAGGTGTTAGTGTAATATGTTTCTGATGGGTTTTTAATTCAAGCCTCGTGTGAGAACTGACGCGTCCGAGACCAATATACTAATAGACACATTAAATAAAGAAAATATCTTGCTAGGTATGTAAAAACTATACTTAATCCGTTGTAAATAATTTATTTTATTTCCATTTATTACCAAAATAAAACTTCCTGTTAATTAATTAGAAAATAGAATAACATGATTTGAAACAATTTTTAAATTTATCATTAATGTTTAGGGGTCGAAAAATGTTACGGCCCTTTATATGGGAATTTGAAAACATCCCCGCGATCAATTGACATAAAATGGTTTTTTTTTTTTAATTTTATTTATTTTGGAGAAAATACAGCGACAGGCAGAAGCAGAAACAAAGAAGCATTAAAACATAAAATACAATAGATTTACCCGCCACCAAATAAACAATTAATAAAATTAAATTACAATAAACTTCACCCTATAACATTTATGAATAATTTCAAAACTCCTGCTTACCCTAATCCAGCGACATTACGGACAGACGTAAATATAAAAAAGCTTACTCGGCTCAATACGACTTTATAGAAAACTCCAAAACTTTTTTACCTGTAAAACAAAAAAAAAACTTGTTATTAGTACAGGAAAGTAAATTTAAGGATGTTTAAATATTTATCGAGTTAATACGAGATATCTAAGTTTTTTTTTCTTATTTTGTTTATTTTTTTATACAAAGTTTTATAAAGATAAATTGGAAAATCGTGTCAGATTTTCTTTGGAAATTATATTATTATGAATTCAATAAAGGTTATCTAATACACGTTATTTATTCATTTACCAAAAACAACCCCCTTTTTTACACGAAAATTGCCAATAAAAAATTGACTGTGTAACTCAAACTAGTGTGTGTTTTAATACAATTTATTAATCATAATATATCTAAGCGTATCGTCGTAGACGCGAAGTTAGTAGTGAAGGAAAAATATTACGGATTACCTAATTATAAAGCAAAAAGGACCAATCAGACAATATTATTTTGGCGGCGGAGGTTAAAAACAAAATATTAGATATCAAGTGGGCCCAAAAATGGGCATCGCCTTTGTGTACTGCGCAGCGACTCGTACCTAACTTCGGAGCCGCCATAAAGTTCTGTTCGTACTATAGTTACTAATCATCTAGTTGTTAAGGCAACTATAAATAAATTAGAAAAAAAATCCTTGTGCTCGATTACTTAATCGAAACTTTTCCTTTTTTTTAAATACGAGAATATAAAGCACAAATACGTATAGTAAGTAAGTAAAGAGTGGTAGGCAGACTGATGATGGTTATTAGCCCAGTCTGCCGTCCTGGGGTAGTACCACCACTTTCGAACGTAACACCCGTGAAGTGACTTTGTCGCGTTTCGGGAATAGTTTGAAAGTAGCCAGGTATAACGAGAGGAGTGTGCACTGTCAATCTAAGATGGTACATGCTCGTCTCCTCAAGCCGGCATAGTGGAGGCGACTGCTACCCGCACAGGCTTCTCTGTAGTAGCAGTTGTTTCCATTCATGGACCGCACTCTAGCTTTACATCAGGCGGAGTGTTGTCACATGCCGAGCTACAATAAAAAAAAAAGTAACCTAATTGAGGCTTACAAAAGACGTTTAATTTCTAATACAAAAGCAGTCATTAAATATGAAAACGTAATTCTGAAACGAACGAACCAATTTGTTTTTTCATGTATTATTAAAAAAAAAAAATCAACGATTACGTTTTAATCGTGAGGTTTCAATTAATTAGCCTATGAATAAAGTATTCAAGTACTATTTTACGAATCAGCCGATTAATTTAAATGAATAATAATACATTTTTAATAATCTTTGAGCAAATGTAAACCTTAATTTATTTATGATATCGAGAGAGATATAGATAGTCACATCCGTCTCTTCAAGCCGGCACAGCGGAGAGGACTGTTGTATGCAGACTTTTTTTATTGTAGCTGTAGTGCTGATGTAAAGTGCGGTCACAAATGTACGGAAACAATTGCTACTACACATAATTTTTTACAGGCAGCAGTCGCCTCCTCTATGCCGGCTTGAGGACACGAATATGCCCTTATCTATTGACAGGACACACTCCTCTCCTTATACCTGGCTACTTCCAAACTGATCCCGAAACGCGACTAGATGACTTGAAAGCGTAAATCTGTAGCGACGGTAGAGCCGGGGTTAATACGATGCACACGCGTCTCCTTAAGCCGGCATAGTGGAGGCGACTTTTGCTTTGCGAGGAGGAACAAATCGACACATATTTTAATAATATATGTTTTTTTTTTATTGTAGCTCGACATGTGACAACACTCCCCTTGATGTAAAGCTAGAGTGCGGTCCATGAATGGAAACAACTGCTACCACAGAGAAATCTCTACGGGCTGCAGTCGCCTCCACTATGCCGGCTTGAGGAGACGAGCATTTTCTACAGACGAGAACTACAATTTAAGTATGGTGAACCTATTTCCCATATAAAGGAAAATTAACCTGTTTAAAAAGAAAAAGTACCCCGGAGTAGTTCGGAAACCTTTTCGAGTAGCCGCATAAAACCCGTCGTATTATTTATATTCGCGAACACCAAAAGTCATCGGGGTGACATCGACTAACGTCAATAAAAAAGTTTATTGAAAACTAAAGAAGGAAATCAGGCATCAATTGCGGTTCGACGGCTACCAATGTCCTGGAGGCTTATTCTTATGCATAATTTAACAATAGGAACGTAAATTCGCTATCAATATATTTATGAGCGACCGTGGTCTAGCGGTAAGACGCGTGAACTCAAAATCGATGAGAACGGCGTTTGTATCTCACTAAATCCCGACCGGTATCAATGTCTACAGCCAGTGGTAGGCAGACTAATGATGGTTATTAGCCCAGAAGAGGGGCCGTGGTCTAGCGGTAAGACGCGTGAACTAACGACCAATGAGACCCGTGTTCGAACCTCGCTAATTCTGACCGATACCGATGTAACTTTGTTATATGTACTTGCGACCGCTCAGTGCCTATACGCACTATTAAAGAGTGGTAGGCAGACTAATAATGGTTATTAGCCCAGTCTGCCGTCCTGGGGTAGTATCACCACTTTCAAATGTAACATCCGTTAAGTGACCTAGTCAAGTCAGATATAGCGAGCGAAGTATGCACCGTCAATCTGGATCGTCGTCTCAAGCCGGCATAGCGGAGGTGACTGTTGGCTGTAGTTTATTCATAATTTTATTTAATTTATAAAGGCTAATTTTACAGCATTTTCAACCTTACGAGTATAGTAATACAGGTACTGAGCTACCAAAGTATACAACAGTGCATAGTAGTAGTGACATAGTTATCGGTCGGAATTAGCGAGGTTTGAACACAGGTCGCATCGATCGTAAAATCCGTCCTCTATTGCTAATCCACAACATTAAATAATAACAACATGTAGGTAACAAACATACACCGAAACATTTCAAGAATAATATTTAACATTTAAAGTTCGAAGTTATTGAAAATAAACATACGTGACAATATATTAAGTTGAAACGCTTTTATTTTCAAGTTTCCAATGAAAGGAAAAGCTCTTCGCAATATTATCCGTGTACAGTACTAAAGCAAACATTTAAACATTCACTATTGTAACTCGATGTAAATACAGGGTTTGGACGAAATTCTTCCTTAGCTAACAAGAATTAAATAAATAAAAAAATGCCTCTTACTAATCCCCAAAACTATCGGAGTAAAATAAACAAAATAAATGCGATACCCATGAAGTTAGTATTCGCTAGTAGCAAGTAGCCGGGTAACTAATAACGAGTGGGCGTGCTCTATTAATTGCAGGTACAATTTCGTCTCCTTAAGTCGTCATAGCGGAGGCGACCGCTGCTTAACGTTCATATGTGGAAGCAATTGTTTCCATACTACATGTAGATAGATACTAAAAAAAACACCTGCAACGTAAGCAACAAAATTTAAGACAGAGTGAGTTTGAAATTCGAGTTACAACAACCTGTCCGTTCCAGGTAGACTATTGTACCGCACCCAAGTGTTAAACAAACAATGTCTGTTTGTTGAGTAGATTGGAAGATTATCGCGCGTATGGATGTTAGGCAGAGTTCGACCTATATTGTGACGTCACCTCATCACAAAATTAAACACAAAACCATCATGGAAATACTTAATTGAGTGCTTGTGGCGTTAGCGGTAAAAAGCGTCTACGGCAGAATGACAAGAGATGTCCTATTCGCATTTTGGAACTATAATAGCTTGGAAGTAGCCAGGTATAACAAGAGGAGTGTGCACTGTCAATCTAAACAGTAGACTGTATATTACGAGCATTGTGCTAGCGAGAACGGCACTCTATCTTAACTTAAGTAGATAAGAAAACTTAATATCAAATTAATTCGTTATGTTATAGAATTGCACCACGAAACTGTAAATTAAATGGCTGGTCACGTCACTCGTATAATGGTTCTGGAATCGTTTTAAATTGTGATTCTGGGAAACAAAAAGCAATAAAACACCCCCCGAGACGCATAAAACGAATAATGTCCACATATTTTGAAATACCTAACAATATAAAATTTTATTTTATTTATTTTTGCTTGCAAATGATGTCAGATGCAAACATACGTGATCTATCACAACAACCTACTACAGTGTAAACTCTTTATAACGAAACTCAAGGGACTGAGCATTTTTTGTCGTTATAGAGAGTTTTCGTTATATGGAGTGAACAAAAAAACAACCATATTAACAAGATTTTTTAATATGTATGTATTATAAATTATTGTTTATACATATAGTCTGATAACTTTGTTTGACGTTTTTTGCTATGCCAGTACTTGTTTTGTATTATTTTATGTATTCTATTCATATCTAGATGTGTGGTGGAATCGTCTTGATTAAACAGCAAAAATTTTTCTACCAACTTAGCGGCATCTAGGGCTTGTTGAATTGTTGGTGGTGATTCGGCTTTGTCCACTTGATCATCTTCTTCATCTTGATTATCGGGTGTTTCCTGACTTTTTGACACTAAATCAACAATTTGTTCATCTGTAAGTGTACCAGTTGTGGCTACATCCTCATCTATATTTTCGTACGATTGTAGATCTTCGTTGAAATTGTTTGGTATGTCGAACTGGCTTATCCATTCACTCAGTGGTAGATTGTCTTCACTGTCAAATTGGTTCGTTTCTTGGCTACTACATAATCCAGCATGTCGAAAAGAATGTTGGATAGTGGCTGCTGTTACCTCTTCCCAGGCTTTTGATAAGAAGTTCACTGCCTGTAGCATGTTGATCGAGACCTTGCCGTCAGTTTCGATCATATCCATCAACATTTTCCGTCTATAGTGGCCCTTTATGCTTTTAATGACACTCTGATCCATTGGTTGTAGAATACTGGTTGTATTAGCTGGGAAAAATGCTAACTCTATGTTTCGAAGATTAGATATGATTGGGTGAGCAGGACAATTGTCTACTAGAAGCAAGATTTTCCGTGATTTTAATTCAGCATCCCATTTTCTCACTTCCTCTTCAAAAATCTGCGATGTCATCCAAGCTGACTTGTTTGCTTTGTACGTAACTGGCAACTGTTTTATGTTCTTGAAACACCGAGGGTTTTTCGATTTGCCTATAACTAAGAGCTTTCTTTTTTCTGTGCCACTCATATTGGCAGCCACTAGAACTGTAATACGCTCTTTAGACAGTTTTCCTCCAACACATTTTTCCCCTCTGAATTTTAAAGTTTTGTCGGGAGTCAACTTGAAAAAAAGGCCAGTTTCATCTGCATTAAAAATGTCTTCTGGTGAGTACTTCATCTTTAATTTAGGCCATACTGTACTAATCCAATTGTTAGTCACATTAATATCGACATCCCGCGCCTCTCCGTTCATTTTACCGTACGTAATTTGGTGACGGTGCTTAAATTTTCCGAGCCAACCTTCAGATGCTTTAAAGTCAATTATGCCAAGTTGGTTGGCAAACTTTTCAGCCTTAGCTTTTACAATTGGCCCCGAGATGGGTACATTATTCTGGCGCTGATTGTTAAACCACGACAACATTGCCTGATCTAAGTCTTCGAATTTTGGCTTTCTTAATTTTTTAGAAGAGTTTCCTTCCAGCGCCGCCTGTAGAATTGTTTTTTGGTTTTTCCAAATGGTAGCAACAGTGGATTGACTTAGTTCAAAACGCCTTCCAACGTCACTTTTCTTTTCACCCTTTTCAATCGCACGTATCACACAAACTTTTTCGTCAACACTAATCGCTTTCCGTTTACTGGCCATGTTAACAGTTTCAAAGTAGGTTTACGACTGATAATACGATAGGTACCCAGTATGCTTGGTCGAAGACCATCACTTCCGAGAAAACAATGCGTCTTACTGCACGTGTTCAAGGCAATTAAGGATAACAAAAGCTAGACCGACATCGGATGTTTCGGAGCTTCAAAGTTTTTTGTTACCTGATAACATAACATAAACAATAATACCGATAATAAATATTTACTGCCTAAAAATATGAACACATTTCTTCGTAATAGAGAATGGCGTATCGCTATAAAGAGTGTTTCAATATATGGGTTTTAACGCAAACCAACCAAGTTGGGCTCACTTCAACGTTATAGGGAGTTTATCGTTATAAAGGATAACGTTATAAAGAGTTTACACTGTATTTACTCGTCTAAACTCGAAAACATAATCCTGATAAAGAGAAGTGTCGCCAAACTGGAAATCGGACGACAACGCCGAACGTTCAACACAATTTTGTTGAGTTATGTCTTTCAGTGCTTGTCCCTGATTTGTAGCATAGTGTATTTGGCATACGGCCAACGAAACTATTTCTAGTTTTCTGTTAATAGTTTTACAACTTCTGTTTGAGCTTTGTAATTAAAGATGAGCGCGAATGGTAAACTAATTTAGTTGTAAAAATGACAAGCGAGGATTTTGTTTGTATATTAAGTGCGGCGAATGGTTGACAGGGGTTTTGAACTTTAAGTGGACATAAAATTGGTCGTGCGTTGACAGATATTTTCATATTTGACAGTTTGTTGTAAAGTTGCCAGCTCTCTGAACTGCCGATATTATTTTATGTTAAGTCAAGCCGCACTATAGCGGCGCGTCAAAATAGTCAAGGGTAGACTATTTTTAATTTGATTATTAAGAGTTTGATAGTAGAAGCTAAGAGTGTTAGGTTAGGTTTTGTTTAAATTTTCCTGTCTGCCGTTCTGGAGCAGCACTTTCAAGTGTGAAATGACCTAGTCGCCTTCGAGATCATCTTGGAAGTAGCCGGATTTACCGTTCGACTCCTATTCCTCTATGGTGACAGTAGTCACTGCTCAAAGTCCACACACTAGTTTAACATGAGGCGGAATATGGTCATAGAAAAAGAAATATACAGGGTGTTTCCCAAAATCTTGAATGTTGGCACGCAAAAAGAATTATCGCTTAATGACGGAGTTGAATGTACGAACAAGAGGGTATTTTGCAACCGCAGTCGCGCGTAAGTGCGCTGCCCCTAGACGTCTCCTATGACGCTAAAAACAGGGCTTACACAAAAGGATAGACATAATGAATTAAATGGTCCATTAAATTGTCGCGGTAAATCCCATTATGACGTTGGTTCATTTGTTTGTTTGTTTATTTGTTTGATAAATGAAAACAGTTTGCTAACTAACCGCAAAACTTAAAATATTCAGTAGCATTTAAATACTTTTTAAATGCCTGCACTAAGCTTGTATCACAGACATTGAGAGACTAAAGTACCATAGTTACATTGATACCGGTCAGATTGAAAATTTAGTATAAAAACATAAATAACAAGGTACCTATATATGCAATCCATTTTAAATAGAAACCATCCAGTTCTCACAAAATCGTCTGTTTCCGCGAACATCGAAACTTTCTCCGAATACGTGCACTTGAAATTTAGACTTCGCCCAAATTTAATAACCACTAACATCACGTTTATTGATCGAGAATTGGACGAAATGTCGACGCGAATATATCATTATGCAAATTGTTTTACAAAGATTCTGAGAACTTTAACATATTTCTTACATTCCTTACATGAGTTTTAAATAACATTCTTCTTTTACTTAACAGTTAGAAATATAACGAGAGAAGTATGCACTGACAACCAAAGCAGCACTATCTAACACGTGGGAAATTTCAGGAATGTATTTCCCACATTATGTCTCGATTTGAATTAGGGGATTCCGGAATAACCAACCTAGCTAATAATGTACATATTAATATGTTAAATTACAAACATACTTTCAGATTTATTTATAATTAAATATTTGTTTTGACCGGGAATCTATATCCACGATACATAACAGACTGCATCACAGACGCCGCCCTTAAAAACTGCTGTATATCGCACCATCATAATTTTTAATCAATAAAAAGCGAATACTACCTTCCTAAATATTTAAATCTAAATTATGTATCAACACTAAACCTCAAATGTAAAAGACAAACATAGTTCCCGCCATTAACACGAACATAAAAATAACTAACGTCAATATTATTATAAAGGCAAATATACGAGTACTACAGCGTGGGTTCCATATTGTCATTTATAAAAACTACTTAAATGGCTATTTCTTAGGAATAAGGCGCGTCCATCAAGGCATCCCGTTACTATATTCCATTAGTAACGTTGTCAGCCCTAGCCCCCAATAACTCGAGAGCTTTCATCGGCTCTCACAAATCGCTTAGGTAACCCCCCTTTGACACCCGTCCCTCTGTAACCCCCCATCGCATCGGCGCGTGTTTGAGAGCCTACCAACTCGAAGTCGTGTCGTCCATCGCGTCGTTACAATTTACCGTTTTTTAGCGTTTACTTTTAGCGCTTGCATTGCTTTTTTTACTACAATTAAGGTTTTTAGGAGTTTTCAATGAAAGCATCAGACCGTTCGATGAACAAACAACATTTCCAATTAAAGGTTATTAAATATTCCGCTTGATGTTAAGATAACGAGAAGAATGTGTACTGTCAATATAGATGGTGCAAACTCGTCTCCTCAAGCCGGCATAGCGAAGGCGATTGTTGTGTTGTTGCCTATAGCAATTGCTTCCGTTCATGGACCGCATGTCGCGCTACAATATTTTCTTTAATACCGTTTGTATTAAACATTTATAGTTAAGTGAATACAGCATCGTTCAATATATATTCAGTCAATTATCACTGACGTATTAATTGATTAACACATTGTCTTGGAAATTACTCTCGACGGAAAACCGCACAAGTTGACTAGAATAATCATTTTCTTTTTTAATTACATTAGAATTCATACGTCTAGGCGTGACAATTGTATTGTATTGTATAAATGTCTAATTATTATACTAGAGATACTAGAGTTCAAACTATCGGCAATTTTAGGATTACTATTTTTTTTCAGTACATTTTTGTTTCTTAATTTCTTATACGGATACAATTAGAATTCGAACAAGATCGCGTCTGCGCCATTTTAACAGCTCGGCATGTGACTACACTCCGCCTGATGTAAAGCTAGAGTGCGGTCTAGCCAAAAGTATACATGCTATCTTTTTCAAAATATATATTCTTTATTATTATTATACAATTATACAATTAAAATGTTAAAAGTAAAGAAAATATCGTGAAAATGTACTATAGCTTATAACTTTGTAATTTTTTACTCGCAAGCGAAAATTCTAAATACCTAGCTAAAAAAAAATATATCAAATGGATACCCATAACGTTTTATTCTTTACCCTTATCCACTTAAAAAGCAAACAAGGACCACGGTCTACTTGAGAACTGGACGAGGAGTCATTGAAAGAGATGACGCGGAAAAGTGGGTACTTGCCTTAGTTACTGATCCTGCGGTTTTTAGGTTAAGTACGACCAGCAGCCAACTTTCAGGAATAATTACGGTCTAGTGAAAGTATGTTTTGTATTTCCCACAGAATTTCTGTTTTGAAAATACCTATTCCTAAATAATTTTGCATCACTTTTGGCTGGCAATCCCCTCCACTATGCCGGCTTGAGAAGAAGAAGAGCTCTAGCAAAATATAAAATGTGCAAACATCTTGTCAATATCAAGCAAGTAATGTATGTTAACAAAGTTGACTTGTTTAATTTTAACAAAGGAGCCTCCCTAGGTAGGTCACACGGGTGTTAACACTTCTTAGAAATTCTAATTCCAGTTTGAAATGATATAGGTCGATAGTGCTCGTTTCAAATTGTCAATAGAGCTAGGTCGCTGAAAATTTATTTCTGAAAAAAAGCAAATGAAAAACTGCTTAAGTGTGACCGTGCTTCTTTCCTACGAATATTACAGAAATAAACCATCAAAAGCTACAAAAGTATATAATTATGTACATAAATATAATACATATATATAGTAAATACAATTTTTGGTCTCTCCAGTACTTCCGGGAAGCCCAGTGACTTCCGCCGTCTGACTTCCGGCGTGGTTTCGTGGGTATTTCTTTTTATTATGAAGCCCTCTTAGAGAAACTTAGTACTTTTTTTGTTATGAAGAACAAAAGGGGACCCATATCTTTTTTAGGCTCGCATTTTATGAAACACTTACCAGTAACTCAACATGTACATTATAAGCGTTATAGTGGCCGTGGTCTAGCAGTTGAGGTAGTGGACACGCGATCAAAAAGACATGTGTTCAAATCTCGCAAAAAGGACGATGCCCACTTTTAGGACCTACTTGACATCTAATAGTTTGTTAACAAAACAATATTCTCGAATAATATCTTATTTTTTCATTAATTTATTTCAATTATATCAACACATCGTTTACCAATCAGTATACAACGTTTAATTACATAAAAAACAGACATAATAACAACCTCAAATATTGCATCAGAAAAAGTCTAATTACTCAATAACCTGCGTGAAAAAATTAAAACTGATTGTAAATAAACAACGGAGATTTGTTTTCCTACAAAATTCACTAAAAATCATCGACAAACTAAAGAAAAAAGTTGTGGGCCCATTTCTCTTAGGCGAATTGGCATTCTCCTTTCTTTATTCTCTTAGAGGTATAGTATAATAAAGGCATTAATGAAAAACGGTAGTGTAACACCCGTAAAGTGACTTTTAGTCATCTTTCGAGATAAGTTTAGATAGACGAGTATAATTGTGCACTGTTAACCTACTCGCAGGACATTCGACAGTTAGGCTAGCTATTTTTCTGCGGTGTATGTAATCACATGCGGAGCTACTATAAAATCTTAACACGAAATTCAGTAGTTAGTTATTGGTAACACCCGCAGCAAGCAAGAATTGACAGCGAAGGTGAGGCTATAAAAAAAACACATGGCATACCAACAAAAGCTGCACCAACGTTTAACGACGAGCCATCAACCAGTCAATTGTCTGTACAGAAACAGAAAACAAAACGAACATTAAACAACATTTAATCGTCAGTTAACGCATAAACTGTCAGTTTTCCAGCAACCAGCCTGCTCGGCATCTGTCATTATGTAAACATAAACAATCTCGATAATACCGAAGTTTCTCCTGTTAATAAAAAAAAAACATCTTTTAACAGTAGACACGGTTCTAAATCTGACGCGATTGTTTAACATTGTTTTTTTCTTTTCGTTTACCGTGTGAAGGTTATCGAACTACGTCTTTAAAGCATACTAGTGTTCATGCGATCCATAAACAGAAACAACTGTTACCACAATAGAAATATCTGCAAGCAGCAGTAGCCTCCACTATGCCGGCTTCAAGACACAAATGTGCACCATCCCGGTTGGCAACTCACACTCCTTTCGTTATACCCGGATACTTCCAATCTGACCCCGAATCGCGACTAAATTCGCTTCAGAGGTAACCATCATCAATCTGTCTACCGTATGAAGATGATCACGCCACATCTTTATCAACGTTGAAAATGAAAAGACGAAAAAATAATCCATCAAGTAAAGTGCAGGTTGAAATATCAAAATCTAAAACCTTGTACAAAGTAGGAGTATCTACATAAAGCTAACGATTGGAATCAATAGTATTAAACAGGTAACCCGCAGAAGCCGGGACTCTAAAGTAAATCCTTCTTTGATCGACTTCTTCGTTGGACGTTCAAGAGATTTTCCTAATTTCAATACGAAACTACATTTTAGAACCTTATTTCTAAGCAAAAACTAATTATCAATCTATTTGATATATTATTAGTTATGTAAAGATTTTTCGAAGACGATGGCAACCCGTGGAAGTATACTGCCAACCCGGACGGTGCACATTAGTCACCTCAAGCCGGTATAGCTGAGGCGACGGCCGCCTACATTCAATTCTGCGATAGTGATTCTCTGCTCATGGATAGGGCTGCTGGGATAGGTTATGTTTATAAAACACAAGGGCCGTTTAGACCCATTACTTATTGTACTATTGTACAGTAGTTAAAAAAAATACATAAAACTGACCAAGTATATGTTTTTTTTTTTTTCAGCATAAATACCAAACGGAATAGTCATTTAAATCGTGCAAACGTACGACAAAAGGCGTCCCCATAAAATCAGTCATAAAATCATAAACCGCATAAAGATAATTGGTGGTAATGTGGAATAAAAGTAACTTTTATGTCATCATCCCGAGCGAGACGCCAGAAATGCATTAAGTTCGTATAATGTGTTTTTAATGCACTTTTTCAATGCAAAATAAATAAAGGCCACGTCAAGTTGCACGGAGTGTAAGCCGCTGGATATTTTTAGATATATAACCTTTGAAATAGTCATTAAACTTTGATTGTTTGCTCGAAATTTGCCTTTCAGCCGCATGGGTTTAACTAAAACACAAATTATACTGAATCATAAATTAACTTGTCTAAAAATAGTAATAGGTAATTTAAACGGATCAACTTAATACTAGATTATCGTGGTGGTTCAGTGCTCAGTTCAGGCAGTGGCGTTCTGTTGTCTGTGTCCCTGTGGGAAAAAAGCGTAACAATTGTATTGTATGGTAAAAAAAATAACCGATAACTGAATTAAAACAATTTAGACATTTTAGAAAGCAAGCAATGTAGTAAGGAAGAACCAATTGACTTTAACAAGGTTACTAAACCTAATCTGACTAACTTGTAACAATTGTCACAAAGAAAATTGTCACTTCATTGCGTAGGTAGTATCAAACAACATTAACCCGTCTATCCCACGTGTTATCTAGAACATTAACTAATAGACCATCCCTGTGGCTTAACCAAACTTACTAATTCTATGAGGTTACTTCTGAACTAACTGAATACGCGTTTCGAATACTACAGATAATTATATCGATAACGTATTACAGCAATTACAACAGTGATACTCTAAGGGTGGTAGGCAGACTGATGATGGTAATTAGACGAGCCTGCCGTCGTAAGTATCAGCTTAGAAGGAGCCCCGTATAAATAGAAGAGTGTGACCTATCAATGGACTGTGAATGCCGTAGCAGAGGCGACAACTGCGACAGACATTTCTCTGTGGTAGCAGTTGTTTCCGTTCATGGACCGCACTCTAGCATAATGTCAACTAACGAGCTACTATAGCCCCTAATTTTAAGCTGTGTTACCATATTGAAACGACAAATTTGTATCCAAATTGCAAAATGACTTATCGTTAAAGATCACGAGGTTAGGCGTTGCGATTAGAGTTTAACATTTAACTTTATTAATCACAATGAACATGGCTTCGTCTGTTATACAAAAAGAATCGAGCTTTTTACGAAACCTGATTCTCTACCTTTGACACTTGAATAAAATATAATACATGAGGCGGGAACGGCCTTCTCATATTATTCAATAAGTTTTTGCTGCCAGACACGCGAGTGCTGTTTTTCATAGCGTTGGGCGGATTAAAATTCTAGTATTCAACTATAAAAACTAGTTTAATTCAATAGTTATTATTAATATAGTCTTAAAAGCACTTGAATATTAAGATAACGTTGAAGTAAGTACAAAAAATTGATTTTAAGTTCCGCATGTAACCGACTGTTAAACTAGAAAGAGGTCCACGAGCTGAAGCAACTGCTGCCACAGATCTTCAGGTAGGAATCGAATCAGCAGTGCGATCCCGAAACGCGCCGAGGTCACCTCACAGGTCTTACACTTGAAAATGGCGGAATAATCTAATAAAAAACACTAACCTAGTCAAAGTGTGCATATCCATTTTAAATTACAAATTCAGTAAGATCTAAAAAACCATACCAAACTCCCTATCATATGACAGCTAGTCACCTAACAAAAGATTATTTGTGTTAAAATCGGATAACTACATTTAGTTACCTAATGTTCCCTTTGTCAATATAGAAATCCTCATCATTACGATTCTCGAATTTATCGCCCACAACTCTAGGTACAAATTCGTATTTCACTTTGCCACGATGCACGTAAACAATAATAGCCTTCAACGAATTGATAGAAAAAAATCTAAAAGCAAATCCCGTGGGAGCATTGATCGATGACCATTTATGGATTTTAACAGACTTCCTTTTAATTTGCACATGTTTAGTAATAGTGACATACGAATTGAAAATTAGACATAACAAATTGAATTTTATCAAAACATAGACAATGAATAAAGCTATATATAAATAACAATCGTTTTAAAAATGTTGTCTTCACAAAACCTGTTCGTTAGGTTAGTGGGCGTTTCGTTAACAAAACCTAGATGTTACAAACAATTATTCAGAGATTCAACTTTTAATTCACACGACTAAAGATCAACACCTAAAAGTTGAATAGTACTATAATTACCCACCCAAGTGCACCTTCCCATAAATTCCACATCTCAATCTCACTTTCTTAAACTGGCAGCCTGCTGTGTTAAAAAAAATACTTCATCGGAGTTTAGTCACGGATTCCTTGGCCCGAGTCGAAGACAGCTATTGTTCGGGTAACAAATGGCGCGCCCTCATTGCGCAGACGCATGTCATAGATGAATTATATTATAGCTAACAGATGCGATACTCGACATTAATTTTGACGTAGGTACATTTTTAATTTGTTAATCGAAATATCTACTAACGATCATAATTATATGTGAAACCACTTAAAACGTTTAATTGTGTAGCATATTCTGTCGTCGCGACCCGTAAAGTGACCTAGGCGTGTCAGAATCATTTTAGAAGTAGCCAGCGAACTTAAAACATAGCATTTTAAGTTCGCTGGAAGTAGCACTCTAGCTTTGAATCAGGCAAAGTGCTACCATAACTAAAGAACGTATTGTTTAACAATCTTACTTACCATAACTAATAAAAAGACAAGAAATTTTGTAACAATTGTTAAACCTCACCAATCTACACGTTTTGTTAGCGATCAATGACATTTTCGGTACGTCTTTGTTAAATGTATTGCGGAGATGCGCCCGCGTCGATCATCCTCTTTCAATGCCGCTCACAATAAAAGCTTTAAGTATCCACTTTAAGATCTTTCGCAATAAACAATGTTACCACATACTTAATGCGCAGAATCAATTTTAATTAATGAACTCTTTTACTATACATATTTCAATGCTATATGAGAAAAATCTTTTATGCCTTTACAATGTTGTAAAATTTTATTGCCCCTTTTGCGGCAATATTCTTATGTGATTTGTTTTTGTTAATAAAAATATAATAGGTTTTTTAAAGAAATAACGAAAACCACTTTTTTCAGATTAAATACATTTATTTAACATATACTGTTATTAAGCGCAGACCTTACCTTACCGGGGTGGATAAAGCCAATATCTTTGTATGGATGGATCAACCCTGACAGAGCCAAGTCGCGTTCTCGATAATATGGTCTGTAGCGTAATTTTGAAAGAACAATTATGTGCAAGTTTTATTATGTGTCAAGTTTACAACCACGTTGTTTTATACCACTCAAATCTACCTAGTTTTTATATACTAAAACATAATGAATTTCAATAAAAAAACTTAACAATTTAAAAGGTACATAGAAAACCGTGGACCTACCAATAAACCTGGAAGCCATGCATGCGCGTCGTCGGTACCCTACCCAACTCTATCAGAACAATCTGGCTAAAAAACGGCGTCATCTGAAAGCTGATACTGAAACTATGTCAATCTAACGTTACACTTGAAATTGGGTAGTTTTACCCTAGGACACTGTTCAGAACACAATCTCTATAATGCGATTAAATTCACAAAATGTCATATATAATATGTATTAATACTTTAAAACGTTAACGAAGTGAAATGTTCCAGGAGTGCGAAATAACGCCACCCATTGTGAAATACAAAGATAGTTAGGTACTATGCCAATTGAAGTCGCATTCTCTCCACAACACAATGGAGAGAGAATGTACGGGAGAATAATAACACTTTAAAAATTATACAATAAACATTTGAACCTTAAAACGAAGGCAATAGAGGTGCAATTTTAATAGCAAATTTAAACACGAGTACAGAAAAGCACAACTAAACTTTTACTAAGGAACTTCTGAGTTCTGTAAGTTCGTATTTGAAAAGTTACGATTGCAAAAAGGTGAACGGAACTGCAAGTACATATTGCATAATATAATTTCATATTTTGCATCTTCGTTTATAGCTTAACATATCTCGCTAATGGTGGGACTAGAATGGGTCCAACCACCTATACTTACGTCCAATTAAATGAACAACCGATAAAATCAGTTAATACAAACTATATATACATAAGATATACGTAATACAGTAATACCCCGCTTTACGCGAGGGATACGTTCCGCAAGAACTCGCGTTAAGTGAAATTCGCGTATAAGGGGGTCACGTTTAAGCATAACCAAAAGTCAGTACAAAATGCAAATCAATACATACTTTAACTCTAAAAACACATTACATGCATACATTATGCATTTTATTACGAAAAAATGTACCTATCTATTGTCTTCTTGGTTGCGTTTCGTTTACGGTCTTGTAAAATACTTTCATAACATGCAACACTGTTTTTTACTGATTGACACACGGTTAAAACACGGTCATCATCACTGTCTATGCTCTGCAATAAGTTCAAACCTGAATAAATCTTTGAAAGAGCCATTTTGGCGCGAAATTCTCTTAAAACTCAAATAACGGGGTCGCTTAAAGCAAGGTGTTACTGTATTATAAACGTGAACGTCCACATTCCCGCTTAAAATTGGTGAAAAGTATATTATGGCTAGAATAGATTATATAAAGACACTTTATAATAATATAATAATGAAGTTTTGTTTGTTTGTCACGTATTATTTCGGAACTATCCAGTTTAATATTACTATAGGTTTTTAGTTTGAAGTTTTTCTTAGTGTTAGAAACGGAAACAAAAACGATACTAATTATAAGCACACGATGTTGCGGGCAGCAGCTACTATTTACAAATAAGAGACAAAAAAAGCCTAAATAAAACAACTGAAATAAACAAAATTAAAAAACAACCGACTTCGATACGTAAATGTGGGTACACAAATGAAAAACAATAAATTTCTCCAATTTGCCAAACTTTTTTTTACAACTTTTTTAATAACGCGATCGCAATCGGCAGAGAGAAATCACCAACGAAAATATTTGAAGAAAAATATAATAAACATGAAGGGACAGCCCGCTTAGGCAGGTACGCCATTTTTTATTGAAAAGAACCAGCAACCTTTATAGCTATAGGACGGCGACACGCGAGATTCTCTCAAGAGCGACAGAGATAGCTGTATGTTGTTCGCTCCCTCACAGGGTCCTGCATTGATGAGGGCATAGAATAAGAAAAAGACGTGACACTCTTGCAGATGGTTGATAAAACTTAATTCTGGTAGTTTGTACGGTCTCGTAGAAGCTATTAAAAGCAATGAATAGATGCTGTTACACGCTCTCCAGGTTACGAATTCATGAAAACATTAAAGGAAGTTCCTCGCTTCATGTAAAAGTTTATATTCTTGCAATCTATTGACATTTTCAAACGTAGCTAGCCTTTCTGAAGTTTAAAATTATTCCTCCATTGTTAGTTTAGATATTCATATTATCAATTATTATTTCTATTAATTATTGGCATATTTATGCTGAATTTGTTTATTATAAAATTGTGATGAAAACTGAATAGAAAAACAACATGTAAAGAACGGCCTAAAAATAGGTGAGGATCGAACAACTACTCCGTTATACGCGCGGATGTTCTCTCTGACCACTAAACCATACTGTATCGAAATTCTTCTATTTTATAAAGCTCTTTCAACTACTAAGTTGACGTGATATATATGTATACTAATGATTTTTTTTCTATTCAAATTTCATCATAATTTAATAACATAGGTATTCGCGTCGTTAATTAGCACAAGAAACCAGAGTATTTAAATAAATCGATCTAATAAAAATATGGAGTTTTGTAAGATCCGCGCAATTTATAACGGCGATGTCGTAAAGCGTAATAAAAATAATGTTTACTATAAAAACTTATTTTAATTTTTATTACGAGCAACCGTTTTAATCTTGCACCTGTCCTACTTCTGATGTTATACCACTGCCTGCTAGGTTCGGTTTAGTACGGTAAAGTCAAATAATGTTCGGTCAAGAAACCTCAAGCATTACCAATATTACTATGGATATTCTAAAAACCGAGCGAACCTCGACCAAGACAATGAAATCACGATAAAATGAACAAATTAGAAGTTCGGAGTTCATTTAATGACTGACGAAGGCTTTTACATTTGATGACGCGAAACTTCCAAAATCAGGCTGTAGAAATAACTTAGATCTGCCGATTCTGTACCATACGAAAAAGTCGTAAAAACACACCCTGTAGACCTTGTAACAAAAGTATCCAGACGCTTAATGTAGGCTACAATTTTATCACAAAGTCGCAGTCCATTACTCCTTTTCTTCCGCATTCGAAAAGGGGGAATGTCTTTATAAACGTAATGTACTTTTATTACAATATTCGCGTCGTCGTTTTTGTGTAAATAGTGGAGGGAAACACTCGTAAAGCTGAGTTACGCAAATAGGTCGATTGTTCAGCTGATTGAAAGCTTGAAACGCTGAGTTTTCTAGTTTTTTTTTTTTATTAACCGGAGCTAATATCATATAATCCATACATTACTTTAACAATATAGCCCCATTTTCCAGGTTATAAACTACATTATAGTATAAACTACTTCACCAATCAGTTTTTTTTACCCGGATTAGTAAGTAGAATATTTGAGGTTATTATTATATTAAATGCTTTAATAAGTGACGATATCAATTGTATGTAACTAAACATTGTCTATTGATTAGTAAACGATGTGTTGATATAAGTGAAATAAATTAATGAAAAAAAAGATATTATTTTTGTATATTGTTTTGTTGGCAAACTATTACACATTAAGGTCCCAAAAATTGGCATTTGCATGGTGCAAATTTCATACATCTGACATAAAAAAAACCGTAGACCGCTTCAAACGACAATGTTGCCGTCAAGTCAAATACTAACTGACAGAGAACCTAAACGTGGCTGTGGCCATATTTTCTCTCGCGTCACATTTAATAATACATATAATATGTATTATCACATATAATAAATACTTAATAATTTGTATAAGTAAAAGGAAACTTAATAATAAACAAAACGTGATACCGAATGATGAATGGGAATCAAAATCGAACCCGAGACAGCAAAATGTGTTATTTGGTCACATAGTTTATTAAACTCGAACATTATTATGATTCACGGTTGAGTCATTAATTTAAAAAAAAAATGCATTATTTATCATAAATACTTTAATATTGCAATTAAAGATCTACCTACAAATTAGGTATTTATCAATAAATTAATTCTTAAAATTCTAGGCAGCTGTGGTCTAGCGGATGAGGACGGACCTCACGACCGGTGAGAGACCCGTGTTCGCTAAATTCTGACTGGTACAAGTGCCCCAAAACACGACTATAGGTAACTTACGGGTTGCACTTGAAAGTGGTGGTATAGCCCAGCATATTGGGGCTAAAAACCAGAACCAGTCCTAGAATAAATTCTATTATTTCGTACATTGTTATCAATAAAGTTATTTATTATTTTTACAGTAGATCGGCCGTGGAATTCACGTCAAAGACACGTGTACAAAAATTATAAAAATTTAATTTTATATTATGTAGGTACATCGGTCGCTCATGTTCTATTAAAAAACTTTCTCCCAAAAAAAATCCATAAAATCAATAAACAAAAAAAAAATCTATACACTAACATTCCTCATGAGTGATGTAACCCGTCTAAAACCGATTTAACGCCAAAACTTAAAAGCTTTTATTTCTAGACGGTCATTATTTTTGGTAGCGTTATCAGCACTTGCCTTTATGGGTACCCTGTGGACATTAATTGATGAATGTGAAAGATGACCAGACACCAAGATGTACCGTTAAACTAATAATAAAAAGTATATCTGCTCTTTCAACACTTTTTAAATTTTAAGAGGTTATTAAATAAAAGATATCTTTAGATGTGACATAATATAAAATATTGTTATCTTCAATGGCCGCAGTAGGCTTTGAGCCCTGTTTGCTTATTTTTTGCAGTTTGTTAAAAATTGTATAACTTGGCCCAAGGCACTGATGTAAAGCTAGAGTGCGGTCCATGAATGGAAACAACTGCTACTACAGAGAAACCTGTGCGGGCAGCAGTCGCCTCTACTATGCCGGCTTGAGGAGACGAGCATGTACCATCTAGATTGACAGCGCACACTCCTCTCGCTATATCTGGCTACTTTCAAACTATTCCCAAAACGCGACTAAGTCACTTCACGGGTGTTGTTACATTCGAAAGTAGTGGTACTACCTCAGGACAGCAGACTGGACAAATAACCATTATCAGTCTGCCTACCACTCTTTAATAGTGCCTATAGATGGCCGCCAAAAACTCTAGTTTATAATGACATATTTTTTAAATATAAAATATTAGGTACCTATAACAAAAGTTAGATATGGCCGAGGCGAAAGCATTAGTAGCTGATCCAGATAACGTTTTGCTGATTGTACTTAATGAATTCAGGTGTCACCAATGAAGACGTGAGTGCATCTACATATCCACTTCCATCAATTTTTTTTTGACAAGCGCCACAATGACATGTCACAATGTAATGTCAAAAATAATTAATAACTAACTCGGAACTACAGGCTTTCAAAATGATACATTATCTATTGTCGGATAACCGTTCATTTGTAACGGTATTTTTGATCCAGATTCTTAATATTTCATTTAGATAGATAGCTAGAAACAATATTTTGAAGTCGGCATAGTGACGGTGTATGAGATTTTTTATATACGTATACGTAGCCTAATTTTCAAAACACAGTTCACGAGTCACCTCCGCTATGCTGTCCTGGTAACAAAGTGAAATTTAAACTAACATGGTAGATATAAGTTTAAATATAATAATTATTATGTATGTAATGTACCACATATGTAAAGAAGTTCTAAGGTTATCAAAAAGTTATCGCAAGGAGACAATAAATTCGATAATACAAATGGGGTCAACGACCTCTAAAATTCCGAACTGAATATTTATTAGCAATGTTAGAGTGGGTAGGCAGACTGATGATGGTTATTAGCCGCCTAGTCTGCCGTCCTGGGGTAGTACCACCACTTTCGAATGTATCACCCGTGAGTAACCTTGTCGCGTTTCGGGAGCAGTTTGAAAGTAGCCCGGTATAACCAGAGGAGTGTGCATTGTCAATGGGGCACATTCGTCTCCTCAAGTCGGCATAGTGGAGGCGACTGTCTATAAAAATTTCTTTGTGGTAGCAGTTGTTTCCGTTCATGGACCACTCTCTAGCTTTGCTCTGAGCACTTAGCCCAGGCGGAGTATTGTCGTATGCCGAGCTACAATAAAAAACAGTAATTGTTTTACCTGATCTATATACAATATACATATATAAAAATCAATTGCTGTTCGTTAGTCTCGCTAAAATTCGAGAACGGCTGGACTGATTTGGCTAATTTTGGTTTTGAATTATTCGTGAAAGTCCAGGGAAGGTTTAAAAGGTGAGTAAATATGAAAAAATGCTTGGAATATAGTAAAAACAACAATTTCGCTTTCCCTTAGAAACTATTTCTTTGGTTTTGAATGTCAAACATTTGATGTTCGTCCCGGCGTTTAGAAATCAATTAAATTTAAAAGTCGTTCAGAAATCAAATCTGAGGCGGTACGAAGTTTGCCGGGTCAGCTAGTAATTTTAATAAAATGTAGTGATTAAAATTGTTAAATAAAACAGTTTTAACGTTGATTTAAAATCCAATTAGCCTGTAGCCATTTTGTGAAGTACCGACACATGTAGACATATGTTCGACATCCAGGGAACTAAAATGTAGGGACACGTTAACATTTCCGGTTTGTCCTCGACAGATACTTTTCATTATTCTACTGGGTACGTCCCTAGTTTCATTGTGCAAATAGTTTATTTTAATGAGAGGGTCGTACAACAAAAAAATAGATACCTAGATACTTTTTTTCTTTTATTTATGGCATTATGACAATTTGCCAGTGTCAAAGTAAATATTTGCATTAAAGTGAAAGCCAACACCTGAGCGTCCATACATTTTGTTTTACAACATTGTTTGAAACATAGCAGATTGATGTTGAACTTAAGTAATTTGATAACCTTTCTCAGCACTAATTATTATCGCAAATCACTATAATAAACAAATAGCTACGGCACAGAATAATAAAATGCATTTTAAATATTTTATATTAGTTATATTTCACAAGCATTTTATATAGTGCTGAGAAAGTTATCAAATTACTTAATTTCAACATAAATCTGCTATGTTTCAAACAATGCTGTAAAACAAAATGTATGGACGCTCAGATGTTGGCTTTAACCTTAAGTTAATATTGTTATTCTTCACTCATCACACTAAACAGTCAAGTCAAAAATAGCTTCAGTAAAGTGGTAGAATCTTTACTGAAACATCCTACGGGATTTTGGAGGGAAAATAAAAACACACGATCTCTTCTTGCAAAGCTCTTTCACGCACGTTCACGAACATTTAACAGTTAATAATCCACCATTATTACACATTACCACTGACAGATAACCTAATGTCTCTAGAATCTAGATGTCCCCCAAAATTCTAAATATATTTTAACAAAAGAAAAACTTATAATGCCTCTTCTACACGTCAGCCAAGGTGATGCCAACCTGTGTAGTCATAATATGGTCCACCCTGCCAATATGACCAAAACACACCCGTTCATTCACCAACACGATTAGCACACTTGGACAACGTGTAGGGGGTTCATTATATCTACAAAAGTACATTTACAGTTTAATTTAATTCGCTAACATTAAAATAAAAAACAAAACAACGTTATGACAATCAAATTAGCGAAACAAAAGATGGCACGCTTAAAAATGTCAACCATTAGGAAAGAGACAAAGAGAGATATGGCAAGTGTCACTTTTTGGCGCAGAAAAAGCAACTACCTACATAACCAGAACCAAATTCAATGGTAGGCAGATTATTGTTAGATTCCTAGTCTTTCTAATGTACCTAGATGGTACACCTTCGTTTCCGCGACTGCTGACATTTGCTCTAACTCAGACGGGGTATAAAAACACCCGCGAAGTGCCCTATTTGAGCCCAGTAACCTTATACAACGAGAAGAGTGCACTGTCAACGTGATGCATATTTATCTCCTCAAAACCGGCATAGAGGAAGCGACTGCTGTCTACAGAAAGTCTGTTGTAGCAGTTATTTTCGCTCCTATAGTGTAGTCTAACCAACAAGGCGGTGAGTTGATACCTATGCAGTTTTTTTTTTATTGGTGAACTATTGCGAAAATCTCTTAAAAAAAAGCGGTTTAATACTCCTCATATTTTTATCGGTGCTTATTATTCAAAATCAACGAGTATATCTTCGGTAAGAACCGACATCAATATCGAGTCTTTATGACTTACTTTTACGACCAAATCAACGGTTTCATCTCCTTGTATATGTAACCCTTAAATTGTCTATAAAATTATGAAGATATTGAAGTCATATAGATAGATATTTATAGATTAGTGAACCTACTTATAGTATATATTTTTTTAAATTTATGTTAAGCAGTGCGATTCATAATAAGTCGCCTCTGCTATGCCGGCTTGATGAGTCGTCTAGGCATACCTAACCTAATTTCTTTCTTTTTGTAATGATTAAAAGCTATTTAAAGTTTTTTTTTATTAAAAATTATTTTAAAAAAAATATTTTTATTTGTATTAAATTACTTAAAAATTGACTATTAAGAAAAAACATTGGCTGGTTAGGTTATTACCTAATTTCTTAAAATATTAATAACCGTAAAGCTGTCACTATTCTTGTTAAAATACGTTTATTCAAATATCTTATATCCACATTATGCGAATATTTCATTAATAATTTTATTGACGAATTATTGCTTTTGGGAGTGGTCTGCGGAATGAAAAACACGTTTTTAATACACGCCTACATTTTAAAATTGAAATTATACTATACAAATAAATATCAACGATAGCTATACGTGCATATAAGCCAAAATAAATAGAAAAGGTTTGTTTTTGTACGTATAGCGCCATCTATTGATAAAGCTCCCGAAAGCCCTGCCGAGACGAGGCCTTGAACCCGACTAACGAAAACTACATTTTTTATGCAGATAATGTTCAAATTTCTCCATTTAGAAAGTTGTTACTAACAAATTGCATTTGTATGAATTACACAGATTACTATAATTTGTAAATTGGTAACTATTCTGCTTCGCGTTTATCAAAACATATTTTCGTGAATAAATACGCGATTGCTAATTGAATTGAAACGCCCGGGGCCTACGAAAGGCGTTATTAACTTAATTATATTAGTGGAGACGAAAACGAACAACAAAAGGTTCAGCCTTATCAAAAGCTCGTTAAATGAGTCCACAATCCGATGTACCGTTACAGACGACCGTCTAATTAATACAGTCGCCCACTCGCACCTCGGGACCCGCTTCCCCGATGCACAGTGCGCGCATCTACAATGCAAATCTACAAACATCATCCCCGAACTAGTATCGACGCATTACATCAACACTCGCGACACAATAAACACCGCCAAATCGAGACTATCGATTGAACTCGGCACACGAACACGAGGGACGTCGAAAGAATTCCTTACAACAATGAGCCGGTGTAACAATAAATAGGTATGAGTACATACATACCTTAATGATATCCCGAGATCCGAGAAAAGGCGTCCGGCGACGGCAGGCGGACCCAGTCCCACTCGTTTTAAAACAAATCCGTCACTCTTATAGCATCTCGTACACGAAACATCACAAATTAAATGGCACAATCTCACACGGGCACAATAAATGTGAATTCACTGCACTGGTTTATGGTACAAAAGAAATCTTGTTCGTAACACAACGCGACGCAGCGAGACCTCGGTAGCACGACCGACGCGCGCGGCAGCCGGGCACGGACTGAACTGGTTTGGCAACAGAGGGCGCGCGCAGGGGGAGGTGGACGGGTGCGTTTGGTTTTATGAAAATATTTCGTGAGTAATGCACGTGTTATGCTGGCGAGTGCGTCGGCCTAGAACGGCCTTAAAACACTATTTGATTGAAGTATTCTAGCACCGTAAATAAAGATAAGAGAGCTGTCTAAGGTATCGTGTGACGACTTACACATCCCTTGCATAGTTCGTGCCTGACCTTGCTGCGTGGTCTTTGTTCGCTTTCTACGTTCCCCGACAACAAGAAAGCTCGATATTCCTATTGCTTTTACATTTTAGTGCATTTTTTGTGTAATATATTTAATTTTAGCTATATTAAACACATTTTAATAATAATACAATTTTGTAAACTAATCATATACTAAACCTAACTATATAAAAAGATAAACCAAACCCTTTTTCTATAATAAAGTTGTTGCGTTGCAAATAAAAGGAATTAAATACCCTCCCCACAATTTGGATCAATATTTAAGGGTTCTTGACGCAATTGTTCAAAAAAAAACTATTTTTATAATAGGGTGAGAAGAATTATTGTAACAAAAGAATATTTTTATTTTACATTTTACTCTTCATTCTAATCCGACATCTGGAACAGTTTTAAAATTTTGCTTTTTTTTTTTTCGTTCTTTTATTATTTTGTCGAATTCCATTTTATTGCTAATTTATTGATATAATAAGTCCTATAAAAAGCTAGACAAGACTATAAACTAATAATATAAGCAACTCGTATTAATTTACACGCATAATATTTATATACCGTTATTAAAAATCCAAGATGGCTGACGTAATTATGAATTTCAAACGAAGACGAATGACGTATTATAATTTTAAATTTGGAACCTTTTTGACGTTAATCTTTAATTCGATCATCTACCCACTTATCTAACTACGTTTTGGATATAGATAGCTTTTGGTAGGCAGACTGATGATGGTTATTAGCTCAGTCTGCTGTCCTGGGGTAGTAGCAGCGTTGCCAGACGTCCCGATTTTTAAATCAAAATTAAATGTAGCGCGCGGGACAGGGTCAGTCCCGCTTCTCCGACTTGTGTGTAGGGTATATAGGGTAAATCTGATTTAAAATATCATATTTTTATTAAAGTACAAATTGGCAAAAAAAAATCTGGTAACGCTGGGTAGTAGGCACCGCCACTTTTGTAAAATTGCTTAGTCGTGCGAAGCATAGCGGAGACGACTGCTGCTTGTATCAGTATACCTGCATCTCCCAAACGTAATTTTTTTTAATTTTTTTTTTATTGTAGCTCGGCATGTGACAACACTCCGCCTGATGTAAAGCTTGAGTGCGGTCCATGAATGGAAACAACTGCTACTACAGAGAAGCCTGTGCGGGTAGCAGGCGCCTCCACTATGCCGGCTTGAGGAGACGAGCATGTAGCATCTTAGATTGACAGTGCACACTCCTCTCGTTATACCTGGCTACTTTCAAACTATTCCCGAAAGGCGACTAAGTCACTTCACGGGTGTTACATTCGAAAGTGGTGGTACTACCCCAGGACGGCAGACTGGACAAATAACATGTGAGAATCTAAATTGATATTTTTATCGAAGTGCCTTTTTCGGGAAAATTGGAGCTTCTGCAAATGGACGGACAAAATGCATTCAGGATTAAGTGCAATATTCATTTGTATGGGCACTGGTCTAGTGTAATCCACGCGTTATGGTTTCAATATTTACCCATCTGTTATATAAATGTATAAACGTGTTTAATGCACTTTAAAGTTCAAAGTTTAAACTTTATATTTTTATTTTCGGCTCTTTTTTTTTTTTTTTACAGCACATAAAGGCATTTTTCGAGAAACTTGAAATTTACGGATTGATAGGTTAGAAAATATATGGAAGTGACAGTTTTCGATGGCCATGGCGACGATGCGCCATCTGTCGTGATAAAACGGCAGTAATGATCCCCATTGACATAGACATTGTTTTTAATCTGTATTTTATTTTTAATTTTGTTCTTTGTTATATCATTGTTTATATAATTAATTTTTATTTTAGGAAATCTTTTTTTTAAGTAATTTAATTTTAGGTTCGTTCAAATTTAATGCAAGCTGTTTACTTCGATGATTTTTTTAATTCTAGTTTTTAGAGATAACAGGCACTACTCTCGAATTAATGTTCAAATTTGAATTTGTATATATATGTGCAACACGGAATCTATATTAATATAATAATAAATATAAGGTATTTTCAGTTACTATGTAAGCTTGTTATCCTGAAAAATGCTGTAAAACCCTGAAAAAAAATTGACTAGGATATAGATTGCATCTTAGCTTTCTGTCGGCTTAGTGGACAGGACTTAGGTTCGATTCCCACCACAGCTTAGGTTGTTTCTTCTCCCATGTAAAAATATGTTTTGTGTACGTTGTTTGTTTTCTTGTCGCGTTTCGGGAATAGTTTTTAAGTAGCCAGGTATAACGAGAGGAGTGTGCACTGTCAATCTAGATGGTACATGCTCGTCTCTTCTAAGCCGCATAGTGGAGGCGACTGCTGCCTGTAGAGATTTCTCTGTAGCAGCAGTTGTTTCCATTCATGGACCGCTTTACATCAGGCGGAGTGTTGTCACATGACGAGCTACAATAAAAAAAAATGCAATTACCTATCTTTTTTTTCCTCTTCAGCGTGTGTGGACTTAGACCCATTGCTTAATATTGGTTCACAATTTTTAACTTTTGTGTCCTATTTTCTACTTTTAGTCAGTTATATCTAGAAATATAAAAAATAATGGAAAATGAAACTTAAAAAATGTATTAATTTCTTAACTTAATTTGAAAACAATGTTGTTTAAAGATAAATACTCTCTTGGTGCTTCTCCTCCTGGTAGATGGAGGCCTGTATGCATGCACCGACATCTTCAGGTTAAATGCCACCTGGTCCATCCATCGTCTTGAGTTTCTTCTGCGCTTTCCTTGCCAAAGTTGTTTCTATTGTGTTTTAATTTAATAATAACATATAGACTCGTTTCATAGTTAATAATTAATGAAAGATTTAAGAAAGTCATTTATGTACCTAATAGTGATGGTTAAAAATAATCGAGTGTAAAAATAAAAACTTCAGTCGGACTAGGCCGTTAATGGAAAAGGTATTTTGTCGGATAAAATAAATCCGATCCCACTTTATCACTCAATTGGGTTTATTCCCTATTAATCCCTATTCAATTTGGACGAATATGTATCCCAAAAGGTCGCACGACTGGGGTTGTGCACATTCTTCTTCTCAAGCCGGTATAGCGGAGGCGACTGCTGCCTGTAGACATTTATCTGTAATAGCAGTTGTTTCCGTTAGTGGACCACACTACACAGTAGCTTAATATCAGACGGAGTGTTGTCAATATGCCGAGCTATAATGAAAAAAAATGGGTTTTATTTCAAAAATTTTAGGTCGAATCAGGAAGAAAACCTCAATGAAAACTGATATACCGGTTTGACGTTATTTAATTTAATTTCTACGTATGTAAAAGGTATTTCTGGTAAAATAACGTACATTTCATGGGGAAGAGGAATTGCTACGGATTATTGGACATTTATTTTATTTTCAGTCCATAAATGATACACTAGATAAACCTAGTTAAAGGATTTTTTTGTGACGTTCCGTACCATCTCTAGGATCGAAAAAGCCTATAATCCTCCTCAATTAACGTTACGTTATACATTTAATTACTTTAAAAAAACGTGTTGAAGTTGTTTTTTTTTTTGCATTATAATTTAAAAAATTATTATTTTAATATGACAATAATTGTAATTAAAAATATTTTTTTAAACCTCTATTGAAATTTTTTTTCCATTTCACATATTTTTTGGATAAAAAAATATTTAGACCTAGACCCAGAACTTTACCTGCATTATTATCTAGCTAGGTAATAATTATAAAACACATAGTATACGAACTATAGGCACTATTAAAGAGTGGTAGGCAGACTGATGATAGTTATTGACCCAGTCTACCGTCCTGGGGTAATAACACCACTTTCAAATGTAACACCCGTGTCGCGTTTCGAGAACAGCTTAGAAATAGCCAGGTAAGACGAATAGTGGAGGCGCCTGCTGCCTGTAGAAATTTCTCTAGCTTTAAATCAGGTGGTGTGTTGTTATATGCCAAGCTACAATTAAAAGACTATATATAGGTACTACGTATAGGTGTATATATTTATGTAAATATCTAAATACACTACAGACTGAAATCTCATTTTCAGTAGCTCTAACATTGTTGACGTATCTCCATAGAGAATGGTATTCGATTTTTGAAACGCCACTCAACCTGACAACACGTCAATTCCGGTTTAATTACACAACGAAGTCCACTGTCGTATAACTCTAAATCTACACGCTATTTTAATCCTTAACACTTCAATTTTATGGGTGAATTTTGTGAGATATTTTCGAAAACTGCTTAAAATGCCATTGTTTGCAATTTGCACCATACAAGTACGTATCAATTGTTTAGGGACACGGTAAACAATCAAGACAAAACCATTATGAGAGGAACGCAAGTGAAATGTTGAACCGGGTTAAATCCACGGATTAACTTCAAAGGAGCGCGCCGCAATTCTGAAAACGCGTTTTTATGTGAAACCTGCCGCTTTGTCGACAGAAGAGTTTGTCAGCGAAAAGATACGGCTATGTAGTTTATATCAGTTTTGTTTTCTTTTTTTTTTAATTATAGTGCATCATATGACAATACAATACAATTATCACGCCTTTTTCCCACAGGGATAGGCAGAGACAACGGAACGCCACTTACCACGATCCTGACACAACACCCTCGCTTCCTTCACATCTACAATTCTCTTCATGCACGCCCGACGGTTATGGGCACTAGACACTCCACCTGATATAAAGCCAAACTGCGGTCTAATACGGTGACTTGCGGATATCATCATGTCCGCTATGCCGGCTTACCTCTCCTCTTTACACATCGTTTAAAGGAAAAACGGGAAGGTACCTTGTTCCGCAGTTTAGTGCTTTTTTAAAAGTGTGTAGGTAGTGAACGTAATCCATCTGACGTCAATCCAGATAAATGTGCACTGTGCACTTTACAGCAACTAGGTTGACTGTGTACACTCCTCTTGATATACTCCGGCTAATCCCAAAACGTTGTTTTTAATGTTTATATATATATTATATATTAATTTAATTTTAATTTTATTAATTTAAAGGAAACCATTCACTTTCCTTTTAATTTACGGTTTATAGCTTTTTGTAAAATTTCATTGTTACAAATGCATTTAACATCGTGTTTATTTCTTTTAAAAAGTTATTTACATTTATTGAGTATGCAATTGAAATAAAGTATATCCTGTTTCTTATCGATATGTTATGGAATTTAGGGATAAGCTTCCTGAAATACTGAAATCTTTTCGTCGATGTCGATATTATTGAAATCCTGCGAATCTTGAAAATTTGGAAATCCAATTATATTTTTTGGGCCCGATAAATTATTCCGGATATAATCTATCTACGTTCATTCAATTAAATATGATACGCAATTTAAATTTAAAATAAATGCTTAGAAATAAACAAAATGTAAGTAAAGTTACTAGTGCTTCTAAGCCCGTTGTCCGTGTATTTACACAGTGGGTGCCTTACACTTTATCAACATTATTTTTGTAAGTTACATACAACTACAATCCGCCTGATGTTAAGCAGCATGTAGTAGTTCCCTGCGCTTTGCGGGGTTCAGGAGTTTGACAGTTCTTGCTGGCTTCACTTATGATAGTACTGTCTTGGAAACGGCATACTGGGTTAATAATAATTGTGGCCGCCACGGGTTTGCCTGTAAAATCAGGGCCCGTATACGGTACGATAGGTTCCGGAATTCTTCACGGAAGCTGTGCCTGAGACGCAAGTACAAAATAACAGTGTTCAGACTCACCTCGGCTAACGTAGCTATTCCACGTTTGGTTCCTTGGTTTTAGCAGTAATTAGCGATATAAGAAGGGGTGTGAAAGCGGTGAACTTGTCGAGCGCGGGCGACGAAAAAGTACTCACAGGTGAAATGCAATGCGCCGCAGACAAGAAAACAATGCGTTCAACCACAGACTATCATACATTGGCGTAAACAATCATCATCATTCTGTCTACCATCCTTTAAGGTTTAAGTTTGCCCAGAGTCAAGATCACATCTCCCTTCATATTAAAATTTCAGTGAAGCTAACAAAATGGGATGCGGCTGTCAAAATTGATAGAATTACCTTCTATTAAAATTAAATTTTGAAGGTGAACAAGCCGTTTTACTTGGAATTATTTTGTAAAGGAAATTTTAGATGAAAATGTGTCCCCAAATCGAAGAATATTAAATTTAAAGTTAATTTCACTTCGAATTCGTACCAATTTAACTTAATTAAGCATTTCAATAAGTGAGGCTCTTTATTTTTATTAGTAAGTTCTTTAAAAAATAACTATGACGAAATTTTCTTTGAGCCAACTTAATATATTTTTTATTTATTTATTTTTTATTGAAAAACTTACCTGCGTTCTAAATACCAAAAAACAAGCAAAACAAGCGAGCGAAGCGGCATTGGTCTGGCGATAGAACTCACGATCAATGAGACACATATTCAAACCTCACTACATTCTATAAGTACCAAAGTAACTAGTAGTAACAAAGTATATGCTTCAATCTCTCAGTGTCTATGGTAATTAGTGGTTGGTAGACCGATGACGGTCTGCCCAGTCTGCCGTCCTAGATTGGTACCACCACTTTCCCGACGCCCGTGAAGTGGCCTTATCGTTCGTAACAACCATGCCATGTTAATGGATAAGAGACATTCGTGGAGGACATTCGCCGGCATAGTGGAGGTGACTGCCGTCAAGAGAAATTGACCGCACTTTAGCTTAACATCAGTGTTGTCGATAATACAATAAAAAAATGTTTATCAAAAAAGTGTGCCTACCACTATCAGAGGTGTAGCCGATAAATTACATCTGTTAATTCTCAGAAATATTATCTATTGGTTTTTACCATACACAATATGTATAATAGATAAGGGCTAAATAACAACATATTGTTTAGTTCTGATATCATGTTGTTTATCTCTAAACCTGTTAGTTAATTCATTCAACAATTATTCTAACTTTTAATAAACTTTAAAGGAGAATGTCCATACACTTATTTATTTTTTATGTATTTACTTATTTGTATTATTATAAATGAAATAATGTAAATTCTTTTTAAGAAACAAAATAAAACCTTAGATATAAAGTGGGCCCAAAAATAGGCATTATCCTTTAAGTTTTACTGTAAAGGAGAATGTCTATTTCTCGGCCCACTTGATACCTAATACTTTGGTAATATAATAATATTCTGAAATAATATATATTTTTTATTAATTCATTTTAATTATATCAACTCATCAACTATCAATCAATAGACAATGTTTAATTACATAAAAAACAGATATCATTATTAAAGCATTTAAAATAATAATAACCTCAAATATTATTGCAACAGAAAACATCTAATTACTCAATAACTCGGGTGAAAAAATTAACACTGATTAGTAATAAGGAAGTAGATTTATTTTTCTACAAAATTAACTATAAATCATCGACAAACTCAAGAAGAAAATTGTGGGTAATTAACAATAAAGAAAAAGAGTTAAAAAAGTTAAATCAAAAGTTTACTACAAACTAGAAGAGTGAAGCAAGGACACAACACTCAGCCTGTTTGCTTAGGTCTACCTAGGTCCTTACCCTGTGACCTAGATCCACATTCCCAGATAAAGTGCCAGGCTATGTTTGCCTCGAGACAAGAAAGCGTCCTAGAAAAATACACGAGAACAATTGCTTCATTTATTGTAAGATTTTTTGTTTTGAAGTAAAAAAATATATACAAACAAAATATTATAAAGGTTTTGTATGTTTTTTGAGGGTAAACTGATATTATACGTAATATTAAAGTGCAAATTATTATTATCGTATCTCGGCATATGACAACACTCCGTCAGAGGTTAGGTTAGCCTCCGTTATGCCGGCTTGAGGAGACGAATGTGTACCGTCCAGATACTCTCCTACCATACACTCCTCTACCTCTTTTACTTGGTTACTTTCAAACTAGATCACTTCACAGGTGTTACGTTCAAAAGTGGTGGTATTACCCCAAGACGGTAGGCGGGGCAAATAACCATCATCAGTCTGTCTACCACTCTTCAAAAGTGCTTATAGACACTGAGCGACTAAAATACATATAACATAGTTAAATTGGTACCGGTGAGAATTTAGCGAGGTTCGAACACGGGTCCCCGCGATCGTGAGTTCAGGCGTCTTACCGCTATACCACAGCCGATTTAATCGCCTCTTTTACATCTAATAATTTATTAATATACGATTAAGTATCATCCTCCGTTTTTTAGATTTGATCGATTTAACCGTTCTGAGCTTTCTTTGTAACACTAATAATATCTTAATAATATTAAAATAACAAATAAAAGGAAAAAAACGATTTAGAATAATAAAATATTAATGGGCTCTTTGAATCTCCAGTTAACAAAAGATTGTTTCAAGTAACTATTAAAGACTTCTATATAGACTTAGTTAGGGTTACCATAAATACATACAGGACAAATAAAATTAATGTTAACGATAAAATGGCCTCTCTGTTCTCCTGAAGCAGTACCACCACGTTCAAGTATATTAAGTGTTTGAAGTAACCAGTTTTAATTAGAAGAGGCGTACCCTGTCAACCTGGATGGTGCGCATTCGTTTCATCGGGCCAAAATAGCGAAGGTAACTGCTACCTTAACATCAAGCGGAGCATGGCCACATGCTGGATTATTTTCAGAATAAAAGACATACTAGATTTTTGTTCAAAAGTTATTTTTTTTCCTTTATTATAATTTTTGTTAAATTTGAGCGGCTGCGGTAAGACACGTGAACTCACGACCGATGAGACCCGCGTTCGAACCACGCTAAATTCTGACCAGCACCCATTGTAACTATGTTATACGTACTTTGGTCACTCAATGCCTATAGGCACTATTAAAGAGTGGTAGGCAAGACTGATGATGGTTATTTGTCCAGTCTGCCGTCCTGGGGTAGTATCACCACTTTCGAATGTAACACTCGTGAAGTGACCTTTTCGCGTTTCGGGAATAGTTTGAAAGTAGCTAGGTATAACGAGAGGAGTGTGCACTGTCAATCTAGATGCTACATGCTCGTCTCCTCAGGCCGGCATAGTGGAGGCTACTGCTGCCCGCACAGGTTTCTCTATAGTAGCAGTTGTTTCCGTTCAGGGATGGCATTCTAGCTTTACATCAGGCGGAGTGTTGTCATATGTCGAGCTACAATAAAAACAAAAAAGAATTGAAATATACTGAAACGCTTTACTTCGCTTTACTTTTAGATTTCAAGCGGAGTCTACGCAGTGTTTTCACACATCACAGACCCCCTATCCGCAGTCGTCTCCGCACTTTCCTAATAACAGGCAGAGTGCGGTCATATTATGTAACACTACAACTGTTATTATTTAATTTGAGTTTCCGTGATAAAAATCATGGCCACCCTAACCTCTAAGAGATAGTGGTGTACAAGTATTAATCAAAGTGTGCCTAATTCTTAATGGGTCATTTATAATAACGTGCTATTGTACATTTAGTGATGTCATCTCTGTAATGCGAACGATAGATCTGTTGTAGATGAATAAGTTAAGACTTTTTTGAACACAATTTAACCTAATTTGAAGCTTTTTTTATTACTAAAATTGAATATAATCATAATTATAAGAAAATAAATAATAAAATAGATATTAATTATAACAAATTAGTTTTTGAGAAGGCTCTGCGTACACAGATAGACATAGCGTTGTAAATAATTAAAGAGTCACGCGATCGTATCTAAATTTAATTTCATATATAATATAACACATTATTTATAATGTACATTTTATTTATTATTTTTCGGTATATTTAAATACTGGATTTATTATTAATAAATTATGAAATAAATAAAAACAAAAAAAAACTTAGTACTTGTAATATGACGTGTGACGCAGAGGACGTGTGTTCGATTCCTTCTTCAGCTCGGGCTGTGTGTGCGTTGATTTTTTTTCTATAAATTTTTCAACATAATTTCATAATATTAATTGTAAATAATCAACGCGTTTTTTCTCGCTAAACAAACTTAATATAAAGATAAAATTATTAATTAAATAGGTACCTAATGACCTATCCGATGATTAAACTGAGTCCATTGTTGAACACTTTTTTAGATTCGGTCACTCGAAGTCAAGGCTCCGCTATCGATGATTTATCGATGATGCACACTATCGACAATCATCGCGATTATCTAGCTCGGTCACGGCACTAATCGATATAAAAGATCGTTAGATTGCTATTATACGTTATTCTATAACTGCGGGGAATAATACTTAAGTTAAAGAAAGCTACTTACAGATATGCATATCTATATTCACGACTATACTGTCTATTAGCGGTAAACAGAATCTTTACAATTAATTATCTATTTATTTATTTATTTAAAAACTTTTTTGACATAATATTTCTCTGAATTAATAAATAAAATAAATTTAATTTAATAAAGCGAGCTTAATGCCGCAAGGTATTTTTTTTTCGCTGGCCTTCAGGAAACAGTAAGGTAATAATAGCCAGGTAAAGGGAAAACTCTTAAAATATAACCTTAGAAGTACTATTACTAATTATATCCTAAAACAATTACACACACATACACACAATACTATTTATACACCAAAATAATACACATACATACATACATAATAATTATGTTCAAGTATAAATAGACAATACCCATTTTTGGGCCCCACTTAATAGATTCTTGTGTACATATTGATTGGGGTGACACTCCTAGATTTCAAAAGGAAACTCATACCATTAAATTGTGACAAATAAGCTGTTAAGTCGCCTCCGCTATGCCGGCACACTCCTCTCGTTTTACCTGGCTACTTCCAAACTGATTCTAAAACGCGACAAAGTCACTTCACAGGTGCTACTACCCCAGAGCGGCAGACTGGGCTAATAACCATCATCAGTCTGCCTACCACTCTTTAATACTGAGCGATCAAAGTACATATAATATTGATACCGGTCAAAATTTAGTGAGGTTCAAACACGGGTCTCATCGATCCCTAGACGGTCGCTCTTAAAATATAAATAGTAACCTCTAGTACCCAGCAAAGGGAAAGATAATCAAGTTTATGTGAAGGACATGTATGTGGGTGTTGTAAGAACATTTCTAACTACTGCCCGTCATACTAATGATACGACAATTGTGTGTTAAATAGGGTTGGCAGGTTGCTGTTATACTTAAGGTACACGTGTGTGTTAAAAAAAAACCACTTTTTTACATTGCTAATTGACGTAACTCGTATATTTTTTAAAAATAATTGTTGACATTGTAAATGCTACATTTGTTTATATATTTGTATATATATATATATATATATATATATATATATATATATATATTTATTGTAACTCGGCATGTGACAACACTCCGCCTGATGTAAAGCTAGAGTGCGGCCCATAAATGGAAACAACTGCTACTACAGAGAAACCTGTGCGGGTAGCAGTCGCCTCCACTATGCCTGCTTGATGAGACGAGCAAGTACCATCTTAGATTGACAGTGCACACTCCTCTCGCTATACCTGGCTACTTTCAAACTATTCCCGAAACGCGACAAAGTCACTTCACGGGTGTTACATTCAAAAGTGGTGGACAAATAACCATCATCAGTCTGCCTACCACACTATAATATTATGATGAAAATATAATAGAAAAAAATCAGCCTGAGCCTCTAGAATTTGAGGCCACACCCTCCGTGTCGTGTGTTGATTCTTTCTATTAAAAGACAATACCCATTTTTGGGCCCACTTGATATCTAATAGTTTGTTAACGAAATATTATTCTAAAATAATATAATTTATTTCAATTATATCAACACATTATT
The DNA here is from genome assembly GCA_948150575.1 of Tinea pellionella. Classification (NCBI taxonomy): domain Eukaryota; kingdom Metazoa; phylum Arthropoda; class Insecta; order Lepidoptera; family Tineidae; genus Tinea; species Tinea pellionella. The sequence goes on along the minus strand of OX411269.1, from coordinate 3,325,843 downwards.
TAGCAATCAATAGACAATGTTTAATAAGATAAAAAGTAGATATCTTAAATTAATAAAACATTTAATATAACAGTAACCTCAAATATTGCAACAGAAAAAGTCTAATTACTCAATAACCCAGATGAAAAAGGGTACGGGTACCTCTGAAGGACGACTAAATAAAACTGATTGGTGATAAAGAATTAGATTCATTTTTCTACAAAATTAACTAAAAATCGACAAACTCGAGAAAAAATATTTTGGGCCCATTTCTCGTACGAGAATGGACATTCTCCTTTTTGTCACAATTTAATAATGTAAATATTATTACGCATTTTAAAGTTAAAACATATTTTAATTAAATGAACTTATAAAGAATTAAGCATAACACCCTCTTTAAACACACTTTGATAATTATTACAAGTTGTCTTAGTGTGCGTGCACTTGGCGCAACAACGGGAGGACTATTTTGAAGGTAACATAGGACGGTTTAACGTAATGACCCGGAGCAGTGTGCACGTGACGCGCTGACTTTATTATTTTTGCGTATGCCTGTTCACCATATAAAGATATATATATTTTTTTTATATTGACGAGACATGTGACATCGACTGGCCTGGTGGTAAGAACAGTGGAGGTCCATGAGCGCCGACGACTGAAGGACCGCAGTACACGGTGGCCCCAGTCGCCGTCACTATGCCGGCTCAAAAAGATGCTTTTTCACGCTCTGCTTGAAGGATCCAAGGTTAAAGGGGTGGGAGAACACGTGGGAGGGCAAAGCATTCCATTTATATATATGTCGGAACGGTCATGAGTACAAGCACTAACTGACTATGAAACAAAAGCGTCGTTACGCTTTGACAGTCTCTGGAAACACACGACGCGGCGGACACGTTGTGACTTGTTTGTGCGGAGGAACTGTCGTGTTTCAGCATATTTGCTTAGTTACCGCCCACAAATGGAGGATAGAAGCTTGGACCGCTCTCCCGTTCTGTCATATAAAATGTATTATTGATTATTTTTAATATTAAAAAAATAATTATTGGATATGTTTACTAATAAATTATTTGTTAAATTATAATGACATGGAACAGAATAAAGCAGTGATCCCGTAAAGTGCCGATAGCGGAGTAACTTAGCTTAGAGGTAGGTTCGAATCCCGTCTCAGCAGTGTACGTGTTGATTATTTCTGTTTAATTTTCGTAATAATTAATATATTTGATTAAAAATATCAACAAGAGAACAATTGTTTTTACAAAAAAAGTTAGAAAAAATCTAATAATTATGTAATTAGTTTAAATAGTAATTTAAAAGAAACGAAGCAAAATTAAACAGTTTTGAATACAAGAAACTTATATATTATTTAGAAAAAAGGTTCTATAAAAATGTATCGATTTATAATTTTTATTTCAACCAATTTTACAAAATGTATTTATTTTATACGTACAGCAAATAGATTTATAGCTCCCACTGGAATACAACTTATTTAGCACGACACGTGAACACACGTGGTCACAATATTTACTTTAGGGACACGCTGTGCATATTTTGCTCTTTATTCGCGAGCATGTAGAAAGGAGCTTGATTCTGAAAATTGTTTTGAAACCGATACGAATTAGATTGTAATTAAAATACATTGTAATTGTCAATGTTTTAAAATATTATAGTTTCTATCCTATTCTATATCATTCCTGTATCTATATCTTTTGTAAAAAAAATTAGTAAAACCGTATAGAAAGAAATCGCCGGGCACACTTGGCTTGCTAAAGTGGGAGTCGAACCTACGTTCTCCGCCTTGAGCACGGACGTTCCAAGAACACCTCTTAAAAATATAACCAGTCAAAAATAAGTTTAGGTAGCACATTTTAGAAATAAAGACTAGAAGAACAAAAAGATCTCTGTTGCATTTCATTGTAGTAGTTTCAGTTTTTTCACCTTTTTTTAGTGTAGCTTGGCATATGACCACACTCCGCCTGATATTAGTCCATGAACGGAGTGAAGTGAACTTGTCGCGTTTCGGAATCAGTTTGAAAGTAGTTTGGTTATAACTTAAAGAATGTGCACTGTCAATCTGGATGGTCCACTATCATCACAGGCTTGCCTAGCGGAGGCGACTGCTGCCTGTAGAAATTTATCTGTTGTAGCAATTTTTTCCTTTCATGAACCGCACTCTAGCTTCTTTATATCAGGCCAGTGTTGTCATATGCCGAGTTAAAATAATAATAAAAATTGATTAATTATTTTTAATTAAAATACTAAACACGAATGTAATAGCGACAAGAATTGATCTTAAAAGGGACCAACCGGTATGCGGAAATACGAGTAACTGCTTACGATTCCCGTTAGCGACCTCCCGGCTTAGTGACTGTTTTAGGCACTTCTTAACAACAAACTAGGGGATGATTATTAAAAAAAACAATCCTATAATTTAACACAATTCAGAGTCTTTAAATTAAAACTTATCAAAAAAGCAACAACAAATTTTAAAAAATCTGCACGTGACATAATTTTTTTAAAATTATATTTCAGCATAAACAAACATTCCGCCCGATGTTAAGTTAGAGTGCGGTCCATGAACGCAGACAACTGCTATTACAGATACAGGCATCAGTCACCTCCGCTATACCGGCCTGAGGAGACGAATGTGCATTCACGTCTACAGTGTACAGTACAATGTACAGTGCACACTCCTTTCATTATACCCGGCTACTTTCAAACTAATCCTGAAACGCTCACAAGTGGTGGTACTACCAGGATGGCAGACTAGGCTAATAACCATCATCAGACTGCCTACTATTCTTTACATAAGGCTAATTCGATTGTATGTTTTTTTTTAAAGAGTGGTAGGCAGACTGATGATGGTTATTTGTCCAGTCTGTCGTCCTGGGGCAGTACCACCACTTTCGAATGTAACACCCGTGAAGTGACCTTGTCGCGTTTCGGGAATAGTTTGAAAGTAGCCAGATATAAGAGAGGAGTGTGCACTGTCAATCTAGATGGTGCATGCTCGTCTCCTCAAGCCGGCATAGTGGAGGCGACTGCAGCCCGTAGAGATTTCTCTGTGGTAGCAGTTGTTTCCATTCATGGACCGCACTCTAGCTTTACATCAGGCGGAGTGTTGTCACATGTCGAGCTACAATAATAAAAAAAAAATGTATAGAGATACTTAGTAAGTACGGGTACATATGTACCTATGTTATTTGTTCATAAGTAGTTACATAAATAGAGATGTTACCTTTAACTTAATGTAATATTTATAAAGGTTTTGTAGTAGAAGTTCCTGAAATTATAGCTTTAATTAAAGTGACCATGATTTCATGTACAATTTTCAGGATTTTATCTTTTTTTGTAGCTCACCATATGATAAAACCACCTGACTAAGCTAGTGTGCGGTTCATGAACACAAACAACTGCTACTACGGAAAAAACCTCTACAGGTAGCGGTAGCCCCCGTTATGCCGGCTACATCTAATAATGTTATGTACTTATTTATATATTTATTCTTTATGAAAAATGGTGTAGGCAGACGCATTATCAACGTAGAGTCCTTAACTTGTCATCTTCATGGGGTTGATTGCGTTTGAATTTAATTAAAATAAAATATGAATAACTCCGCTATTGACACTTTACGTGATTTTTTTTCTATCCAATTTTCATTATAATTTAATAATAAAATAAATTTAAAAAATAATTTTTAACACAAAAATTAATACGAGTAAAATATAACCGATTAAATAAAATAGAAGCAAGATAAATATCAGGTTTTTTTTACATTATTTAAAAAAAAACATTAATCAAACTTTATTCAAAAATCCATCCAAAATGTTTTGTCACACCAATTGGGAAGGTATGGTAAGGTAAATATGGTGGCAGCTATCTTTTTTTATATATTATTATCTCTTATAATTTAGTTGACACGTGTTTCTGGAAAACTTATAAAAGTTTTATTCTTGCTTTGTTATTTTTTTATTATTTTTTAAAAATTGCGGTTGTAATATAGTAATCGTAACGATTCGGCCGAGACCAAACAATTAAAAATAAACAAGAAAAAATAATCAAAAAAGACATCTAGTTGAAGTGATATCTCGAAATGTTTTTCGTTTAACATGGGTTAATTTCTGTACACCTTGCCCATTGAAGTCAATGAACCCTGTTCATGCTAGACTATTAACCTATCTATATGGAAAACAATAATGACTAATTTATAAGTTTATAATAAGTGGGTTATATAGTTTATAGGATCTAACTAAAAATAGTAACTAGGTACGTCAGAAAGATGTTTTGATAGGTTTGGACTACTGTGTAATGAGATGATAACACATTGAGATGTAGAAATTATAAAAAAATTGATAGTTTTACAAATAAATACAGGTATAACGAGAGAAGTGTGCACTGTCAACCTGGAAAGTGTACATTCGTCTACTCAAGATCATAGTGGAGGCAATTGCTGTATGTAGAAATTTATCTGTAGTAGCAGTTCTTTCTGTTCATGGACCGCACTCTAAGTTAACATCAGGCGGAGTGTTGTCATATACAGAATGAATTTTTCAAGCAAGCTTTCATGACCAAATTCGAATCAATAAGATATAATAATTAAAGAATTCTCAAGGCTAATTTTTATGATAACTAAAAACTGTACCATTGATTTTATTGATTGTACACACACAATGTACTCGTATTGCACCTGAAATTCTGGGAAGTAACAACTGGAAAGTCTGGGAAGTGTTTTCTACTTCTTCTTCTTTTGTTAAATGGCCTCAGATGTCATAACAACGACAATTCTGCCAATGTCGAGTAGTAAATTTTTGATGTTCTTGCATCAAATTGCAATGGTGTTTTACAATTTGACGCTTTCTTGGAGTATTTGGCGGCAATTGGCCCGGTCACGTCACAATATGAGCGTTTTCACGACGATAACCACAAAAAAACTGCTTCCATTGCTCCATATAGAGTGAATTTTGATGTTTCCATTAACTCACAATTCCTCACATGCACAGCATAAAATTACGCAAAATAACACCAATTTTACACAATAATAACCACTAAACTAATTAAGGAAAGGGATAAAAAACACCTCAACCTTCCCGGGTTAAAGCGCGCCGACACTCCGTGTTGTCTACCAAACTAAACTTATTAGGTTTGTCAAGGTATGCCGAGATTAGGGAATGCAATCCCGATCTCGCGAGATCTCGTGTAATTCTTCGGGATCAATCCCGAAGCATAATATGACGAGATCCCGTTCGAGATTGACGGGATTGGGCGGCAGTGGTCAGTAACGCTACATACATCTACTCGGGCTAACTAGATGGGCGTTGATTCAACGAACTGTTTTTATCAACTGTTTTTCTACTGTCAACGAGTTAACCGTTTTTCGTTTTTAGCGAAACCAGTTGAATCCATCAACTGTTTGTAATCAAAAACAGTTCCGTTTTGGAAGGAGTTGTTGAACGAGATAAAAGCATTGTCGTTCGACTAATAATGCTTATTGCAGAAAAATATATATTATTGATTTATTTGTTTGCGTTTTCATCGTTTTCAGTCATCCGAACTTTACATTTTTTTAAAACTAGACGAGATCCCGAAAATTCCGGGATCTCGCAGGATTGATATTTCTAATCCCGCGGGATCTCGAATTTGCGATCTCGAGTCGGGATTGCATTCCCTAGCCGAGATACAATTTAAAAACAAAAAATTTTTGTTAACAAATTTTCTGTGACATTAGTCATTAATTGTATTTCGTATATTAAGGCATTTACACAAATATTATTACTAATAAAACATGTTGGCACGTGAACTAGCCATAAATTAGTGTAAATAAGTCGTAAAATTTGATGACTTTTGTCCGGGGTTTGAGTGCGTTCACCCCACACCTATTTTAGGGGTTGGTGCTTTTTATATTTTTTCGAAAAACCCTGATGTTATATATACTTTGGTCGCTCAGTGCCTATAGGCACTATTAAAAGGTGGTAGGCAGACTGATGATGGTTATTATCCCAGTCTGCCGTAACACCCGGGAAGTGACCTTATCGCGGTTCAGGATCAGATTAGAAGTAGTCAGGTATAACGGGAGTGCACTATCAATTTAATTGTGTATATTCGTCTCCTTGAGTCGGCAGCATAGTGGAGGACCAGACAGCAGCAGAAATTTCTCTATAGTAGCAGTTATTATCGTTCATTACACAGGCGGAGTGTTGTCATATGTCGGGCTACAACAAAAAATTAACAAAGAAAATGTATAATTATTTATTCGTCTATAATCTATAATTGTAAAGAATGTAATTTTCCCCTTGTCAACGCCCACCGAAGCCTTTTAATTCAAAACAATGATATGAAAAGTATATACCGTCACCAAGAAAGTGGATTTTAATAATTCATCACTTTAATTTATTCTCTCTTTGATATTTTGAAGAAAACATTCTATTTCAGTATTATTAGAGCGATTTTTTGCTTTGTTAAAATAGTTATAAACACTGACGTTAGTAAAAAAGAAAAAAATATATATTTTTATCCACACTTCTCAAACGGGTTGCAGAGGCCCCATGAAAGACTACTGATGGAAAACAGTTGATAAAGTAGAAGAATATCGGCTTCTAACTTAGTTGTTAGAACATCCACGAACTAATACGGAGCTTGTGAGTTCATTTTCAATCCGGGCCGTGTGTTTTTCTATTTAGTTTTCATCACAAATACTAATAATTACTCACTAATAATTTAAGAGTAGTAGGCAGTAGGTAGGCAGACTGATAATGGTCATTTGTCCAGTCTGCCGTCCTGGGGTAGTACCACCACTTTCGAATGTAACAGTGACCTTGTCGCGTTTCGGGAATAGTTTAAAAGTAGCCAGGTATAACGAGAGGAGTGTGCACCGTCAATCTAAGATGGTACATGCTCGTCTCCTTAAGCCGGCATAGTGGAGGCGACTGCTACCCGCACAGGTTTCTCTGTAGTAGCAGTTGTTTCCATTCATGGACCGCACTCTAGCTTTACATCAGGCGGAGTGTTGTCACATGCCGAGCTACAATAAAAAAAATACCCCTTTTTTTCTTCATATGTCGGTTCCGTTATTTTTATTAGTCCCATATATTTCTAAAAAACTAAACTACCAAAAAATAAAGATTAAATTATAATTTAAATAAAATAAAATAAAAAACTAATATTAATTCTTTCTCGTATTTCCACAATGGAAAATTCCAGTCTAGTCTTGATTAAAGAGTAGATCTTCACGATTCGTTTTATTCGGTGTTGCCAGCGTGCATAAAGGGGAAACGAGTGGTGAATTAAAATGGCATTTTATTACGTCTTTGTTATGCATGAGCTATGGGCTTCGTTTATGTAAAATTTGCGGGTTATTTTTTATAGCAATTGACTAAAACTAATCGGCGAAATGGACTTAGTTTTATGATAACATAAATTGCTTTTGTTTTATTTACTTGTTTGTTGCTTGATCAGTAATTAAGTTAGCTTCAATTAGATTAGATTTGAGCGACAGTGGCCGAGTATTTTTTTATTTTAGCTCGGTATGTGCCAACACTTCGCCTAAGCGGTCCATGAACAGAATCAACTGCTATCTCAGAAAAATTTCTGTAGGCAGCAGACACCTTCGCTAAGCCGGCTTGAGGAGCCGAATGTGCGTTATGCAGATTAACAGTGCACACTTGGCGACTGCCAACCTGGTCCCGAAACACGGGTGTTACACTTAAAAATGGTTGTTCTACCCTAGGACAGCAGATTGTGCTAATTATGATCACCAGTCTGCTTATCACTCTTTAATAGTGCCTAAAGGCACTGAGCGACCAAAGTACATATAAAGTTAGTACCCGTCAGAATTTAGCGAGATTTGAATACGGGTCACATCGATCATGAGTTAACACCTTCTACCACTAGACCACGATTACTATGCTAACTCCGTCACAGATACATTGTCAAATATACACTCTACAATGTAATAATTGAGACTTGAGAAATAGGAAAATAGTATTTCAAACTTTATAAATAATCCATTTTTACACACTCATATTTTTTAAAATATATTCTCTAACGTATTTTGTATTTTATTTTTTGTATTGGATAAAAGAAAAGATTTATTGTTGCAATATTGTGAAGAAAATAGAGGTTTTTTTTGTGAATTTTCTTCCCTGCATTCTCCCTAGGGATCTCGTATTGATTGGAAGCTTCCCACAATTTTCAATGCCTCTATACCACAGGCTGTGTTGCTTTTGTTGGTATTTGAAGGATTTTATTAATGTCTACATTTTTTACTTTTTTAAAAAACTTCGAAGATTGCTGGTAAGGCATTCGCAAAAATGATTTTTTACAACTATGTATATAAAAATCAATTGCTGTTCGTTAGTCTCGCTAAAACTCGACAACGGCTGGACTGATTTGGCTAATTTTGGTTTTTAATTATTTATGGAAGTCCAGGGAAGGTTTAAAAGGTGAGTAAATATGAAAAAAAAATGCTTGGAATATAGTAAAAACAACAATTTCGCTTTCCCTTAGAAACTATTTCTTTGGTTTTGAATGTCAAACATTTGATGTTCGTCCCGTGTCGTTTTGAAATCAATTAAATTTAAAAGTCGTCCAGAAATCAAATTCTGAGGCGGTACGAAGTTTGCCAGGCCAGCTAGTATTTAATAAAGTCAATCGAAGTGCACTCCTCCACCTAGCTGTGTAGTACAATGGTCATCTGTGGGCAAAGTATATGGTATTCTTTACCCTCGTAAATACTTATAAGCTTACTGTCCACGTAGATTTAAACCGAGATTCATTAGATTCTCTCTTGGTAATTTTCGACATTGAACAAAACGCCTTTGTGGAGAACAATCCTTAATCTAAGCTTTAAAGTAACATAATAAGTGAATAGATCCTTAACAAGAGAAGCAACACAAAATGGCATAAAACGGTAACATTTCCCGAAAAGTTACGAAACATAAATTTACAAAAACAATGACAAAAGGAATGTGCGTTAATTAAGGAATAAAGCCCTCAATTTACGTATCAACATGTATATATGTATGTTAGGAATGTGTACAGGTATTTAAACAATAATTATAATTAGCCCGTCCGGTGTAACCTACGTTTAACTACATTTATTACAATTCGACTGTTCAAAACTCATCCGCTTTTGTGTACAACAATTATGATTAAATTATGATGAAAATCGAATAGAAAAAAATTGCCACACACGCCCAGAAAGAGACAACGGCAGAGAGAAACTATGTTATAATGTAATTCGGTCGCTCATTGCCTATGAAACAAGCACTATCATCTATGATCTAAAAAAAACAACAAAAAAATTCCATAATTTTTGACATATATTCTCAATTTTTTTAAAATTAAATTAATAAATATAAATATTAAATAAAATCATTAATATTATTTTTTTAACCTACGAATATAAAAAATATACAGGGTGTCCCGTAAGTAGTGGTGTCAACGGTATTTTACAGATAGAGGGGTTCAATATCTAGAATATAATTTGGTGATTTTTTTTTATACCTTCTAGTTTAAAAGTTATGACATTTTTAAAGAATTATCATTTTTTCCCCCGTTTTATTACAAAAAATTGTTATAAAAATTTGTTTACAATTATTTTCACTGATATTTTTATTTAAGTGGGTTGAGAAAACACAGGGCTTTCTAATTAAAATATTATTTGTAACCAATTAATAACCATGATTAAATAAAAAATTAAAATCTAAACAAGATTTAATTTATAAAATTTTAAGCAAAATATTTAAACGAAGCTGGTGTAAAAAAATTGTATGTAAGGTTACGGGACCATTATTTTAAAAATATCTCCAATTCACACGGACTCTAAAAACGTATAATAATGTTCACTGTCATTTTAATTAAAGTAATTTTTGAAAGTTAAACAAGCAAAAAAGTACTATTTGTCGAAGAAATTTCATTATTACCTTATGCGAATTTCAATAAAACCAATGTAAATAGATACAGATAAGAAAACAATTTATTAAAGTATATGCTCAATATGTCCTTCTCTAACTCTAATGCATAACCGACATCTTCTAATAAAGATTCTCCTGATATTTCCTAGGGGTCTTTGATTATTTTTAATTCCTTCGGACACGATATTCAATTTTTGGCGTAGTTCATATTCATAATAGTAGTTCAGTAATAATACATGTCTCATAAACAGCTTCTTTAAAGTTAACAACAGCAGACTGATGATGGTTATTTGTCCAGTCTGCCGTCCTGGGGTAGTACCACAACTTTCGAATGTAACACCCGTGAAGTGACTTTGTCGCGTTTCGGGAATAGTTTAAAAGTATCCAGGTATGACGAGAGGAGTGTGCGCGTCAATCTAAGATGGTACATGCTCGTCTCCTCAGGCCGGCATAGTGGAGGCGACTGCTACCCGCACATGTTTCTCTGTAGTAGCAGTTGTTTCCATTCATGGACCGCACTCTAGCTTTACATCAGGCGGAGTGTTGTCAATGCCGAGCTACAATAAAAAAAATAACACCATAATTTACTTAATAATCTTTGTTTTAATAGTAGTCCGGCATGTGATTACACTCTGCCTAACGTACTTAAGGTACGTAATCTCTGAATGAAGTATGAGTGGAAACAGGCGTCAGTCTGCCTACCCCTCTTTGAAAATCCCTAAAGTCAAATTAAGGAACCGAAATGAAAATAAGATTGGAACTACAAGCAGTTAGTATCTTACAGTAGGTTAAGACGTGAAAAAGTGCAAATTTCCGACTGTAAGAATTCTTAAAATGCGTCCTATTATCGGAATGCATTATTAAAAATCGACGCCCATTTGTTGTATTAGTGTCGAAAAAACATTGTAATTAAAATGATAGTGATCATTATTATACGTTTTTAGAATCCGTGTGAATTGTAGATATTTTTAAAATAATGGTCCCGTAACCTTACATACAATTTTTTTACACCAGCTTCGTTTAAATATTTTGCTTAAAATTTAATAAATTAAATCTTGTTTAGATTTTAATTTTTTATTTAATCATGGTTATTAATTGGTTACAAATAACATTATAATTAGAAAGCCCTGTGTTTTCTCAACCCACTTAAATAAAAATATCAGTGAAAATAATTGTAAACAAATTTTTATAACAATTTTTTGTAATAAAACGGGGGAAAAAATGATAATTCTTTAAAAATGTCATAACTTTTAAACTAGAAGGTATAAAAAAAAATCACCAAATTATATTCTAGATATTGAACCCCTCTATCTGTAAAATATCGTTGACACCACTACTTACGGGACACCCTGTATATTAAGTTTTGTTCTATTATTTATGATCTCTTCGATTTTGATACAAAACTTTTTTCGAAGGATGAGTTAATCAGGATGAATAGGGAACAATCTCAAGCATGTAACAATGTACAGCGGGGGTTGAATATTTAACATTCCAACCATGATATCTAAACATCAATATAAGTATATGTAACAAAATTATTGTTATATTTGAATGTTTCAGATTTTTCAGATTGTATGTGTATGTATGAACACTGAACATGCTTTGAATTCTTCTTTGGTTTTTTTTTTAATAGTTTATACCGCGTCAATAAAGAAGCGATTTATAAATGGCGGCTTCGTTCTTATAAGTACGGTTAGCAAAGAAGACGGTTAAAAATACTTTTATGATTAGAAGCATATAATACTCGTACATATTTTATTAATTATAATTTATAAACTTTTAATGTAACTATAGCATATGTACTTTAGTCGCTCAGTGCCTATAGGCAGTCTGCTGTCCTAGGATAGTACCACTACTTTCAAATGTAACACCCGGGAAGTGATCTTGTCTTGTTTCGAGACAGTAGCCAGATATAACGAGAGAAGTGAGCACTGTCAATCTGTATGTTCCACATTCGTCTCCTCGAGCCAGCATAGGGGAGGCGACTGATATTCGGTAGAATTATATATATATTTTTAAAATGCGCACACAATATCTCTCGTTATACCCAGATTCGCAAATCCCGAAACGTATCCAGGACATTTGACGCGTGTTACACTTAAAAAACGAATTACCAATTTTTATTATTACGAATAAATAAATAAAGAAAAAGAAACGTAAATTTGGTGTAAAAAAATACATTTTAAAATATACATTTTTAATTATTATATTGTTTTCTGACGTAGATAATAAATCAGTAATGAGAAATAAAAAGAGCAAATTCTTGTTTTTCAATAAATGTCAAAACTTCAATTTGCAGTCAATACGAAAATAGCAGATCACAGCAGTCGAGTTGAGTTACTGAATAAATGATCACACAACAGGGGATTGACTTGGTACACCTTTCCTCAATCTCCACAATTACCTGAGGTATTATTACACTTTTTTAAAGAAAAATACGAATTTGTTAATTACTAAATCTAACATCAATACTTTATTGCATGAAATATAAAATAAAAAGGCGAACTTAATGCCTTAGGTCCAAATGCACCAAAAGGTCCGGTAAAGTTACTTTTGTTTTCGCTACCTTTGTTTATCTTGAATTTATCTATTTAATTTAATATATATTTATATATTAAATAATATCCAATAAAAAAGGCTTCGGTCAGACATTGATTATTCTCTCCTTAATTCATTGAGTTGCTAATCATCAAAATTTATTAAAGTTTAGGGGTAGAAAAAAGTTAAAAGCCAAAAGTCGGTCTCGTCTAAATTAGATTATTATTAAAAATTATTAAGCAATTCCATACTCATACGAGGTACATATAACATTTTTCAGAATTTAGGGAGGTTCGAACACTGGTCTCTTCGAGCGTGAGGTCTGTTCTCTACAGCTAGACCACGGCCATTCATAAAGGAAACTACTGAAAACAGGAATTCTAATTACCAAACGTAATTAAACATAGAAGTAAATAGAAAAACGCTTAAGAAAAATTGCTATAAATAAAATAACGGCAAACACTTAATAAAAACAAGCTATTTCCTTCACGAGAACTCGTACAAAGAAGCAGTACAGGACGCCCTGAATTATGAACCATAACTACGGTGACCATGAACTCAACAAAAAAAATCGGACAAGTTTTATTGCAAGTAGTTATTTCGACGACTAATGGAATCCTTTACAAAGGCATCGTATACCATCAACACCTAAAAATTACTAACTATAAATATAAATTACAGTAATTTTTTAATACTGGAGTTATTATGATGAAATCCACTGAATTATATATTTTTCGGTACAATTTTAATCGTCATTTGATAATAGTAAGACACACATGACAGCATAACAAAATACTTTTTTAACCACTAAAACATATGACGTCAACCCAACAGTTAGAAGAGCTGTACTGATTTTTTCCAATCAATTTTCATCATAATTTAATAATACGTTAAAATATCTTATTACTAAAAAAATCTAATTTGCACATGTCGAATTAAAACCATAAAAAGGTAGAATTTATGTAAAACAAACAAATTTATTGACAATAGTCATAATTATTAGTAATTGCTGTACATTTTTATGACAGGCATCTTTATAACTGAATTTATGACGTTTTAAAAATAATTTTATTGTTTTTAGTATATTCTATTCTAACCGTTAAATTTTAGTAGGAACAGAGAGACATAATTCATTTGGAAAAAGAGCATATTATGTTTTGTACTTCTTATATTATACATAATTATTAATTACTCACATGATTTTTGTGAAAAGTAACCCCACTCTAATGACACGTCTGCGTACGAAGGTATATTCGTACAGTTCGGGCGAGGTTCGAGCAGTCCTTTTTCTATCGTCATATAAAACTGTGATATGACATTTCCAGCCACGTATTTTCTTTCTCCTACAACATGGGATCCAGCATAGTGGACACGATTGTTGTTGCAGATCTCCTTTAGCTTAGCTTAGTTTGGATGCGGTCATATGACGGCTAAAATAAAATAAAAAAATTTAATCGTTCCCACATATTTGACGATTTTTAACCTCTCATCATGAATGTTGATTTTATTAACAATGTTTAATAACTTTATGTACATAGTTAATTTATTTTGTTATCATTTTATTACAGTCGTCAATTACAACTAATTCCTAGTGCGTATGTTGACAAAAACCAATAATTTTCTGTCTTTTCTAACGTTTAATTGACAATAAAACTGATATTATTATGAGAATCTCACTTTGTTCAATTTGTTTTTATGATCATTTAATTTATGAGCATGTGGTGTCGTAATTTTTATTATTAAATTTTTAATGGTCAGTTTTTTAAATACATACTTGATTAGAGTTACCTATGAGTTTGCAATTTGTTACCAGTAATCAAAACGATTATTTGTAATATTATAAATGTTATAAATAACAATAAACAGAAAATGGTAAATAGTATCTTGGTTGAACATTTTTCCGGTTCATGTTCAATGAAGGTACAATATATGATTTTGTAAATATTAATATTAAGTGTAGAATAGTTTAAGATTTAGTTTTAATTTAGTATTTAGTAGTATTGTGTAGATAACAATTAGGCTAAAATATTCTTGATAGAAGAAAGCCCAAAAAATATATATTTAAAAAAATAATAATAAACAAAAAATAAGAGTAAAAGTAGAGAAAGAGAGGAAAGTAGAGAAAAAATAACAAGAAAACATTTTAGAAATAAATTAACCAGGCAACTGACATTCAAGAGAACACAATGCTCAAAACTTTCCTAAATGATCAATGTAATTTTTTGTAATAAATTTTCATCATGTAAATTATGTATCTTACTAATGTAAATTAAACTCAAAATTAGACCAGAAAATATTTTCTTTTTGCTATAAAATTACACGCGATATGCAGTGTCTTAATCATAATAAATGTCCTGATTTTATTACTAAATGTAAGCCACCGTACTTTTAGTAGTCGGAAGGCGTCAGCTGGTAACTGGGCCCTCCTGAATAACTCCGTGAAGACAGGCACACTTCACGATGAACGGCTTTAACTTGTACATTGTTTTATACACTAGTAATGCTATAAATGTAGTAAGAATTTCAGCTGTAATAAAATATTACAGAAAATTACATTATATTTTTTTTTTATGTCTTCATTAGGTCACAATATATGTATTTTTTTATTGTGGCTAGGCATATGACAACACTTCGCCTGAAGTAAAGCCTGAGTACGCCCTATAAACGGAAACAACTGCTACTACAGAGAAATCTCCACAGGCAGCAGTCGCCTCCGTTTTGCCGACTTGAGGAGACGAGACGATAAGATATGAAGGAACAGCGAATGATATATATTTTTTATTAATAATAATACATTAATACATATATTATACATGTTATGACCCCAAACTAGTATACCCTGTACCCATATCAGGACTAAGATACTACCAAGAAATATTTGTCTTTTCCAGTAACTCCTCCTAAACCGCTGGACCTGATAAGGTTTTTGTGTATATTTGAGTGGGTTCCTGGATGATTTGAATTCACAATTAGCGGCGTAATGGGGTTCTAGGAATATCAGAACATATACGGTTGGTGATAGACAAGCCCGTAGCAGGACAACTTCTAGCCGGTCCGCTACTTATAAATAATTTTTAATAAATCCTGGATATCAAACCATTCACCACATAAAAGCCATTTTCATGCTTGGTATTACTTGATATATGTGCCCGAAAATATGTTTTTTTATAACATTACGAGTAAAAACAACCATTGTTAATGTTAAAAACATTTTTGTTACGGTGAAAATAAAATATCATTACAATTTCCGAAATGGGCAGGAAAGGCACTTGGACGCAGCTGCCTCTTCGCTAAGGGTGAGGCACATCAATAAGCTATTCTGTGAAACGTCCGTGAAAAAAACGACTCCTTTCTCCCTTTACGTATGTTTATTTATAGGGCATTAGAAAGACGAATTTTTCTACTTACCGAATTACGAAAGTCGACGAAGAAAGTTTTGTTTGAATGCGTGACAATGTAGTTTTTTTTTACGATTCGACAAAATCCATCAGTGATATTAATAAAATGATCGATTTATAGTAGATTAGATACATTTTTTTTATTATAGCTCGGCATGTGACAACACTCCGCCCGATGTAAAGCTAGAGTGCGGTCCATGAGTAGATACAACTGTTTCTACAGAGAAATCTCTACAGGCAGCAGTCGCCTCCACTATGCCGGCTTGAAGAGACTAGCATGTGATATCCAGATTGACAGTGCACACTCCTCTCGTTATATCTGGCTACTTTAAAATTATTCCCGAAACGCGACAAGGTCACTTCCCGGGTATAACATTCGAAAGTGGTCAGACTACCCCAGGACGGCAGACTGGACTAATAACCAACCTACCACTATTTAATAGTGCTAGGCCACGGCCACTCCTGGACCATCTGATGTTAAGAGACAAAACAACTATTACTACAGAGAAATACCTGCAGATAGTCGCCTCCGCTATGTCGTTTGGTTACACTGATGCCGAACTCAAAACTCATTATATTTATAGCTTGTATTTTCACGTATGTCAGGTCAGTTATCTAGATGAAACATAATATGGGATTCATGTTATACATTCACGTGAACATTCCTAGGTCTTGGCGGCGATATCCCTAGATTCCTGCGGCTACAATGCGATGCCCACTATATATACCTATTTAATACTAACCGGTATTTAAATCCGTTATTTATTTAGGGTGGTTTGCACCAGAATGCCGGTTAAAGTAACTTTAACTATTACTTTTACAGCGGCGACGACCGTTAAACATTTGCATTTACTCCACACGCGTTGAAATATCGTGTAAATTCCTATTGTTGTCGTTAAAATGGTGGCTGATCTCTAAAAATAATAGAATAACATATTTGGCTTATTTTCATACATTTGACGTTAGCAACATTGGTTTGACGATTACTTTAACTTTAACCAAGCCAAGATTCGCTGGTTAGGGTTAAAGTAACCGACAAAAATGACAGGCGCGACGATGCTGCAACTCGTGTGGAGTAAATATGCACCATAATGTAAACGTAACGGTTAAAGTAAACGTAAAAGTAATAGTTACTTTAACCGGCCTTCTGGTACAAACCACCCTTAGTCTGCCGTGAGAAGTATGCACTGTCAATGTATGTACCTCACAGACATTTCCCTGTGGCACCTTAGTTTAGGCATAATATTATTTTTAATAAAATTGAAGGTTTTATGAATATTTTCCTAAGGTTAGTTAGGTCACAGAGTTCAGAGGAGGACATATGTAGGTTATCTATTAATATGACTTTGACCGTATATTAAATAGACATATTTCGGCAATAACGGTTTTATTATCTCTATTATTTCGGTTTCATATTATTTAATAGTATAATGACGGTCCTGGGGGTCTACTTTCAAATGACCAAGGTAACTATGTTGTATTTTCTTGTACTTTGGTGGCTTAGTGCCTATGGTATGAAGTATTCGGAATTTCGCGTTTCGGAATCAGTTTGGAAGGTAGCCAGGTATAACGAGAGGAGTGTGTACTGTCGACCTCATGGTGCTCATTCGTCTCTCTATGCCGACGGTGGAGGTAACTGCTGTCTGTAGAAATTTCTTTGTAGTAGCAGTTGTTATCGTTCATGGACCACATTTTGGCTTTACATCGGGCGGAGTGTTGTCATATACCGAACTACAATAAAAAAACCGTATTCTAGCTATTAGGTGGAGTACGGTCATATGTCGTACCTACTATGGTATAAAAACAACAAATAAAGTCCACACAAGATAACTTCAAAACGCATTCAGTGTGTCGTTGTATTGTACTAATTATTTATTTCTTTATTTAAAGAAAAAAAATTACAGTAAAATCATTTCAGGATTCGCTTTCAAACTTTAACTTTTACTACACGATCGTGTTAGGTTACTTAGTATGTGTACTAAGTAAAGACTTTATGCATGGGCCGCCAAATATTTTTTCTATAAAATTTATCCCAAGATATTGCGTAATTTATGGACACCGTCACCGACATCGCAGCAACTCCACTTGGAGTCTGTATTGAATTTCCTGAGACTCATAAAGATGCATTTTGTATGCAAGCTCTTTCAAGACTACACTGGGTTTTTGAAATGGGGGTAATTCCTAAAGTAGGTCGACTGGAATCAAATTAGTTCTTTATTTACATTAGATTACGATTCATTTAGGTTTAATACATGTTATATTATTTGCAATACGTATATAATTGTTCCGAAGCCACCGTCAAAGGAAAATGACCATTCGCCTAAGAGAAATGGGCCCGAGATTTTTTTTCAAGTTTGTCGATGATTTCATTTTCTAAAAAAATAAATGTAAATTCACTTCATCACTAATCAGTTTTAATTTTTTCACCCGAATTATTGAGTAATTATACTTATTCTAGTGCAATATTTGAGGTTATTATTATATTAAATGCTTTAATAACTGATGTCTGTTTTTTTTATGTAATTGAACATTGTCTATTTATTAGTAAACAATGTGTTGATATAATTAAAACAAATTATTGGAAAAATAATGTATTATTTCAGATTGTTTTGTTAACAAACTATTAGATATTAAGTGGGCTCAAAAATGGGCATTGTCCTTCACGTCCATGTTTTTCGTGGCTATCTTACCTTTTAATTGCGTGATTGTTTACACCTTAATATTTATATTCAGGACCTTTATTCTTGACCTTTTAGACAACATTATCTGCGACCTCTATATGAATGACAGCTGACGCTGCTGCGTCCACACAGAACGAGCACTTGGCCTACGTTCATAATAATATAACAATAATATTTATTTAAAACTATATTAACGTCGTATTCATATGTGTAGAATTTGTAATTAAACTTCATCGTTTCTGAGACGCGTTCTAAACTACATTTACAAATGTCTTAGTTACATATTTTTGGAATTTATTAGTCTATTTTCTTTTTAGTTTCCCAACAGGAAGCTCAATACATAAACCAACTAAGAGAATTACATTCATCTCTTTCACACACACAAATAATATAGCTATTTCTTCTCCGTAAAAGCGTTTTTCCACTACGTTACTCCAAACCCTTTCTGAAACAACCATAATAGGCTTAGATCAAATGAGAGCGTTTGTTTTTATTCTATCTTAAATAAAATTCTATTTTGTGATTGGATGTAAATTGAATTTATGAATAACTTATAATAAGAGAAAGCGTTAGTTATATTGGTATCGTTCCAGGTACGTACTGTGAAACTCTGGAACTTCCTCCCGGTCGCGGTGGTACCGATAATAGGCAAGCTTAGTTCACCGTAAACCGCATCATTGCTTAACATCAAACAGGGTGCAGTCAAACGCTTGCCTATTAAGAAAAAAAATTAGCAAGAATTGAACACTATACTGCAGGTAGGGTCACACAACTGCTAGGCCATGGCCGCTCTTAAAAACTAAAAAATACAGGCTTATAAATTCCAAAAAATATAACTATAAAAGTGATTCGTGAAATGGAGTTTTTAACGCGTCTGAGAAACAATTCAGTTTAATTACAAATTCTACGAGCGAACTCGTGTAAAAACACTAAGCGAATTGGAGATACCGATCAACAAGTTATAACATTAATTAAAATGCACATAAACCGTCCTCATAACAAAATACAAGTTTTAAAATGCATCGATTCGAACCAGACTTATTTCTGTATGCATATATATTATATATAACTCAGTTTACGATTTAGAACAGTTGTTCTTTAGAGAATCAACAAATTAATTCCTAGTAAACCATAATAATTAAGAGCAGTTGTGGTCTAGCGGTCAGGCGCGTGAATTCACGATCGATGAGACCCGTGTTTGAACCTCGCTAATTTCTGACCGGTACAAATGTAACTATGTTATATATGTACTTTGGCATCTGTTCGTAAAACGCAAAACTTCACTTGAAAGTTTAAAATTGTTAATAAATCTAAAATTTTAATCTTTTTAAATTCAAAATTACATTTAACAAATTATATAAAGCTCGATTACCACTGACTCCCTCATTGACTATCATCAATTATGGACCACTTGCGGGTGGGTTACAGTGATATTTATTTTTGATACGCACAGAGGGAGCCCATGCGACCTCGGGAAAACATGTTCCGAAAGTCCGTTCCGGAACGGGCTATCTCCGGGACGGAACGAGATGGGGCCAAAATTCCGAAACAAAGGTTGTAGGAAATGCCTTCTAATTTTGAAATAGACACCTTTTTTTTTCAAATTTTTTTTTCAAAACTACCCCCAAAACTATCCCTCGCGAAGCGCGCCACAAAAACTAGTTTAACAAACAAAGATAAATGAATGCAATATTTCTATTACTCTATGACATTTGAATATGAGGTACAGATAAGAACAAATATTCTACTTTAAATTCTAGAACATTCCTAGTGATATATTCTAACAATCAATACATTGTCTTAAGATTGTTAGGGTTGTCACAAACTATAAATTGCCAATTAAGTTATATTTACTTAATATTTCTTCAATAATTGAGTAATAAACAAAATAAATTCAGTATTTTGAATGTAACGAATAAATAATTTTAAACAAAGTGTAAATTGGACTAACATGTAGGTGCCAACCCTAACTATTGGTAGCAGTAGTAAATTCATCTCTCTGCCACATATACTGAGCTAACTGTAATTAGATGCATCTTGCAATTCATCCCTCCGCCTCGTATCCACTAATACACTAAAACACAGTTGTAATTTTAAAACTGTCACGTCGGGGACACTAATAATTCAAAACAAAGTATTTGGACGCGAATGTATAGGATTCTCACCGCAAGCCGGCATAGCGGAGGCGACTGCTACATGCAGACATTTCTCTAGATGCATTATAACTTAACATGAGGCGTAATTACGTGGTGTCAATCTATTATAAAAATATAATATATTATGTAAACCAACCAATATGGACGCGAGCTTTTTATTCGACTTTAGAAAATTATACAAACAATAGATATATCCATAGCTTTAACTATGCGCGAGTACACATGTACATACAATTTGTTTGTGTAATTGTGAAGTGGTAACACAAAACTAGCTTCACTAGTGTCCCCTAATACTGATATATGAACAACATTAACGAATGATAGATTAAACAAAAAACAGATGGGTGACTTCTTTGAAAATTTTCTTTACGTATGACTTCTGCAAATTCATATTTACACATCATAGCTTGGTATAACGAAAGTAGGATACATTGTCATCTACGACATAGCGGAGGTTCTGTCTCTTAATAACACTAATAAAAGATACGAGTACACTTGTATTCGGTAATCTTTGACCAACATATTTTACAAAAACTAGTGAACTTTACATTGTTCAAATTAGGTTACTTTATACAGGTATATGTATCATAGGTGCGGATGTAAGTGTGTGTACAGTCGCGGTAAACGTGGTTACCTCATGAAGATTAATTGTATATTGCAGGGAAACGTAAACTGGAACTATAATAGGGGGTCTATCATGAACGACTCGCTTGAAACACAATATAGGTAGATCTTTAAGAAAAAGCTTTTAAGATGAACCCGAAACGTTAAACGCATGATACTAATTTTACATACAGGAGGAGACGAACGTGCACCATCCAGATTAATGGTGCATACTCCTCTCGTTATACCTTGCTACTTTCAAACTGGACAAGGATCCCAGGACGGCAAACTGAGCTAATAACCATTATCAGTCTGCCTATCACTCTTTAATAATGCCTATAGGCACAGAGCGACCAAAGTATATATAACGAAGTTACATTGGTACCGGTCAGAATTTAGCGAGGCTCGAATACGGGTCTCATCGATCGTGAGTTCACGCGTCTTACTGCTAGACCACGGCCGCTCTTAATTATTATACTTTACTAGGAATTAATTTGACCTGGCTACTACAAGTTCACTCCAAGGGTGTTACACTTGACACACTACTCCAGGACGACTAGTTGGGGCTTACCACTCATCATCTCCTATCTATTTTGATTGATGGTAATTTTGATTACTACTGATATATTTGGATATTATATTTTTATGTAGCCATCTTGCAACGGAAACTGGGAGCGGTTTGTAGACACAGATTGTGATTTTTTTTTGACTAATTTTTTTGAAAATATATTCACAAAATTGAGTGCCTAACTCACTATTTTTGCTTCTGGACATGTCTATGCTTATTAAATTACTAATTAAAATTATACAAAACTGCGCTAAATTTCAATATTCAGCTATAACTAGACGCCTAACAAAACAAACGTCATATAAATTTAGATATATATAAATATAAAAAACGTACCCAAAATAAAAACAGATAATAGTAGGAATACGAGTCTTCTAGGTGGAAATTCTAACAAAGCCAGATGTTCCTGTTTTGATATTTGCTTTTGTTTCGTAGATGTTGAATACGGAGATTAGTGAGCCGTCAGGTTACGGGGGAAACGTGGAACATTTGCATTGCCGCTTTATGGCAGATAAAATTTAATATCATACGGTACCCATAGATGAGAAATTTTAAACATTTTTTCTGTATATCAAATATTAAATTGTTTTTTGGAGACATTGTGATGTCTGCTGCCTTAAATAATATTCTTAAATCTTTATGATATATAAAAATATATGTTTTATTTGTTTGTTCCGATTTGTGTTTGAAATTAAAGTGTACAGTCTAGATCCCTATCACCATTTTCAAGTGTAACACTCGTAAACTGATTTAATTGCTTGGAAATAATCGAGTGTGCACTATCAACCTAGACGGTACATACTCGTATTAGTCTCCGGTATGGCGAAGGCGACTGTGGCTGCAGACAATCCTTTGTCCTCATTGCACTCTAGCTTCACATCAGGAGAATTGTGATTGTAACAGCCGTGGTCTAGTGGTAGAACGCATAGACTCACGTTCGACGAGATCCGTGTTCAAACTTCGCTTTCGAATGACCCGTGAAGTGACCTTGTCGCGTTTCGGGATCAATTTGGAAGTAACCAGGTATAACGAGACAGTTGCCCGTAGAGATTTCTCAGTAGTAGCAGTTGTTTCCGTTCATGGACCGCACTCTAGCTTTACATCAGGTGGAGTGTTATCATATGCCGAGCTACAATCAAAAAACATGCCAAGACTAGCCCGGATGTGCTTCTTTCTCTTTAATAAATCCAAGAAACGGAAGAATAATTATTTATTCTAGTGTTTTAAGGAGATTTCAAGTGAACAACTCGTGGTTGGTCGAAGGACACATATTGATAGCCTCATCTATTGGAACGCCAATCATTGGTCACCCTTTACCGCTTTACCGTGAATAGATTTGTGTTAGACGTTAGTTTGTTAATTTTGCCCTTTCATTTTGCTAGAGCTCTATGTCGAACGAAGTATTTCAAACTAACAAAATATTATACCTATTTATATTAATGTTTGACTGACAAATAATATGTACATTTTCGACACGTGTATAGAAATCTGTATAGAGTCTTCTGGTCTTCCTGGGAGATAATGCGTGGCTGCAGTGATGCGGAGGCTTTTGAACTGTACTGTAACCGTCATCAGTCTGCCTACCACTCTTTAATAGTGCCTATAGACACTGAGCGACTAAAGTACATATAATATAGTTACATTGGTCAGAATTTAGCGAGGTTCGAACACGAGTCTCGTCGATCGTGAGTTCACGCGTCTTACCGCTAGACCACGGCCGCTCAAACAGGCAGGATCATTGCAAAACTAACTTACAATAATATTTAAACGTATAAAAAGGAAATATCGTACAATAAAATGGACTGTTATTAATACTACACGTAGTCGTTGACCAAGCTACTAAAATTTGCAACATAGTGGTGAGTGAGGTGTCGCATATTGATGACGTCATTGCACTCACAGCCAATCAGCGCTAATTCTGATGAATGAAACACCGAATAACATTGTTTGTTTACTATCCAACATATATGAAGTTCGTACACATTTTTAATTTTACAACAAGAGTTGTGAAATCGATTAATTTTTAACTGTCATTATTTACCAGCAAACATAGCGGAGACGACTGCTTCATAATTAAACAGCAATCTAGCTTAACATCAGACGGAATGTAGTCACTGTAGCCGAACTAAATACTTTAGAAAATTACTACTATTGTAATCCTACCTACCTATATATCTATACCTACTACGACGGATAAATATCTATTGCAATCGCCTCCGCTATGCCGGCTTAATAAGACCAGTGTGCGCGGTTCAGGTTGACAGAGTAGATTCCTCTTGTTATATTCTTTTGAAGTGATCTCGAAACGCGACTAGGTTACGTTACGGGTGTTACACTTGAAAGTGGTGGTACTACTCCAGGACGGCAGACTTGGTAATAACCCATCATCAGTCTACCTATCGCTCTTTATTAGATATCGTGTTACCATTTACTCAGGTTCAATTCTTTTTTGTGTAAAAGAGAATGCCTATTCGCCTAAGAAAAATGGGCCCACGATGATTATTTTTAGTTCATTTTGTATAAAAATAAATCTACTTCCTTATTACCAATCAGTTTTAATTTTTTCACCCGGGTTGTTGAGTAATTAGATGTTTTCAGATGCAATATTTGAGGTTATTGTTATTTTAAATGCTTTAATAATTGAAGATATCTATTTTTTATGTAATTAAACATTGTCTATTGATTGGTAAATTATGTGTTGATATAATTAAAATGTATTAATGAAAAAATAAGATATTATTTTAGAATAGTTTAGAATAGAAAAAAAATAATAGTCGCGTTTCGGGGATAGTTTGAAAGTAGCCAGGTATAAGAGAGGAGTGTGCACTGTCAATCTAGATAGTACATGCTCGTCTCCTCGAGCCGGCATAGTGGAGGCGACTGCAGCCCGTAGAGATTTCACTGTGGTAGCAGTTGTTTCCATTCATGGACCGCACTCTAGCTTTACATCAGGCGGAGTGTTGTCACATGTCGAGCTACAATAAAAAAAAAAAAAAAAACATATTGTTTTGTTACCAAACTATTAGGTATCGAGTGGGCCCAAGAATGGGCATTCTCCGTGTCTTCATGATTTAATTAACTCTGATATTTTAATTAAGCAGCTAAATTAAATTATTAAATTCATTGTCATATTACATAAATTATCATGAAATTTCATACGAAAATTTTAATTAATATTATACATTGCTTCGCAGTTTAGTCAGGTGACGTGCACTAATTACGCCATCAGTCAACTGACCAATCAGAGAGCTCCATTAAGATGACGTATCGATATGATAATACTCTATAATTATAGTTTTGACAATTCCGTTGGCTTTTGATTAATCTTGCACAAAACTTTGGTAATTAATACGAATTGTTGAATAAATAATATACGATAAGCCGCACCAATAGAGAAATTATTTATAAATAAATTGAAACTTATAGACATTATGATACTTACATATATACAACTAGATGTGACGCGAGAGAAAAGATGACTGCAGTCACCTTTAGGTTCTGTGGCAGTTGGTATTTGACTTGACGGCAACATTGTCATACGCTTTTTTCATGTCACATGAATGAAGTTTGTATTTCTAGTACCTACCGCCGACGGATGATGACAGACTGTTGCTAAAGGCCAAAATAACATTATGTCAGATAATCGTTTTCAAAATTATTACAAACATTTAATCGAAAGTATCTGAGAATAACAAAATGGTCATGGCGGAGGCAACTGCTGCCTGTAGACATGTAGAGTAGCAGTAGTCTCTGCTGCTGAAGTGCAGTCTAACCTAGCTTTAAAAAATGTAGGTAGAAATAAAGAGACTCTCGATGCCTCATTTCAAACATTTTTTCCACCACTTTTGAATGTAACACCCGTGAAGTGGACCTTGTCGCGTTTCGGGAATAGTTTGAAAGTAGCCACAAGTGTGCACTGTCAATTTAATATGGTACATGCTCGTCTCCTCAAGTCGGCATAGTGGAGGCGACTGCTGCCCGCATAGGTTTCTCTGTAGTAGCAGTTGTTTCCGTTCATGGACTGCACTCTAGCTTTACATCAGGCGGAGTGTTGTCACATGCCGAGCTACAATAAAAAAAAGAAAAAAAAAATTAAACAACCCTAACAATAATAAAAAGTCACCCTTAAATAAGCGTCTATTACAAGCAAGGATAGTACTCGTAAATACGAAAACGCATTGAAATAATTGAAATTTATCCATGTTTTACACTGATTACTAGTAACTCTAGTTTTTCTGTAGCCAATTCACTTGAACCTGTTTAATAGTGATAAATAGTTTGTTGGCGTCGTGCCAAAATAACTACTCGTGTGTTAATTCTGTTTTATTTCTATTCGTCCCCTATTATTTCTTTGATACAACTTAAATTTTATGTTTTAATTACTCAAGGCTTATTAACCTAACTCTATAAGTTTGGGAGAATCGCGGTTTAATAAGTAACTCGGGAATTTTTACTCAGATGTGTTATATACTACATCGATAAGGTCACAAAATTTTTTTTCCGCGGAATTAAATAAAAAAAGAATATTGGGTTAGGAGTGTTCGCACAAATCATATTCGCCTGAAACGTGCGAGTTGACCATTTGCGCTGACCTCACTGGTGTCTCATATTGCTTATGAAATCTTGCTACACGTAAAAGTAATAATTAGGTAGATATTTTAAATATTAAATTCTAGTAAATATTTTAAATAATTGAATATTAATTTTTCTTATTATGTTACCCATTGTACTTTCATTTTTTAAAATATATTGTGTGCGAGCCGATTGCTAAAATTTGTATTATTTTATTAAGTTGTCATTTCGCACGTTGCGGGCGAATCAAATATTGTACCTATTTACTTTATGTATCGTCTAAAAAAAGAAAAAGATAAATTCAAAATATTTTAAATAGGACTACTTGGACTCTTGCGGTGCATATAAAGTTATCAAGACTTATTTGCTAGATGTTGCCAAGATGATCTCCAAATTTGACGGATGTTAAAGGATTCCGCCCAGAAAGCCCATTTTTGGGATACCTAATAGTTTGTTAACAATATTCTAAAATAATACCTTATTTCTTCATTAATTTATTTCAATCATATCAAAACATCGTTTCCCAATATACAATGTTTAATAACATAAAAAATTAATATTACCAATTTTAAAGCTTTTAATACAATAATAATATTGGATCAGAAAAAGTCTAATTGTGAAAAAATCAAAACTGATTGGTGATAAGGAATGTAGATTTATTTTCCTACAAAATGAACTAAAAATGATCGTGAACCACGAAAAAAAATTTGGGCCCATTTCTCTTAGGTGAATGGGCATTCTCCTTTCAAAGTGATGACTTCTGCTGCTTCAGCACTGCTGGATATTAAACCATGATCAGTCTGCTAGTACTCTTCTCTACCATTGGCAGATTATGGTATAATTTAGATATACAGTGAGTGTTACCTCGCCCTCCCCCTGATCCGGAACTGGTGATACAGGTATATATCAAAATAAAATGTATAATAAATCATCAGAATCAGATTTTCTGTACATTAGCTAATTTGTTTCAGAGTTCCATGTAAAATAAATGTCAAAGGATGTCGATATAATCTTCATTTACAGCAAAACACTGAGTATTTCATATTAATCAGTAGATATGTATGTAGATAGTTTTTTTTTATTGCAGCTCGGCATATGATAACTCTCCACCTGATGTTAACCTAGAGTACGATCCACGAACAGAAGCTACATTCTACAGGCAGCAGTCGCTTCCCCTATGCCGGCTTCAGGAGACGAACATCCAGAATGACAGTGCACACTCCTCTTGTTATACCTAGCTACTTCCAAATTGATCCAAAAACGCGACAAGGTAATTTCATGAGTGTTACATTCGAAAGTGATGCGCAGGACGGCAGACTGGACTAACCACTGGATAGATCACATCCACTACTCTCCTTCTGACGGGCGTCGACTGAGGATGCTGTTCACCTAACCCTTCTGAGTAGTTAACCAATTTGATCAAGAAAGGGTTAGGGCGCCCCCTTCCGTACCATCTACATTTTATGATTAGATATTCAATTTATCGTGTAGGTAGTCTATTACGGGAAGATCTTGGCTTCGATTTTCGACTACACTCCGCCTGCTGTAAAGCTAGACTGCGGTCCATGAACGAAAACAACTACTACTACAGAGAAATCTCTACGGGTCGCCTGCGCTATGCCGGCCTGATGATACAAGTATGCACCATCTAGATTAACAGTACACACTGCTCTCGCTATACCTGGCTACTTTCAAACTGCTCCCGAAAAGCGACAAGGTCACTTCAGGTCGGCAGTTTCGCTAATTAATAAATATTTTTTCTGGTCTGATTTTGGGTTGGTGTTGTCGTTGTCCTGATACCCATGACGCAGGGTATCCTCTAAAGTATTTAGGGTATTATATTGTATTTATTTAAATATAACTTTAACATTATTATATTGTTTCTTTTTGCCGTTAACTACAATGTTATTTTTATTTAAAAAAATTTTGTAATGCATCGTACAATTTAATAAAGTTAAAATGACCCCTCCATACATAAATCTGGTCCTATACATCGCCCTAGGTCTTCACTTTAAACTCAAACCCTTACTAATGGGGTTGCCAAATTACCCATCTATTTAATTTCCCCAAATGGAATGTTGGTAAACGAATTAGGCTGGCAACTTTGAAATGGATTAAATTTTCGTCTGCCTTATTGGTTCCATTTTGTACGGGTGCGTTTTTTTGTTTATTGGCGACATTAAAGTACCAATATTTAATGTATTATTAGCTTTTGTGATTTCGTATGCGTTGAACTTGAGAATTATGTGTCTGTTCTCTTTTTTGATACATTGATAAATATGTTTTTATTGAAATGTGTTCAGCCGTTTATGTTAGTTATATTTATAAACATATATTAGTTATTGGTTAGTGGTCAACCTTTGAGTTGAGTGTACCTTTTTTTTACGTGAGGAAATCCCTTTACAGATGCCCTGGCCCTTGGGGAAGGTACCAGGGTTACGTCGGACTCTCCAGCACTGGCATACTAACTGAAACCTCACGGTGTTTCATTCGACGCATAGTGGACAGAGCCTGGGCACATATTAGCATTCATCCAGACTCCCCCGAGTTAGGTGTACCTGTCTCATCTGAACAACGTTAACCGCGATGAGTCGAGTACTGAATGTTGTCAAGAGGCAAATGGTATATAGCTGCTCCCAAAAAGGGTCTGCCTACCCCGGTGAAAATATGGGTATTAGTGAATTCATAGATAAATAATTATATGTATTTTATTTACTTTTGCTTTTCTATGTTTCAATAAATAAATAACAAAACTTTATATTTATTGGAAAAATCCAAATCTATTATGTAAAAATTCAAAACTTATAATTTATTAACAAAGAAAATTCAACTAGCTGTATCTAAATAATTTCTAATGTCATTTTTATAGCTTTTATTGCCAGTAAAACTGAAGATAACATTTTTTCCCCTGGCAATGTAGGGGATCCTCAACAACAACCCTCAAGGCATATTTATAATTTAAAGGGCGGCCAGGAAATATTCAAAATGACCGTGAAATAAGGACGTCCATCGTTTTATTTATCTTGTTTGTGTAACTTTTTTCTAAACGGTTAATTTATCCTCTTTATTTTTATTCTGTCATTTTACGCTTGTTGTACGCGTGCTTGTTTATAAATGCTGCTACCTACAGCTTAATTGACATCCTAAACATCCTTTGTAATTTGAATAACGACAATACGCTTCAATGAATATTTCTCTTAGGCCGGCATAATGACTAGCGAGTAGTAGCTAGTGTTTGCACCATAGGCACTGAGCGACCAAATTATATATAATATATGTCGCATTAGGTATCGGTCAGCCAGATTTGAACACGGGTCTCATAGTCGTGAATTCACCTTCTACCGCAAGACCACGGCCGCTCATGGTGTTCTCGAGTTGTCTCCAATTCCACGGTGCGTAATATTTATTACTATAATTCTATCTATCAATGCGTGTGTTAAAAATAAATTTTATTATAAAAATAATAAAAAGTAATGCCAGCCTTCCACCAAGAAAGGGCAATAGGCGGGAAATGGAGTTTGTTAGCGTGTGTCAACGGAGTCAGTACAGAGGCCGCTCCGCTGAGAGTGTGTTCATACTTTTCTTGTATAATATAATGTTAAGGGACGCAATTCACTCAGGCCGTTCTGCTCACTCGTTTGCGATGGAAGCACTTCTATAAAAGTTGAACGGAGTCCGTGGAAATCTGCTCAATTCTGTGACCAATTTTCTAATTCTTTGTACTCGCTCGTCGCTTAGTTCGCTCCGCTCACTCTTTTACATTAGAAGCAGTCATTACGAAGCCTCGCAGTGGAAGGCCGGCATAAAGATGTTCGTGTCGGTAATGGATAAAACCCGATTTGTAGATTGAAATAAAACTCTTAATAGAACATATTAAAATAATAAAATGATAGTGATCGACTGATCGTTAAAGTTTAATAGTTTTTGGCTTTTTATATTGAATAAATATGTTGTAATAGAACTGGAACAAGTTTAGGTGCAATTTAATTATTTTTATCGGAGATTTTTTTATGATAACGCGACATGTGACTGCGCCACCTGATGTGTTAGCCCTGGCACACCCAAATGATCTCGCAGGCCACCTTTGATTGTTTGGGCCTCATCGACGCCTTCCGCTAGACCACGGGTGCATTAAATCTATCTTTATAACCTTCATTTTCATATATATTTATATGTATGTTATTTTGTTTTCTACATTATAGTATAGTACATATTATGTTAGATGTTAGAGCCTCCTACTTATTCTTCTTTGCACTTTTATCTGTTTACGTCTTGTTTTCTTGTCTGTGGCGCATTACAATTTGACAGCTGGGAAGACTTGCTTTCGTCGCAAGACCAGTTAACCGCTTTTACACCGCTTTATATATTGTTAACTATAAAACCAAGGAACCAAACGTGGAATAGCTGCGCCATCCGAGGCGAGTTATTTTGTACTTGCGTCCAAGGCACAGCTCCCGTAACGAATTCGGGACAATGCGACCCACCGCACCGTCATAGGGGCATCGTTTTGAACATTAGTTAAGCAATATTTAAAATAATTGTTAGAACATGTTTTCTAAGTAAAAATATTGATTTTCCCCTTATATAAATGTACTAAAAATAATATGACAGTATACAATACGTAGTAGATATCAATAGCAAGTCGCAGTAGCGTTATGACCTCAATAATTGAATAATAAGTCATTCCATTGTGTCCCAGTTTTCGTGGTTTATTTAACAATTATTGGATAACTCACAATCACTTCAGGATTTAAGGCGGAAAGCAAATCTTACGGTCCACTGAAAAATTCATTTTCACGTCAATTAATTTACACTTGCAGACACATTTCAGAAATCAAACTATTTTTGTTCTATTTTATTAATATATAACATGTATTTTTTACTCGTATTATTTATTATTATTATTACAAGTTCACGCCAATACTGAAATAGGCAAAGACTATGGAATGACAGCAACCTCTCTCTCTCATCACACCACTTTTGCCTGAAACATATCTATTACTTTACTCATGTATGCATTTTCGTTGAGGGTAATGTCATCTAACCCTGTATGTCAAACAGCGTCTAAGTTTATTTTAATCTCGAACAAGATATACCTACATCTTTTTTTTTTTAAATACATATATATAGATTTATTAGATTTTCCGATTTCTGCTCCATAAAATGAGTAAAAATTTTAACGAGTGTATTTTTACTTTTTCAAATGATAATGTGAACTTAAATATATATGTTTAAGTTCCTCTAATTTTGTTTTCTAGTGCATCAAAAACGGTCCGAAGAATTGCTAATTTCTCATAAGTTTGCGGTATATCCGGTTAATATTTAATGCGAAATCGGGCAAAGGGTTTCGAATTAACTTGGAATTGATCATTTGAAAAAGGTTTTGTTTGCGCAGACATTTTAAATTTAGTTTAAAAGTGTCAAGGAATCCATCACTGAAATATAGATAAAAGTAAGTATAGATTTTTCTTCTCTTGGCCGGTCCCTCATTCTTTAGGATTGGGACTCCTGGTTTTTCGCTCAACTACGTGTAGATGCCTCTTTCGGCTGTGGCTACTTGCTTGATGGAGAGCTTTATACGTCGTCATCTCTAAGACAGTTTGTCGGTCTAACATCTTTGGCTTCTTCCACCCGGTGCTCTCAGTTCTCCACCTTATCACAAGCTTCAGAAGTGATGAGAGACGCGGCTGTTTTTCTACAGATATTTCGCTTATTTATTTAGGCCTTCAAGACTTAGTATTGCCAACAATGGCAAATTATTTGTGAAGTATGCTAATTTTGTAAGATGAACTAGAGTGGAGACAACTAGTGTGCCGACTTAAAGAGACAATAGGACACCGTTGACAGGGTACATTTCTCTCGGTATAACCGGCTACTTCCAAGTCACTTTACGGCTGTTTCACGTGAAGCCGACAATTGGAATAATAACCTTCACCATTCATCCTACCACTCTAAGTTTTTTTATATAAATATATTGTTCCTATATTAGAATTAATTCCACTTTGTTATAAGGCAATAGGGTATACACAAATTTCGTTTATACCAATTGGAATCGATTACCATTTGGTGAGGTCACGTCCCAATGTTGGGACGGGCTATGTTACCACGCAGTTGCAAAATGCACTTTTGTGGGTAAGTGTAAAGTCTCTACTTATTTAATTTTATAGAAGAACTGATCTACAACGGAGTTTCTATAATGGAATGGGTAAAAGAGGAGATAATAATAATTCGTAGACATAGTAAAATTATTAAGGAAATTCATTTTATTTTTTATTTTATGATAGATCACGATGTGTCATCGCCTGATGTTAAGCTAGCAGAAACAAGTGCTACCACAGATAATGTACGAGTAGGTACCCAGGAGTCGCTCCCACTATGCCGGCTAGATGAGACGAGTTTTTTTTTTAACTATCTTATAAAACTCAATTTTGCCATACGATTACATTACGCACAAATCTATCTGGGTTACCGGTTTTATTGCTCTACTAAAATCCAACTTAGTTCTAAGGAACGTTTATTAATATTTCTGTTTGCCTTAGTCCTATAGTGGGACACAAATTTACTATCCGCTATGTTCTGTTAACTATTATAAGTTATCATTAACTTCCAGCATTTCCTTTGGTTCATTTTTTGTTGATCACAAAAAAAGTTTGTATATTAAAAAAAAAATTTAAACGTGATATTTTCGTGATATATCCAGGATGACAGTGCACACTCCTCTCGCTATACAAAGTAAACCCGAAACGCTACAAGGTTACTTTATAAATGTTACAATTGAAAGTGGTGGGAGGTACTACCCCAGGACGACAGACTGGGTTAATAACCATCATCGATCTGCTTATCACTTTTTAATACATTGTAATTACCTTGTTTTCTTTTCCTCGGATTGGGAAGGTAAATCTGGTGACAGTTGATTTTTTACATATTTTTTGGATAATATAGATAGATTATCGTTAGTCGACACGTGTTACTGTAAAACTTTTTGTAAATGTTTTGTTCTTTTTTCTATTAATTTTTAAAAATTCTATTTTAATATAGTAATGGTAACGTTTCGGACGGAACTAAACCATTTCCAGTAAACATTAAAAGTAAATCCTTGTCAAATTATTCGACTAAACTTTGAATATAACAAAAATATTTTAATTAAAACATGGTGTTTATAGTATACTATTTTGTTCATTACACTGAAGCGGTTATTTGTATTAAATACTGTTATAGTAAGAAAACACAAAGAAAAGATATTGGTAAACTTGTTAGGTAACAACCATAGACAATAAAGATATCTATAAAATTGTTAGGCTATACACCACCTCTTTTTCTACAACAATGTCTATGGTCCTTCCGAAAAAGCTCGATCGCGTGTCATTACAGTCTCCGCGATTTTAAAGTTTTTTCAGACGGGATTCAAAAAATACATCTAATTGAAGTCATATCTCGAAATGGTTTTCGATTTAACATGAGTTATTTTTTAAATACCTTGCCCATTCTAATCGAAAAGAGTCCGCGCGATTGCCAATGCTGAAAGGTTCAAACGCCCTGGTAGATCTTCTAGTTTAATTGCATCTAAAAATCTCATCGTTAAATTATTTTTAAAAAGTAAAAGGTAATAAGAAAGAAAAAGTAAATTAAATTAACAAATAGTTAATGAACTCAAACAAAAGGCAAATAAACGAAAGTATATTTGTACTATGTAAAGGTTAGTTTATATTAGGTATATTGTAATCGCAATATTGAACTTTTCTTTACTATAGCAGTACTCCGGCTGATGCTAAGCTAGAGTGCGGTTCATGAACGGAAACAACTGCTACTACAAAGAAATTTCTACAAGCAGCAGTCATTCCGCTATGCCGGCTTGAGGAGACAATGGTGCACATCATCATTAAGATAGATAGTGCACACTTCTCTCGCTATACCTGTCTACTTCCAAACTGATCCCTTCAACAAGTTCACTTCACGGATGTTGTATTCGAAAGCGGAGGTACTACCCCAGGACGGCAGACATACTGTGATACGGGCATTAGCTTAGTACAGGCAAAAATAAGGAGAATGCCCATTCCCCTAAGAAAAATTGGCCCACAATTTATTTCTTGAGTTAGTCGATGATTTCTAGTTAATTTTGTAGAAAAATAATCTACTTCCTTATTGAGAATCAGTTTTAATTTTTTCACCCGGGTTATTGAGTAATTAGATGTTTTCTGATGCTATCTTTGAGGTTATTGTTATTTTAAATGCTTAATAATTGATGATATCTGTTTTTTATCCAATTAAACATTGTCTATTGATTGGCAAATGATGTGTTGATATAATTAAAATGAATTAATAAAAAAATATGATATTATTTTAGAATATTGTTTTGTTACCATACTATTAGGTAACTGGGCCCTAAAGCTAATTGGGCCCAAAAATGGAAAAAATTATGATAATGTTGTGATTATTGTTTGCAGGCGGGGATAGATAAGTGGGATTTATAGCTAATATACTAAAATTGCGAATATAGTGATTGATAGCACAGTTGTGAATAAACCCTTATGTCAAATTGTTGATTGCAAAGTCAGGTGCAGGTCAAAGCAAATTAACTAGGCATTTAAAAAAATAAAATCACTCACAAACGGGTGAATTCGACTGTTTTTTTTTTGTTTTAAACTTTGGTGTTCTCTGTCTGTGACGTGTTTGAACGTTATTGAGTACAGTCAGATGCAGAATTTTTTTTATAAAAAGATTATTTCTTGTAATAATTTTTAAATAAATCATTCGCAAGCGATAGATCATAGATGTTAATCAAATGTGTGTGATATAGCATACCTTAATCTTTCTCAGACACCTTAACGTGGAAGAGAAAGACGCAGATAATATAAATAATAAAACAAGAAAAAATACAATTTTATATTAATTTTCTTTTATCAGTCAAGTCAACTGATCGAATGCATCGCCTCACGGTCGAAACAATCCCCTCGCGGACGTCACACCCTCACGTCTTTCCTCCTTCCTATAACATGGGGTCCTTTAAGCGCAGTGTGAAGAGGCATCTCACAAAGCCGACATAGCGGACCCGACTGCTGTCTGCAGATCCCCTTCTCTGACAGCAGTCGCCTCCGTTCATGGATAGCACTCTAGCTTAACATCAGGCGGAGTGAGGTCATATGACGTGCTAAAATAAAAAAATAATAGAATTTTTTTTTATAAAAATATTTTTTATTTTTTTATTTTTTTTCTTCAAATAAATTTTTATTTTATTTTCAAATAATTCCTAACAATACTGAGGTTATAATAATGAAGAATTAAACAGACATGGAAATTATAATTGTTCTAAGATCCCAACAAAGCTAAGCTGTTACAATACAATTCAATACAATTAAAATGAGGCTTTCGCGGAATATTTTTTCACCTCGCAACAAGTTAATCTCATTAGTCCCAATTGAAATTAATATCTTTTTTTAGAGTTGTTTTTATTAAAAACCCACACGAAGTTTTTCTATTCTCGGTAATTTACTATTAACAAATTTAACTCTTCTTCAAATCTTTTTTTTTTATTGTACCTCGGCATGTGACAACACTCCGCCTGATGTAAAGCTAGGTTATTTGTCCAGTCTGCCGTCCTGGGGTAGTACCACCATTTTCGAATGTAACAACCGTGGAGTGACCTTGTCGCATTTCGGGAATAGTTTGAAAGTAGCCAGTTATAACGAGAGGAGTGTGCACTGTCAATCTAGATGGTACATGCCGGCATAATGGAGGTGACTGCTGCCTGCACAGGTTTCTCTGTAGTAGCAGTTGTTTCCATTCCTGGACCGCACTCTAGCTTTATATCAGGCGGAGTGTTGTCACATGCCGTGCTACAATAAATATATATATCTAAGCTATACTGTATCTATATTTTATAGGTATAATAAAAAAAAGGAATATTTAAAGCAGCACTAGTACTGCGTGTTTTCGTTTTCCATTTTATAGTTTTATTTATGAGCTATCGATTTATATTTTTTTTAAGATTATGCAAAAGCGATTTGTTTATTGCACAACACTTCTTATATTTATGAATTTCTTTTGAAGTCACTTTTGATCGCTACATTATATTATATTACGTTTATCTTTGAAAATCTATTTATATTAAATAATAATTTTTACAGTTGATTCTGTTTTTTGAGTGTAATTCGCATTTTTTATAATAATCTAGTATGTCGCCGATATGTAGCTACTTAAAACTTGAAGTGTACTTTTTGAAAACGTTTTACTTAGTAAATATAACACTTGCGAGTCTAAAAAATATATATTAAACTAAAGGATATAAAGTTTTGTCTGGTTTTATCTTTTTCTTAATCCTTTAAGTAATATTGAGAAATGAATTGTGAGCGCTAAATCAATTTGAGACATTAAGGGCTAACTTTGCTTGCACTTTTTTATACAAATTCATTCTTGATCGCTTGGATCACTGCGTCATTCAGTTTGCATTCTTAATTAATTAAAAAAATTGTGAGGCAAATAAATATTTAGGTCAATACAAATAAGCTGTAATTTTCATACATTCATACGTACTAATTATTCCAAATTGTAGTTTTAAAAAGTGTCGGTAACGATGTTAAATGAACAGTAATTCTAGTGTTTTTATTACACTTTGACACACGACTTAGTATGGTCTGCGCGACCTATATGTGTTTTTTACCTGCTTGATGTTTTACACTAATATTCACTCGTCTCCTCATACCGGCATAGTGGAGGCGACTGCTGTTCGCACAGGTTTTTCTGTAGTAACTGCTGCTTCCGTTCATGGACCGCACTTTAGCTTTAGAAGGAGTGTTGTCACATGCCGAGCTACAATAAAAAGAAAATCAAGAAACATTTTTAAAAAATCCACCCGACAATGGAGCGTGGCAAATAAAAATAATAAATGCGCAATTCTTTACAACGAGTGCTGTAAAAACGTCCGGGACACTCGTGCCCTTGGCCCTTCAGGGCGCGAAACTGAAGGGTATCGCCGCTACGACTCCAGAGAGCAATTAGGCTATTCGGATAAAAATATCATTTAATGATACCCGCTATAAGAAAAACATATTGCTATACCCAAATAAAACAAATACTGGTTATTTCTTTATGTTAACCTTTAAGCCCTACAAGCATTTCAGACCGCAATCTAATGTTAAGCTAGAATGTGGGAGAAACGGTCGCCTCCGCTATGCTAGCTTTGAGGAGACAACGAAAGTGTGTGTAAAGTTGTGTAAGGTCGTATGTTCAAAATCGCAAAAGCCAAGGCTCTTGTTTGTGCATCGATTCAATCAATCAATCAAATAATTTATTCCTGGTAAATGGTATAAAACAAGTTGTTAATGTTAATATTAAATTCACAAGCCTGCACCTGCTCTTAAGCTTACATATATACATATATTATACATACATATATATAATTTAAAACAATAAATTGTGTAATATATAAGATAATAATAAATAAGAATAAAGACAACTTTTTAATAATGATTTAAAAATTAAATTAAATTAATAATAATAATAGGTGTTACAGAACTACACTACAATATAGAAAAAATATACATTGACATTTGAAGGATATGATATGTCAGTTGCAAAAATAAATTATTCCATGAATACACGTTTTTCTATGTGATCCTCAACAAGTGGCGACCGTGACAGGACCAATATGAATAAATTACGAGCAGAAAGAGCGGTGTTACGAGCACTATTTACGAAAAACTCGAAGCAGTTGGAAGAACTACTCGACGGCACACCTCACTCCGTTTCGGCTGTTCAACCTGTTTTTGACCATTTATTTAAGAGGGCGGAACAGTTGTTCAGCATCGACGAGCGCGTGAAGGAGCTGTGGCTGGCGGATGAAGTAATCGACCAGGAAAAGTTCTTTGAAGACTGTGAAAAGGTAGATGAGTATGAACGTCAATGGGCGACAATTAAAGGGCGGTATGATCAATTCTGTCATATAGCTGTCCTGCCCTATCGTAAGTCTGTAAATAGTGTAAATGGGAGTGTACATAGCGATGTACATAATTATTGCAACTCACATAATAGTTCCCGCGATGATTTACATAGTGAATGCGGCTCTATTAATCAAACACACAATATTCGAAAATTTCGACTTCCTAAGATCGAACTTAGGAAATTTGACGGGAAAATAAAAAATTGGCTTTCTTTCTGGGGTCAATTCAAGAAGATTCATACTGATTGCTTAATAGATGATGACGACAAATTTCAGTATTTGATACAGGCTACTGAGGTGGGTTCTACTGCTAGAGAGCTAGTTGAAAGCTTTCCGCCGAGCGGACACAACTACCACAAGGCCATAGAGCAATTGAAAAATAGATTTGCCCGGGAGGAGCTTTTGATAGAATGTTACGTCAGGGAGTTACTTAACTTAGTATTGCTGAAAAATAAAAATAAGGTAATGAGTTTACGTTCTTTGTATGATAAGTTGACAACACAGACACAGGCCTTAGAGACTCTTGGAGTCACTCATGAGAAGTATGCTGCTATGTTATATCCTTTAGTGGAGTCCGCTATTCCTGAAGATGTTTTGCGTACCTGGGAGCGTACGCGCCCCTTAGATGATAAGGACGTACTTACAAATTTTCTTACATTTTTACGCCGAGAGGTTGAGAATGAGGAAAAAATTCAAATAGCAAAAAACTTCACTACTGACAATGACAGTAATTTAACATATAGAGAACCGACCGCTAGTTGTTTAATTGTCAAGGAAAGTCAAAGTAAGACCGATAAGTATGAAGTAAAGCTAGGGAAAACGTGTGTATGGTGTGACAAAAGTTCACACACAAGCACTGAATGTTACAAGATTCTGAAAAAGAGTTTTAAAGAAAAAAAGGAGCTGCTGGAAAGAAAGGGTTGCTGTCTTATATGTTTGAAAATTGGACATCACGCAAAAAAGTGCAGAAGTTATCCTAAATGTATAAACTGTACCAAAAGACATATTGTGGTCATGTGTCCTAATTTAGGGAATATGTGCGGGAAAGAAACCGTTGACATTGAAAAAGGGCAGGAAACGAATGCTCAAAATGTATTATTGTGCCACAGAAGCCCGACAACTGTTTTGCAGACATTACTTGTAGATATTGTAAATAATAATGATAGGTTAACCGTTCGTGCTCTGTTCGATAGTGGTGCCCAAAGATCTTATATTTTAAAAGAGTTAGCGTCTAAACTTAACATAAAACCTATTGGTAATGAAGTTTTAGGGCATTGTCTTTTCGGCGGGGTAGAAACTAAAACTGAGCGGCACGAAGTATTTCCTATTACTATAACTAGTTTAAATAATGAATTTTCTTATAATATGTCTGTTTTAGGCAAAACTAGCATCTGTGGATATTTACCTCGAGTTCGGAACGATGAACTTCTAAGCAACAAGTTGTCTCAACATAATATATCTTTGACTGACAAAGGTGATAAGTTTATGGAGGTAGGATTATTGATTGGTGCAGACTTTTCCGGACCATTGTTGACAGGTATTTGTGTTCAACTTAAGGATACTTTAGTAGCAATAAATACAAAATTAGGTTGGACGTTACAAGGACCTATGACCGGCACATATAATGCGACAATTAATAATATAACTACTTTATCATGCCTAAATAAATTAGATCTGTCCAGTTTATGGTCTCTAGAGACATTGGGAATAAAAGATCCATATCAAGTAAAGTCACAACAAATATCAGATTTCGAAACTATAGAATATTTTAGACAGAATGTAAAAGTTAATCACGAGAATAGGTACGAGGTAGCTCTTCCTTGGAAGGATGGTTATCCAAAACCAGAGACTAATTATGAAATGGCTAAAAAACGTTTGGAGTCTACTACTAAGCGGTTATTACTTACAGGTAATTTGGTAGACTATAATAATGTTTTTGAGCAGTGGTTAAATTTAAATATTATTGAGATTGCTCCGGACCACTCCAATAATAGGGGACATTATTTGCCACATCATGCCGTCATCAAAGATAGTAGCTTAACTACTAGAATAAGACCGGTGTTTGATGCTTCCGCAAAAGATAAAAAAGGTAATTCTATTAATACATGTTTGGAAAAAGGTCAAAATTTATTAGAGCTCATACCAAAATTATTAATGCAATTCCGACGTAATGCGATAGGTGTGATCTCTGACATTAAAAAGGCTTTTCTGCAAATATCCATACAGGAAGAAGACCGTGACTACTTAAAATTTATTTGGTGGTCAGATGTAAATAATAGAGATAAGATTTTAACTTATAGACATCGTCGAGTAGTTTTCGGGGTAAGCTCCAGTCCGTTTCTTCTTTCGGCAACGATTATTTATCATTTAGATAGATGTCCGGAAGTTTTACGACAAACAGGTGAAAAATTAAAAGCATCTTTTTACGTGGACAATTGTGTAACTAGTGTAAATAGTGAAGACGAATTGAATAAATTTATAGATGAATCAAAACAATTAATGTCTTCGGCTAATTTTGAATTGCGTGGTTGGGTATCATCACCGATAAGAGTAGATACAACGGCATCAACATCAGTTTTAGGTCTAATTTGGAACGTAGATACGGATGAGTTATCTTGTAACAGTAATATAAATATAAATAGCGATGCTAAATTAACTAAAAGATACGTACTTAGTATTGCTCAAAAGATTTTTGACCCAATAGGTTTTACGTGCCCTACTACTCTAATTCCTAAACTAATATTACAAAAAATTTGGACGAATAATTTAGAGTGGGACGATGAATTACCATATGAATTTAAAAATAGCTTCCAAACTTGGTTGAACGAATTTCACTACATTGACGAATGCAAGATTCCAAGAAGAGTTGCTAAAGTAGCACTGCAAGATTGTGACGTACAACTGCATGTATTCTGCGATGCATCTAAGGATTCATATGCCACATGCATTTTTCTGAGAACAGACGCGTGTAAAGAAGTAAATGTACAATTAGTGCTTGCCAAATGCCGTGTTGCTCCGATTAAAGAAATGACAATGCCACGACTGGAGTTAATGGCTGCATTGATCGGTTCGAGACTACTCACACAAATAAAAACATCTGATTTATTTACAAATATACGATATAAGGTGTACTGCTGGACAGATTCTTCTGTAGTTCTAACCTGGATCAAAGAACGTGTGCAATGGAAGCCGTTCGTGAACAACAGAGTTGAAGAAATTAGAACCAACACGGAGGATGCTGAATGGTTTCATATACCTGGAAACAAGAACCCAGCAGATTTACCTTCTAGAGGCTGCGGCGCTAAGACCCTGCTCGAATCTCGTTGGTGGGAAGGCCCTGAGTGGTTAAAGCTCTCTTTAGAAGAATGGCCCAAATCAGATGTAAATGTTAATATCAAAGAGGTCAACAAAGAAAGGAAGAATATTGTTATAACTGATCTGGAGGTTGAACTAACTACATTTACTCAAAGTCTGGGATACTTTTCTAAGTTTTCGAAGATCGTAAGAATGATAGCGTGGATGCTGAGGTTTTCCAATAATGCAAAAAATAAAAGAAATAAAACGAGAGGAATACTTACCTGTCCAGAAGTTGAAGAAGCAGAACTACGGCTAATGAAAATAATACAAAGGGAAACTTATAAACAAAATAATGATGACGTTGGCAAATTAAAAACAATAATAGTAAATGATTTGATAAGGATAAAAACCAGACTTACTTTAAGTGAAGAAACCACCGACTTTAAGTGTCCAATCTTGCTTCCGGGAACGAATTTTATTGTTAAGCGATTAGTTCATCAAAGACACGTTGCTATGAACCATGCAGGA
The DNA here is from genome assembly GCA_948150575.1 of Tinea pellionella. Lineage (NCBI taxonomy): Eukaryota > Metazoa > Arthropoda > Insecta > Lepidoptera > Tineidae > Tinea > Tinea pellionella. Next base: position 3,283,680 of record OX411269.1, on the reverse strand, counting down.
ACACAAACCTTGATATCCAATCTTCGCGAGTCCTACTGGATAACTGGCGTACGGAGATTGGTAAAAAATGTGACAAGACAGTGTATTACTTGTAAACGCTTCAGTAGTCGTCCATTGTGCGTGCCTCTTGCACCTTTACCGGATAATCGTGTCAGATGTGGTAAAACGTTTGAAGTAACCGGGATTGACTTAGCTGACGATACTGAACATCTAAAGCCATTGCACCTTCCATGTTTCTAAATACTTTACCTACTAGCGATGTGACTGACATTGACTATATCGACTCGACAAGCCTAAACATTCGATTAAAATATCTTCAGAAATTACGAGATGACTTTAGACAACGATATAGGAGCGAATATTTGTCATTTCTAATTCATAAAGGTAAGGCAGAGGCCACCCCTTTAAAAATAGGCGATGTAGTTTTAATCGAGACCACGAACAAAAGAGTTAATTGGCCGTTAGGATTAATAGTTGAAGTGTATACCGGTAAAGACGGTCACGTACGAGCAGTTAAAGTAAAAACAGCAAACGGTGAAAAGACAAGGCCTATACAGAAGTTATATCCCTTAGAAATAACCAATAATGATCTTGCACTCGCTTCAAACAGAGCTCAAACGACAACTCGTTCAGGACGAGTAGTGAGGGTTCCCCGCAGGTTAGATCTTTAAAGTGTTTTCTTTTATTTTAATTTTTTCCAGAATTGTTTTGTTTCACTTTTAATTTTATAATTGTTTCAATTATTAATTGTATGTTAATTTTAGCAATTTTACGTAACGAGTAAAATCCTAAAGTGGGGAGGATGTTACAGAACTACACTACAATATAGAAAAAATATACATTGACATTTGAAGGATATGATATGTCAGTTGCAAAAATAAATTATTCCATGAATACACGTTTTTCTATGTGATCCTCAACAATAGGAATTACTTAGTCTAAATATTCTCTAATGTCATAGTAGCACTTTTCAATGAATAATTCCTTCAATTTAGTTTTAAATATTTTTAATTCGCAATTCTTTATGTGGATTTATTTTCTTACAATAATTTGTTTATAAAGAATTATATACTCGTATAACCTATAATATAATAATTTAAATTATGTTAAATTATATTTAAATAATCTTTCTAAAACAAATTTATAAAATTATGTAATGTCTAAAGTCTTAATTTTTTAATTAAACAATTGCAAAAACACATCTTAATCCATCCAAGTTAGAAATTTCCAATGATATTAATTATTCAAACTAAGTATAATCTTTGTAAATTTTTAATAGAATTAGCAAGTTAAGAATTAAAATTTAAGCCAATGTCCAAAGTTTCTAGACACCTGCTTTTAAATTTTAAAGTTCAGAGAGGTAAGTGGTAGCTATTTTAGGATTTTGTTTTTCTTTAAATTGTTTTATCTAACTGCTTTAGAGAATGATAGGCAGATCAATGATGGTTTTTGGGGTTGCACCACCACTTTCAAGTGTACCCTAGTCGCATTTCGGGATTCAAAATCAAAATCTTTATTTATCTTAATTCAAACCGGCATAGCAGAGGCAATTGCTGTCTGTAGAAATCTCTCAGTGATAGCATCCATTCATGGACCGCACTCTAGCTTAACATCAGACCGAGTGTTGTTGCTACAATAAATTTAGGCAAAAAGTTTGTAGAAATAACGTGGACTAACCGTAGAAAATATTAAAACTGTAAGAGTGCCGTGAATCGGAGTTTTTATGCGAACTGAATCGTGTTTCACCTTAGAGCCAAATTCACTTGTATTTATTAGTCGAATCGAATTGCCATGCGAAATGTTTAACAGATGGGCAGGGGTGTGAAAGAGTCGCGTCGTGGAAATTTTTTTTTCAAGAAAAATCCAATATGCGGAAATATAACAACTTTGACCTTAACAATTATTTGACAGATATCAACTCCATGATAAGTGTGTTTTTGACAATCGAATATTATTTCGTTTATTACGCACGGGTTGGCTTACTTTATCACAATAATGAGTTAACATATTGTGTATTTAAACAAATAGATTATGTTAGGCTCAACTCCCATGTACCTACTTTCCTACCACATTAGAACCACGAAAAGTGGTCGTGTGTTGAGAGTCCATACTAATTTATAAGGCACCATTATACACGACTTCGGTCTTCACACCAATTTATTGCATACGACACACATTAAAGTAGAAGCCGGGGTGGTACGATAGTCGCTGGATAGGCTTCAGTCGCTGTTCAGTATCACTTGTTATCGCAGGAGTTGCTTGTATCGCATCCAAAATAGGACTATTTTTTGAGAAACACTCGCGTCCCTATTTCTAATCAAATTGGAGGAAGCTTCGAGAAAACTGTCGTCGAAGTTGTTTACTAATTATAATGTAACAGGGCACGCCAATCGCGTGGGCGAGGCCAAGATGTTTACGCTACGCCGCTTATACGCCGCAGCAACTTCGACGAATGCTGTCCCTTTCGCACCCTAGGTGCACGTAACACATGTATACGACATTCCGTGATAGCGTACAAACGGACGACAAATTGTAGTCGGTAGCCGACAAATAATATCCTATCTTACGTTTGAAAGTTTCAACTCAATCGGAACCACATCATGCATAAAAGACGTACATACAAACTTTCATTTTTATATAGAAGATAAATAAATTAAATAAAAACGGTCAACTCTATTTCAAAGTTTTGAATTAATTCTAAAATATATTTATTTTAATTAAGAAAAAAAATTACAATACACATTTGCCCCGAAGTCGACAAGTTATTAAAATTTAATACTTTTACATAAAATAAATTAAAATTATCTTGTAACAATAAAGCCTACGGGTGATTGACTGAAATTCCTAAGTTTGAATTGCTAACATTGTTCAAGTTATGTTTCTGTTTTTTAATATATATTTATATATTTATTTTACTTTAAAGAACGCGTGCGTAACTAAAAGCGACTTATAGATAAAGATATATACTAGAGGTGCCAACTTCATACATCTGACATGAAAAAAACCGTAGGCCGCTTCAAACGATTTAACAATGTTGCCGTCAAGTCAAATACCAACTGACAGAGAACCTAAACATGGCTGTGGCCATATTTTCTCTCGCGTCATATTGGGAGCGTTATTGCACATCTAGTTGTATATATCAATGGACTTATATATGGATTTCGACGTACTGCATTGTGGTCCGCTATGAAGACAAAAGCGTTTTGGAAACATTTTTTTAATGACTATGCTAAGCTACTATAATAGGCACAGCGATCAAATTTAGCGAGGTTCGAACACGGGTCTCATCGATCGTGAGTTCACGCGTCTTACCGCTAGACCACGGCCGCTTCTAATCAATTAATTAATATAAATTAATAAAGAAGTAACAGATTTTGAAACCAGTTAAATAAATCTGCATATTTTAAAATCGCAAATGTTTTTCGGTAGGTATTAAATACAGATTTCTTGAGTCATATTATTTAGCCGCAGATGACACAAACACGCTGTGCGGTCGCCGCGGGAGGTCAGCCCTAATCGGTGTCATCAAAGGCGATCAAAAAACGTTCGCGGAAATCTGCAGGCATACTTTAAACACGCGAAATTATTCGAATTCAGGTTTCAAGTTCTATTTATCTTTCTAAACATTTATTTCTTTCAATTAATTAATAATATTATTAAATTGTATGTTTATTAATAAGATAATAAACAAAGTCTATTCGCCTAAGAGAAATGGGCCCACAATTTTATTCTCATGTTTGCCGATTTTTTAAAAATCACTTTGTAGAAAAATAAATCTACATTCCTTATCACCAATTAGTTCTAATTTCTTTACCCGGATTATGTGGCGAATGATTACCTCCCGTTAAGGGACTTTTATGTGTAATCATCTCCGCTATTCTTCGTTTTCAAGTGGTTTCCCCAATTCCTTGGGTAAGTTTCAAACACTTATTTTGTAGGTTACCTAGGGTTTAGGCTCATCGTAATTATTTGCTTGTGTTTCTCGTTTTTCTTGTAACACCGCTTCTGCTCGTGACACATCACACCCTACCCTAGATTTTATTTCACACCCCGGCAAATTAATGAAAAAATATTTTAGAATATTGTTTTGTTAACAAATTATTAGATATCAAGTGGGCCCAAAAATAGGCATTGTCCTTTCTATATCTATTACTAATATTTATTTAATAGTTGATTTTCATAATATAAATACGTCTAAAGGTTAAAATATTTTTTTATTGAGTGGTAGGCTAGTTTAGGCAGTGGTATCCTGGGATAGTAGCACCACTTTAGAATGTCGCACTTCGGGAACAGTTTGGAAATAGCCAGGTATAACGAGAGAAGTGTGCACTATCAACCTGAATGGTGCACATTCGTCGCCTCAAACTGGCACAGCGGAGGCCGCTGTTGTAGGTTTAAATTTATCTGTAGTAGCAGTTGTTCTCGTTCTACATTTTATTGTGTTTTAGAGAATAAAAAATACAAACATTAAGAGTAGACGACCAGCCCTTCTGAAGAGAAAAATTAATGTTAAAATTAGTCTTAACCAGAATTAATTTTTGTCATTTTACTTATACTGTTCTTGTCTTAAAAAAAACATGTTGTGTTTAATGGATTTAGTTTATGTGAAATTTACACGCGACCGTGTTTAACACAAATCACTAAGGTCTTTTTTACAGTAGTCCGGCGACCACACACCCCATCTGATAGAGTTTAGTTTTGCTTGAGATAAATGCAGGCAGCAGTCGCCTCCGCTGTGCCGGTTGATGAGACAAGATCGGTTTTGAAGTAGCCAGGTATATCGAGAGGAGCACTGTCAATCTGGATGTTGCACATCCGCGATTGCTGTTCGTAGAGATGGCTCAACTATTCCGTTTATAGACCGTACTTTAGCATAACATCAGGCGGACTGTGGTCATATTCCGAGCAGGGCAGGACGCACTCGAAAGTGATTCCTCTGTCCCAGGATGATAACACATCAATCTCAACTTGAAGTTAATTTTTATTTTACTTCTTACTCTATTTTTAACAAGGTTTAAATTAACAACCATCTGTCAGTTCATAAAAGAGAAAGGTCGTAAGTGAATAGTACAAGTGGCACTTAAAGTACGTTTCTTTATTGTTTACACTAATTTAACCTAACTACCAGTCCATCGGTTACAGACACAGTCTATTGATCAAATATTCATATGACACGTACCGTAGAAGTCGTCAGTTTCTACTTAACGTTTTGTTTTATTAAAGTGGACTAGAAAGGGTTAGTTTGCTTTCGGCGTTGATGTTTTGACCTGTTATTTTTCGATTTGTTTTTCGTCTGACATATTTTATGCTTACATATAAATTACTGAATACGTGTAATTAGATAGTACGCAGCAGTTATATATCGTAATTTTCTGTAATTTTAACCCTCGAGACTCACTCCGATGTTTATGTAGGTTTATTTATTAATATTTTTGTAAATAATTATGTATTTAGAAAAGAGTCAATTTTTGCGATTTGACAATTTTGTTTTATAGTTTTTATTTTTTATTAGTTATTTTTAATACATCAGTTACCAGTTACATTGGTATATCAGTTACATTGGTACTGGTCAGCGAAATTTGCACCGACGCCTTCACCTTTCTGAAACAAAAACAACCTTAAGTACATAGTATATATTTTAATTCTTTCTGTCAATGGTTTGAGGTCTAAATTTAGGGGTACAAATGGGAAATTCTGCGCGTATGCACTTCGATCGTCATCGTGTTCAAAAATTCAAAGTTTCAATACGTAGTTTCCTAGTATAAGTCAATTTGTTAGCTTTTAAAATATATTTAAACCATTTTACTTTTAACGTTATAAGAAGTTAAAAATATACTTTTGTTTTACGAGATAATTATAAATATTTAGGATTCTTTTTTTTTATTTGCTCAACGTGTGTCTGATGATAAGCTAGAGTGCGATCCATGAGTGAAGACAACTACCACCATTGAGAAAAGTCTGCAGGCGAAAGTAGCATCCGCTATGACTTAACCGTACCTTCAGAATGATGTTTACTTCTGACGGAGATGCCTCCTTTCTTTTTACTTTATTATAAAATATCTGTTTCAATTTTTTTTATTGTATCTCATGAACGGAAACAACTACTACTACAGATTAATTTCTACAGGCAGCAGTCGCCTCCGCTATGCCAGCCTGAGGAGACGAATGCGCATCATCCAGATAGGCAGTGCACACTCCTCTCGTTATACCTGGCTACTTTCAAACTGTTCCCGAAACGCGACAAGGTCACTTCTCGGGTGTTACATTATAAAGTGGTGGTACTACCCCAGGACGGCAGACTGGGCTAATAACCACCATCAGTCTGCCTACCACTCTTTAGTAGTGCATAACTGAGCGACTAAAATACATATAACATTGAATCTAAACCCTGAAACTAGTGTTTTATGTTTGTCTTGTCCTTGTTCTGATATCCATAGGACAGAGTACCCCAGTTTGGGGTCAGGGCATGTGACCGTGCTGAGTAAACGTATGAATATGTTTACGTACTAGATCGTCTCCCAGATAAAAAGAAATAAATGCAAATTTAGAACAAAACAGTGAAAATAAAGCTCGCAGCTTGCGTGTGTTTGTAAACCCGTAGATGGCGTGACCCGCTCTAATCGTTTGACACTTTGCGTTTCCTTCGCACTCAGACTGCAGCTTTACCCGCAATTGCAACTTCGTGTTACTAGATACTTTTGTTATATGTGACATTTGGCTAATAATTTTGCCTTAGTGCTTCTCTTTGACCTGTTTTATTTGTAGTTTTAAAAAAAACTGTGTTACTAGTAACGTAACACGTTAGCGTAACACCCTGGAAGTGACCTAGTCGCGTTTTGAGATCAGTTTAGAAGGGTAGACGTTAGGAGTATTTTTTTTTATTGTAGCTCGACATGTGACAACACTCCGCCTGATATAAAGCTAGAGTGCGGTCCATGAATGGAAACAATTGCTACCACAGAAAAATCTCTACGTCTGCAGTCGCCTCCACTATGTCGGGTTGAGGAGACGAGCATGTACCATCTAGATTGACAGTGCACACTCCTCTCTTATACCTGGCTACTTTCAAACTATTCCCGAAACGCGACAAGGTCACTTCACGGGTGTTACATTCGAAAGTGGTGGTACTGCCCCAGGACGACAGACTGGATAAATAACCATCATCAGTTTGCCTACCACTCTTTAGTATGCACTAGATGGAGCTACAGAAATTTCTCTGTGGTTGTTGAAGTGTTGTCATATGCTGAGCTACTATAAAAAATATACAACTGAATAAATACATACAATATTAGACACGTGTACGATGTACGCGGTAGGTAGATGTCAATAAGGAATTTGAAAACAATTTGTATTTGGTAACGGATGGCTGAGCAATTGGGGCGGTAATCCGAAAACCTTGATTCTTTAAGTTTTATTTGAATTTGTAACATACGATACCGTTTTAAAGATATATTCATTTTATATTACCTAGGTATGTGACCATATTTAAGCTAGAGTGCAGTCCATGAACGGAAACAACTGCTACGACAGAAAAATGTCTGCAGGCAAGTCCGTGTGACAACTTTTTAGTCAAACCTCCACTGTGCTTATCACGAGGCCTGTCGAGTTCACGCGGTCACAATATAGAGAAAACACTATTCTGACCAGAAATGAAGTAGAATAGATTAAAAGCACTAAACTGGGCTGAACTTTCACCAATATATTATTATATTATACCCCTTTTAACGTTACAGCCGTGAGAGACCCGGGTTCGAACCTCGCTAAATTCTGACCGGTACCAATGTAACTAAGTTATATGTACTTTGGTCGCTTAGTGCTCGTGATACAAGCACTAGCTTAATACAGGCTATTTTTATTATTGTAGCTCGGTACATGACAACACTCAGCCTGATGTAAAACGAGAGTATAATAAATAATATATAATAATAAAAAATAATAACAATAACCGGGCGTCATATTATTAAATTGTGAAATGCAATAAATATATAAATATATGCCTAAATCACAACATTATGCACTATTTTTTACACTATACATAATAAAAACATATAACCTAGTTTAAATTACAGGAAATTATTTATAAAAATTCACTCACTATGTAACAACTCAATTGTTAGTCGTAGTGATGTGGATTTGACATTTAATTATTGTCGATAATTAATTTTATTTCAAATCGTATATGTAGCTCAAATCCCTGAGCATACTAAACATATAAATAACATTTTACTATACAATAAGTAAATATAAAAAAGAGTACTGATGATAATTATTCGAGCGGCCGTGGTCTAGCGGTAAGACGCGTGAACTCACGATCGATGAGACCCGTGTTCGAACCTCGCTAATTCTGACCGGTACCAATGTAACTTTGTTATATGTACTTAGGCACTGAGCAGCCTATAGGCACTATTAAAGAGTGGTAGGCAGATTGATTATTGTTATTTGTCCAGTCTGTCGTCCTGGGGTAGTACCACCACTTTCGAATGTAACACCCGTGAAGTGACCGTTTCGGGAATAGTTTGAAAGTAGCCAGGTATAGCGAGAGGAGTGTGCACTGTCAATAGATGGTACATGCTCGTCTCCTCAAGCCGACATAGTGGAGGCGACTGCTGCCCGTAGAGACTTCTCTGTAGTAGCAGTTGTTTCCATTCATGGACCGCACTCTAGCTTTACATCAGGCGGAGTGTTGTCACATGCCGAGCTACAATAAAATAAAATAAAAAATTTATTTGCTAACCCGAAGTGTAACAATTGTGAAGTGACCTTGTAGCATTTGAGTATAACGAGAAGAATGTACACTGTCAACTTTAGCTGGTATTCAGAATGGTAGCAGTTGTCTCGCTCTCGCTCAGCGTACTGCTAAATATTAAATTAGGCGGATAGGAGTGTAGTCACATGCCAAACCACTAATAGTTATTTATTTAGTATAATTACCCAAACATCACTTTATAAACATCGATATCGATAACAACACATTACTACTACACTATAAAAATCTAGTGAGGTAACTTTACAGCCCTATTCACTAATAAACTTTAACGTTTTCATTAGTTTCGTAACGCCTACATTTGACCAATAAAAAAATACTTGATGACTAATGCGAGTACTTTACAAAGTATCTTCACGCCTTCACTGAGGTAGGGAGATAGCTCTAACATTGTTTCCTTTAATAAAGGAGAATGCCCATTCGCCTAAGAAAAATGGGCCCACAACTTTTTTCTCGAGTTTCGCGATGATTTTTAGTTAATTTTGTAGAAAAATAAATCTACTTCCTTATTACCAAACAGTTTTAATTTTTCACCCGGATTATTGAGTAATTAGATGTTTTCTGATGCAATATTTGAGGTTATTATTATTTTAAATGCTTTAATAATTGAAGATATCGTTTTTTATGTAATTAAACATTGTCTAATGAATGATAAATGTTGTGTTGATATAATTACAATGAATTAATAAAAAAATAAGAAATTATTTTAGATTATTGTTTTGTTTCCATACTATTAGGTGTCAAGTGGGCCCAAAAATGGGCATTCTCCTTTCCAATGTTACCTAATATCGCAGCGTAGAACCCTGTCACTCTAGTCTCAGTAAATGAAGCGGAAGCGACTACTCTTTGCAGCCGTTCACATAGTAGTTGTCCCTTCCCATGAACCACAGCCAAATTATTGTTTTTATTGTTTATATAAACTAATTTAAAATAAAACTTATTAAGCCTTTATTATTAATTGTCTTTGGCCACGACAGCGCGATGCGACGCGACGCGGATTGGACGTCCATCCCCTCAAACAAATCCGGGAAAACGACGGATTATATAGGGTACAGAAATAGAGAAACCCGAACGAATGGCAGCCGTATGTGTTAGTTCGTTTGAGAAATATTCATTGTCTTTTGAGTTTCAGTTAATAGGGCGGCCGTGGTCTAGCGGTAGAACGCGGGTTCAACTGCTTTCAGTCCGCCCTATTTATTTATTTGGTCCTGTATACAAAGTGCACTGCCATTGAAACTAGTCTGGCGACTGTATCTCCAATGGGAGATATATGAAAAATAAGAAATATATAAAAAAAACTGGCGTGTTGGAAAATTTGGTCACATTGCCTCTTTTTACATTTTTGAGTTATTAACAACTTTCTTAAAGAGAATTTGAACTCGTAGCTATAAAAATGTGTATGTAAGAGGACAGCAGGCATTCCTTTTAAAACCATGTGTTGCACTACCAATACTAAAACGTTATTCCAATGTATTCTATCTTTATTATTAGCTTTAAAGATTTTCAAATAAATCAAGCCGCAATGTCATAATAACATGGCTAAGACAATCGCGCTCGGCCGCCTATTAGCTGTGAGTTGAATGACCTTGTGGTTGTCACGACACCAACCGTATATCAGACCTTGCACTTACATTGCTTGTTTATGATATTTCGATTATGTTTTTTTTTTCTAAAAAATAATTGTGTCATAATGTTACGTAGTTGATATTAAATCAATAAATATTCACGCAATTAATATTATCTCATCAGAATTGAGGCGAGGTTGCCTCCTTTCTTTTTACACCCTGTATACAGACTGTTGTTTATAATTTTATTATTCTATGTAGAGCACATAACGCCGGATATTGAATGAATAACTCCACTTTTATTTCAAAGGAAATTATCTTATAGTTAATCTTTTCGTTGGTTTATTTTTAACAATTATTTTGGAATAAATTGGAAATTGTAATTCTTAGTTTTTTGTTTATATTGTTATATAATGCTTATTTTTTGTGTTTTTTTTCTATTGGATGTATTTGTAATAGTTTCAAAATCATATTGTCATTATTAAAAAATGTATATGAAAAAATACTGTAAAAATATTATACAAATACAATAAGTTTTTTTACGAAAAGCAAAATAGCACCAATAAAAATGAAAACCAACACGGTGCAAGCAAATAAAGACAAAGAAAAATCGTGAATATTAATACGAAAAAATAATAAACCAACTTATTGTTTTTTTTTTTTCAATAAATTAATATACAAATGTTCCTACTACGACCTTTTTATATTAAAACTTTCATGAATTTCAGAGTATGATATATTTTTCTATGGTTGACTTCTGGCTGACATCTGCTGGCCACTCGAATCAAAGCGTCAATTGTCATTTGATGATCTTTATCTTTCTGTCAATCGATCGATCAAATATGAGCGTACACTGTCATTCGTCTTCTGAAACCGGCATAGCGGAGGCCTATTGAAATTTATCTGTAGTAGCATTTGTTTCCGTTCATGGACCGCACTCTAGCTTTACATCAGGCGGAGTGTTGTCATATGTCGAGCCACAATAAAAGGCGTTGACGTATTGCAGTAGACTCATTCGACAAAGGTACCTTTAGACTATCTTAATCATATGATATTTATTCAAGAAGAATTAAACCTTAATTCTTCTTGTATTTAATAAATGAGCGGCCGTGTCTAACAGTAAAGGACGGACCTCACGATCTATGAGAGCCATGTTCAGACCGGTACCAATGTACTCGTAACTATGTTATATGTACTTTAGTCGCTCAGTGGCTGTGAAACAAGAATTAACTTAGTACAGCCATTTAAAAAAAAATGGAAAGATCATAGTAGGAATACATATTAATGGATGGCTCCTGAATCAGAATGGTGGCTAAATTAGAAGTGAAGTGTATACTTTTATATTTCCATTTTGTAACAATACTATTGTTACATTTCCTGGGCAACCGATTTCAATTACAGCAGCCAAGTCACTGTATGACGTTAAGTTATATGGAGAACACTTTTTTAACACATTATCTTGACTTTTAATATCCTATCGAAGACATTCTTTTGAAAGCTGGGTTCCTAGTGCATGTAACCGTCGGGATTGTATGAAGAGAATTGTGGATGTGACGGAAGTAAGGGAGTTGTGTCAGGATCGTGGTAAGTGGCGTTCCGTTGTCTCTGCTTATCCCTGTGGGAAAAAGTCGTGACAATTATAGATGATGATATCCTGATTCTTAGATTAAAGCGCGGCACGAGGCAGGGCGTCTCAGGGCGAGGCGTTTTGACATGATATGTCAGGTCCCGCCAATTGGTTGACTTCGCGACGCGGCGCGCCACTCTGGAGTGGTGACACTGCGGGGTGAAACTACTAACCACACTTGACTATTAAAATAATTCAAATAATAATAATTATGTATTAATGCAGTGTTCACACTTTGAGTTTCAGCCCAGTTTTACTGATCAGATTTTAAAATATATGTATGTGACTTGTTTATCTAAATAAATAAATAAAGCGAAAACCTCTTTTTGTTTTAATATAAATCTAGACTTCTATTAACTATCGTTAATTAATAAATATATAACTTATACTCGTATTTATTAATTACAGTTTATTATTAATTTTTCATGCTGATTTTTGAATGAATTTAAATTATCTAAACAGCTAGAAATGGCTGCCCATAGGAAGACATAACGACTGTGTAACTGAGTGGTCCGTTGGTATCCATGTGCAAAACGGATGACATGACATGATGTTTTTATTGACAACATAGTTACATTATTACCGGTTGGAATTTAGCGAGATTCGAACACGGGTCTCATCGTTTACGTGTTCTACTGCTAGACCACAGCTGTTCTTAAAGATTTATTTATTAAATTAGTAATTATTAGTTATTGTACAGGCAAATCAATTGGTAAAGTCCTGGAATCACCAGAGAGCCACCAAAGTACACTGACACTATATCTCGTCACCCTCTAGACAGCAGAGGTTCGTTCTAGATTCCCCATACGTATATTTTAAAAAATATATATTAAAGATTCCATCTTCATATAATCTGAGTCAAAGTTGAATATGAAAAACACTCATATTATTACGTCAGGATTCGAAAACAGCTCATATTAACGTTCTATGAATTCTTTCAGTAGGTACTATAACTTAACATAAGCATTTTATTTCTGTAAACATATTGCTGGTACCTGTACTAAGCTAGTGATTTTATCACAGGCACTAAACGACCAAAGTTACATTGGTCAGAATTTAGCGAGGTTCGAACACGGGTCTCCTCTGCCGCTAGAGCACGGCCGCTCCACTCATTTAGGGTTTCGCTTGATATTTTTGTACATACATATAAACATTTTGAAGTCGAAAACTCGTTATTTATTTATAGTATAACAATAAAATTTCATTATTCTCTGTGCAAAGTTACATTATGCATAATGAAAATGGCCGACGAGACCTTATGAGTTGAACAGACTTATAGTAAATATCGGTCCAGTAATTTGCATGCCTATACCAAATACTATCCGCAGGTGAAAATTAAAAAAATTCACCACTCCATATTGTTTATGATTAAGGTTTGGAAATAATCTCTGGTAAAAAGATATCTATGGGGTGCACCTCAGTTTATCCTATCCCTCGGACATTGTGAGGGGTTCGGAACAATAGGGCTGACGGTGACGTATGGTGCCTTTGGGTATGTTTTCACGCGTGCTGGACGTGATAACATAGCGTTTCAACACTATGCAACGTATTGATCAAAATACTTTATTCTTGAAAACAATTTAATTTCGATTCCAATATTATTTACTTCCTAGTGTAAACTACAGTAGTAATGCAAAAAAGCATTGAGATATATATACTAAGGGTGCAAACGGTTTGACAGTGTTGTCGTCTAGTCAAATGCTGACAGAGAACCTAAAACTACGGTCATCTTATTTCTCGCGTCACATCGGGAGCGTTATTTTATCTAGTTGTATATATTATTGCAAAAAAGTGTTAATAAAAATATTTTTCTTCACTCTGAATTTAAAGAATTGACTGACTATGGTTATTATCGCAATGTGCGGTCCTGGGGTAGTGCTGCCACTATCAAGTGAACGAACCTAGTTGCATTTCGGAATCTCCTTAAAAACAAAGGGGAGGGTATCAATGGATAGTCACAATCGTTCGTCCCCTCAAACCGTCAAACAAAATCTGATTTCGATTTAAAAATGTCCAAGGATAAATAACCTAAAGTGAAATTTTGTTTAGCGTAAAATCTGTAGTCCTGGACGCAATAATGGCTACAGGATTAAGTTGGTATGAAATAACTTTTGTTTTGTTTTGATTTTCCATAATAATAAGGGTCGCTTACTGACAGGTTAAGGTTTTTGACTGCTCTTTCTTTGTTAATGGGATTTTCAGTATGATATTCATATATTTTTTAGACTTTGTTCTACTTTAAACATAAAAGCTTTGTTTTAACGCTGCAAAAAAAAAACAAATAGGTATTTGTTTTATTGGGGCATTTGTCTGAGATACATTATCATACAGCATAGGTCAGTCACTCAAATATCGGTATAAATTTGATATTGTACCTAAAATTACCGTCAAAATAATAATAATAATAATAATAATAAGCCTATTTATTTCCCAAAAAATTAAATTAAAATTAAAAAGTTATGTCAATAAAGAAAAATTAATGTCTAAGTTGGGACACCCAGTGACGGGTGTAGGCCTCCTCCATCGATCTCCAGACGTCTCTGTTCTGAGCGAGTCAAAATAACGTTACAAAAATATGTCAGTAAATTCGAAACGTAACGAAAAATTAAACGGTATTCGAATAAAGTTACAGGAAGTAATAGCGTTATTCGCGAACTTAGTTTTATATCCTGAAAAAAAAAAGATTTGACAAAGTTGTGAGGTGACAACCATAGGCAATAAAATTAATAAAATGTACAAAATCGTTAGGCTCTTTTATACACTAATGTATATGGTCCGACTGAAATAAGGTAGATCGCGTGTCGTTTCCGAAAGGTTTTTCAGACGGGAATAAAAAATACATCTAACTGAAGTGATATCTCGATATGGTTTTTGATTTAACATAGGTTGTTTTCTTCGGACATTCCTCATTGCATAGCATTACCAAACTTGAGCATACGATTTAATTAAAAGGGGAATGCTTATTTTTGTACCCACTTAATACCTAATAGTTTGGTAACAAAACAATATTCTAAAATTATATCTATTTGTTTATTAATTCATTTCAATTATATCAACATATCATTTACCAATCAATAGATAATGTTTAATTACATAAAAAACAGATATAATCAATTATCAGATAATTTAAAATAATAATAATCTCTAATAATGCATCAGAAAACATCTAATTACTCAATAACCCGGGTGAAAAAATTAAAACTGATTGGTAATAGTAAAAAAATAAAAAAGGAAATAGATTTATTTTTCTGCAAAATTAACTAAAAATCATCGACAAACTCGAAAAAAAAAATTGTGGGCCCATTTTTCTTTCAGTATTCTCCTTTAATAATACGGCTTACTGTCGCGTTTATTTTGATTATTTTAAACCGATGATTGATGATAAAGCTCGGAGTTATATTAGAAATCTGTGTGTTACAGAAAACTGAATTTATTTTTCTATAAAACAAAGGATATACTACCTTCATTAGATTTCATGTCACGCTGAACTACGACCATAGAAACCTACACGTATAGGGGGTGTTTCAGAACAATAGGCTATGATGTATTAGGATATTTGAGAGGGGAAAGCTTTTGTTTGGTCAGTTTTTATATTGTCCAGCAGATTTTGATGTTTGTTTAATTTAATAAATTCTTCATCTTTGTAGTTCGTTCTAATTTTTATTTATTAATTCTAATAAATAATATAAATAAAAATATTATTAATATTTATTTATTTATTTATTTTTAAGGCACTCATACAGGCTACAGTATTATATATATAATATTAAGAGAATAAAAAGAAAAAAACTAATATATATATACTATATTCTATATAATATTATAATATCTTGTAATTCTGGCATTTTAAATAAAGGGCTGATGATAGTTATTAGCCCAGTCTGCCGTCCTGGGGTTAGTACCACTACTTCAAGTACTAACACACGTGAAGTAGCCTAGTTGCGTTACATGGATCAATGTATTAATAATATACATAAAAGTACACTAAAGTATCTAAGTAAAGCTTATAGATCGTACAGCACAAAATGGCATATACATGCAAATAGTACATAGCATACTCATCAACAGATCACACAATAGCTGACATAACTCCACTATGAATTCCATAATTTTGATACTAATATAGGAATTTATGGAACACGATATATGTGAAATAAAAAAACCGTGTCACAAAAAGTTTTGGAATACAAGTCGTTATTAAATATTTTACTAAAAATGTAGCGCTGTTTCTCAGTTACAACAATTAGTAAAAAAGCATATATTCCGGGGTTGGACAGTAGCGTAGATGAGAACTCAAACCCATGCGCGAATGTCAATGGCCCAATAGGTTTAATTGTATTATACAATTATTTATCCCCCCCCCCCCCCCCATACAGCGGTCCCTACGAACACTCGTTTACACCACTGAGACTGGGTGTTTCCTAAGTTTGTGATTGTGTTGTTGATTATAACAAATATTTCGTATTTTATGTTGTTAATACTGCATAAAAACAATGCATGTTTACCCTACACCTTAAGCTATATCGAAATGATCTGACGTCAAAAGCAGCCAGCAATAAGGCGAAGTGCCCACCGCTCCCGCCCGTTACGCACAAAGAGAATAGAAACCTGGCTGCACGCTCGATGCCACAGCTTTGTTGCAATTTAAAAAAACAACTGTCAAGTTCGAGTATAAACTCCAAGAGGTTCTTTTCTTATAGTACTCGTATATAGAATAAAAAAATTACTAATGGAATAGTTTTTTTTTTTCTTTTCAATTTTCATTATAATTTAATAACATACACCATCTTTTAATAATCGAACATAACGGATTAGAAGAGACCAGGGCGGGGGTCTACAACGATCTTGCATAGTTTCGTTTTACTTTCTTCTTCTTCTTCTTTTGTTAAATGGCCTCGGATGTCATAACGAAGACAATTCTGCCAATGTCGAGTAGTAAATTTCTTTCTTGATGTTTTTGCAACAAATTGCAATGGTGTTTTACAATTTGACGCTTTCTTGGAGTATTTGGCGGCAATTCACCCGGTCACGTCACATGAGCGTTTTCACGGCGTAGGATAACCACAAAAAACAAACCGCTTCCGTTGCCTAAACATTAAATAACACCAATTTTACACAATAATAACCACTAAACTAATCAAAGGGATAAAAAACACCTCACCCTTCCCGAGCAAAAGCGCGCCATACACTCCTTCGGTTTGCATTAAATGTATCCGATAACGATCAACAAAATATTGGGTCACTTACAACGAATGAAATAATTCCTGACAAACCGAAATATCCGCTACTTCATAGCAATGCAACTCGAGTAGAGATTCCAAAGATTTCAACTCCAAATCACTATGTAGAAGAATTGATTGGTATTCAAACATTATAAAGGTAAGTTTTGAGCAGGACACATTGGCCATTTTCGGTCATATGAAAGTAGGCCTTCCTCCGTAAATAGTGTAATTTAATTATTGTTTTAACACGTTTATGATTATCTCGGTTTTTTTCTCTACTTGCCCATTATTACCCGATTCCCAAAGACCTGAATTCACCTGAATGACCAATACATAAAAAAAAAATCACGTCTTCAGTTTAAGTTTTACTTTAGGTTTTTCTTTTAATAAATCTTACGGTACTCTAAAATCGTCTCGAAAGCTAAACAATAGTACACAATGCAGGTAGCCTACCCCTAGATGATCTGAGACGTCGAGGATTATGAGCTAGGCTACAATAGGAAAGATATTTGCCTGCGTTTTTTACCAGAATTTTTTGATATCGGTTTGAAATTGTAAAAAATAAGAGAATTTTTTTTATGTTCGATTTTAAAGAGCGGCTGCGGTAGCCGGTAGGTTGCTTGAACTCACGACTAATGAGACCCGTGTACAAACCTCGCTAAATTCTAACCGGCACCAATGTACCTATGTTATATGTACTTCGTTATATGGTCTCTCAGTGCCTATGGTATAATATAAGCAATGGTAGACAGACTGGTGATGGTTATTAGCCTGGTCTGCCGTCCTGGGGTAGTACTGCCACTTTCAAATTTAACACGCGTGAAGAGACCTTGTAGCCAGGTGTGCAATGTCAACCTGAATAGTGCGCATTCGTCTTTTCAAGCACAGTGAAGATGACACGAAGACACGTTTCCTGTGGAGGTCTTTTTATAGTAGCAGTTGTTTCCGTTCACGAACTGCACTCTTGCTTAACATCAGTGCCACAATAAATATATACTTTCTTAACTTAATAGAATGCTAATTATAAAAGCTAACTGAATAAATAAATTGACAGTGGTTTACGACCCCAAGACTGTAGATTGGGATTTAATACCCATCATCAGTCAGCCTATCATTCTTTAATAAATTTTTCGTTAAAATTTCTATAGTGAAAAAAAAATCATAGCAGCTAGTACAATATTTGATATTCGGCATGCAAAAAGGAAACCCCCTATTCGAGGGCGCCGAAGTTTTCACCCTCCTGTGAATACAAACAGTCGGAAAGGGAAATGAAATGAGAACAGTGAATAGATAGGCGGCGGATTATTCTGGTTACCGCATTTCATAACGACTTTCGTTTGTGATAAACCTTAATCCGTATTAAATCGATTTTTTCGAAATTATTATTGCAAAAAAAACCTTGAATAGGCTTTCGATTTAAACTGAATATTATCTATAAGTATTTGGATTTATATATTTTTAATACATTTTTCATATCCCATCTATATATTTCTTTTACTTGGGGAAATCCCTGTTACTGATGCCCTGACAGGTACCAGGGTTATGTCGGACGTCATTTGAATGGATTAGTGACGGGATTCTAAAAAAGAGGAGAAGTAATTATAGCTCAGTTTTTCTTTTTTTTTTTTTTTTTTTTCTTTTATTATTCAATAAATTTGTAACTAGCTTAACATGGACACCGATATAACATGCAATATGGAAACCATCGAAGTCATCTCACAACTGTTGAGGGGGTCTCGCAATAAAAGTTTCAAAGTCCGCATGCCATACTAAAAAAAAAGCTAATTTCATTGACTGGGAAACGCATGAGACTTCACAAAACTGTTCATCACGGATATCCAGGTTTGATCTAGCGCCGCCACTGCACGTAGATATTAAAACAGGACTTTTCACCATTCTTTATCACCATTCCTTTTTTTTTACCCGTATTTTTATCACGTTATCGTATAACTATTTTATCATAATCATAAAGCTACGGCACAACAAGAATAGGCGCTCAGGTGTGTGCAAACTTTAAACAAATCCCAAAACTCAGCGTCACCAAACAAAAGAGCAAAACAAAAGATTTCCTATAAACAAAGTTGATCCGTTTTGAATTACTTAGCTATTTCCTCAAAGGAAACACGCGCTATCTAAACGGTTAGATATTAGAATTTTGCAATTAAAATCAAATGACCCGAGTGTTATAATTTTTTTTTTTTTTTTTTTTTTTTTTTTTTTTATTTTAGCACGTCATATGACCGCACTCCGCCTGGTGTTAAGCCAGAGTGCGATCCATGAGCGGAGGCGACTGCTGTCAGAGAAAGGGATCTGCAAACAGCAGTCGTGCCCGCTATGCCGGCTTAATGAGATGCCTCTTCACACTGCGCTTGAAGGATCCCATGTTATAGGAAGGGGGAAAGACGTGACTGGGAAGGTCGTTCCACAATTTGATGGAGCGACAGAAGAAGGATTGCCTGAACCTTTTGGTCCGCGAGGGGATTGTTTCGACGGTGAGGCGATGCATTCGATCGCCTGCACGCGTCGACCTCAAGCGATGTGGGGTAGGAGGGATTAGATCGTGGATTTCTGCTGAACATTATTATTCCTCTACGTTTATTTTGTTATAGTATTTATTTCAGTGTCATCTGCATTACGCACCAATTTTTATGTTAAGAGTTTTAGGTCTAATTGCACCACATGACTAACTATCACTGTCACGTTAAAGTAATGGTTAAAATTAAAATAGGGTTGGGAAAAATAATTACGCCTATTACAATAACAACAAAAACCTAACCTAATTCAATAACTAGATAATCACAGTTATATCATTCAATACCGATTTTAACCACATTGTTTATTTAATGGTAACCGTATAGAAAAAAAATTCAATAGAAAATTACCGACTTCCGTTTATTCGAAAGTGGTTAACAACTTTCCTTTACTTTTAGTAGCAGAGGTCTAAGTATGAGTTTACATTTCCGTTGTCACGGCGTAAAGTTAGAGCTCTCCACCTGTAGAATCGACTATTTTGAAATTTTTTTAACCCTGACGCTAAAATAAAGAGTGATAGGCAGACTGATGATGTTATTAGCCCAGTCTGCCGTCCTGGGGTAGTACCACCACTTTCGAATGTAACACCCGTGAAGTGACTTTTTCGCGTTTCGGGAATAGTTTAAAAGTAGCCAGGTATAACGAGAGGAGTGTGCACTGTCAATCTAGATGGTACATGCTTGTCTTCTCAAGCCGGTGCCTCAAGCACAGGTTTCTCTGTAGTAGCAGTTGTTTCCATTCATTGACCGCACTCTAGCTTTACATCAGGCGGAGTGTTCGCACATGCCGAACTACAATTAAAAAAAATTGTCTGACAGCGGAAATATAAATTCATACTTGGCCGTCTGTTATCTACATAAACTTATTAAATATACATTTATTTAATAGACTACAAAGTATGGTAGTGATGACGTTAGACGTAAAAAACATGTAGATATGTTTAAGAGCGGCCGTGGTCTAGCGGAAAGACGCGTGAACTCACAATCGATGTGGCCCGTGTTCGAACCTCGCTGAATTCTTGGATCTTAAAGAAGTTATTATATTTTTTTATTTTTTTTTTATGTATATTTTTTATTTTTTTAGTTTATTATATTTATTTTATAATTTATATATTATACTAATAGAAGATCTTAGAACTTGGCTCGTTCAGTGCCTGTGATACAAGGACGAGCTTAAAACAGACATTTTATATAAAAAATATATGTTATTTTACTCCAATTTAAATTAATATAAGTATATAAATAAATAATAACTCCAGTATATAAAATATCATCGGAAACACGTGTTTTTTCAGTATTATACTATTATTACAGTACTATCGAAGTAGGATAACAATAATATTTTCATTTCATTCAATTACACAAACGTTCCCAAGTGCACTTTTTATTTACGTTACAATTTTTGCTCTCTGCTAGCGAAATTTTAATACGTCCTATTTTTAAGCCCTCGGCGCCATTTTCTCTCCAAAACTCTTGGAAATTTTAGTAAAGACTTAATCACTTTATTGAAGCTATTTTTGACTTAACTGGAACTCGCCCTGTATACTTATTATAGTAGCCCGACATATGACAACACTCCGCTTTATGTTAAGCTAGAGTACGGTCCATGAACGAAAACAACTGCAACTACAGATAAATTTCTACAAACAGCAGTCGCCTCCGCTATGCACACTCCTCTCGTTATATCTGACTGTTTCCAAATTGATTCGAAACTCGACAAAGTCGGTCGACAGACTGGGCTAATAATTATCACTAGTATAGTGCCTATAGGCACTAAGCGATCAAAGTACTTATAAAGTATACGTTAGTATAGGGCAAAATTTAGCAAGGTTCGAACACGGGTCTCATCGATTGTGAGTTCACGCATCCTAGCGCTAGACCACGGCCGTTGTCATAAAAAACTATTATTACATATTTCCAGGATAAATACTCGTACGTCATTTGGGAATACTTATCTTTTAACAAGAAAATTAAGGCACTAGTTTTGTATCAAAGTAAAGCTGTTGCTATAAAATTGATAAACAATTATAAACTTTAACACCGATGAAATAAGAGGGAAATTTGTTAAAATAAACTCGCTTTATGTATAACTGTTTCAGTGTTTTGAAAGTACGTGAGAGAAATCTTTATTTTACATTTGATAGTGACCTTTATATGTTTTTTTTTGCCTATTTCCGATAAAGAAAAGCTTTTTCACGTACAATACTGTTTTTTTTTTTGGTTTAATAAACGACATAAATTTATAAAATATATAGGATAATAGCCTAATATTGACCTAAATTTGGGTTTAGTAGGTACCCTTTTTTTGAAAATTTATTTCAAATATAAGTTAAATAAATACAACAAATTATATTTTAGATTTAAAGAAAACGGAATTCATGTATTATACATAGATATATAGAATATTTCAAAGAATGGTAGGCAGACTGATGATGGTTATCAGCCCAGTCTGCCATCCTGGGGCAGTACCACCACTTTCGAATGTAACACCCGTGAAGTGACTTTGTCGCATTTCGGGAGCAGTTTGAAAGTGTGCACTCTCGATCTAGATGGCGAATACTCGTCTCCTCAGGCCGGCATAGCGGAGGCGACTGCTACTCGTAGAGATTTCTCTGTAGTAGCAATTGTTTCCGTTCATGGACTCCATTCTAGCTTTGCATCAGGCGGGGTGTTGTCATGTTGACGAGCTACAATTAAAAAAAATGTCTAGCAATTCAATTCAACACAATTAAAAACAGCAATGTATTTGAAGCTTGGTCTTTTTTATCGCTCATATTGTAACGGAGTCTTAAATGTTAAGGAGCCTATTTCCATGCACAGTGTTACATGTTACATCCTCAGACAAAATTGGGAGTAGTGTCTGGAATTAAACATGTGTGTAATGTTTTATTTGGCTATCTATTAAATGAGACTTTTGTTATTTAACTTAATTATTAGGTGATAGTTATTAGGTCAGACTTCCATCCTGGAGCAGTACCACCACGTTTAAGTAGAGTCGCGTTTCGGAATTAACTTAAAAATAGCCTTCTATGTTGGATGCTGGATCCTCTTCTCATCAAGGTATAGCAGAATTTTTGTATAACAGAGTTGTTTCATATCACTGTTTTTATAAGGGTTATTTGAGTAGACAATTGGGAAGGTATATCTGGTGACAGTTGTCTTTTTTACATATTTTTTGGATAATATAGATTAATTTAGTCGACACGTGCTTCTGGAAAACTTTTATAACTGCTTTGTTTTTTTTTTATAATTTTTAAAAATTGCGATTGTAATATAATAATCGTAATGATCGGGACGCAGCTAAACCATTGCCAGGAAACATAAAAACTAAATCCTTGTCAAGTTATTTGACTATCCTTTCAATTTTAAAAGATTTATTTTAATTAATACATGGTGTTTATAGTATAATATTTTGTTCATTACACTGCAGCGGTTACTTGTGTGAAATACTCTTATCGTAAGGAAACACAAAGAAAAGATATCGGCAAACTTGTTAGGTACCAAACATAGACAATAAAAGTATCTATATAATTGTTAGGCTATACACCACTTCTTTTTCTACATCAATGTCCATGGTCCGTCCGAAAAAGGTCGATCGCGTGTCATTACAGTTTTTCAAATATCTCCGCGATTTTAGAGTTTTTTTTTATTTTATTGTAGCTCGACATGTGACAACACTCCGCCTGGTGTAAAGCTAGAGTGCGGTCCATGAATGGAAACAACTGCTACCACAGAGAAATCTCTACGGGCTGCAGTCGCCTCCACTATGCCGGCTTGAGGAGACGAGCATGTACCATCTAGATTGACAGTGCACACTCCTCTCTTATACCTGGCTACTTTCAAACTATCCCCGAAACGCGACAAGTTTTTTCGGACAGGCATCAAAAAATACATCTAATTGAAGTGATATCATGAAACGGTTTTTGATTTAACATGAGCTATTTTTTGAAGACCTTGCCCATTAAGACTTAATCAAAATCCTCTATATCTAAATATAAATTTAATTAAAAATAATAATTAAATTTCACTCATCAGTCAATCCGGTAGCTAGATATACGAAGAGGGTGTTGAATTTATATTAGTCGTGAAAACAATTCAAAGGCACTATTGTTTTGGAAACCTGAGATCATAACCCTCAGAATGTTACTGCTTAAAGATAAATTCTATAGATTCAGATGCTGCTATAGACCGAGAGACGACGTACTGGATAAACTAATATCACACCATTAAACTATGATGAAAATTAAATATAAAAAAAAACATATACACACAAATGCCTGTATTAAGGTGGGGATCGAACCCACGTTTTCCACTGTTCTATTAGCGCTTTACGTGACCGTGTCAAAACTCCTTTCCATCGGCAGCGCATACTCCTCTTGTTATATCCCTGGCTACTTTTAAACTATTCCCGAAACACGACAAGGTCACTTAACGGGTGTTACATTCGAAAGTGGTGATACTACCCCAGGACGGCAGACTGGACAAATAACCATCGTCAGTCTGCCTACCACTCTTTAATAGTGCCTATAGACACTGAGCGACCAAAGTACATATAACATAGTTACATTGGTCAGAATTGGCGAGGTTCGAACACGGGTCTCATGGCTAGACCACGGCCGCTCTGGTAAACAAAAATAACATAAAATATTTGCTCGAGATCTTGGTCTATAGTACCTACTTGGTAATAAAGGGGAGAAAGCTTTGTTCTTCCGTCTATTATTGGCTAGCCACCCCGCTATGACGCTGTGTCATAATACACGGTAAATAATGAAGTATTTTAGCCACAGTCTAAAGGGGAGATCTTCATTGCTGATTACTTGTCTTTAATATTTGTTTCATACTAATTTAGTTTACTTAGCTAATGCCCATGTCCCTACAGCGGTAGGCAGAGACTATGGAGCGCTGACTTCTTTGTCTACATATCGCTTTCACAACCATATCGATTACTCTCCTTATGCTTGCTGATGTAAAGCTAGAGTGCGATCGGAAACAACTGCTACTACAGAGAAATTCGCTATGCCAACTTGTACACCATTTTTGTTATACCCCACTTCTTGTAAGCTATTCCTAAACCGCGATTTGGTGTCTTCATATGAAAGTGGTGGTACTGCCCCATCACATCCATGGGGTGAGTCTGCCTACTATTATTTTAAGCAACTTCTATTACGTATTATATAAATATTATAAGCATTGAGTCATTACATCGGTACCGGTCTGAATTTTAATAGAGACCTGTGTGCACTGTCAATCTCTCAAGCCGGCATAGCGGAAGCGACTGCCACATGTAGAGATTTCTTTGTAGTAGCAATTGTAAAGAACTACTCGACTTCGATTATTCTATTAAGAGTAAACAAAACTTAAAATATCTAGCAACATACGCCTCCGTGAACAATGGGTCTTACATTTACAAGAACAATATTTTCAATTAAGTACATGTGTTGACACTGCACACGGTTAAAGAAGCGAAGACAGCACTTTCGCTCGATTTCGTTCCCGTCGAAAGGGCTATTTTGTCCAGAATGCGAGTTTTGTTCCACCGTCCGCAATTACGCTTTGAATCGATGCACTAAATCAAAGAAGTTGGACGGTGGACAGTGATAATTTGTGGACAAAAGCAAATGCTTTTAGTGTGAAATAAACTTTACCTGTTTCACCATTAAATTATTTATACTACATAGTTGTTAAAGTGTTTATGTTATAGAAATAGAAAATACTTTTATTATACATTAATTACACACATCAAAAAAGTCTAAGCAACATGCATCTTGATACAAATTCTACAAATTATATTAATGTAATATTCTATCTTTTCTCATCAAAGGTAAGTAGGTATGTAACCTGTTTTCTTCCAGATAATATACTGGCTAAAACTTTTCGGTTGTGTTTTGTTTTTTCATAAAATTGAAGGCAAATGCAAATGCATGTGTTTTCTGTACTAATTGAAATTCGGTATTTAATCTTAATTTTATAATTTTATCAATATTTTGAATTGAGTTTTAGACAAAATTGAATTGTAAAACATTGTTTACTTCATGGAGCGACGTCATTTGAACACAGATGAAATAAAAAGTATTGTAGGGTTGTTACAAGCGGGGGGAATCAATCTTAGGTATCACGGCGTTTTGGTGTCAACAGAAGCGTAATTTTCCGGCTTTGGCAGCATTACACTAACACAGAAGATCCGGTTGAGCAGCACCCAGGCCGCGGAAGAAGTACAACCACTCGCCAAGACTGATACACACAACCGACTGCAAGACGTCAGCCAATGTTAACCGCCCGAGAGATAGGTTTAAGGCTACAAAACTCAAGTGGTGTTGTTGTTAGCCCTCAAACCATGTGAAATCAGCCGCATTAGTCTGGCCTACGAGCTCGATGCCCAATCAGATTCCCACCTATACGCCACGGGAATCGCGCTCGTTGAAATGAATGGTGCAAAGAACACAAAACATGGACCCAAGAGCAATGGGATAAAAATTTGTTTTGTGGTGAGTCTCGATTCGGGTTTAGGTCTGATACAAGAAGGGCATGAGTGTATTGACGTCCCAGAAATACTGAAAGACTGAGGTGCGTTCAGGAAGTCCATCCATACAGCGGCTCAATAGTTATAGTGTGGGCGCGTATTATGAAGAGCAGAAGATCTGAGCGCGTTTTTGTAAATGGAAACATGAATTCTGAAAATTGCGTTGAGGATGTTCTTAGGCCTCATGTCCGTCCATTTGCACAAACACTTGGCTCCGATTACACGTTAATGCATGACAATACGTGTTTGCATACAGCATTGCGTACCAGTGAGTACTTGGAGATGGAAACATCTGGGTATTGCCTTGGCCTGCACATCGCCAGACCTCAAGCCCATCGGGCACGCATAGGATATGCTCTGGAGACGTGTTTTAGAGGATGATAAAAACGTACCAGCTGAAGGATTTACTAAAATTTCATTGCGAACGATTGCCGCTGCATAACATAAACAGACTCATTGATTCTATGAATAATCGGTGCCGACAAGTTTTAAACAACAGAGGAGGCCACACTTTGTATTAAATTATCTAATTCTTTTACAATAAATTAATTTTGTTTATCAATTTATAAAAGAAACAAAGTTTAGTTGCTTCAGTATCTTAGTTTGTAGTACGTATGATACAGTACACATGATATTGTTAATTTATGTCAATAAAATAACAATTTTAAAAAAATCAATTGTTGTTTTTACATCCATAACAAACTAAAATTATTATTTAAATAATAAAATACTAACGTTATAATGTGAAAAACCATCATAAAATTCAAATTAGTACATGTTGCTTAGACTTTTTTGATGTGTGTATTTATTTAAATTTATGAATACTCAAATGCTAGGATTGGTGTTATCAAATTTAATAATTGATATACTTCAGAGTGGTCGTGGTCTAACAGTAAGACGCGTGAACCCACGATTATAAATTCTGACCGGTACCAATGTAACTACACATATGTTATATGTACTGTGGTCACTCAAAAAGAGTGATAGGCAGACCGATGATGGTTATTAGCCCAGTCTGCCGTCCTGTACGGCCACTTTCGAATGAAACAACCGTGAAGTGACCTTGACACAACACTCCGCCTGATGTAAAGCTAGAGTGCGGTCCATGAACGGAAACAACTGTTACTACAGAGAAATCTCTACGGGCAGCAGTCGCCTCTGCTATGCCGGCCTGAGGAGACGAGTATTCGCCATCTAGATCGTGTACACTCCTCACTTTCAAACTGCTCTCGAAACGCGACAAGGTCACTTCACGGGTGTTACATTCGAAAGTTGTGGTCCTGTCCCAGATTAGGCAAATAACCATCATCAGTCTGCCTACCACTCCAGTTATATGTCGAAGTACAAATTATTGAAAAAAAAAACCTGGTTATATATTTTTTTTTTTTTTTTTTTTTTTTTTTTTATTGTAGCTCGACATGTGACAACACTCCGCCTGATGTAAAGCTAGAGTGCGGTCCATGAATGGAAACAACTGCTACCACAGAGAAATCTCTACGGGCTACAGTCGCCTCCACTATGCCGGCTGGAGGAGACGAACATGTACCATCTATTGACAGTGCACATTCCTCTCTCTATACCTGGCTACTTTCAAACTATTCCCGAAACGCGACAAAGTCACTTCACGGGTGTTACATTCGAAAGTGGTGGTACTTCCCCAGGACGGCAGACTGGACACATAACCATCATCAGTCTGCCTACCACTCTTTAATAGTGCCTATAGACACTGAGCGACCAAAGTACATATAACAAAGTTACATTGGTACCGGTCAGAATTAGCGAGGTTCGAACACGGGTCTCATCGATCGTGAGTTCACTCGTCTTACCGCTAGACCACGGCCGCTCTGATATGTGACGTCAACTCGGCTGCTGGAGAAGCTGCCGATGGATAATAGAGTTCTTGAGAAAATTAATTCGTCAAAATTCTGTCTATTTCCTTCAACAGTAAAACTGTGTTTATCTTTGTAAAAATCAATAAACACACTACAAATATACGCTGCGTAAATGACAAATCAATTGGCAATTCTGTTACGACACATCATTTCCTACGCCATATTATTTCCTTTCTATTTTATGACAGTTAAAATGTTTTATTAAAAGGCATAAGTACATGCAACTTTCTACCCTCACGAGTGGGATGAGTAAACAAAATGATTACGAAAGGAATTTTTTATTAAGTTTTACATGTCGGCACAGACATTTCTCTGTGGTAGCAGTTGTTTCCGTTCCTGGACCGCACTCTAGCTTAGGAGGGAGCTTTGTGAAACTACTAAATAGAAGCGATTTAAATATAAGATTTTTTATTTAATAATTTATTTGCCCAGTCTGCCGTCCTGGGGCAGTACCACCACTTTCGAATGTAACACTCCTGAAGTGACTTTGTCGCGATAGGAGCAGTTTGAAAAGTAGTCAGGTATAGTGAGAAGAGTGTGCCGTGTCACTCTAAATGATGCATACCCGTTTCCTCGGGCCAGCATAGCGGACTCGACTGCTACCCGTAAAGATTTCTCTATAGTAGCAGTTGTTTCCACTCATGGACCGCAGCTTTACTTCAGGCGGAGTGTTGTTATATGCCGAACTACAAAAAGAAATTTTGGTCCGGAATTTATGCCTAAAAGGTCCACAGTGAATATCTTGAAGAAAAGCACGTAGGGACAATTCCCATAGACATCTGACTACGTGCTGCTCCTTTTCTCCGATTGATGACGTCGTAGCCCCCTAAACGGCCAGTTCTAAAATGACCCAACTAAGTGAAACGATTTTTTCAATTGTAAATTGGAATCTTTTTTTGTTTGCCGTCTCTGGCGTCGGATGTCGCTCTGTAGAATAAAATAAATTGCTGTGTTATTTATTTTTTCCAATGTCAATTTCGTGGAGCGATTGATTGTCGCTGATTGTATCTTATTTACCTAGTAGAGCTACTTGTATTTTCTAAATCAAGTTATAGATTTGTCAAAATTAGAGATAACTTTATTAGTTAAACAAATAAATTGACTATGCCAAAAAAAATTGCAATAAAAAAAACATGAAGGCAAAGCTGCATGCTGCACTTTGCCTTTTCGAAAAGAAGAATATAATTAAAAAAAAAAAAAAAAAAAAAAACTACCACGAATGTGTAAAGTATAAAATTCTCACACGTTGATATATGTGTTTCCATTCAACGCGTAATTGCACAGTGGGTTAAATCGCTATCTCCCGGACAAAATAGCTCTTTGAGAAAAGAAATGAAGAGAAAGTGCTCAGATAAGTTGTGCCCTTTTGAAAAATAAAAATCTTTTTATACCAACCCTTGATTAGAAGAACTCTACACTGGGATGCGTTCGTATAAAAGACCTTTTAAGGTTTTTGTTATCAATTTTTGGTCTTTAATAAAGGTCAATGACCTATATTCAATCGAAATAAGTATTTCATAACAAAAGGAGAGGTATTGGTAAAATTTACAATAATGAAACCCTTATTCTCTGCAGTTAAACGTGACCCGAAGTATGTACATACATATTACCCAAGTTCAAAATTTAGCGGGATTTGAATACGAATCTCATCGATCGCGAGTTCATATCTTCTTACCACTAAAACACAGCCGTTCTTTTTATGTAATTTTTTGAAAAACAAAAATACTAATTTTCAGTAAGTAAAGAAAATAGCTGAATTTATAATGAAATTTATTTATGAAATAATCCTTTAAGAACATAAACACTCGTGTTGTTCTAAAATGTAATGTTGTTTACATTAAATGAAGTCTTTACGTCTACTTTAGACGAGTATTTCTGATTAAATATTACCATATAGGCCTAAATATGACCTTTTATATCTTATAGACTACAAACAGTTTATATAATAAATAATATCGTAACCAAAAATTTTCTTTAACTACATATACTATACACCTTACATAAATTCGCGCTAATAACAATAATTAATTGATTAAGAGGGTTTTACGAGTAGTATTAAAAATATAGGTTTTGGTTATGATACGGTCCTATCTTCCAAACTGATTCCAAAACGCGCCTAGTTCATTTCACAGGAGTTGCTACCGATGGCAGACTGGGCCATCATTATTCTATTTGTTTACCTACACTGAGTTTACCACCAGACCAGTCGAGGTCACATGTCGTGCCAACATAAAAGAAATACTAAACTAATGCCGAGTGACCAAAGTGCATATAACATTGATACTGGTCTAAATTCAGTGAGATTTGAACACTGGTCTCATCGATCGTAAGTTCACGTATTCTACCGCTAGACCACGGCCGCTTAAACTACTAATCGCAATAGTCAAACACAACTACTTTAATTGTTATAAAAACGTGCAAGCAAGTAACCTTAAAAACAAGCGTTTATTTAAAATCTTTTAGCATCGATAGATCAGTGAAGGTAATTACAACGATAAAACAATTGCAAGACTCTCGAGTCGCGTCTTAAATGTTCATTAAGCGCCATTAATGGCGAGCGATGGCGTTGAGAAAGCAATAAATGGGTTTCGAACTAGTGATGTTCAATTAGTGACAATTCGTACTCGAGTAAATATTGTTTATAATATTTTTTTTTAGATGTCTTTGTTTGCGGTTGCCTGTCTCCATGGAGGATAATAGAGTACGCATCAGATATACTCGTAACAGCGCAAGACATAATTTAGCAAAATAGCGCATATGCTAAAATATGTCAGTCGGAGTTTTTTTTTTGTAGCTCGGCATGTGACAACACTCTGCCTGATGTAAAGCTAGAGTGCGGTCCATGAATGGAAACAACTGCTACTACAAAGAAACCTGTGCAAGAAGCAGTCACCTCCACTATGCCGACTTGAGGAGACGAGCATGTACCATCTAGATTGACAGTGCACACTCCTCTCGTTATACCTGGCTACTTTCAAACTATTCCCGAAACGCGACTAAGTCACTTCACGGGTGTTACATTCGAAGTTATTCGATTTTTATGCATGCACGTCTATTTTATATATTATCTTTTTTGCCTGCCTCACTTTGTCTGTCTGACTAAGGATTAAATCGGTCTTATATGGACTAAATATAAAAAATCAGCGAAATGACGTAGAGGCGATGACGGTGTCGATGTTTTTTTATTTCAGTTTGCTCCTTAGCAGCCGAGTGGGTAAAAAAGTTACAGGGATTTGAGAGATACTATACCGGAGTATCGCAGCTCGAATACAAGGGCAATGGTTATTTCACCGTCTTTGAATGGTATTTGGCATTTGTTTTTGTAGAGAAATTAATCCTTAATAAATATTTTTTTAAATTTTTGGCATATTAAATTAAAATGATAGATTTGTAAGATATGATAAAAATTTAATTTAAAAAATCAACACGGACACAACAGCATGAGCTTAAGTGAGGTTCAAACCTACGTTCGCTACTTTTTTTTCTATTCAATTTTCATCATAATTAAATAAGAAAAATATCCCTAATTTTTTTTTAAAAGGAATAAGGAAGCGTTGACATTAATTTTTGGTTACAACGTCGTCTTAAGTTTAAGGTGCGGTCTATGTGCACAAAAATCTACTCGAGTTACAACACTGCCGATAGCCGAACATCACTAGTTGAAAGGCGTTGAGTTACTAGAACGTTGCCTGGTTGAACCTTTTAATTCCAATTCTTATTCAAGGACGCATGACCTTATGGAAATGTTTATTTTACAAAAAAAATTGTTAATAATTGTTCAATTTATCTCTGAGACTGTAAGTGCCTAATAAATAGGTTAACATATCCTGCAAGAGGCTGAGGTGTCTTTAAGGCTAGGATATTTTTTATTTTTTTTTATTTTAGCACGTCATATGACCGTATTCTGCCTGATGTTAAGCCAGAGTGCGATCCATGAACGAAGGCGACTGCTGTCAGAGCAGGGGATCTGCATGTGAACTCCGCTGGAACTGAAGGGGATTTAAACCTTTTTTCTCTATAACCCGTAACGAAATTATCTTTAAAAAAATATGTGTTAATCTACACTATACAAAACATGTCCTCTTCATTAAAAAAAAAGTTTTAAATATCATTAATATTCATGCAAAGTATGCAAATATAAAACCATTTTTCTTCTAAACTATTAATAGCTAGGTTTTTTTATTTTCACCATGATATTAGACAATACAATACCTAGTGAATCTTCGGCTTATTTTTTTTTCAAACAACTTTTCAAATTATTATTTTTTTTTACATAAATCGACACACAATCGCGTGAGCAACCCCCCTGTTCCCCAATAAATCAGTGCGGGACGAGCAAGATCAATCGAGCAAGGTCAACGGCGTATATTCAGCTCTTAATTGCAATAGTACCTATTTGTACATAGTCACTCGGCATATGACAACAGTCCGCCTGAAGAAGTTAGAGTGCGGTACATGGACGGAGACAACTATTATCTGCTTGAGAAGCCAGCCAATGTGCAGTACCCGAGTTGACAGTGCCAAACTGATCCTGGTAAAACTGAAGTACAAGTGATACCTTCCTGCCAACCTCAACGGTGCATTTTCACCTTTTCAAGCCGGCGTAGCTTGTCTACCATATTTCTCTGTGGCAGCTCATATCACCGCTTTTCTAGCTTAACAGCTGTAGTAACTAACATAAAAAATCAATTGAAACAGATTGAATAAACTTTAAGTCAGAATAATCTTACACCTTATGATTTATAGCAAAGTACTTTACAAATGTGACACAATGACGTGTGATTTAGTCACTAATTTATTTTCGTTTGTTTAGTAAATCGTTGTAGATTTATATAATCGTTTACGTTTATTATAGTAACCTATTGTTGGTTAAATAGACTTTTACCGATCATTAAACGCGTTTTAGTCTATGTTTAACTAAAATTTATTTAGTCATACTAATCTCAATTAACGAATCGAAGTTTTTTATCGTAGTGCTGCTACAGTGAAATCTCTTCAGGGTAAGTCCCCTCCGCTATGCCGGCTTGAGAAGACGAGATCTACCCTCGTTATACATGGCTACTTCACAATTGTTCCCGAAACGCGACAAGGTTACATTCTAAAGTGGTGGTTAGGACGGCAGACTGGGCTAATAGCCATCATCAGTCTGCCTACCATCCTTTTTTCTTCAAAGTCAGGCGGAGTTTGATTACATACCTACTATAAAAATAAAATTGAAGCCATCGATAAGCAGACTTGTCTACCATTCATTTATCACGGTCACATCTCGAAGCTCCAAAATAATAATTATTAACATTCATAAGATTTCTCAAAATGGGTCACGAAGCGTTATATTTAATACCCTTTAACCACGACCGTTTCGCAGCTATAAGATGTCGTCAACTCCCATAAATTCATTCAAGTTTAAAATTATCAACAAAAAGACTAATTAAAAACTTAAATAGCACATAAACACGTAAAACGTAATAAACTTATATGCAGTAAGGTCATTATAATAATAAACGTGTAGAAATTTCTAGAAAATAGCTTTTATGCTATCGTAGTCTCAGCCTAAGTGATTTCACCAATTATTTCATGTCCCCTGCAGCTCACACTACGTCTCTGAAAACATATATCATAAGAGCAGCGAGTAGCGTTTCATTTGTTACGTTTATTCAAAAAATATATTGCGTAATATTAATTAAGTCTATACCAAATAGAAACTCATATATGTGTAAATAAAATTGTATATAATAGTAATAACGTAGTAAATTTTGTAATACTTGGTGAATGTTGGATGCGCCTAGAAAGGTATATCATAAATACTCGT
Organism: Tinea pellionella; assembly: GCA_948150575.1. NCBI lineage: Eukaryota > Metazoa > Arthropoda > Insecta > Lepidoptera > Tineidae > Tinea > Tinea pellionella. The sequence continues at coordinate 3,249,750 of OX411269.1, read as the reverse complement.
AAATAAATAAATAAAATAAAAAAAACACTTTATTGCACATGTAAAATCGTACATTACAACACAGGATGTATTGTTGAATGCTGAGGACCCTGAAATGTTATGTATGTCATGCCATTGGCGCAGCAAATAAATAAATAAATAAAATACAATGAACCTCAAACTAATTTAAAAAATATGTTTTATTAGCATAGGCGTGGGTTTAGCATCCACTTGTTCAATGTCAGACCCTACCATGGCTCAAAAAAGCGTACCACGAGAATATTGCCACAAGAAACTCGTCAATTATAGCCTGTGCCTAAAATAACTAACAAAATCATATTGAATTTTAATATCAGGAAAAAATTGTCATAATTAAGTATTCACATTTTTATTAAAAACATATCTTTTTGAGGTTGATCTAAAGTCTAATTTGGCCACTGTTTAAAATTAAAGTGCTGCAATCTAGTTAGAGTTGGCAGATGAGTTGAGAAATTAACCGGACAAGTTTGTAAACCAATAACATACCGTTAAAAATTAATAAAATTACATACCACTATCCGGTTTAATGCGATTTTTCGATTGGGCATAAAACTGGACATCTGGCAACCCTATATTTAATATATATTTATTGTTATTATTATAAAAAAGGCCGTTCGAGAGATTGATAGAATAAATAAAAAATCGCTCCTCTACCCGCTCTTCTTATTGACTGAAACCTTACACTTACTATGAACAGCTAGTGGCTGTACAAGTATAATAATTGGGTTTATACTTTAATATACTATTTAACGGCCCTGTTTAGTTGATATTTTCTGTTTGATCCGAGTAATGTGAGTGTTGGAATTATTTTTATGGAATGTTAAAAGTTTTTTTATACAGTTGCACAGCATGTGACCGCATGAGCGAGTTCCTAACTACTACCACAGAGAAATGTCCCCTCCGCTATGCCGGCTTAAGAACACGAATGTCGACTAAACCATTTTACTAATAACTTAAAGTTGATCTAATCGCGTTTAAGGATCAGCTAGGTGTGACGTGAAGAATGTATCCTGCCGATAGATGGTGCACATTCTTCTCTTCAAGCCGGCATAGCGGAGGGGATTACAGCCTTATATGTGGTAGGAATTGTTACCGCTTGTTCGCACTCTAGCTTAACATTAATGTAGTTACAATTAAAAAAACAACGCCAATTAATAAAACAAAAATAATAATTACGATTTTATTAATATTTGCTTTGTGTGTGGATCAACAAGGAGGTCTCTGGATATCTCCATTGAATGACAAAAACTGTTATCCATAGAAATGAACCCGATCGACCACTGTAGACATAGAATGTAACTGCAAGATCAATAAATACTGTGTGTAATAATTGAAAATATTTATATAAAATAAATATATACGAGTAGTTTAACCAATATCTTTATTTTATTAAATATGAATTTAAAAGTTAATTTTTTTTTAATTATAAATAGTAAATACGGTAGCGAGAATGTCGATTTCCTATTGGCTATCAAAATTAATGACAAGAAAAGTGTTAAAAAATAATCTATAAGTTTTAAGTTTACTACATGAATTACCAGTAGTGTTACAGATAAGTATTGGAACCTTAACTAGTTTTTTTGTGGCGCGCTTCGCGAGCGCTGGGACAGTTTTGTGGGTAGTTTGGAAAAATATAATTTTTTTTGGAAAAAAAAGTGTCGATTTCGAATTTAGAGGGCATTTCCTACAACTTTTGTTCCGAAACTTCGACCCTATGTCATTCCGTTCCGGAGATATTGCATTCCGGAACCGGACGGAACGTACTTCTGGAACATTTAGTATTTTTTCCAAGGTCGCATGGGTCCTCTCATTACGTATCAAAAAGTTTCATTCTGTTAATCCCCCCGGCAAGTGCTCCAAGAATAATGTCAGTGAGTCAGTGAGTGAGTGGTAATCGAGCTTTATATAATATGCTTTTTAATTTTAATTAATTTAATTCTTATTTAAAAACGCCCGGTAAAAATGTGAATAAAAATGTGATTTCCTATCACTCAAGCGCTACGTTCTACGGGCTAACTGTTGGTTCTGTTTTTTGCGACCCCCTGCATTTTGTGCATAGTTGCAACCAATGTAAACTTAAGTATATGTGGAACTTGATTAAAAGGAGACTGTGCAAGAGAGAAAACCTCTTTAATTTATAATAATTTATAAAAACATATTTTTGCAAATAAAATAAAACAATATTTAATAATACTAAACTGAATAAGAAAGAATATTAAAATTAATTTTTAATTATGTAAATTATACGTGGAGAACAATTTTTACATTACATATTAGTTAAAACAATAAAAGAATGGTAGGTAGAGCCTGCAATCTGCTGTTCTATGATAGTACCAACACTTTTAATCATCACGTTTACTCTCATGAACTAACGAGTGGCCTTTCAGGATCAGTTTGGAAGTACCAGGGTATAACGAGGGGAATGTGCACTGCCAAACTGGCATAGTGGAGGCGCTGCCGCTTGCAGCTATTTCTCTACTTTAGCAGTTGTTTCGTCCCATGGATTGCACCTCCCACCACATCACGGAAACTATTTTCGATTTGTCTACGGCGAACCTGACTAATAATGAATGATACCTGATGCATAGGTCGATTAATGCAATTAATTGCTTTGATTAAATAAATAAGGAGACCTCAGTTAAGAAAGTTTTATTGTAATTGTAAAAATGGCCGACTCCAATAGTCCGTATAGAAAGAAACTTAATGAACCTCAAATGTGTAAATTACAGTTCTTCTGACTTTCCGTTTACAGCTTTCGGAGTTTTACTTTAATTTTTCTTTTATCATCGAATATGTTTGCATTTTTTAATTTATAATTACACATACTTAAACATGTTAATTACACTTTTGAGACTTGTTTTTGCAATTAAAGTTGAGGTATACACTTATAAAATACTCTTAACTGTCTGAAATAAGCTGTACATAGCGTTAAGATGGCTACCATAGATTACATATATATATATATAGGAATGAATGCAATAATCTTTTGTTATTATTATTATTTTTGTAATTTTATTTTTATTTATAATATTAAATATTGTATTTTTTATCCGTATTTATTGGACTCAAATAGTAAAAAAATATTAAAGAACGCATTTATTAAATGATACAATATTACGAGTTATTTCTTAAAATATTTATTAACCGTGAACACAATCTAATATTAGGTACATACTCCAGACGAAATTGCCAATAAATTAATCAGACTATCTTCCATTTGCTTTAATAATTCTAGTAGACGGCAGACGGCAGACGCCACACATCTTTCCTATTCTATAGATACCCATGATCAGTAATTTCCTTCTGATTTGATATCATAGATGCATGCGAGCCTTATTTGATTTAAATCGATTTACTGCGACGCCACGCTATACTGACGACGAAAATAAATTGAATCTTCAATGTACATTTATTACCTCTGTCTATATATATCTACTGTATGTAAAGATGTGACATAATGTATATATTTTTTAAGAAAATGCCAACCAGGACAGTAATATTATTCCAATAACCAATGGAATGCGAACGTTTGAAATTCATTCAAAAATAAAGATTATATTCATTATCGAATTGAAGAGAAGAGATGAAATAGTGGATTGCCCTTCTTTTACTTGGGGAAATCCTTGTTACGGATGTCCTGGTCCTTGGGGAAGGTACCACGGTTATGTCGGACACTCGAACCTAGCGCATACCGACTAAAATACCACGGTTCACTCGCATAATGAACGGAGTCTGGGCAGTTGACACACTTTAGCATTCATCCAGAATGTCCATACCTCTACCGATTATTTAGCATTATTTCACTTTGTGTTGCGGCTCCAGGGTACATTGGTCCTTCGAGCGTGGAAATAAAGAAATCGACAGAATACATTGGTCCTTCGAGCGTGGAAATAAATCATTCATTCTCATCATCATAACAAATCCAGCAAGTTTGTGAGTTGGCATTAAATTATCGCACTATGCGCACGCATTTTTTCTTGACCTCCACAACGACCCCTCGGCGCCACCAAAACAGCATCCTAGAGCCGCAACACTTTGACTGTCAAAATAATAGTTGTGTTATTGGCGGCAAAGGCTCACTTTACGCGGTAGTCGCAAAATTCACACTATGCCTACTGCATAGTTTGCGAGCGCAACGTTTTACATCTTACCCCAGACTGTTGCTACAAAAATGAACGACTGCTTTCCCAAGAAAGATTGGGTTAGGGGGCGATTCGCACGAATTAAACTCGCCCGAATGGGCGAATCGCCTACTTTTAAAAATTAATTAAATTTTAGTAGGCGATTCGCACGAATGTAAAATTTTCGCGTGCGAATCGACCCCTTCAAAAATAAATAGTAGGCAATTCGCACGCAATGTATTTTAATGAAGAAAAAAATAAAAGTACAGTCGTTGACATAAATCGAAAATTAATAATTTATTATTTAAATTATTTACTAGAGTTTAATATTTAAAATATATATAATACATAATTTTTACTTTAGTGAGACAGTGCAGTACCAGTAGTGCCCTATAACAATAAATTAATATTAGTTCTAATTTATCTCGCGTTTCGATATTCGGGTGTAGGTGTGACAGGCAATGATGTAACACTCATTTTATTGTTCCTTTTTATTATTATTTTTCATTTTTATCTGTTTTTATTAATTCTATTTTATTTTTATTTTTTTCCTTTTTTGTATGCGTTCACTCCACCAACTTGTGTACACAGTGAAAATTATTTTAGGGTGCAGTGATATTATTATGATCAATTTAAATATAAAATCTCCTCTACACTGCACCTGTAAATTTTCCAAATAAATAAATAAATAAAAAAATCGTTTCTATGGCATGTTTTAATAGAATGATAAAACTAAAACCCAATATAGCCTCATTTTTAAAAGTTGTGCAAAAGGATTCCGAATATTATAAGCAGTTTATAACAAAAAGCAGTCTGTTGAAACGCAATAAAAACTCCTGAGAGAATAAGACATCAAAAAAGAATTGAAGTTGTTCTAATGCAGTTTGTTTCTGATGAAATTGATTTGCCTCTTTGTATTGAAAAATTAAGAAATAAATAATTCATATATAAAATCCATTCGCCTGATAAGTATTTGGTAAAAAAATTTGGTAATAAATAGTAAGTTTTTGATTATAAGATAATACTGTGATTTTGTGTTTATTATTACTTTTAATTATTTAGATGTAGGATGATGTAAGACATTACAAGCTCTTGATTCTATTATTTGTTTGTGATATTTTGTAATTGAGAGGTTTATAATAATTTAAAAAATTATGGATATTATGTGTCTTATTTCATTTAAAAATATTTTAGTCGTATGACTTTTGTGCGTTACTGTACTTTTTTTCTTCACTTTATTCAAAAAAACGCGTTGTGTGCGAATCGCCTACTACTTATTTTTGAAGGGGTCGATTCGCACGCGCAAATTTTGCATTCGTGCGAATCGCCTACTAAAATTTAATTAATTTTTAAAAGTAGGCGATTCGCCCATTCGGGCGAGTTCAATTCGTGCGAATCGCCCCCTAACCTGGTGAAAGATGGGTTAAGGTAAAGGCCACCCTCAACCACATCGGTCGATGTATGTAAGGCGTAAATATGCATAAAATACCTACATTTAAATCGTACATTACATACATACATACATACTTTTGTCTCGATAAACATAGCGGAGGCGACTGATACTATAGAAATTTATTTGTAGTAGCAGATATTTCCGTTCATGGACCGCACTCTAGCTTTACATCAGGCGGAGTGTTGTCATATGTCGTGATACAACAAAAATAAAAAAGAATATAAAACAAATTCAGCAGCATAAAATATTTAAAGCAAGGCGACGCATAAAACAGTACTAAGTTTTCCGAACAAAATATCAATTGGGTTGTAGTGTCGTTTTTTATACAAAGTCCTGTAAAACATCGGCCTCGCGTGTTCTCTGCTTCTTATGTGCGGTTGGCACGCAAAAGTAATATCAATAACATAAGCGTTTGATAATTTTAAATTTTTATACGAAACTATAGTGACTTTTTATGCCCATTTTTATTATTAAAAATTCTTAGATAACCTAAGATTTAAGGAGTGGTAGGTCTGTCGTACCTGGAGCAGTACCATCACTTTCAAGTGAAGTGATAAGAACCAATGAAGTTTTTTATTAAGAACGGCATTTAACCTCGTCTGGTCTGATGGTATTCACAGTGGAGTTCCATAAACACCGACGACTGGAGGACGGCGATACATGGTAGCTCTACCTGCGTCAAAAAGGTTTTTATACAACGTTATTCATCAAAAGGATGCGCCAAATGCGTCTGATTGCCAACCAGGTCAATGGATGTCCACCGAACATGCGTCTCCTCAAGCCGGCATAGTGGAGGCGACTGCTGCTTGGAGACATTTCTCCAGTCATATGATAACATGACTCTTCGATGCTTAATCGGTTAAATTCAACTGCAAAAAAGTATTTTGCAAGCGATTGTACATAACCCTATAGGTACAATATTTTTTCAACGGCGAATGATCGAATGTTCTAAATTCGTGTAATACATTTAAACTTTATCGTACAAACAAATTGTAACAATTTGTTAGCTATTTTAATAAAATTAACAAACAATTCATTTTTATAATTAATTTACTTACTATTTTGGAACTTATTGTTTGGGCTATATCTTTAATATATAATAGGTATCTATATACATATTTTCCTTCCTTAAAAAGCATTTATAGCTTACAGTAAATATATTATATAGGTATATATATTGCTTATGAATTGAGCTTTTTAGTGCAGTCTATAAGCCGAATGTGGGTAGCTATCGCCTCCGCTATGCTAGTTTGAGAAAACGAGTCAATATGACAAAATTAAAACTTGACTAATTTTTTAACTTCAACTTAGAGCGGCCGTGGTCTAGCGGTAAGACGCGTGAACTCACGATCGATGAGTTCCATGTTCGAACTTCGCTAAATTGTGACCGGTACCAATGTAGCTTTGTTACATGTACTTTGGTCGCCCAATGCCTATAGGTACTATTAAAGAGTGGTAGGTAGATTAATGATGGTTATTTGCCCAGTCTGCCGTCCTTGGGCAGTAATACCACTTTCGAATGTAACACCCGTGAAGTGACCATGTCGCGTTTCGAGAATAGTTTGAAAGTAGTCACATATAACAAGAGGAGTGTGCACTGACACTCTAGATAGTGCATTCTCGTCTCCTCGGGCCGGCATAGTGGAGGCAACGACTGCTGCCTAAATTTAACTAAATTTTTAAACGATTTTTTTGCGTCGTAACTCGTCACCCCATGACTACGATATGGTTGCAATGCTTTGGAAACTTTTCAGATTCACATTAACATATTAAAGTTTAGTAGAGCCGAAATATATTTTAATTTAAGTAATTAAAATATGTTGCGCAACTCCACTGAAAAAATTCATTAAAAAAACTTTCAGAACTACTCGCAAAATGTAATTTGATTTAATATTAAATAAAATACGTCTTAAAACCATTAATAAAATAAAGTTATCGTGTTATTTGTACATAAAACTTATTATCGCTTGTAGTGTGTCTTAATTATTTATGTGGTATGAGCAGAAACACCAGGAATCAAACCCGAGTCCTGCGTGCGCAAACCCGTTAACGCAGTACAAAAAAATACTAAATCGCATTAGAAATACGACGCTGTTTAATATATTCGTTTATCGTAAATTTTATTCTGATTTATTATCCATTGGAGCGTATCGTCATAGACTCGTATTAAAGGAAATTTATTTTTTGTTCCATTTCTTATAGGTTATATGCATATGACACACTCCGCCTGATCTTAAGCTCGCTCCATGAATTGAAACAAATGCTACCACAAAGAAATTTCTACAGACAACTTTCGCCTCCGCTATGCCGGCTCAAGTATCACATAATATTTCTTTTTTTATTATTGTAGTTCGGCATGTGACAACACTCCGCCTGATGTAAAGCCAGAGTGCGGTCCATGAATGGAAACAACTGTTACTACAGAGAAAATTGTGCGGGCAGCAGTCGCCTCCACTATTCCGGCTTGAGGAGACGAGCATGTACCATCTAAATTGACAGTGCACACTCCTCTCGTTATGTCTGGCTACTTTAAAATTCTTCCCGAAACGCGACAAGGTCACTTCACGGGTGTTACATTCCAAAGTGGTGGTACTAGCCCAGGCCGACAGACTGGACAAATAACCATCATCATGCTGCCTACCACTTTTTAATAGTGCCTATAGGCACTGAGCGACCAAAGTACATATAACATAACAACATAACAAGTTACATTGGTACCGGTCAGAATTAGCGAGGTTTAACACTGGTCTCATCGATCGTGAGTTCATCATCGGATACGACCATGCGTAAAACGACATCTGAAAATCACGGTAGCAGAAACTACGCATTTCTTATTTTCTAGTCTTAAACAGAAACAAACATAGATAAATACATTTATTTTATAATCGATTAAAATAGCACAGTTAGAGAATTAATTACCAATTTACGAGTATATCTACCATTTCGCAAAGATTAGCAAAATGTATTCCCATAAATGCATAAAGTATAAAATTTAAATTGGCCGTCTAATAAGGAAACTATAAAATTAAAACAGGATTTTAAACTCTATAATGTTACACGTGACGAATTGTATGCGAAGGGCTTCGGGCAATAAAACTGCATCTTCCAATACCACTCGATGCCGTGAAGCTACAAAACTATTATTATTGTAGCTCGCCTAATGTTAAGCGATCCATGAACGGAAATAACTGCTCCTACACATAAATTTCTACAGCCAACAGTCGCCTCCGCTATGCCGGAACGTGCACCATCCACATCGCTTGAGGTCGACGCGTGCGGGCGATCGAATGCATCGTCTCACCGTCGAAACAATCCCCTCGTGGACGAAAAAGGTTCGGGCAGTCCTTCTTCTGTCGTTCCATTAAACTGTGGAACGACCTTCCCTGGTCACCAGTTCCTCCTTCCTATAACATCCTTCAAGCGCAGTGTGAAGAGTCATCTCATCAAGCTGGCATAGCGGACCCGACTGCTGTCTGCAGATCCCCTTCTCTGACAGCAGTCGCCTCCGTTCATGAATCGCACTTTAGCTTAACGTCAGGCGGAGTGCGGTCATATGATGTCCTAAAATAAAAAAATAAATAAAAAATCCAAAGATTATTGGGTAATATGACATATCCATCAATTTTCATTTTCTAACATCAATGTAACCACATTACCGATCGGCTACGCGCGACACGCTTCAAAATAAATCTTATATTTCAATAATATTTATATGATACTCATAATCGATGGGCCTCTCTGCCGCAGTGGTTCTGACACCAGTTTGTTAAGCGGAGGTCCCGGGTTCGATTTCCGGTTGAAATAAATATTTATTACAAAATTATAAATTAAATTAATATGTTCTAGGTCTGGGTGTTAGTATGTTTGCGTTGTCCTCGTCCTGGTACCTAACTACCTACAGGGTATCTTAATTCGACACATAAAAACACTGCCTTAATGTTAGGCTAGAGTGCGGTACAGTTTCTGTGGGCAGCAGTCCATTGATAGATTACACTCCTCTCGTTATATGCTTAGAAGTAAGCTGATTCCGTAGAGCACTGTTACAAGTGCTGGTACTACCCCAGGACATGACCAGAATTACTGTCATCAGTCCGTCTAGTGGTAGACGCACTGTACGACCAAAGTATAATACAACTAATTAACATTGGGTACAGACCAGAATTTTGAGAAATTGCTAGGCCACGGCTTAAAACTTTTAATTATAATAAATATGTAATTACATTTCCTAGTAGAAGTTTTCTAACAGAAAGCTGTCAACCCCCCAGCTAACATACTTGACCGTGAAGATACTAACTAGTTGCTTTACAACCCATTTAACCTCAGGTCACACAACCGTTATCGCATTAAACTACTATTAAACTGTTCTATTTTGTAGTACTTACTTTATTTTATTAAAGTCCTTCTTAATGCATAGATACTTGAGTTTTAATACGATTTGCAATCTAAGAAAATTATACTTTAGTTTAAGTTTAACTCATCAGATTTTTGATTGTAGCTTGGCATATGTCAATATACAACTAATGTTAAGTTAGAGTGCGGTCCATGAACCGCAGACAACAATTTGCAGGCTTATGGAGACGAATGTGCACCATACAGGTAGGCGGATCCCGAAACGCGACAAGATTACTTCACGAGTTACACTTGGAAACATTGAGATGCACTAGAGGTGCAAACTTGATACATCTGACATAAAAAAAGACGTAGGCCGTTTTAAACGATTTGATAATGTTGCCGTCAAGTTAAATATAACTGACAGAGAACCTAAACATGGCTGTGGGCATATTTTCTTTCGCGTCACATTGGGAGCCTTATTGCACAGCTAGTCGTATATCAATGCTTAGAAATATATTTTGTTAATTAATTTTTAACTTATCAAATGCTAGATTTCTTATTATTAAAATGAGAAGCTGAGGTGGGAATCAAACCCATGTACCTAGTAGTCACGGAACCACGTCAAAATTCCTCCGCTCCGTTCTACTTTTGCATCAGCAGCTTTTTTCTCGATTGACATCACTCTATAGAAATGCATTAAATTTTTAAAATATAACAAATTGCCCTACATTATTTATTACATCCAAGAATATTACATCAAAAATTGTAACGAAAGAAAGAATAATTCAAGAAACTGACAGTGAGTCAGTATCCCGACCAGCCTACCGATTGGTCGCGCGACCGCTCGGTTATTAATCGCCCATTAAATTTGCCACACACAACATTATGTTAAAGAAATTATAATAAAATTAGCGAATACGAAGTAATTTTTTATGAGAAAGTATGCCAACTGTACATTTGTGTTATTTTTTTTACTACTCTAAAGTAGTGCATGAAAAATTTGTTCAGGAAACTGCCTTCTTGGTAATGGTAAAAATTAAACCATTTTAATTGCATTTTAATAATAAATATCCGTTTTAACCCGCAGTTTTTAAATTATATTTATACATAATAATTAATGTATAGGACTGCACTTGTAGCAAACTTCACTTAAGTGATGTAAAATAACTTCAAATAAGTAGGTACCACAGCAAAATAAATCTGGTTGCTTATTTTATTTAGCAAATAAAAATGTAGTTAACGACTTCAATTTCGTCATAAAGTATTAAGCACACATTTGAAGTTTTTACTACAATTAATGTGTTTTTAAGGCAATTAGTGTATTTTTTTGAGTTATAGTAAATAAAAAAAGCAAACATTTCAATGCTATATTTCTTTCTTTTTATTTATTTAAAATAATCAAGCGCCATTTTGTCGAGAAAAAAGCGCTTCAATCGTTATGATTGTTCTTTTTTTATTAAGTTTGTTGTCAATGTGTTACATTAATCGTCGAATGTGAAGGTCTTGACCCTTTTCTTTTAGGGTTATCGAACTCGAAACGTTCATTTCGCATATTTTATTGCAGTAACAAAGTCATATTGTGTAATCGGAAACGGAGTGAAGATTTTTGGATGCGAAGTATTAAATGATAAACATGCAATTTAAATATTTTTAAATAAGATTTCTTTTATTTTAAAAGGAGAATGCCCAATCGCCTAAGAGAAATGGGCTCACAATTTTTTTCTCGAGTTTGTCAAAGATTTTAGTTCATTTTGTAGAAAAATAAATCTACTTCCTTATTACCAATCAGTTTTAATTTTTTTCACCCAGGTTATTGAGTAATTAGATGTTTTCTGATATTTGAGGTTATTATTATTTTAAATGCTTTAATAATAATTGAAGCTATCTATTTTTTACGTAATTAAACATTGTCTATTGAATGGTAAACGATGTGTTGTTATAAATAAAATAATTAATAAAAAAATAAGATATTATTTTAGAATATTTTTTCTTTTTCAAACTATTAGGTATCAAGTGGGCCCAAAAATGGACATTCTCCTTTATTGATAAAATAGATTACAGGTCAAATTTTACAGTCATCTTAATTTTTGAATTATCAAGTTTATATTGTATAAAATTCTTTTACAATCACAGGAATAAACAGAGAATAGATCATTTTCTTCACAATCTTTTTTGTCTAAATTATTTTTATTGCAGTAATTTAAAAAAATATATTTTATATAAAATAATATAAAAACTATACATAGAGCGAATTTGTATTTGTTTTTATAAAACTAAATTTATATTCGTAAGCGAAAATGTTCGAATTGCACTTTTGCAATACTGTTAATCAACAACATAAATAAATATTAACACAGACTATATTTTTATTTTTTCGTTTATCCAAAGCAAATGTAAACAGCATAACGATCGATTAGCTGTAACATCAATACCAAGACCAGTAACAAAATATGCAAATTTAAAAACAAACGACAACGATTTTTATTGGTTGTCATCTGACGTTCGACGCACGCATTCCAAATTTGAAATCCGAACTGATAACCGATCCTTTAATGGTGCACTTTGAAGCAATAAATATGGCGATTTACATTTATTTCTTAACTTTTCTTATAAATATTGTATTTTACAACGTTATTAGCTCAGTCTGGGATAGTAGGTGCCACCACGACTTTTTTTGTGGCCTGGTAGCAAGCACAGTGGAGGTCCACGAGCGCCACGCGGTGCTTTTTCTCGCTCCACTTGATGGGCCCTTTAAGTTAAAGGAAGCTTTCAAGTAGCAGAATACAGCCAGAGGACTATGTCGTATCAATAGACTGTGCACATTCATCTGATGTAGCCGGCATAGCGGAGGCGACTGTTGCCTGTAGCAGCAGTTGTTTCCGTTCATAGACCGCACTCTATCTTTACGTGAGGCGGAGTGTTGCCATATGCTGAGCTACAATAATAAAAATAGTCGAGTATATTGAGAGGAATGTGTACTGTCAATAGATGGTGCACATTCGTCTCCTCTAGCCGGCATAGTGGAGGGAGCAAAATAAATCGTCAGCCGTTAAATCGAGTATGCACCATTGAAATCGGCTTCATAAAATAAAACGGTTAAATAAAATATATTAATATGATGTGTAGAGAATCGTCTAATTAGGTACAAGGTGCGTGACTAATTGTGGCGGCTTCAACGGTCAAAGAATTTAAGATATACAGTATGGTCTATCTATCTATAGGTCTCTCTGATACCTGTTTTGAAACACACTATATGTATGTATATTTTACATATTATCAAAGAGTGGTAGGCAGACTAATGATGGTTATTAGCCCAGTCTGCCATCCTGGATTGGTACCACCACTTTCGAATGTAACACCCGTGAAGTGTCATTGTCGCGTATTGGAAGCAGTTTGGAAATAGCCAGGTATAGCGAGAGGAGTGTGCACTGTCAATCTGGATAGTGGACATTCGCCTCCTGAAGCCGGCATAGTGGAGGCGATTGCTGTAGTTGTAAAAATTTATCTGTAGTAGCAGTTGCACTTTAGCTTTACATCAGGCGAAGTGTTGTCATATGACCGAGCTACAATTAAAAAAAGTGTAACACCAGTAAAGTTACCTTGTCGTGTTTCAGGAGCAGCTTGGAGAGGAGTGTGAACTGTCAACCTGGATGGTCTTCAGGTGTTATGAGTCACGGAAATGGTTCTGGAACAAAATTTGTAGAGATTGACAAACCTTAAGGCGAAATTTAACAAAATCCCCATAAAACCGTTCGTTTCTCGATCATATCTCTATCCCACTCTTTTTCATGGGATATTACATAAAGCGAGATGAAAGGTATAGGAAGAAAAGTTTTCATACTTCATGAGCTGTAAACTTGATCAGCCTGGGCAGCATAGCATAAATAATTCCTATATTTTTCCAACATACATGCTTGCTTACGTATCCGTAAATTTGAACAGTTCAGTATCTGCTCACCCCGATAATGCGAATCCGTGAAGGTGAGACGGCCAAAGAGGATAATACCCATCAATAATAATAACCTTCCTGTCATTGTAGGATGACCACATTTTATTTAATTATTCATATAAGTATGCACTGTCAATCTAGATAGTACATGCTCGTCTCCTCAAGCCGGCATAGTGGAAACGACTGCTGACCGCACGGATTTCTCTGTAGTAGCAGTTGTTTGCGTTCATAAACCGCACTCTAACTTTACATCGGGCGGAGTGTTGTCACATGCCGAGCTACAATAAAATAAAAAAATCATTTCATCAAACATTTTGATCGGCCGTGGTAGAGCGGTAAAGAACGGACCTTACGACCGATGTAAATTCTCACCGGTACTAATCTAACTGTGTTATATGTACTTTACTCGCTCAGTGCCATAGCTTATTAAAAAAAAATGGCCTACTTTTGTTTCGGGATCAGTTTGAAAGTAGCCAGGTATAACAAGAGGAGAGTGTTATGTCACCCAGCATGATCCACAAAACCAACATAGCGCATATTGCCTTTTCGATTATGTATTGTTTTTTTTAACAAATTATAGTGCCATAATATTATGTAGTCGATATTAGACCAATAAACGATAAAAAAAAATGCAGAAAATAAATTAAAATTATGATCTTACAAATAAAAAATTACACGACGAATTGATAACCTCCTCCTTTTAAAACCGGTTAAAAAAAAAAAAAAGTCGGAATTTCTGCCGCCTTACTTTTTACATATTAAAAAATAAGATCTGCCAAATAATATACATTACATATATAATATTTTATTACTATATTTAATAAAAAAATTGAACATTTAAATTTTAAAAGTATCCCTAAAAACTTCTAAAGAATACGGAACCTACTTAGACCGGTCGCCATTCGTTCCGGACCGGGTTAATTGGTGCAAGGCGCGAGAACCTGCTCTTATTAATAGCATACCTTCACGCCGTCCGAAATGGGGTGGGTACATACGCTAAATTAGATACACGAGTATTAACATATTAAACTATTATCATCTTCTCAAGAGAGGACAGACTTCAAAGTTCAGTATTTTGAAACAAATAGAAATAAATTAAAGAGTGGTAGGCAGACCGATGATGGTTATTAGCCCAGTCTGCCGTTGTGGGGTACTACTAACCAGAGGAATGAGCTCTGTCAATCTAAGATGGTACATGCTCGTCTCCTCAAGCCGGCATAGTGGAGGCGACTGCTACCAGCACAGGTTTCTCTGTAGTAGCAGTTGTTTCCATTCATGGACCGCACTCTAGCTTTACATCAGGCGAGTGTTGTCACATGCCGTGCTATAATAAAAAAAACCACCACTTTTGAATGTAACACCCGTGAAAGATGGTGCACATTTAGCGTAGCGGAGACATTTGTAGCAGTTGTTTCTATTCATGGATCGCACTCTAGCTTAACATCAAGCGAGCATATGTCGAGCTACAATTAAAAAAATAATAATAACTTAATAAAATATGGCCAACCTACAAATAAACGCACACCACGTGGTATGAACCTGAATATGAGACTGTTGGGTATAATGAGAGACATAATTAATACAAACTAAACATATTGCCGATTTAAAACAAAGATTAGCATAACACCTTTATGTGTTTGACTGTACATATTTTAAGAATTTTTTAAAAATAAACTATTACGTTTTTATACGTAGCCGCGAGAGTAGCCTAATGAGAAAAGTGTGTACTGTCAACCTGGACGGTAGACATTCGTCTCCTCAATCCGGCATAGTGGAGGCGACTGTTGTTTTTTCTCTGTAGTAGCAGTTATTTCCTCGCATGGACCGCACTTTAGATTTTCACACATGCTGAGCTGATAAAAAGAAATAACTTTAATAAAAACAGGTTTCGTTACAAATTGATTTTAAACTTTACATCGTGCTGTAACAAAGTGGCGATGATTACATTTAATGCAACATTGGCTCTGCTTACACCATTTCGTATTTGTTTAACTCGACCACACTCGTAGCGTTTCTTACGCATTTTCATTTACGAAACTAACTTTTATAAAAAAACCTGCAGTTATCCCACGATAGCGGCAAAGATGTGCCCTGTCAACCTGAATGATGTACATTAATCTGCATAGGCCAGCGCAGAACTGATCGTGTCAACGATTTCTGCAGTCTTCAAAAAGCCGGATTAAATTAATCAAAATAAACGTGAATTTAAAAATTAGCCTTGATATATACAACTAGATGTGCAATGACGCTTCCAATCTGAGGCGAGAGAAAATATGGCCATAGCCACATTTAGGTTCTCTGTCAGTTGATATTTGACTTGACGTAAGCCGAGATTGACATTGTCAAATCGTTTGAAACGGCCTACGCCTTTTTCATGTCAAATGTATGAGGTTTGCTCCTTTAGTATATATCTCAATGAAAATTAGTTATAGATAGTTCTAATTATTCTGGAATATAACTCGCACGTTTCATGCGACTTGTATTTTGCAAGCAGAGTCTAAAAAACCAACAAAAAAAGCACTCGAGCCGTAAACGCGTTCCCAGTGCGTGGTAAAAAAATAAAAAGAGCGCGAAGTGTGATTTGTGTACTTTTTCGCGCCTTTTCTGTTTTAGTGATGATCATAATGATTATTAATATAATTTATCGATATATTTTTAAAGATTTTAATAAATAATTCAGCATAAAGTATCAGATTTGAGTTAAATTTACTCGT
The DNA here is from genome assembly GCA_948150575.1 of Tinea pellionella. Taxonomy (NCBI): domain Eukaryota; kingdom Metazoa; phylum Arthropoda; class Insecta; order Lepidoptera; family Tineidae; genus Tinea; species Tinea pellionella. The sequence goes on along the minus strand of OX411269.1, from coordinate 3,233,163 downwards.
ATTTATTTATAACTTCTGAATATATTTCTTGTAGCTCCAGGGAATCTAGCAGAGCCACTCTATCTTCTCTAGGAACGCCAGCACGCCATTGACGTTCCGGGATACCTTGGGGAGGATCTTCAGTCTTTACAAACTTCTTCCAAGCCAGATTTCAACAAGAAAACAAACCTAGTTTTTCTATTATTATTATGAAATTTAAACTAAATACAATTAAAAATGATATGTGACGTTGCAAAGAGAAAGTAACTAGGCGATGATTTTAATAACAAACATCTCACTAATTAAACGTAACCCCGGAAGCTGATTATCGACTATAACCGGCCGAACTATGTCTAGATGCCACTAGAGGGCGTTGTGAGAGTAGCTTATCTTGACAGGTTTGGACGACAAGATTCATGTGATTACGACGCGCACGAACGTCATCCATTATTTCAATCATCGAATTAAATCAATCAGGTAATTTAACATTATAATTAAAATGAAACTTTTTTGTTTAAATGCGAACATACGGAAATATTGTGCGAGCGAGACAAAAGGTGTATCGCCTTCTTTAATCACATTTGTTATTTGACTAAGTAGTATTTACTAAGCTATACATATATGTCTATATTATAAGGCTATCACCAACATATGCTAATGAAACGACCTACGTACTCGTATCATGCCTGGACATCTTTATTTTCATAATAACTTCACCGTGTATTACAATTTCCCGTTGTTGTTATATTTTGTTTTATAACTAGATAATTGTTTAAAACATTTCATAATTTCAAACATAAATAAAACCTTCTACTTCATGTTTACTCTCAGGAGGGGTAGACAGAATGATGATTGTTATTAACCTAGTCTGGTTGACCCTGGGTAGCAACATCTCTTTCAGAATTTCACCTCAGAAATATCACTACAAGCAGTCATCTTCTCTATACCGGCTTGAAGAGACAATTGCAGGCTTATACCCGGCTACTTCCAAATTGATAGCGACTTCAAACTAGTGATTACCCTAGTCTACCTTCAACTCTTTGATATTAACCAATATAAAAAAAACCCATCGATAAATTAAAATCCCATCTCTAAAGCAGATTATCTTCGACATTTTAACAAACCTATTCGTTATTTTTACAGATCAGATCGTGTCTTAAAACGAGACTTCCCATCTTTCGTCTCACTTCCGCAACTCGAATTCTGTTTCATAAATTACAATGTATCGCGACAACCTAATGAAATGGAATAAAGAATATTTATCCGCCATATTTAATATTAAACATAATATTTATGCAGTTTGTAAATCATTTTAATTGTAATTTGTTAACTGGTGACTCCGCCCAGCGATCGTTCTCGAAACGATTTTGGTACGATCTGCTAAAGATTAATGGGGGCCTTTCTTTAACTGTACTTTTGCATGAATATGCAATTGTTATGATTGGATTTGTAATTAATATGAGAGAACATTTCAACTCGGATTTCTTTAAGTTTTTATTTCATATCCAACTTCACTGTCGACAACACTCCGCCTGATGTAAAGCTAGAGTGCGGTCCATAAACAGAAAACAACTGCTACTACAGATAAATTTCTACAGGCTGCAGTTGCCTCTGCCAAATCCAAATAGGCAGTGCACACTCCTTCCTACCTGGCTACCTCCAAACTGTTTCCGAAACGCGACTAGTCACTAATCTTAAGTAGTCTTAATATATGAATGATTCGGTTACTATTTCCGATATCTGAGAACGAGTTTACATTTACGCGGTGACGGCGTAACGCGAGGCCTCTCCACCAATCAGACGATGTTATTTTGACTACCGAGGTGACAAAAAATCAAATAAAGGGATCCTATTGGCTCTCCTAACCTAACCTAACTCCTACTCAGCCTATAGGTATAAGAGAGGAGTGTGCACTGTCAATCTAGATGGTACATGCTCGTCTCCTCAAGCCGGCATAGTGGAGGTGACTGCTGCATGTAGAGATTTCTCTGTGGTAGCAGTTGTTTCCATTCATGGACCGCACTCTAGCTTTACATCAGGCGGAGAGTTGTCACATGTCGAGCTACAAAAAAAAAAAAGATGGTTACGGAACATAATAAGGTCCGTTTGCATCAGAAGGTCCGTTAAAGTTACTTTAACTATTACTTTTACGGCGACGACGGACGTAACCGTTAAACGCTTACATTTACTCCACACGCGTTGCAATATCGTGTAAATTCATATTGTTATCGTTAAAAGGATGGCTGATCCCGAAAAAAATAGTAGAAAAACATATTTGGCTTCTTTTCATACATTTAACGCTAGTGACATTGATTTAACGATTACTTTAACTTTGACCAGCCAAAATTCGCTGGTTACGGTTAAGGTTAAAGTAAACGTCAAAAAAGACAGGCGCGACGATGCTGCAACTCGTGTGGAGTAAATGTAGACCATAAAGTAATAGTTAAAGTAACTTTAACGGGCTTTCTAATGCAAACGGACCTAAGTAACCTTCCTACCTTCGTAACAGACATAAGTGTAAAAATATTAACGGAACGAAGATTCAATTAAATACCTTTTTAACTGACAGATAATGGGTTTAAGTTAAGGAGTAATACGACGACTTAATTGTTTTAAATTACAGACTCGAGATATAAAACATTCGACTTAACTTATTACTGTTAATCATTGAGTTAATAAGTGGTTTGGTTTTTTACAGCAACTACAAAATAGGGAAAATAACTTTTTAGAATTATTATATAAGAGAGGAGTGTGCACTGTCAATCTAGATGGTACATGCTCGTCTCCTCAAGCCGGCATAGTGGAGGCGACTGCAGCCCGTAGAGATTTGTAGCAGTTGTTTCCATTCATGGACCGCACTCTAGCTTTACATCAGGCGGAGTGTTGTCACATGTCGAGCTACAATAAAAAAATAAAAAAAAATTATATACATTTCAATACTCGATTGTTCCTCTACTCTAACATCAGGCAAACTGTAGTTTAATAGTGGTAGGCAGACTGATGATGGTTATTAGTACTTATTAGTCCAGTCTGGCGTCCTGGGGTAGTACCACCACTTTCGAATGTAACACCCGTGAAGCGACCTTGTCGCGTTTCGGGTATAGTTTGGAACGAGAGGAGTGTGCACGTCAATCTGGATTGTACACATTCGTCTCCTCTGGCCGGCATAGCGGAGGCAACTGGTGCCTGTAGAAATTTGTCTGTAGTAGCAGTTGTTTCCGTTCATGGTTAAAAGCTAGACTGCAATCCATAAACGTAGTTTTTAGCTAGCAAAAAAAACATGCCGGGATTACACCACAGAGAAATATCTGCAGATATCAGTCGCATTATCTATTGACAAGGCACAATCCTTTCGTTATACCATATATATATTCCAAACTGATCAGTCTGCCTACCACTCTTTGCATAGTTCACTTTGGGACTGCAAACTAGGCCAGTAACCAATATGGGTCTGCCTACCACAGACCTAAGATACCAGAACCTCGTAAAAATACTACAGGCAATTTGTTAACCAATAAAAAAAACAAACATTTTGTTAGCCATACATAAAAAAGGAATTATAAACAATTTTATTGTCAATATAGTGGAAGAAGTCTCGGATTTACACCAACATTATACGTTAAAATTGCCGGTATACGACACTTTAGATCCCAGATACGTCTGTCCGTGACAAACACTCCTGCGCACCCGCATGTTAAAGTAACCATAAGTTACTTGACCTACATTTTATTAATACCTAATTTTAAAATTAATAATAATAAAAAAATATTTTAATTATTTTTCAGACCTGAAGCCGTATACTGACGTGTGCGTATGTGCTTTACTGATCTTGGGCCCGGGAAGCAGTTTTTATTGTAGCTCGGCTTATGAGAACACTTCGTTTAATGTTAATCTAGAGTGCGGCCCATGAACGGATAAATCTGCTACTGTAAATAAACTACATGCATTAGTCGTCTCCGCTATGCCGGTCTGAGGAAATGAATGTGCACCATCCAAATTGACAGTGTACACTCCTACTATGTTCTGCTTGCTTGGTCTGTAGGAATTATTATTATTTTAGGTAAATATGAGCTAGGCGGACTAGAGATGGTTATTAGCTCAGTTTACAGTCCATTTTGGTAACACAACTTTCAAGTATAAAAACTGCAAAGTGACCCAGTCACGCTTCAGGATCGGCTCGTATGTAACCCGATGCATATTCGACTTTTCAAGCCAGAATAGCGGAGGCGATATTTCTTTGTAGAAGCGTTCTTTTGCTTAACATACAGTCATACATGGAACCACTTTTTTTCTCAAAATCATAGTTACCCTAACCACCCACGTTCATACGTATCAATACAGTGAAATGTACAAACGAATTTACACCCAATCCTCTTCAGTTTTTTTTTAATACCCACGCAATTTGAGCGGTTTAAATTCTACAGGATGTAAAAAGAGAGTTAGCAATCCCGCTAACCAGAAATTGTATACCTCATACTGATGTGATCCAAGTACAGTGTAAGCTCTATATAGCGACACTGAGGGACTGCGCATTTTATAACGTTATAGAGAGTTGTCGTTACCCCTACCCCTTTTTTCTAGTGTAAATTAACTTGCTACGAATAAAGCTAGATAGATGCATCGAATCGACTTATCAAATGGGTATAGCGGTGACGATTGGTGCCTGGGACATATCACTATGGTAAGAGACATATCTGCTCATAGATCGTACTCTAACTTCAAGTGAAACGCGACTACATAATTTCACGGTTTTATTCTTTTTTAAAGCGGCCTAGTAAACCCAGAATCATTGAACGGCCAAAGTTCATAATATAACATTGGTACCGGCCTGAATTTAGAAAAAATTTAGAAGATTTAGCAATAAACACGGGTCTTATAAACCGTGACCGGGATATACGTGGTCAGAGCTAGTAGCTTGTAGATTCCTCGCAGACTCCTTTTCCGCAATTGAGCAGCCATGGCCGCTCGTTATGCGTGAGAATCACAAACACTGACTTACTAACTTACTGACCCAGGACTACTGGCTTACAGGCCTAGCTTGCAAAACTAGAGTCGTGTACCCTGTGCGTGAGCTCACGAAAACTGCAAATGCCTCGCCAATTTCAAGTTATTTTTCTTGTACATATCTTTCGTTCGCGACAAATTTATTATCGTCCGATAGTAATCTTCAAAAGCTTGTAATTTTGTTCATTCCATTTAAATCTTAGTGAGGATAACGTAGCATTTATTATATTTTAGATGATGATAACAAGTATTGTAATAATTTTATTTATTTTAACTGATATCAGGTAAATTAAAAAAAACTGGTTCCGTCTGATGAATTCGCGCCACCCAGAATCAGTATTAATATTTAGCAGTTTAAATTTACTTTTTTAATTTAGAATGTATTTTAAAATTAATATTAATTGTTGCGGTTTAATATATGCCTATATAATTAATCAAAAGAGTCGTAGGCAGACTGATGATGGTTATCGTCTACTTTCTTGTATAACACCTACCCGGGTATAACGAGAAGAGTATGCTCTGTTACCCAGATGGTACACATTCGTCTCCTAAAGCCGGCATAACGAAGACAAATGCTACCTGCAAGGATTTTCTGTTGTAGCAGTTGTTTGCGTTCATAAATCGCACTTCAGCGTAACATCATGCGGAGTGTGATTCGATGCCAAGCTGTTTAAAAAATTTGACCTGCGCGGCGTCAAGGGAGATAAACGTGCACTATCCAGGTTGATCGTGACTGCTTCCGAAATTACAGGGTCACTTCACGGGTACTGTTATATTTAAAAGCGGTGATACTACTTCAAGACAGCAGTCTGAGCTAATAACCATCATCAGTCTGCCTACCACTCTTTATTGTAGCCTAATGAAGCAATACATTTTGTCACAATGAAACATAACATTTACAAGTATACAAGGCGTAAAAAGGAAGGCGTTATCCAGAACTCTGATTAGCGAGATCATTCTGACATTTTATTTACATTCTAATATAATAAAAATAACTACATAACATTATTTCTTAAAAAAAAACACAAAACGTCTTCGTTTTCTTTTTATTGCAGTCGACATATTACAACACTCCGCCTGATGTAAAGCTAGAGTGCGTCCATGAACGGAAACAACTGCTGCTACAGAGAAATCTGTACGCTCTCGCCATACCTGGCTACTTTTAAACTACTCCCGAAACGCGACAAGATCACTACTACTCCTCACGGGTATCAAATATCAAAAACAAGCAATGTAAATGCAAGGATTGATATACAGCTGGTGTCGCGACGACTTACCTTAGCGATGTTATGACATTAAGGCTCGATTTATTTGAAAATCTTTAAAAGGCTAATAATAAAGAAATACCTAACAATAACGTTTTAATATTTGTAGTGTAACACATGGTTAAAGGGATTGCTCGCTTTTACAACCTGTATTCTATAATTTGAATGCAATAAAACTCGGATAAATGACAGAAACCAATGATTTTCCAGCTTTAGTCTAGGTATACCATAATGAACCATTAATAATAAGTCTTAAAACAGGTTATTTTCTTGTAAGAGCACTCCACACGCGATCAGCTAAGATACATGATAGTTGGTGGACACATTGTGTTATAGTGATGTGTAGTGACTGCATTTTATATATCGACAAAAAAAACTAATTATTTTTATACGAAAAACATAAATGCATTGAAATTAAATGTATACTAAATAACAAGCGATTATTAAATTAAGTAAAAAAAAAGAGGTGGTATGCCCGACAGGCACGAAGCGAAGAAGAGAGTGAACGACGACGACAGACAGATAATGGAGAGCTAAGGCTAATGGTGTCTGTGATGTAACAGCGACGATGACGCTTTTTCCCCGCAGGTGAGTGCGTAACGTCAATAAGATATGCATACACAAATCCATTGTATTTATCGATAATAGCGGAAGTGGCTGGTGCCTGCGAAAGCAGTTGTCTAGCTTAACATACTTTTTTAAACCGCAAATAAATAAAATACAATTATCGATATTAAACCCAAACAACACTAGTACTAGAGTTGTAACGAAGGTCGGTTGTCTCTCTTTAAGGATTTATTGTCTCATCAGGGGGACATCTTTTATTCATATTCATATCATTCTGGAAACGAGCATCCTAATTGCAAGTTGTTTAATGAAAAACTTTATTAAACTTATTGGCGTAATTGTAACCACTTGATTTAATGTTACGCGTCTATAAATTGGAGCGGCTGTGGTCTAGCGATTGATGAGACCCATGTTCAAATCTCTGACCGGTACCAATGTAACTATGTTATATATACTTTGGTCGCTCAGTGCTTATAGGCACTATTAAAGAGTGCTGACGCGGGATAGCGAGAGTTGCAAAGAAATGTCTACAAACTGCAGTCGCCTCCGCTATGGCCGCTATTATTATTAATATTAAAGCTTTGTTTACAAACATTTCTTCACGGGTAAAACCTAACCATCATATCTTGCTAAGTAAATAGTTCCATAAACATTTAATTCATTAATCACAAGTACAATGAGATAATTGTTGTCACTTTAACGTATATTTATCATTTCGTATACTATGTTCAGAGGGACAAGTATGAATTTACATTTACGCTGTCGCGGCGTAAAGTGAAGTACTCTTTAAATACTTTTTTTAAAGTTTTATATGACATTATAACAATTTGCTAGTGTCAAAATAAATATTTTGCATCAAGTTAATAATATTGTGCATCTCAGTAAACAGTCAGGTCGCGTCTCAGTCAAGTCAAAAATTGCTTCAGTAAAGTGGTAGAATCTTTACTGAAACTTCATACTTTTGGAGGGAAATTGGAAACACATTTTCTCTTCTTTTAATTGTTTGCCCACACTCCCGCACTCGAACACTTAATGGTTAATAATCCACCATTATTACACATTAACACTCGAAGAAACACAAGTTAAGGAAAATAATTCAAGACACATAACCTAATGTCTCAAGATGACCTTAAATACTTACCCCGAAATATTTTTATAAACACGAACATAAAAAATATAGAGTAGGCGAAATCCTTAAAAAATACCTTTTATTTTTTTACAGTTAAGGATAAACCTAAAATCAATTACATTAAAAATTTATAAAACGGAAATAGTCCATTGGGGAAAATTAGACTAATTAAGCGTAAACAACGTTAATAAGATTTTGTCAGATAAATCCCACTTAAATTTATATTAGATAGATAAAAATAATTCTGTAAGTTACCTTTAGAAATAAAAGAAAGGGATACATTTATTTATTTTTAATGTACACGAGTGCAACCGGATACAAACTCTATAATCATTTATAGATGACAATTAATTACGATTATTATTATTTTTTTAACTTGTTGACTTTTGCTATACCTAATTGACGAGTTTCTTGTCTTTAGCTTCTCGTCATACGCCTTTCCGAAGCCATGGTAGAGTCTGACGATGAGCAAATGCACACTAAGCCTCTTTAAAATCTTGATTTCATTACATTTTCATTTCAAACAATTTAGTGTTAACATTAAAACAATGTTTTACCTGGATTATATAATATATGATGCGATAACATGATGAAACTGTTAACTTACCTAGTTACAATGTTATCTGTTTTGTATTAAATTAAAATTTAATAATAACCAAAGTATTATAAATAAATATTTGTCTCCTCAAGCCGCGGCATTCGTTTGTGGTAACAGTTGTTTCCGTTCGTGAACAGCACTCTAGCTTAACATCAGGCTGAGTGTTGTCAATAAAAAAAAGCTGGTGTTACAAATTGTTTAAGAAACATAAAAAAGTTTGTATTTGAAATTGAATAAATATTAATATACCTATATGAAAATGTTTAGATGTTTATTATTTAATTACGCAAAAACGGTTTAAGTGAATTGAGACATTGCGACTGTGGAAGCAAAGTGGAAGCTAATTTTTTAATTCATACATACAGACGTGAGCTACGAATGCTTTATTTACAAACGAAACTTTGAAACAGAAATCCATTCCGCAAACTATTTTTAGCAAACAATTATAACTAAATTAGTTATATAATATTCAGAGCAAATGCGCAAAGTTTTCAAGTTTCCCCAAATATACGTTTTATCTGAGGCTTGAGATCGGAATGCGTGCGAGCGGGACAGAGCTATAGTAGCGAAAGAGATGTACGAGTCACGTTCGATAGTTTACCGCGCGTCGATTTAAAGTTATTGTAATGAATATGATATAAATAAGTTTCGTAAATGGCTCACAAGAAAACTTTAGAGACGATTCCTTTTGTTCCTACTATTGAATAAACTTAATTATTTTAGAAAAGTTTTTTTATTGTAGCTTTACATATGCCAACACTCCGCCTGATGTTTTGCTAGAGTGCGGTCTATTAACGGACACAACTGTTACTACAAATAAATTTATACAGGCAGCAGTCGTCACCGCTATACCAGCTTGAGGAGGTGGTTATATCTGGCTACTTTCAAACTGTTCCCGAAACGCGACAAGGTCACTTCGCGAGTGTTACATTCGAAAGTGGTGGTACTACCCAAAGACGGCAGACTGGGCTAATAACCATCATCAGTCTACCTACACCTACATTATAATTATTGTTTAATATTTTGAAAGCACATATTACAGGAAAAGATAATCTGATGCCCAGGTTACACGGAGTCGATTTTAATAGCCAGGCCGCTAAGCCAGAAATGTTACGTAACTGCTGGCTGGCAAAACTTAGTTACATAACAACTAACATCACTCGTTTGTGATGGAATTTTAAACTTTCTGCCAACTCTAATTCTCATTTATAATGAAGAATAATAAACAAATACATATAATGGTCTTACCCTAACAACCTGTCGTTTTGGGATAATGCCACCACTTTCATGTGTAACCCATTAAGTGTGTAACACCCATGTAGCTTTAAAAAGTTGACATGAAATTGGGAATCAGCGACTTCAAAAACTGCAGATTACTTGATTTTACCGTTCTAATTACTTGATTTTTCGACTTTTGACCAGCCAGGTATAACGAGAGGAGTGTGCACTGTCAATATGGATGGTACATAGTCGTCTCTTTAAACCGGCATAGTGGAGGCGACTGCTGCCTGTAGAGATTTCTCTGTAGCAGCAGTTGCATTCATTAATGGACCGCACTCTAGCTTCACATCAGGCGGAGTGTTGTTTTAGCAATTTAGCCGCACTGTCATGTTTTGGGACGGAGCAAGGTATAACGAGGTAATAAGTCAATGGAAGGAAGTAGATACTTACATTAACAAAAATTTTTTTCGACCGAGAATTGAACCCAGGAAGAATTTGGTTCTCTAATCACAATAATTAAAATTCGACTCCATCGTTTTAGAGTTCAACTACACACAGAATGCGGCGTTGTGACTGGTACACGCTCCTGCATCTCGACCTAGGTTTAGCATAGAACCTAAGACTTTGAGTAACATTTCAGTAAAATAATGTTACATAGAAGTAACACCCGTGACTTGAGAAGACAAACGTGCACCATCCGGGTTGACAATGCTCACCTCTCTCATAATAATAATTTATTTATTTATTTATAAGCCTACCAACAAAATTACACTAACACTATAATATTGCTACTTACTTACTATTTACAAACTAAATGCAATTTCAATTATAGGATAGGACGACATGCTAAGATAATGATGTCAATTAATAACATAATAATACTATGTCAAGTGAATAACAAAGAAATTATAAATTATACTCTGAACAATGCTAAAAAAATTATAACAATAATAATAATCGTTCATTGAACAAATAATATTACATTTACAGACTTCCTATAGAACTTTTATTTATGAATTCATTTCAAATTTCTTTTAAAAATAATTAACAACAGGTAAATAAAGGAGAATGCCCATTCGCCTAAGAAAAATGGGCCCACAATTTTTTTCTCGAGTTTGTCAATAATTTTTGTTTAATTTTGTATAAAAATAAATCTACTTCCTTATCACTAATCAGTTTTAATTTTTTCACCCGGGTTATTGAGTAATTAGATGTTTCCTGATGCAATATTTGAGGTTATTATTATTTTAAATGCTTTAATAATTGATGATATCTGTTTTTTATGTAATTAAACATTGTCTATTGATTGGGAAATGATGTGTTGATATAATTAAAATGAATTAATGAAAAAATAAGATATTAGTTTTAAAATTTTGTTTTGTTACCAAATTATTAGGTATTAAGTGGACCCAAAAATGGGCATTCTCCTTTAACAGTAGACTCTTTGGCATCCGTACTAGGTACCTGGCTACTTCCAAATTGATTCCGAAACGCGAAAAGATCATTTCACGGGTGTTACACTTGAAATTACGTGAAGGCAGCAGTCGCGTCCAGTATGCATCACGGCAACTCATAAGTGTTGAATTTCGCACAATTTATCTCCGTCCATCATAAAGCCGCGGCCTGATAAAATAAAACATACAAAACGAACTAAGCATCATAGTAGGCTTAATGTAAAAGCAATACAGCCTCCACAGGTAATATTGCGGTGCGTTTGATTTGTTATTAACGTTAACGTTATATCTAATACATTATCTGTTAATATTATTACACAACGATTATGTTCTTTGTTATTTATTTATTTATAACTCACAATATATTATAATTATAACGCCCCGCGACTAGGACATGGTAAAATTAACATTAGAATTTTTAATTTTAATAAAATTAAAGGAATTTAAAAAATTATTATAGAGACAAAAATAAAAATTAAATTACAAAGTATAAGCACCACAAGAGATACCTATTCATAAAAATAAGTGTACAATTATGTGCTGACCGGCATAGCGAAGACGATTTTGACTCCTAGAATATTCAGGGGATAGTAGGCACTATGTTGTTTGACTTAAAAGAGGAAATTTAAAGACTAGTAGGTAGACTGATGATGGTTATTAGCCCAGTCTACCGTCTTGGGGTAGTACCAACACTTTCGAATGTAACACCCGTAAAGTGACATTGTCGCGTTTCGTTTTTTTCGTTTTTTGGAAGTAGGCAAGTATAACGATAGGAGTGCGCACTGTCAATCTGGTTGGTGCATATTTGTCTCCTAAAGCCGGCATAGCGGGGGCGACTGTGGCCTGTAGAAATTTATTTGTGGTTGCAACTATTTTTTGCCACGTCTAGCAAATCTGATGGTACACCTATTCGAACCCGGACAATGCTATACATAATCCGTGTCCTCAGAAACGACCTCAATAGGCCGCGACTTCGATAATAATCAGTATACAATCGATTTAGGGTTGACAAATTAACTTTAAATAAATATTATTTATGTAATAATTATTTCATATAGCAATATCATGAAATTTATGTAATTTTAATGCGGATTTACGAGGCCATATGTAGAATCGTAGATTATTTTAAAAGGTACGGTTAAAACTATATAAAAAATAAAATCCGCCGCATAAAGAATTTTAAAGAGTGGTAGGCAGACTGATGATGTTATTAGTCCAGTCTGCCGTCCTGGGGTAGTACCACCACTTTCGAATGTAACACCCGTGAAGTGACTTGAGAATAGTCTGAAAATAGCCAGGTGTAACGAGAGAAGTGTGCACTGTCAATCTAGATGGTACATGCTCGTCTCCTCAAATCGGCATAGCGGAGGCGACTGCTGTCCGCACAGGTTTCTCTGTAGTAACAGTTACATCAGGCGGAGTGTTGTCACATGCCGAGTTACAATAAAAAAAAATTTAGTAATATATTTACGAAAATAAAACTGGAATTATATAAAATACACAGATATGAAAAACATTCAAAATTAAATACTTATTTAAATGAGAAAAAAAATTAAATCGCTTTTTAAATTTAATTACCTATCGTCTTTAATATTCAACTATTTCGCAAACCCTTTCACAAGTAGGTACCGTTAGCAGCACACGTTTAAGTTATCTCCTGATATCGGATAACCTCTCGTACTAACTCACTGAAACCTACATAATACTTAGAAATTACACAACTATAAACACCCAAGCAGAAACAGTTGAAACTGATGACAGTTATTAACCTAATCTATCTACTTTCAAATGTAACACCAACAAAATGTCTTAATCGCGTTACGGGATCAGTTTGGAAGTAACCATGTATAACGAGAGGAATGTACCCTGTCAACCAGTGGCGTTCGGAGACCCCAAAATCTCAATAAGCCCAGCGATAACCCCAAGCGAGTACGTAACTTAGAACTTACTAAACTAGCTCATTTTCCTAGTACTCAAAATACATCGACTTGAGAAGCTTATTAAAAACTCGTAACTATATAAATAAAAAACATTAAATAATTTTTTATCGCTATTTACTACGCGAGGGATTCACGAAGTTCTGGGTTACATGGGGTTGGCTCGCTTGGGGTTTAAAATGTATACACGTAGATTGGAAAAAAATTTTTTTTAAGACACTGAGGCCCCCCCGCGCCGCGGGGTCTGCGGACCTTCAGCTTCGCCACTGCTGTCAACCTAACCGATGCATATGCCGGTCCCAAATCAGCATAGCGAAGCGACTATTGCATGCAGATCGCGGAGCTGACGGGTGTCAGTAGCTTAGATGTTAGCTCAGTGCGTTCGTGTAATATAGACTTAAGAATGGTAAGCAGACTGATAACGATTATTAGGCCAGTCTGTTGTCCTGGGTGTAACACTCCTGAAGTGACCCAGCAGTGTTTCGAAATAACCGGGTAAATAACAACAACAATTGTCACGTCTTTTTCCCACAGGGATCAGTGCCGGATTTAAGCATAGGCAACATAGGCAGTTGCTTATAGGCCGCCACCACAAGGGGACCGCTACCACACCACAATTTTTTAAAAATTAAATCGATAAAGGCTCAGTAGAAACAAAAAAATACCGAGTTTTGTTTTTTATTTTGTGTTGCTCTCTTCTTTACCTTGACCTTAATAGAAACTTTCAACAGTTAACCACACACGATTTAAAGGTCTCCACAACATGCTCTGCCTATGGGCCGCCGAAGTCTAAGTCCGGTGCTGACAGGGATAGGCAGATACCGGGTAAAATAAGATGTATATGCTCATCAATATCATAACGGAGGCAGTAGTTGTCTTTACATGACGGGATACTACAAAAAAATTTAACTCTTTAACGCTGTCTTGGTAACCTATAGATAAAATGTTGTCATAGTGACCACAATGCTTATTCCGATCAATTCAATGTTCTATTTTATGTAAGAATTTTCTGTTAAAAAAATATCCTCGTCCAAGTCTACAACCACAGCCAAGCGCCGAAACTGCTCAAACGCCTAACGGCTACTGTGAACACGAAATCGCCAAGACTACCGTGTCCGCAGCCGCGCCAACACCCGTTAGTATATGTTTATACACTATAAAGTGTTTCATAACGTCAGTTATTTAGTTGGGGTTAAAACCTTACGCGTATTACTGTATAACCTTTTAGAGAAGCCAATCTTATAATGTACAATTCACATAACAGCGATAGGAATCGCTGCACGTTCTAATAAACATTTCTAGATAAACTTTATTAAGTAATCTCATGAAAATTGTTCAGAAAAACCTAGTGAAGTGACGGTGGGAAAGACAACCAATTGAAAGATAGGATAGCGTTCACGTGAGCGCTATGTGGTTTAGAGCATCCGGCCGCAAGGCGAAGGACGAGGGTTCGATTGCCATCTCAGGTGGTCATCCCATGCAAAAGGGTAACAGGCGCACTCTTCTTGTAAAGCCAGACTACTACCAAGCTGATCTCAAGACGGGTTTAAGTCACACCACGACTGAGCACTAATCATCATCAGTCTGCCTTCCACAGTGCAGAACAACAATCGTAACTTACCCATCGCCCGTAATTTACCCCACTATTCTTGTATAGTACCAATGTCTGAATATACTTTTGTTTCTCAGTACCACCTTTTTTTTATTGTAGCTTGGCATATAACAACACTCCGTCTGATGTAAAGCTAGAGTGCGGTCCGTGAGTGGAAACAACTGCTACTATAGAGGAATATCTACGGACACCAGTCACCTCCGCTAGCCTGTCTGAGGAGACATTTAGAGTGACAGTGCACACTCCTCTCGCTATACCTATATGAACCTTATTAGTATAGGCAAAATATAAAATATATTTTGTAAATAATAAATCAAATCTTAATCCAATTTATAATATAATTAAAAATCAGCATATTTCTCACTCGAGTCACGTCCCGTTGTCTCCGCCCTACAGACTTGATATTTCAAATTCACAAAATAAGGCACAATTCTCCATTATTTCGAAGTATGATTTGTAAAATAACAATAGCGGGTTAATACCAAACGTAGAACCAATCACTCGTTCACTAAATGTTGTAGATAAACCTAAATAATTCACAAACAATATTATTGTCCATAATTTATACTTATTTCTGACATGTTCTTAAAGTCAGAAGAGCGAGTTGAATGAAAATTGAATAGAAAAAAAATCTACACGGGGTTCGAATCTGGCTCTTTGATTTTTATTGTTTAATAATAAAACTTGCATTTAAAATGTCAAAATTTAATTTAAAAAAAATAACCGATAATGACATTGTATTTAGAAAATATACATTTTATTTTGTATTATAATAAGTATAATTTACGTAGTGCAGATATTGCAGCCGCATACTATTCGAGAGAAAAGTTAAGAGTAAAGATGACGGTAACGGTGATGATTACTTTTTCGCAAAGTAGCATCTATCATTCATATATTTATTATTATATGAAAGAGATAAATCAATAAATACCGCACAAGTCGGTGACATTTAAGCAATCTAATTATAACAAAAGGCAAATCAAACCGAATTATCTCCACAAAACCGGGGTGCGTCGACATTTCGATTCTATCCGCGTTTACGCGTTGCGAAATTATAGCCAATTACACTACCACCTCTTTCTAACATAAGTCAATTGTATTAGAGTAAAAGAGACAGGTATATGTTGAAATGTTCGCATGAAAACGGCGCATGAGTTGATGCATTGTGTCGATAGGTAAGGCGGTGTGATTGTAATGCAAAGCGAATGTAAGGTTATTACAATTAAATGCAGCTGAAATATTTTAGATTGGCATCTGTCAAAATACGCATAACAATGCATTTTACAATTTTAAATGTTACTTGGATGCAATAAGAATCGAATTAGAGTGGTAATAATAGCGTTTCGTGTTCTAAAAATTATTTAAATTTTACTTATTCTTACAACTTTATCATTATTAGATTAGAATAGATTTGCTTATTATTGTTACTTATTATGCACGTTGTGGCTCCTAAAGGTGGGTCATTTATCATAATTAAACTGATGAATTATTGGTAAGAATTATTAAATGTATTCCACCGCTGGTCGCCCTCAAAATATATAAATAAATAAAAGTCGTACTTAAGTTCACGCGCATGTTCCTTCCACTCTTACTAGGGTAGGCAGAAACGATAGAACGCCATCAACCTCTCTCTATACATACAACTTAAACATTACATGCACATCGGTTGAAGACCTGGGTAGTTAACCAATTTGTATAAAGGAGGTTTCCTAGGACGTCCCCTTCCGACACTATCATCTACTATAGCTAGATAAATCTGTGTGATTTATTTCCTCTCATCCATCCTTTCCAAATGACCTAACCACAACTACATATCTCTTTCCACTCTGGTCACTACACCGTCCTTGAACCCGCAACGATTCCTTATCACATTGTTTGGGATTCTCTCGCTCAAGGACGCTCTACTGTCTTACTATATTTTTTTACAATACAACACAATTGTCACGCCTTTTTCCCACAGGAATAGGCAGAGACAACGAAACGCCACTTACCACGATCCTGACACAACTCTCTCGCTTCCCTCACATCCTCAATTCTCTTCATGCACGCCCAACGGTTATGAGCACTAGGCAGCCCAGCTTTTTTTTAATTATTTTAAACTTTGAGATTGGCCATTTGGATTGGATTGGAGTTCAACTGGAGATTGGCCGTGGTCTAGCAGTAGCAGGAATGAACGTCCGATTGATAAGACCCGTGTTGAAACCTCGTTAAATTCTGACCGGTACCAATGTAACTATGTTATATGTATAATACTTTAGTCACACAGTGCCTATGATACAAACGCTAGCTTAGGATATGCGTACTACTTTTATTATTGTAAAAAGAAAATTATACAAAAAAGTGTTTGGCATTGTTTTAACGGATTTCTTTGTAATTTTTTTCTTGTTTTTTTTTTTAGAAAGCCTTAGTAAATTCTGGTACCTAAGCGATAAATATTAAATGAGATGCGTATATATGTAAACTTTAATAGTATTTTAAGATTAAAATATGTACCTACCTACGTAATAAAATAGTAATTGATTGTATGTAGTTATTACCTTTTGTCATTATTGCATTAATAGTAATTACATAGTTACACAACTCTCTTAGAAATCAGCTATAAATTAGTATGAATATATGGTCTGACATTATAAAGCGTAGGCCGTAGGGCAACCGACACCAAACGCTAGATTACCTAGGCTATAATGGATTTGTGACTAGGTTCTACTTAGCGGCACCTAAAATGGTTTTAACTGTGACACAATTGCTTAATAAGATATCTAACTTTTTTAAAATTTTTTCTTTACAACGGAGCATGTAGCGGTCACCTCCACTATGCTGGCCTAAGGAGACAACGTGCACCATCCATTGAAGTTCCTTCTAGAATATCACTCTACTTCCAAGCCTTTGCCCTCCCATGTATTCTCCCAATCCTTTCACCTTGGATCCTTCAAACGGAGCGTGAAAAAGCACCTTCTCAGGCCGGCATAGTGGTGGCGACTGGAGCCACCGTGCGAGCGGTTCTCTAGTCGTCAATGCTCATGGACCTCCACTGTGTTTACCATCAGACCAGTCGAGGTCACATGTCGTGCCAAAATAAAAAAAAGCCGATCACAAAACGCGACTAGTTTACTTTACGGATGTTATACTTGAAAATGGGTGGTATTTCCCCAAAACAGCAGACTGGGCAAATCTGCCTACAACACATACAAAACATTAAAATAGTTTTTAAACTACAAATTATCAAATTTCAATTGAAATACTTTATTATTACAAGTTATAAATGTATCATTCAAAATTCCAATCATAATGTTGTACCTAACCTAACGACCAAACCCTGAAGGCAACTATCGCTAAATACCGATTCCCAAAGCGGTAAATTAACTTCTCATTAGAAACAGACGGACAAAATGACAGGATAATGGAAGCGCCTATTGCGAAGGAAGTTCAGCTTCAATCGGTAAGAATTCGTGGTATTATTGAATTGAATAACTCTTTTATAAGTAACGATTTTGCATTGCATTTAAGAGGAACCTACGCGCCAAACCGTTTTTTTTTAAATAATCTTATATAATCAAATCAATAAAAAGAAACAAAAGAAATCGAACCGTCCAAGATGTCAGCAATACGTTAAGCTACTACAAACAGGGTGCATGGGAATGGAGACTAGTCTTAAGAGTGGTAGGCAGATTAATGGTTAGTAACTTAGTACCACTACTTAAAATTCAAACATCCCAAATCACATGTAGCCCCGGATTTAAAGAATAATAATTGGGAAGGTCCATATGATTTCGGCTATTTTTTATTGTTTTTGTTTTCGATTTAACATAGAGCTATTGACGTGACGTACTTCTATAAAAATATACATAAAGATCTCTTTAATGCCTTCTACTCAGAGTGCTTATTACTTTCCATTAACTGCGAAATAAGTAAGTATTAATAAATAAACAATCGTGAGCTATAAAGTACCCCAATAGAGACGCGCCTTTTGCGGATACAAGAAGACATTTCGAAACCTATCGAGGGAATGAGGCTACGATACTGGACGGCCAATGACTGAATGACTATAGACCACATAATTATAGATAACTGTAGTCAGAAAATCATGATAACAGGTACCCTTATTGAAATATATTTAAGGGCTATTTTCGCATTGCCGATAGATAGAGTAGTAGACAGACTGATGATGGTTATTAGACCAGTCTGCTGTCCTGGGGTAGTACCGTTTCTAAGTGTAACACTCGTCAAGTGACCTTGTCACGTTTCGGGATCAGCTTGAAAATTAGGGTTTAGTGTGAAGAGTGTACACTGTCTACCAGGCTTTGCAACAATCTTGTTCGCAACATTGGTTATTGATTTAGAAAGAGACTGATTAGAAGATTAAACCTTTTTTAAATAAATTAGATGGTTTTGGAAATATGAATTTTTCTTAAATAAAGATATCTTAAATACTATGCGGTGTCAGTAGTAATTAAGTTTTAAACTCGCTTTTTATGGTAGCAAAATCGCAAAAAGTAAAACTAGTGAAACCACTGAAAACTGAAAGACTTTTGAAATGGCAAGCAATTTTAAACTCGTTTACGCAAATTGTATTGTAAACATGGTTCGAACAACTTAGGGCTTGGATATCGAAGTTGGTATAACTTAAATCGCGTTCGTGGCACCCCTAGGGGCTGTTATTCGCGCGAAACTTGGGATAGGGGGAAGCGGAAAATCCTCTTGGTTTTACAGCCTTTTCATTTCCACTTGGAATGCCTTTTACTTTGTCATGCAATATGTTTATTTTTTGGTCTTAATTAAATTATATTAAAAGACTGGTGATGATTAAGGTAAGAATTTGTACCACCACGTAAAGTTTCCAAGTCGCGTTACAGGATTAATATGCACACTTGGTAGTAGCAGGACATAACGAGAGAGTTGTGTCATGTCAACATGGACAATAGACAATTATATCACATTAAAGCAGGCATAATAGAGGCAACTGCTGCCTGCAGACATTTGTCGGTGATAACAGAAATCATTGACCTCTAGTTATCTCGTTACAGCGTGGGGTCGACATTTCTGGTAATGTTTTTTTATTATTAGCTTTTAAAGATTTTAAATAAAGGAAGCCGCAATAACTTCGCTGAGGAAGAACGCTCGGCCGACTAACAGCTGTGAGTTAAATCCTCAAGGACGCTACGAGCAAGGGCGTCGCTAGCCGATGGCCCGGGGGGGACAAATAGATATGGAGAATGAGAAAAGTATGAATTGTAGGTAAAGTCGAGAGCACATGAAGCTTTTCACTTGTAGTACGAGCCTTACATCTACGGCGATTGTAATAACAACGGTACAGAGTCCGACGTGTAAAGCTACACGAGCTCTTGACTGTACAATAAATAAACCTTGTAAATAATATCAGAGCGTAGTCGAACGTACGGAATATTAAGAAAGGAATTGGTGAATTCATTCGAGTTTCGACGTACGGGAATGATCGAACAAGCAACCAAAGTCCTAAGCCTAAGTCTTTGATACTTTGACTTGGGTTGCTTTAATTTGACAACTTTTCAGAATCTCTAGTGGGGCAGCTGCCCCTCCCTGCCCCCCCTTGGCTACGAGGATATTCCAATACCAGCCTTATATCAATGATGATGTTTTGTGTTTTTTTAGAAATCAGGTAATGGGCAATGCAGCGAATTTTTAATTTGTAGGCATTTATTTATAGGCATTTAAAAAAGTTTTTGGGACACACTGTATAGTATCTAATATATAAAATAAAAATAAGTATTTCCGTTCCATTAACAAGAAACAAACAAAAACAAAAATAAACTTTTTTTAAAGATTGAATTTCTAAATTAAGTAGGTAGTTACTTTTGACCTAATTCCTTGATACCACTGTAAATTGTAGCCAAGAAGCGTATTCAAGCGACAAAACTTTAACATTACATGCTCTGAATTCAAAGTTTTCTACGTGAATACCAACATCTGTGAGTACGGCGCATAAAATATATATTTGTGGTAGGAATCCAAATTTCCTTTATCTTTGATCGTGTTTTTTTTTGAGATTTTATTTTTTGACAAATGCTAAAAGATCATTTCAAGCTTTTATTTTTATAAAAATAAACTAGTTTTTTGACGATGCATCGCGTCTTTGGTGTCAGATATCCTTCAGACACACCCATATAATGCGCACGTAGAATGTTTTCTCCTCGCTCCGATCGTCCGTGAGAGGTTTGTTTTTTCTTGAGACCGATATTAGATGACATATTTTCCTACAACTTTTATTTGGGTACTTTTGCTCTGTCTAGTTCCGTTCTGGAGATATCGCGTTCCGGAACCAGACGGAACGAATTTTTGGAATATATCTCATTTTACGGCGGTCACGGGGGTGTTCTCTATATGTTTCAAAATATTCATTTCACTGACTCCCCAGAAAGTGCTCCAACGAACTTTGTTGACTAAAATATTTAACAAAGATTTCGTGTCTATTTTATAAGAACTGTTAACATAATAATAAAATATGCTTGTCCTGACACCTATTGTATTTACTCGTATATATTTATTTACAATGTATAAACATAATTATGGTCTAAAACTATTGGACATTGATAAGGATTGCGATAACATAACTCAATTAAACTCAAACCCCCCTCATTCTGGCCATCCCCTGTACTTCATCTTACTTCCGGCAGACGGACGTAGGTCAAAATCTAATTATAAGGGATTTGTCATACTAAATGCGTTTTGCGGTGCGGTAATAATTGAAATTGCGTTCTTTCGTTTAGATCTTGCAAGCATGGAAATAAGATTGCACAAATACATTACACAAAAGTCGTGTCCCATCCAGTTAGAAATAATAGTAAAATATGGTTTTTACGTAAACCAACGTTGGAGTTGGAGGGAAAATAAAAACGTGAAAAAAATAGAAATCTCAAAACATTCCTCGATAGTAGTCAAATGAAAGAAAGTTTTTTTAAACAAAGTGATAGGGACGAGACAAACATTCATTTTTTTAATATAGGACAATAAGCCGGCATAGCGGACGCGACTCCTGTCTGCAGATCCCCTTCTCTGACAACAGTTACCTCCGTTCATGGATCGCACTCTAGCTTAACATCAGGCGGAGTGTGGTCATATGACGTCTAAAATAAAAATAAAAATTAAAAAAAAATCTGATGAGCATAGCGCGAACTAAAGACTATAATAACCTTTCATTTTTATTAGGTCATTAATTACTCTTTCTAATAAAATATACCTACCAAGGAGCCACGTTTAGTTCCATTCAGCCATATTTCATGCTGAAGAAAAACTTCTGAACTAAATTCACAATTATTTATCGTGAAATAAATCTTGGATTAGTCGTCCAACTGTAACTGTACTGAATTTAAATCCTTCCTATTCTATGGTGATAAATAAACTTTCTCTGAAGTTATAGTTTCTATTAACTGTAAATTAAAGCTTTGGTAACACTTATAGGTATCCAACATAACTGTTTTCCAGTTTTTAAAAAGCTGCCTTTTAAAAACTGGAAAACATGAAAGCTTTTTTTAAAGAGTTTGTTTAAAATCGGTCTTGAAGTTTACCTCGAGTGTTAATGTGTAATAATGGTGGATTATTATCCATTAAGCCTCTTGTACGCGCGTTCCGTCCGAACAAAAGCTCCTTAAGCCTTAAGCGATTTCACGTTTGAATGTCACTTCCCCACACTGGTGGGACACGAGCGGAACTTGTGGATATCATCCCTCCGCCCCAAGGACAAAAAATCCCAAACCTAAGTGGTCATGTTTTCAGCTAGGTGAAACTCGGGGTGGGCCGCCCCCGCAGCACTCTTCTAGTTTTAGTAGTGCCAGTGTACCTGTATCAGTGTTTGATAGCCTAAAATCGATTACTGGGTGTATTGTAATTTAAAAAAACACCAAATAATTATGTATTTTTTATTTAAATGTACATAAGTGTTTATAGCAACGTTGGTACATGATACTTGATAATACTGCCGTGGAAATAACAATTCACATTCCAACAAAACACGAAACGGCTTAAGACAGAAACAACTGACTACACATGCGTGTTGTCTCATCAGAGAAAGATAATTTTTGCCATATTTCAGCTTTTTTCCGAGGCCCATTGGCGGTCGGATGTACTAATCGTTACATGAATTAAAAGCTATAGCAAAAATTATAAGTATTTTCCCCACAAACGTGGCAAAATACATTATGAATCTTTGACGCATTTCAATCTTAAACGTGTCCGTTTAAAAAACGTATTATAAAATTGTGCATTCCCCTAATACTTACTTACGTGTCATACGCCACTATAATTAACTATTAATGTAAATGATTATTATATATAACAATATGAGTATTCTTTAAGTATCTTTACGCTGGACGATTTTACATTTTAAAATGTTACAGTAAAGGATTGGTCACACTGAACGCGATTTGCGGTCCGGGCGAAACGAAAACGGATATAGGGTATTTCATTCCCTAGATTGCTTAAAATTGAGTCGTCTATATTGCAAAATAACCAGCTACGCAAACTAATTTACAAAATATCAATTATTACATTTTAATATTTGGCTATCTAACCGTATTGTTGGGAATTGAGAATTTTACGATTTTCCCAAATTTACAAACGGTCAATTTTGAGGAGCAAACCACATACATCGTACATGAAAAAACCGTAGACCGCTTCAAACTATTTGACAATGTTGCTGTCAAGTCAAATACTGACTGAAAACCTAAAAATGACTGCGGTCATATTTTCTCTCCCGTCACATTGAGAGAGCTATTGCTTATCTAGTTGTATATATCGATTCTTATAATTATAATTTGGACATTTTGCTATATTAGGGCAAAATATATCGATTATTTTTGTATCGAAAACGATATATTTCTTGCATATGATAGACTTCACGGTCCAAAAAAAGGTCATAAATTGATGTATATCTTAAAACTTATTTTCTTTATACTTGCAATATATCGATATTATTTTTCAATGTGCCCATCTCTATGCTACACAGACGATTCAACACTAAGCCCTCTAGATGCTGAGGATAACCATAACATCACATCTTATCACGTTACAATAAAATATTTAACAGTTCTAGCTATATTTTAGATATAGTTGTAGAGTTACTATTATTTCAAGGTAAAAAAGCTACTTTAAAAACTAGTATTTTCGTGTCAGACTACTATAACGATCGCGTAAAGTAACTTAAAGAATAACCACATATTTTAACTACTAGTTACAAAACGTGAGCATTTCAATAATTATATCGATAGGAAACATTTATCTTAGATTAAATTTTACCATTACATTGAAAAATAACGAAATTGTTATAGTATAAAAAACAGTTTAAAAAATTTCGCTTTATTATATCGATTCAAACTTTATGGCGTCTCGGAAGTACCTCAAGTCAAGTTTACATTAACAAAATTAAGAGTTGATTTTAAATATGAAAATCTCACCTCTATCGAGCCTCGCTGATACCTCAATTTGAGTACTCCGCAGCGACCTGCGCCTAGCTTCAGAGTCGCCATAAAGTTTGGTTCGTACCCTAGATTAAAACAAAAAGAGGAAGATACAGTACGTTCTGTGTTGAAAGCGGACCAGACACAACTACACGCCCGCCAGTCACCCACACACCCTGACTGCAACGGGAGGGAGACAAACTACTGTCACTCGTTTACGTACGTATGTCAGTTAGACCTAATTTGCGAGGTCCAATTCTTAGACGTGCGTAACGTATCTTACTCTTTTTATTATTACCTTCGTATATAAACGTTTTTTTTTAAAGAAGATAGAAAAACCGATTTAAATCTAATTGATAAAAAAAGTCCGTTTCCATGACGACCGTAATGAAAATTTCGGATATAAAATAACAAGCATCTTACCAAATGCTAACTGAACTCTACTTATAATTTCTAATAAAATAAACAGTGCAATATTTAACTAGTATTTATTAAATTAATAAATTATGATGAAAATTGAATAGAAAAAAGATTAACACCGTCAAAATTGTTTATTTTTATTGTACCTCGACATATAACACTGCCTGATGTTAAGTACGGTCCATGAACCAATACGACTGCTACTACAAAGAAATCTCAACAGGCAGCAGTCACCTCCGCTATGCCTGCTTGAGGAGACGAATATGCACTATCGAGATTCTCATTATACCTGGCTACTTTCAAACAGATCCCGAAACGTGATAAGGTCACTTCGCAGGTGTTACATTCGAAAGTGGTGGTACTACCACAGGACGGCAGACTAAGCTCATAACCATAGTCTGCCTATCACTTATTTCTTTTCTTTTTTTTTAATATTTGTTAAATTTTAAAAATAAAATACCGTGTGACGTCATCCCAGCAGTTTGAAAGGTTGCCGATGGAATACTCATAAAATGGGCGAATTCTGACGTCTACCCAAAGCACCAATGGTCAGAACACCTGCATAGTGAAGGATCCCAATCTCAGCTGTCGTCTGATTTTTTGTACCCAATTTTCATCAGAAATAAATCAACCAAAAAAAACATAACCAGTAATTAACTAGATAGTATTTTCTAACGTTTACCCAAAAACTAGAGGTCTGAAAGACCCATCATAATTAGCACATGGTTTACAGATTTGTAGAAAGCTAGGTAGGTTACAAACTGTACAAATGAGGTTCTACTATGAAACAATAAACACAATAAAGCCTAGATTGGTCACCTCAGCTATAAAATATTAAACCTAATACATACAAAAAATTGAATGGACGTACGATATCTTAAGATCATTTTTATTGTAGAAAATGTGCGGTCTACGGGTCAATAGTACCCAGTTGAGATAGTATAACACTACATTTGATTCTTAGCGAAATAGCCGCGTTTCAGAATCAGCTCGGAAGAAATATCCATTAACGATAGGCACTGGACGATACACATTCGCCTCCTCAAGCCGGCATAGCGGAGGCAACCTGCAGATATTTAAATTTTGCAGTTGTCTCCGCCAATGGAGCGTACACTAGCAGTACACCAGGCGTACAGTAAATGTGATCTAACATCGAGTTACTATAAAAAAATCTTCTCGTATCTCAAATTATTCGGTATACATTGTTAATAGGTACAAAATTATTGTTAAACGAGTGTATGAAAAATTACAATATAAAACGATTCGATCAAAAATTCCTTATAAAGTCTTCTTGCATCATTCCCAAATTCCGGTAAAAGTGTAAAAAAACATTACATATAACGCTACACAGTTTACAAAATAGGCCATCAGTGAATTAAACTATAAAACAAAACAAAAAAAGGAACAAAAAACAAAACAAAAAAAGGAACAAAAAACAAAACAAAAAGAGGAACAAAGAACAAAACAAAAAAAGGAAACAAAAAAGAAACAAAACACAAAATAAATAAAATATAATCAATCCTTTAATTCTCTGTGAAATCTTTACAATAATAAAAAATATAAAATAATTTGTAGTAAAATCTCCGTTACAAATGGAAATAATAATAATAATATGTCATTTAAAATAACTTACAAAAAAAAATAATTAAACTAAATAAAAAATAAAATAATGTCGCAACGACTCACTAAAAAAGAAATGCAAATATTAAATAAATTCTCTATAAAAAATTAAATAAAATATAAATAATCGAGTATTATTGTTGCAACAACTCATTATCTCTATAATCTATGGTTGGTTAACTATAGACTATGTTTCTATAAACACCATAGATAGACTCATCTAAACTGATAAACATATTCCATTCATAGACAAGTGTATTTCATTAAAGTTCGCAATAAAAAATATTGCCATAATTTTTTTTATCTAAAACGGCATAATTGAAAAAACTAATTTTAGTAGAAAATGTATAAATGCTTAAATAATTTATAAATATGGAAAAATAATATTAATTAATTTATTATACAAAAAAACCTAATAATAACACCCCCTATTAAATCCCTAAGAAATACATTATTTAATTTTAATATAATAATTATTATTTTTAAATCTAATACAAAAGTCATACTATCAACACAATTAAAAATAATAATAATACAATACTTTAAAACTAAGGGGCCGGTATCTTCACAAACAAAACTAAAGAAACAATAACTTTAGTAAAATGACAATTGAAATACTAGCCTTGGGATTACACTCATAAATTACAAAAAAAATATTTCTATTTAAAAAAAAATTAAATTTCAGTTTTGGAAAGGATTTTTTTCCTAGCTTTAACAAATAATCATAGTATCGTATAAGCTAATAAACAGACAATTTTCGTTAACCATAGTATGTAAAAACAATGTTAATAAAGTCCACAATGGCATGGCAAGTCTAAAAACTCATTTGTACATTCTTATCACTT
Organism: Tinea pellionella; assembly: GCA_948150575.1. Taxonomy (NCBI): domain Eukaryota; kingdom Metazoa; phylum Arthropoda; class Insecta; order Lepidoptera; family Tineidae; genus Tinea; species Tinea pellionella. Next base: position 3,206,084 of record OX411269.1, on the reverse strand, counting down.
TAAACTTGCAGAGTTCAAAAACAATTTGTACCAAAAAATCAGTCATGGATAAAATGCGTTACTTTGTGCAAGATGGAAATCTTAAATAGGGTGTATCAGCAACCAAAAAACTTAGTAAGACAATAGTATGCCTAACGCCACGAGTAAAGAGCGCTGGGGGGCGTGGCTCACGCATGTACAATCGCGCACAAATTTCACAAAACATAAAAATGTATAAAAAAATATTATTTACACTTTTGATCTTGACTATATTCGGTCGACAAAGCTAACGAGTGACAAGGAAGGAGTTATTCGCGCACGTCTTACCTCACCCACCCTATACCGCCAAACAGATCTACTAAACATCTACTGAGCATCTCAAGGCGTTCTTTATTCATGGTGTCAACTATACTACACTGTAAAACAAAGAACAGTGTCTATATTCACAAGTATATGTATGGACACTGGACAGCAAAAGTTTCAAGTAAAAAGGTACAAATAAAAAAAAACTTATTTGACAACCTACGTTAGCTGCAACTGTCATCTTTCTTAATTTGATCAAGGAGAATTTACGAATATTACCCGACATTAATTTTATTTAAAAAATAAATAATTTAAAAATTAATTTTTAATTTAAAAAAAAAGCTGCTTCTACGAGAGATCAATTTATAAAAAAAAAAGTGATTTAAAACTTATTTTAACAGTTTAAAAAAAAAATCGACGTTTATATTATTAAGATGGAATAATATAAAGGCATATACGGGAAACAAAATGAAGGAAAAAAAACTAAGTTTACTTGGAAATTCAGATTAGAAAATCAGTTTTCTTTAACTGTCAAAACGACGGGAAAATGAGTAAAATAAACTGGTATGATCAATTACATTACTACAAAAATAAATTTCGCATTCAAAATATATTAAAGAACCATTCACAATCATCCGTCACGTCATGCAAGTGAGAATACACCAAAAATTATAGACAGGAAATAAAATGGGGTATCCCACCCGGGAACCGGAAGTTGTATACATAATTCTAATGCGATATAAGTATTTATTTTTGAGGACATTTATTGGTCTAATATCAACTACATAACATTACGGTATCTTTAAACCTTAAAAAAAAATTATCGAAACAAAAGCAAGCAATGTAAATGCAAGGTTTGATATACGGCTGGTGTCACGACGACCACGAGGTCATTCAACTCACAGCTGATGATGATGTTACTATGACATTGCGGCGTGATTTCTTTGAGAATCTTTGAGAAGCTAATAATAAAAAAACAATGGAATAACATTTCAATATTGGTAGTGTAACACATGGTTAAAGGCTAGCCCGTTGTCCTTTTACACCGTGAATAATTATAGAAAAAAAAAGTAAACGTCACATGGAATGAATATTTAAAAAAAAACATATTAAAACCTAAACTAATTTCAGAGTTACTACTCGATTAGCCATCTCTTTCTACCAAGACGGCAGCCGCCCGGATCGGTTTCCATTATACATGAAATATATTCGTATAAAGTTTTAAATATTAATATAACCACAAGAGTATAAAAATGCGCGTTTAGTTATTGCATTCGCTCTTCGTATAAAAAAAAAGTCATAAGTATTCGAGCGATACCAGACAACAGTACGCAATAGACGCATCAAAAGGTGAAGCCTCATTTTATTGAAGCAACTTACGAGTAAATAATATAGATATTTTACTATATTATAGAGCATCGGAAAGAAGAAACATCAAGATACAAATGGGAGTTTTTGCAGACAGCAGTCGCCTCCGCTATACAATCGTTATACTTGGCTACTTCCAAATTGGCCTCGAAAGGCGACAAGAGGTCACTTTGGGTGTTACACTTGAAAGTGTTGGTACTACCCCAGAACGGCAGACTGGGCTAATAATTCATCATTAGTCTGCCTACCACTCTTAAAAATTAATTAACACAATTGTATATGATCATTTTCATTATTGGGCCCTTTCTAGCTTCCACAATAAAATGGTATATAAATCAGTAATGAACTGTCGTATCTCCCACAAACAACTTGAAGTCTCTTCCCCGAACACCCAAGAGTGAAAATCGCGTAAAGACAAATCTACATACTACAAAAAAAAACCTCTATTTTATACATTAAAATACATGAATGGCACAACTATATACAATGTGGGAATTGACATTTTGTTAAAATTAAAAAACGTGATACTTAGGCCTTAATAAATGTGGATTTTATGAGGAAGACTAATAAATTAATGGACATTATTATATCAATAGGGGAGATCCGGGAAGCTTTCAACACTTTTTGCCTTCGTTCATTTGTTTAAAGATTTTTTTATTGTAATTTTTCGCAATCGCAGGCATTTGCGCGGCAATTGTAGCCGTATATCGAAATCTTTTTCATAGAAATTAATACTGCAAAAAAAGGCCGCCTGTCGCTGCCGTCTGCTATCTGAATCACATCTATTTGACTTTTATTATTTACAATTTATTAACAAAAAAACGTATAAATCGGTCAATCAAAAAAAGGCATTGAAGATATCGATTATCACTATAATATAAATCGCATATTCCTGTATGGGCAGCAAAAAAATTACAATAATCATGTTTAATAAATATTGTCTTGCCCATTTGCGTTCAAAAAGAAATTCGCATAGATAAAAAAAAAAACTAACATGCTGACGGTACAGCCATCTATATTTATCTCCATATGTCATGATTTACTAAGTACTAAATCGATAAATAAAAAAAGTCAAATAGAAATTAAATTGTTGGTAGGCGAAAACAAAGGGAAACTTTTTAAAATTGTAGCTCGGCATATGACCACACTACGCCTGATGTAAAGCTAAAGTAAGGTCCACGAACGGAAACAACTGCTCCCAACTACATATAAACTTCTAGAGACAGCAGTCACCTCCACTACGCCGACTTGAGGAGGAGGAGAAGATGTGCACCATCCAGATAGCACATTGCACACTCCTTTCGTTATATCTGGCTGGTAAGTGTGAAAACTTCCCGGATTTCCTTTGCTATAAAATAAAAATAAATATTCTCGAATAGATGGGCGCTTGAGGTGGCTCGCGCGTTAACGACTGCTCGGTGGCATTTGAGCTTGAACACCTTGTAGATTCATCGGCCGGCCGTTCGGATTGCCGACACCTAGACCATCCTGGTAGCTGTTCATATCCATCGTAGCCATGTCATCGTTCTGTCGAAATAATTAGAATTAATAAAAAAACTGTATGGTTTTCATTAATTGACATATTCAAATGCTAGATTTTGGCGTTTATTATTAAATTATGATGAACAAAGGGCTAAGTATGAGCTTACATTTACGCTTTCACGGCGATAAGTGGAAGTCCAATCCACCACCGAATCTGACAACCAATTATTTTGACCGTAGAGGTAAAAAAATTCAAATAAAGATCTCATGGCATATTTAAATTAAGCGATCCGATCCTATTGGTGGATTGTAGCCCAATGGAGCTCTTTCAACCTATATTACTGCGTTTCTTCACCACAATGAATACTAATCTTTTTTCTACTCATAATTTAATAACAAACTGCATTTTCATTAAAGAAATAAGGCGAAGAAATGTGCTGAAGTGAATGAATCATTATTTTCGGTGTAATTTTGTTATTTTCAGTGCAAATAATTGTTAAATTATGAAAAGCATCTCTTTTTACAACAAAACAAACTTTAAACAATCACATGTCGAAATAAATTTTACACGAATCATCAACAATATGAACGCAGGTGGCATCTATACCCTGTTGACCATTTATTTTCAATTAACTATTTGTTTTGTTTACCCACTAACTATAATCTGAAATGGAATTCGAGCGTCGTCACTATGCCGGCCCGAGAGGTGCTTTTTGCAGTTTTTTTTATTGTAGCTCGGCATATGACGACACTCCGCTTGATGTATAGCTAGAGTGCGATCCATGAACGGAAACAACTGCTATTACAGACAAACTTCTACAAGCAGCAGTCGCCTCCGCTATGCCGGCCTGAGTAGACGAATGTGCATCATCCGGATAGACAGCGCCCACTCCTCTCGTTTACACCTGGCTACTTTCAAACTGCTCCCGAAACGCGACAAGGTCACTTCACGGGTGTTACATTCGAAAGTGGTGGTGCTACCCCAGGATGGCAGCCTATTAACCATCATCAGTCTACCTACCACTGTTATACTGGTTATTGTAATAAACACTGATATATAATCATCAGTCACCGTCGCTATGCCAACCCAAGAAACTTTTGAAGACGATGCGAAGGGAATCGAACCTGCAGACTCGTCAATAAACACTACTAACCTCACGATTACGACGTATAGTTCTGTCTTCGTATCTCGTGCCACCAGTTGAAGCCATTGGCCGACTTAGAGTACTGTTAGCGTTTGATGGTGAGTGCGGTGCTCCTGTGGCCGCCGAGGACGGTGTACCCTGACCTATCCCACACCGAACACCCCAATTGTTAAGCTTATTTACATTAATACAAGGGAGTGAGAGCCGGTAAAACAATTTTTTTTTATAGTAGACCGGCATATTGTTAGGCTAGAGTGCGGTCCGTGAAACAACTGCTATCCGTGACTTAAGAGCTGGATATACGGCCCGTGACCTTGCTCGATTGACCTTGCCCGTCTCGTACTGATTTAGGGCGACAAAGGGGTTGCTCACGCGATTGTGTCGATTGCAATGCAAAAAAAAATTTTGAAAATAAACCGAAGATTCTGTATGGTATTGTATTGTCTAATATCATGATGAAAATAAAAAACCTAGCTATTAATAGTTTAAGAAGAAAAATGGTTTTATATTTCTAAAACAGGGGTTACTTTGCATGAATAGTTATATAATAAAAATCAATTGCTGTTCGTTAGTCTCGCTAAAACTCGAGAACGGCTGGACTGATTTGGCTAATTTTGGTTTAGAATTATTTGTAAAAGTCCAGGGAAGGTTTAAAAGGTGAGTAAATATGAAAAAAATGCTTGGAATATAGTAAAAACAACAATTTCGCTTTCCCTTGGAAACTATTTCTTTGGTTTTGAATGTCAAACATTTGATGTTCGTCCCGTCGTTTAGAAATCAATTAAATTTAAAAGTCGTTCAGAAATGCTTTTTTATTTATTGATTCTGAGGCGGTACGAAGTTTGCCGGGACAGCTAGTTAATGATATTTAAAACTTGTTAGAACATGTTTTGTGTAGTGTAGATTAAGATATAATTTCTTTAAGGTAACTTCGTTACGGGTTATGGAGAAAAAAAGGTTTTAATCCCCTTCAGTCCCAGCGCAGTTCACATATACCCCAGCCACTTAAGTTAAGTTAAGACACTTTTTCAGTTAGAAAATAAACTAAGGTTGCCTTATAAATTAAGAATTGAATCACCGACCCTCAGTAGATTGCTCTATTTTTACTTTATTACCTTATTTATGTAAACAAAAAAATAAAGAAAACTTTCCATAATAATTAAAATTAATAAACCATATTTTTTAAAGAGTTTTTTACTAACTTACTGCGCCTGATGCGGAAACAACTGCCACCACAGAGGAATGTCTCCAGGCAGCAGTCGCCTCCGCTATACCGGCTCGAAGAAGCCAAATGTGCACCATCGATTGGGATGTACACGTCCGGTGTTAAATTTGAAAGTGGTGGCAGTGCCCCAGGACGGCAGACTCAGCTAATAACCATCATCAGTGTGCCTACCACTCATTTTGAAGTTCATATGAAATTAATTAAAGTACACTACATTTGTTTACATAATAGGAAAAGTCAGAAAATATAGAGTATAAGGCATCCTGTTAATCAATCATGAGTGAAATCAGATAATGCCATGGACGTCGTGCATTAGACAGAATGAGATGATAGATTAAATAATTAAATGAATTAATTAGTTTAATTAATTTTTTTTTTAAATACACACTAAACAACAACAAACTTAATTGTTAAAATAGCAATCAATTAAATTTAAATATTTTTTTTAAATGCCCGTACTAAGTTAGTGCTTGTACCGCGGGCACTGAGCGACCAAAGTACATATAACATAGTTACATGGGCAAAATTTAACGAGGTTCGAACACGGGTCTCACCAATCGTGAAGTCCGTCCTCTACAGCTAGACCACTCATAAATTGAATTTGAGAGAAACTTTAATACCCAAGACAGTAAATAAATTTATTACAAATCGAGCTTTAGGGTAGTTTGAAAATAAACGTTTGAATTTCGTTAGAACATCTTATTTGCTACAACTTTTGTTCCGACACTATGAACCCGTCTCGTTCCCTTTCCGACATATCCGGGCCATTTAAAATCTGATTTTTTTTTATACACACCGGAGTGTTCTCTATACAGGGTGAATTTTTCAAGTGGGCTTTCATGGCCAAATCCTAAACTATAAGAAATATCGAAAAATGCTGAAAGGAGTCTCGATGCCGATTTTGATGAAAACTAAAACTGCATTATTAGATTTTTGATAAATCAATTTTCCCGGCCAGGAATCGAACCTGTTGATTTTGAAAAAAAAATAAACACACTATATTATTGCACCATCCGATAGTGTTCCTGATAAGGATCAAATCCTGGGAAGTAATGATATACGGCGAACCAAAGAAAAGTGTTGATTTTTAACAAATTGTCTCTTATTTCCATGTATTTATACATTACCTACTACATTTATTATGTTTTGATTTAAAATCTCGCGCTCTTCGAGGTTAAAAGCCATGATTTAAAAAAATTAAAAACAGTTGAAACGTAGGAAAAACAATAAATTAATTTTTAAGGTACTGTGCCGTGGCCGGCTAGGTCGCCAGATCTAACACCTTTAGATTATTTTCTCTGGGGGCATGTTAAGAACGAAATTTACAAATGTACGTACAATGAAATTGATGACTTAAAACTAGCGTTAGGGAATATTCTGAACGGAATCAATAACCTTGTGATGTGGAATGCAGTACACTCCTTGCGGCGTCGAGTTCAGCTATGTATTTAAAATAATGGCTATCATTTTGAACAATTGACTAATTAAGATTTAATTACTTAATGTTAAAAAAATAAATCATTATTTTGCTAAAAATCAAGACTTTCCTTTCATTTAACCTCGAAGAGCGCGAGATTTTAAATCAATATGATGATTTTCAATCATCATAAATAATAAATGTTGTCAATGTACCGGTAATGTATAAATACATGGAAATAAGAGACAATTTGTTAAAAATCAACACTTTTCTTTGGTTTGCCGTATATCATTACTTCCCAGAATTTGATCCCTATCAGGAACACTATCGGATGGTGCAATAATACAGTGTGTTTATTTTTTTTTCAAAATCAACAGGTACGATTCCTGGCCGGGTAAATGGATTTATCAAAAATCTAATAATGCAGTTTTAATTTTCATCAAAATCGGCATCGAGACTCCTTTCAGCATTTTTCGATATCTCTTATAGTTTAGGATTTCGCCATGAAAGCCCACTTGAAAAATTCACCTGTATAATACAAAAAAAAATCATTCCCCTACCACCCCGGGAAGTGAGAGAACAAAGGCAGCAGTGAGTCAGCTAGCTTTGGCTTCGTATAGCGTCGTCTCTGTCACACGAAGGTATGGGTGAGAGAGACGACGCTCTACGAAGTCGAAGGTTACCGATTACCTCTTATTAAAACTCGATTTGTATTATTTACTGCCGAGCTACAATTTAAGCCTAGCCTCCCGAGTGACTGTACAGAGTACTGTAGAGAGCAAAAAAATTTAAATAATTCCGACTGATTTTTTTTTGTACTAAGCAAATAAAAATGTAGTTAACGCCTTCAATTCGTCATTATCACATTTTTTTGTACACCTTACATAACACTAATGAATTGCGTAACAAAATGGCGTTTTGATAGTTCTATTCTTAGTTGGCTAGCTTAGTACATAAGTGACTATACACGACAGGGTCAGAGTGAGATAGACTACATAAAGGAGTGTACTCGATTTTAATCCTTATATACACTAGAATAAGAATTAAATTTGTGAACACATACCGCTGCTGTTAGTCGAAGAGGCGCGTGGTTGAGCCGCTCTCGCCGGTGTGAGGAAGTCTGCTTCACGCCAGCCATGTTTGCGATACACCTCACGTAGTTCTGCGTGTGACCACATCGTCATAAGAACTTGGCCTGTAACATGAAAAAGAAGTTTTGAAGATTGATTTTTCATGATATTTGGAGTGTTTTAACGAGATTTTGGACAAGAGAATATCTCCCAACAGCAGTCTGGTCCACTATGCTAGCTCGTGAAGACAAATGTGCATCGTCCATTGACAGGGCACACCGCTCTCGTTCTACTCGCCTATTCCTAAGCTGCCGAAACGCAACTAGTACTACCCTGGAACGGCAGACTGTGACCAATCAACTTTAATAAGAGTGGCCGTGGTCTAACCCACGATCGGTGAAACTCGTGTTTAAAATGGTAGACAGACTGGTAATCGTTATTTTCCAGTCTGCCGTCCTGGGATAGTACCACCGCTTTCGAATGTAACACCCGTGAAGTGACTGTGTCGCATTTCGGGAATAGTTTGAAAGTAGCCAGATATAACGAGAGGAGTGTGCACTGTCAATCTAGATCGTGCATGGTCGTCTCCTCAAGCGGGCATAGTGGAGGCGACTGCTGCCCGTAGAGATTTCTCTGTAGTAGCAGTTGTTTCCATTCATGGACCGCAGTCTAGTTTTACATCAGGAGGACTGTTGTACATGCCGAGCTACAATAAAAAAAAATGCTAACCAGCAAATTTAAGCACCCTCGGTGTGTGCCTATGCCTCTGTTTTGTAAGATTAAGTAATCGTTCAACGCCGCCACCTTCCAACAGCGAGCGTGAGAATTCGCCACTCTTCTTTATAACCTCGTTTAATGTTGCCAGCACTGCCGCAACTGTATCGTCCGATGTTCCCTGTTGAAAAAAAAAACGCCGTAAACCTATATTGATAAATAAAAATGGTCAGGTATTCTCTCAAGCCGACATAGCGGAGGCGATTGCTGTCTGTAGTAATTTATTTCAGTGGTAGCTTAAAGATCAGACGGAGTGTTGTCTTATGCCGAGCTACAATATAAAAAAACGTCATTTTCTTTCTTCTGATCATTTACCTGATCATGTTGAGCATTTCCACTTGGTAATTTCTGTACTAAGTCCCGCATAGCATACTTCCCAATAAGTTCCTTATTCCGTTGATCAATCGCCAAATTTCTTAAAGCTGTCGCGACTGCACATACGACCCGGTCTACTTCCATGCGTAACAATTCTACTAATATTGGTAGACCTGAAGAAAAAAATAAAAAATTCGAAATAATAAAATGATACCCAATTGATAAAATAATACCCAATAGGTAAAATGATACCTAACTGGTAAAATAAGTGTAATATTTACCTTTTTCCTTTCTAACAGCCGCTCGAATATCAATAGAAGGTTGCCAATAACACGCTGCCAAGTTCTGTAGAGCTCCGGCAGCAGCCTCCAGAGTTTCAGGGTTCGAGCACGTTTGCAGTAACGCCATGTAAAGTGGGACAACCTGAAGCAAACGGCAAGTTAGCGATATCGATACTAAATCCTTTTCAGAAACTAAAAACCTTCGCAACTCACCTCAGGCGACCATAACATTTCAGTGCCTTTCGGAACGGAGTACCCGGGCTGTGTTCCCGGTGGTAAATCACCAGGTAAAGGTTGACTATCACCATCACTCTTGCCGAGAGGACTGGTCGAATTAGAAGAAGAGGCACCGTCCTTTTTCTTTTTACTCCCACCAAAGCAGCCGAGATTTTCACCTATGTTCGTTTCATTATAATTCAAAGTTATATTATATAAATTTGACATACAAATAATAAACTTTGGCGGGGTCTTAAATTAAATAGTGATGTTGTTCACAAATATCGATATTTCATTATCGATATTTTATAATTAATGATACAATTAAGTTATAGATTCGATCTTTATCCATAAATGTTTTAATATAAAGCGATAAACAATACCCAAGACGTACAAAAAAAGGTTAATTAATTTTAAAATACAATCACGTCTATTCTTCCTTTAAATTTATGTGTACATAATTAAAAACTAAAAATTTAGTAATAACCTTTAGACCCACTGGCTTGTATTCTTGCCTGACCCGTTGGCTGTGTAGGTGGCGCCCTCGTATCGTACAATGGATCTTCAATTTCTTGACACCTGTACAAATATATACAATTACTAGCTGTTACCTAGAAAATAATACACTTATAATTGGTAGTAGGCGTTTGGCGTTCCCGTTCCCGTTCCATCCATCCTATATCCCCACATTTTCGTCAACTTGGATTAAAATACTCAAACAGGATATATTTTAGAAAAAAACAAATAAAAACGCATAATTCTCGTAATGGGTTGACCCCAACTATACTCAGACCCAAAACAAAATTTGAGTGCGTTAGAGTGCGGATCCATGAGTAGATCCACAGAAAAATGTCTGCAGACAATAGTCGCCTCCTCTATGCCGGCTCGAGAAGACAAATATGCGCTCAACTCTCTCTGCTAGTTGGGCTAGTAAGGCGTCAAATAAAAAATATATATAGAAGTTTATATGTACATACATACCTGTATGACAAATTTCTGAGTACACAGACGCAATTCTCCACGATCTTCGTGCCAATAGCGTTCGCCTGTATCGCCGCTCTTACTGCATGGAGTAACGCTTCAGTCAGACCAGATAAACAGCGCAACCGACGCCTGGCATATTCACCGGCCGACGAAGCGTTCCTTAGTACACCAGATGCGTTACGGAATACTGCAATTTAAAAATCTTAATTTATATAATTATATTAGGAGCGGGCGTAATCTAACGATAAGACGCGTGAACTCATGATCGACGAGACCAGTGTTCGAACCTCACTAAACTCTGTCAGGTACCAATGTAACTATGTTATATGTACTTTGGTCGCTCAACGTCAAATACCTTGCCTTGCCAAAAACCTTGTCGTGTTTCGGGAATAGTTTGAAAGTAGCCAGGTATGTGCACTGTCAATCTAGACGACACATGCTCGTCTCCTCAAGTCAGCATAGTGGAGGCGACTGCTGCCCACACAGGTTGCTCTCAGTAGTAGGTGTTTCCATTCATGGACCGCACTCTAGCTTTACAGCAGCAGACAGTCATCAGTCTGACTACCACTCTTAAAAATTATATAATAATTATACTATTTTAGAATATTGTTTTGTTACCAAACTATTAGACATCAAGTGGGCCCAAAAATGGGCATTGTCCTTTAACCATCTTTTTTTAACCAAATACATACCAGTAGACCAATAAGTGTCACCCGGATTCGTGGGATGCCACCCAGAATGTGGTATAATGACTTTATTGACAATAACTTGCGCGGCGTCATCTATGATCGATTGCTTCAGATCTTCACACGATGACATGTTCCATATCACACCAGTTACTAGTTCTTTTACCTATAAAGTAAATATGAATAAAATATAATGTAAATGAAAGCTAGAGCCCCCTCCGCTATGCCGGCCTGAGGAGACGAATACGTAACGTCCGGGTAAATTTTAACAGGCTAAATTTTTTCGTTTTTTTTATATTGACGCGAAATGTGACCCAACTAGCCTAATGGTAAGCACAGTAAAGGTGAATTTTCGGCGAATGAGGAACCGTAGTACACAGTGGCCCCGGTCACCGTCACCGTCACTATGCTAGTTATACAGGCTACTTCAAACCGGACCGCGACCAGGTGTTACACTATAGACTATGTCAACAAACAGCAATCGCCTCCACTATGAGACGAATGTGGACTGTTTACCTCCATATCGGCAGCTCTACACAAGAGAGCCATGAGCGCGGGTATTCCCCCTGCGTCTCTGATGGCGCGTTTATTTTCATCATTCTGTCTGCCATACGAGAGGTTCCGTAGTGCGCCGCACGCGTTCCGACATACTTCGGGATTCTCGTGCGAAACCAAACGCACTAGGGGTGGTATTCCACCTGAAAGGGAAAAAGAGCATACGCTATTTATATCTTAATTTTTTTTTAATAATTTAAGATCGGCCGCAGTCGCCTCCGCTATGCCGGCTCGAGGAGACGAGCATGTACCATCTAGCTACTTTCAAACTATTCCCAAAACGCGACAAGGTCACTTCACCGGCGCTACGTTTAAAAGTGGTGGTACTACCCCAGGACGGCAGACTGGACAAATAACCATCGTCAGTCTGCCTACCACTCTTTAATAGTGCCTATAGGCACTGAGCGACCAAAGTACATATAACAAAGTTACATTGGCAAATTGTTATAATGCCATATAAAACAAAAAAAAAATAGACTCACCCAAACTCCTCGTCTTTTGTTTATTAGGATCGTCCATATAAGTTAAATGTTGTAAATAAGCAGCGGCGTTCGCTTTGACCACATCCGAAGGTGAGTTGAGGAATCCGATGACTTCAGGCAGGTTCGGGTCACGCCATTGCAGCCCTCCGCCATCGTCTCGCGCACCAAGAGCTCCGTGACCTGCACATATCAAATTAAAATCGCTTTTATTTTTCACTGATGGTGGTTATTAGCCCGGTCTGTAGTAGTAAACAGATAACGAGAGTGTGAACTGTCAATGGACATTCATCTAATCAGCTATACAAGCCGGTATGGCGGAGAGATTGTTATAATGCCATAACCATGGAGGACAATGGAGTGCGCATCACACACAAAAGCGCCAATCATACTTTAGCGAGAATCGCACTAATGCTATAAATATTACGTCAGTCTGAGTTATTCGATTTTTGTGTTCGCACGTCGATCGCTCCCGCTTTAATCGCAAATAAAAACGTCAATAATGCCTAATTGTGCAATTAAATGGTGTCAAAAAAGGTCCCGAACTTCAAGCTACAAAAAAGATGGGATAACATTTCACAGGTAAGTGATTATCTCCTTTATTTTTTAATTTAAATATTATAAACAAATTCCTTAGACGCCCCCGCTTGGTAACTTGACACCGTCTTCTTTCTCTTTCTAATACACTGACAGTTGTATCTTTTCTTCGCTATAGTGCTGTTCAAAGCGTTGCGACGATCTATATCGATAAAATTATAATTTAATAATTTTAATTAATTTATTTAGATGGAATATCTTTATTAAGCGACCTAAAAAGAGGAAGTTAGCAATTCGAAGAATTTTTTTGTAAATATGTTAACTGATTTCTACGCCGATTGTGAACCGATGTTAACAATTCTTTTTTTTTGTTGAATTGGTTACATCTCGGGGTGTCCTATTTGGAAAGAAAATTTGTCACCTGTTTTTTTCAAAATCGAAACCATTCTGCATCTCGAAGCAATCCTTAAGATATTACGTCTTTATATCGTATTGTCACGATTGTAGGAATTGTTGGGATAAACAAATTAAAAACTAAACAAAAAAAATTACACAAAATAAAAATTCAAATAATTATCGACATTTTATAATTTATAATAAATATCGATACATCACTAGAGGATCACGTGATGTTGCGTCAGCCGTTAGCGCGCGGGAAAGTTTTCCCCCCCTCCTGCCTAAAATCGGCGAGTTGTGTTTCGAACAAAAACGCGTCGATGCGCAATCTATTCTATATTATCTTTGGCCATAACAAACAAAAAAACCAACCGAGTGCCATTCCCGCCATTTGTTTCTGTAATTCTTCCTCATCGCCATACATAGATTGGCCGCCAGCACTGCCGAGACTTAAACCGTTTTGTGAATCCTGGAATAATTAGGCGTTAGTTAATGCATTACGTTAACGTGGCCAAGACTTCAACGCGTTATTCTATCAACACCAATACCATTGGCATTATACTTTAAACACTAACTCGAGCAAAATTTTTAATGTTAGTTTTAATGTCGTAATTTTTAACGGGCTATTTATCGCGCAGCTGCGTTTAAAAATTGCAGCTTAACATTAGATATGTAGTTACATTGGTACCGGTCAGAATTTAGTGAGGTTTCAACACAAGTCTCATCTCACGGTTCACGACTTCTACCGCCAGACCGCGTCAGTTCTTGAGAGAATTGAGGAATATTTATGTATAGCCAGGTATAACGAGATGAGTGTGCCAATGTCAATCTGGATGGTGCACATTCATCTCGTCAAGCCGGCATAGCGGAGGCGACTGCTTTCCGTAGAAATTTATCTTCGGTAGCAGGGCGGAGTGTTGTCATATGCCGTGCTACAATAAAAAAAATGTCATTGTCTTAGACGCACCTTAAACTGCATTTGAGTCTGAGCTGTGGGATCATAAGCGGGATAGTGTTGCGCGTAACCGTACGCGTCAGTAGCGTATTCGGCCCGCGGTGACGTCACACAATAGTGACGTCCTAATTGGTCCAGAGACGTCGTGTCATATCTGAAAAAAATAAAAGGTACCATATTACTACTTTTAGCAGAACGGTCGCGTTCCATAGCAGAGACATTTCCGCAGACATCAGACGCCTCCGCTATGCCGGCTTGAAGAAACGAATGTATATATCATCCAGGTTAACAGTGCACACTACTTCCAAGCTGATGGTAATGTGTCTCCACTTGAAAGTAGCAGTACTGCCCTAGGACGGCAGACTGTGCCAATAACCATCATCAGTAGCGAAACTAAGTTACAATGTCACTGTACAGAATTTTTGCGAGATCTGAACACGCGTCCCTCGACCGTGACTTCAACTGTTGGACTACCGTACACACCTCTGTTGTAAATGCAAGTTATGTTGAGCTGATGGGGAAGTGCTGCGAGGTGATGCGCTTCCAGCACCTTCCACGTATTCCTGAAAGAAAAAAAAATTGGGCTAAAACTGTGTGATGCAATAATAATATTGAATTTTATATCCCAAAAAACACAAAATGGCATCGTACAATCAAGAACTTTAATTTGAGACTTGAACTCGAAAACTTATATGTATAACAATATAATATGCACTATGCTATTGCTATGGTCTAGCGATAAGATGCATGAACTCACGATTGATGAGACTCGTGTTCGAACCTCACAAAATTCTGACCAATGTATAATACAATACAATAGTCACACCTGATCAATGTAACTATGTTATATGTACTTTGGTCGCTCAGTGCCTATAGGCACTATTAAAGAGTGGTAGGCAGACTGATGATGGTTATTAGTCCAGTGTACCGTCCTGGAGTAGTACCACCACTTTCGAATGTAACACCCGTAAAGTGAGCTTGTCGCGTTTCGGGATTGGTTCGAAAAGAAGCAAGGCACTCATCTCATCAAGCCGGCATAGCGGAGACGACTGCTGCCTATAGAAATTTGGCTGTAGTAGCAGTTGTTTCCGCTCAATATCAGGCAGTGTTGAACGTTTTTAATTGATCAACGCAACTTACTTGACCGATATAAGCAGGCATCTGCGAACTAGGTTCGACCATATAGGCAGTCTGTGGTGCATAAGTCGCGGTGCCATAGTGCGAGTAACCACCATAATGGCCACCAACGGCCGCATAGTTCCCCCCACCACTAACTGACACTGATTCCATTACCTGAAGAAAACAAAAGAATTTAATAATCAATTTACGAACATTAAACGATAGTTGAAGAGTAAACCGGAAGAAAACGTTATCGTCACCGACATCATTAGCCTTCTCGCCAGTACGCTAATGAGCGGCCGTCCAGCGGTAACCTCGCTAAATTCTGACCGGTACCAACTATGTTCGCTCAAAGCCTGCGATAAAAGCACTAGGTTGTTACAGGCTTTAAAAAAATCCGACGGTAACACCCATGAAATGACCTAGTCATGATTTTTTTTATCAGTTTGAAAGCAGGCAAGTATAACGAGAGGCAGTGTCAACCTGTATGCCCGATAAACATCAACATCAGCCGCGAAATAACCTAGTCGTGTTTCAGGATCAATAGTCGGTATGATGAGGAAGTATACACTGTCAATTTGGATATTTCACATGCACCTTCTCAAGCAGACATAGCGGAGGCCGTGGTCTAGCGGTAAGGCGCGTGAACTCACGATCGATGAGACCCGTGTTCGAACCTCGCCAAATTCTGACCGGTACCAATGTAACTTTGTTATATGTACTTTGATCGCTCAGTGCCTATAGGCACTATTAAGGAGTGGTAGGCAGACTGATGATGGCTATGACCCCAGTCTGCCGTCCTGGGGCAGTACCACCACTTTCGAATGTAACGCCCGTAAAGTGACCTTGCCGCGTTTCGGGAATAGTTTGAAAGTAGCCAGGTAAAACGAGAGGAGTGTGCACTGTCAATCTGGATGGTACATGCTCGTCTCTTCAAGCCGGCATAGTGGAGGCAAAAAAAAAGGCGACTGCTTTCTCCGTGATGAATACATACGTGAGGATATTTCTGCGACGGTGCCATAGTCAGGTGTCCCATGTGATTATAATGGGACGCCGACGACGAGACATACTGTCCGTATTCCGGATCAACGCCGGCACTGCCAACCGGATAATCGCCGGCCTAAAACGTCGGAGTCATCAATTAGCTTAATTAGCAAAGGTCAATTTATACATTTTCAAATAGATTTGAGTCAGCACGTTGTCGGCCGTGAACTTATTTTTCAGACAAATATCATTAATTAATCATTAGGTGTACGTGAACAGGCTAAAAATAATTAAAAAAAAGAAAAACCTGCATTGCCCTTAATTTAAAAAAAAAACGTAATCACAAAATGTGCAGACTGTATGGAAGTAGCTAGGTATAACGGAGAGGAGTGAGGCGCACAGTCAACCTTATTCGTCTCCTTAAGCCGGCATAGCGGAATCGACTAGTGTATGCAAGAATTTATCTGCGGCAGCAGTCGTTTTCGTTCATGGATCGCACTCTAGCTTAACATCAGGCGGAGTGTTCTCACGTGCCAAGCTACAATTTAAAAAAAAAGACCTATGATTAAAGCACCAAAAATACCTGCATAGCAAGATGATGTTGGTGCGCGAGCGCTGCGGACAATTCGGCGTCCTCTGTTGACGCGTCTGACCTAGAGACCGGGCTATGTTGAGAGCCATAAGCCCCGTCTACAGGCCCGTTTCTGCAACAAATATAGCAATAAATTAACTATTCCCAATGAACAGCACCTTCTTGGGCCGGCATAGTGACGACGACTGGGGCCGCCGTGTGCTTTAAAATAAATAACTAAAATCAACGACTACGAGACAATATTTATTGCGTCGTACCGAATCTCAAGCGACGTCGCCAACAAATGCCTATATTAAAACGAATTTTTCATAAAAAAAAGTAGGTACACAAATAATCGAAATGTCATCGAACGATAAAGATTGCGATTTATCACTTTAACAACATTCGTACTAGTCGAGTCGATTAAGAATAGGACTGGACTTGCAGCTAACTTCACTTGATAGATGTCAAATAACTTTAAACAAGTACCGCCAGCAAAAAAAGACATTTTTCGTATTCAACAAATAAAAATCTATTATAGTTAACAAGTTCAGTTCGTCATAATTACATTTTAGGTCCATTTGCACCAAAAGGCCCGTTAAAGTTACTTTAACTATTACTTTTACGACGACGTAACCATTAAACGTTTACATTTACTCCACACGCGTTGCACCATCGCGATCGTCGCGCCTTTCATTTTTTAAGCTTACTTTAACGCTAACCGTAACCAGCGAATCTTGGCTGGTTAAAGTTAAAGTAATCTTTAAACCAATGTCACTAACGTCAAATTTATGAAAACCCTTTTAACGATAACAATATGAATTTACACGCATATTATTTAATCATATTGCAACGCGTGTGGAGTAAATGTAAACGTTTAACGGTTACGTCACGTTAAAAAGTAACTTTAACGGGCATTTCGGTGCAAATGAACCTTAGTAGTTACACATGAGAGGTTTTTACTACATTTAATGTCTTTTTAAAGGCCATTATGTTAATTTATTTTGTACACCTTACTCCATACACCTCACTAATGAAGTACGGAGCAAAATGGCGTCTTGAGAATCCCGTAAAATAACAATCGCGTTTCGGTATCAATTTAAAAGCAGCCAACTGTTACGAGAGGAGTGTACATCCCAAACCAGCATCGCGAAGACGGCTGCTGTCTGCAGAAATTTATCCGTGGTAGCAATTGTTTCCGTTCATGGAACAGTGCGTAGCAGTAGCTTAAAAACCAGACGAAGTGTTACGAAGCCGAGCTACAATGAATAAGAAAATTATATCCCAATTTCATACCTATTCATATACAAGGTGTATCAGATAAAATGTAAAAAAATTAAGATAAATATTAAGTGAGGGATGAACACCCCTCAAAAAATAAATTTACTAAATAAAAATTCTCGTGTATGGTATTATTACAAAAACAAAAGGTCTATAAATGGACCGGCCCACGTGGACATCGCGCACTACGAAACTACGAAAGTACGTAGATACAGCGGTCATAAAAAAATAATTTATTGAGAAAGTAGTAGAACAAAAGTGTTTTAGTATAATTGACTTATTAACACAATGATTAGGTAGTTTATAGGATTTTTAGGATAGGAGGTTTATACGATAGGTGTAGCAAATTATGTATGTTTCTGCAAGGAAAAGGTGGACATTTGGATAAAAAAAAAGGATATATTTTTTTAAATTAATGTCAGCTCAGAATCACTTACTTAGTCATCTCTTGAAATTTTTTACACGTTGCCCGATACACCCATATGTATATAACATTTCATTTATTTACCAATCGCGCGTGGGGGCTAAACCGATTCGGATACCGTTTATTTATTTTACATGAATACACTCATTTGAAAATGGTTGCGCGACGACAAACTGTTCCGACTTGACTTTTTTTTTATTGTAGCTCGGCATTATGGCAACACTCCGCTAGATGTAAAGCTAGAGTGCGGTCCACGAATGGAAACAACTGCTACTACAGAGAAATCTCTACGAGCAGCAGTCGCCCCTACCACTCTTGAAATAAATGTAAATCTAAATACTTATATAAAATGTTAATGTTAGTACGTAAAGACAGGGTTTTCTCTATGACCACCAACTCCAATCTACTTCCCGTTGGGGTGGTAGATACCCCTTGGTCTACTGGTGAAAGTAAGGGAGTTTGGTCGCGGTGGGTGGAAGAGGGTGGTTGTGGGAGGCGAAAATCTCAAAAAATGAATATCTGTCTCTTTCTAACTTATGACATTTTGACTACTAAGTCTGTCTTTTTCTAACTTATGACATGTTGAGTACTAAGTATAGAGTTCTAAATTTTTTTAAATAATCTAGAAATGTGTGCAACTGTTACAATTGATCTAGAAGGTTCTAAAAGTTTCAAGAATGATCTAGAAAGTTCCAAAATGAGTGCAACCGTTGAAATCGATATAGAATGTTTAAGAATGATCAAGAAAGTTCCAAAATGAGCGCAACTGTTGAAATCGATATAGAATGTTCTAGAAAGTTCTACAAATTTCTGGAATGATCTACAAACATTAAAAATGTGTATAGCTGCCAAAATCGATACAGAATGTTCCAGAAAGTTCTACAAATTTCCGGAATGATCTAGAAAGTTCCGAAATGAGTGCAAATGTTGAAATCGATTAAGAATGTTCTAGATAGTTCTACAAATTTCTGGAATGATCTACAAACATTAAAAATGTGTATAGCTGCTAAAATATAATGTTCTAGAAAGTTCTACAAATTTCTGTTTACATATTTACTAGAGTATTTCTTATCTTCAATTCGTTAATTAATTTGATTTGATTAACTCTATAAACACCGTATGTTTAATGGTCAAATGAGTCTCACAATATCTAAGATTGAAATCTACAATATCTACGTTAAAAACGGATCCTTAAATATTTTTTATACCATTGAACATGAGATGTATTTTAACACGAGCAACGCCGGGTTTCGTCGCTAGTAAAGTATAAATAAACAAATTATGTAACGTTGCTAAAAGAAACATAAACAAAGCGTGATCTACATGATCTAATTATAAATCATAATAACTAGGAGAGGAAAAGAGAGGGAATTCATAAAAGAACAAAAATTGTTAACGCGCGATTTGATTAATGGTTTAAATTAATTTATTAAATCATGTTTCCTCCAGCGTCGAAGCTGTGTAAAGAAACATTGTAATACAGTCCTCAACATTAAACATTTAATGTACAACATTAAATGAGTACCGAAAACTAATATTATTATTATTATTATTTATCTATTTTTTTTATATAGTATGTTGTCCCAGCCCGAGTCTGTTGCCGCTGTGGAGTCCATTTTTGGACCCACTTAAAACCTAATATAATAGTTTGGTAACAAAACAATATTCTAAAATAATATCTTATTTTTTATTAATTCATTCTAATTATATCAACACATCATTTCCCAATCATTAGACGATGTTTAATTACATAAAAAACATATATCATCAATTATTAAATCATTTATACATTCGAAAATGGTGGTACTACCCCAGGACGACATGATTAATAATCACTTTTATAAACCGTTGAGGTTCTATTGATCCCGTATTTAATAATATTATTATTTAAAAAATAATTTTCTCTAATTTTTATTCTGTTAAAACATTTACGCGCAAAATACTCGTATACCTGTATAATAATTATAATATAAGTAATAGAAATAGATATGACAACAAAGTTGGTATCGTCCATTCGAGCACCTTTCTCAAGTGACAGTCAAGTAGGTATTGTTACATCGCAAATAAAGGTTAATTTAAGATCAAAAGTATTTTCTAAAAATAACCACAATCTCGCGAGTTTTATAGATCAAGAATTGAACAAATTCGTTTAATGGAGGCCGAATCTCGAAACGATTATTATTGTTTTATTCAAGACAAATGGATGAGCCGATGCAACAGAGTCTTCAGTAGAATTAAAAAAGGCATTGCCTAATCATTAATTAGTAGAACCAATTATCTATTACATGATACATTACCTACTGTTTAGTTTTCAATTTTCGATGGAGTTTTAACGGGAAACCACTCAAGCACGTTCACAAACTAATAAATTCACCATTATTACACACATTAACACTCGAAGAGACACAAGTTTAAGAATATAATTCAAGAGTGCAACAATATCTATAGATAGTCACCAAAACCCTTCTGGAAATTATTGGACTGTCTTCTTGCACGTGGACCGCACTACAGCTTTTGACATCATTACTGTCGACATGTAGAGCGACAAGAAGCGTCAGTTACCTATATCGGTCAGTCATTAACCTTCGTTAATAACCATCTAAGCATAACTGTATACCCTTTAGTGGACAAATTATCTTATCTGTGCTTTGAGGGCGTGGTAACTTTTCTTATCTTAAAGCTAACATATAAATATATTTTATACAGTAGCTCGACATGTGACCATACTCCATCTGATGTTAAGCTAGAGTGCTGTCAATTCTAAAATGAATTTGAGAGGAATTTTAGCGAACATCTGATCTTTTTTTTTTATTGTAGCTCGGCATGTGACAACACTCCGCCTGATGTAAAGCTAGAGTACGGTCCATGAATGGAAACAACTGCTACTACAGAGAAACCTGTGCGAGCAGCAGTCGCCTCCACTATGCCGGCTTGAGGAGACGAGCATGTACCATCTATTGACAGTGCACACTCCTCTCGCTATGCCTGGCTACTTTCAAACTATTCCCGAAACGCGACAAAGTCACTTCACGGGTGTTACATTCGAAAGTGGTGGTACTACCCCAGGACGGCATCTGTAGACAGGTTGTCACTCTTTATTAATTTTTCTATACTTGTGTGTATTTTTTTTTTGTTAAACGTATAATAATGGTCGATTATTATCCATGAAGAGGACGTGAACGTGCGTGAGAACGAGCAAATAATTCAAAATAGAAGCGTCCGTTGAAAGCTTTCCCGTTCCTAAGAGACATTTTATCTGGGAATAAAAAAAAAACAAATCTGGCTGATAATACTGAACACACACGAGACAGACAAACATAGAAACATTAATTTTTATTTTATATTAGAAGATTATACCTACAACTTCTAACAGTACAGCTTATTAAATTAAACCAATACCGCAAGCGGGGTAATGAGTGTGAATTAGTGTTGTACGCAGTACGCTCACTAATTGTCGCCTGTCGCCATACCTACGGTCTATTACAGCGACGATAAAATGCACTAGAATAGTAATTTTCGACTGCATAATGAACACTCCAAATTATTAAAGTCATTTGGAAGAATTTTAATGTATTTTTTATTAAAATTAGAATTATAAGGCAGACTGAGGATGGTTATTAACCCAGTCTGCCGTAATGGGGTAGTATCAAAACACAACAAAATATAAAACCCGTGAATAGACCCAGTCGCGGTATAACGAGAGGAGTGTGTACAGTCCATCTGAAGCAGACATTAGCGGAGAGAACTGTTGTCTGCAAACACTGCTAGCAATTCTCCCAGCTTAAGAACCATATTGCAGCCTAACATCGAACGGATCACATCACATGTCGAGCTATTATACAATTTAAAAAATTATTCACTTTTCGAGACTTTTTGGCTTCGATTTTCCCTCTTCGCCACCGGCACCCGTAATATTAGCCTATAGAATACCAGTTCTCTATTACAACGCCTGAAATTACAACGACTACCCGAATCAAGTGTTCATTCCATTCGTATTATACTCCATGTCTTAATTAGACGGTAGTGGACGATACAGCTCAGAGTACAGTTGACCCATAGGGGGTTTAAACAGACGACAATCCGTACTAATGAAGAAAAGTATTCGTGGCCTCGATTTCACGTAAAGAGGGCGAACAAAACAATTATTACCTACCTACAAGGTTGAAGTTGAGTAATAAAATATCCGAGAAGAAAAGATGGCAGCGTCCGCGTTATCTGAATTTCATGGAAAAAAAATAAACAGCGAAAAATTTAATTAACATCACCGTCCAAATTACTCAAATAAAATGTCTTAATAAATCATCAATTTTCTTTCAACCGCGCCACCCCAAAAACAGCCTTGTGCATTTGTGCTAATTTAAAGATTTAATAGCCCCATAACCGAGACGAAGTCAGCCATTCATATTACTTTACTCTCCAATTAAAAACATCAATATGGAATGTTTATAGTAGCACGGCCTGTGACCGCACTCCGCCTGATTTTAATTTAGCTAAAGTGCGGTCCAGTATTCCTAGTAGTCGAGGATTCCTCGCACGTCCAGGCTGACAAAGCAATGTTTATGCAGTAATTTTTCTAACGATACGCCTCGGTGAACAATCTGCCTAATATTGTAACTAGAAACCGATATACAGGGTAATTTTTTTAACTGGGACAGTATGGGGAAACCCTAAACCACAGGAGATACAGGAAAACTGTCTTAGGAACCATTTGCTCTTTTTTTATGAAAACGAATTTGGCATAGTAATTTTTCTGGTCAAGCAAGTGAGTTGTCCATAGAAATGAGTCATTTTGATGAAAACATTTTTCGATGCGGTTCGACTCAGTTTCATTTTTTTTTTTTTTTTTTTTTTTTTTTTTATTTTGGCACGACATGTGACCTCGACTGGTCTGATGGTAAACGCAGTGGAGGTCCATGAGCATTGACGACTAGAGAACCGCTCGCACGGTGGCTCCAGTCGCCATCACTATGCCGGCCTGAGAAGGTGCTTTTTCACGCTCCGCTTGAAGGATCCAAGGTGAAAGGATTGGGAGAATACATGGGAGGGCAAAGCATTCCACTTGTCAATTGTGCGACACAAAAAGGACGCGCCGAACCGTTTTGTTCGGCGACCAATTCGGTCGACATAGTGTGAATGCTTCCCCCTCCCAGTGCGGGTGTTCCGGTTGTGGAAGGATGAGACAGGTATTAGATTAAAGAGCTCTTCGGAGCATTCACCATGGTATAGGCGATAGAGGACACACAAGGAGGCTATGTCCCTGCGAAGTTGCAGGGCCTCTAAGCTCCCTGTGACCTCTGAGTCGCCTATTACTCGGACAGCTCGACGCTGCAGTGAATCCAGGGCATCGAGGAGATACTTGGCAGAGCCGTCCCAGAGGTGCGAACAGTATTCCGCGCAGGAGCGAATCTGCGCCTTATACAATAGAAGGCGGTGCTCCGGCGCGAAAAACTGACGCACCTTGTTCAGGATGCCAAGTTTACGAGATGTTGTTGTAATTGCTCGCTCGATGTGATCCCTGTGATTCAAGTCGCAGCGAAGTGACATCCCTAGGATGTCAAGTCTGTCCGAGGCACCAAGGGTGATACCCCGAAAAGTCGGAAGAGGAGAGAAGGGGGACTTTTTCGTCGAGAACGCGCAAACCTGAGTCTTGCTGGCATTGAACTGCACCAGGTTCGCGTCGCCCCAAAGAGCAATGCGTTCTAGGACCCGGTCCAGTTCAACAACAACAGACTCTCTCATCCCGTCGATTTCCGTTTTACCGGCTGCGGGGCAAGATATGTATCGCCCATGCACCGTGCTGTCGTCTGCATAGCAATGAATGCCAGACCCAAGGTCTAGCATATCATTGATATGCAGAAGGAACAGTGTCGGCGACAACACGGAACCCTGGGGGACACCGGCATTCACTGACACGAATTGCGATGCGCATCCATCCACTAATACGCGGATGGAGCGCTCATGCAGGAAGCCGGTGATCCAGGTACGCAGCCGGTCAGGTTAACCGTATGCCTCGAGCTTAGAAAGAAGGGCTCTGTGCCAGACCCTGTCAAACGCTTTGGAGATGTCCAGGCCAATAGCCAGGGCCTCTCCATGACCGTCCATAGCCTCGCCCCAGACATGCATAATATACGCTAGAAGATCACCAGTTGATCGCTTAGACCTAAATCCATATTGGCGGTCGCTGATCATCTGGTGATCCTCCAGGTAGGTCATGAGCTGTACGTTTATTAGACGCTCCATGACCTTGCAGAGGACTGAGGTTATAGCTATTGGACGGTAGTTTGCAGGGTCTGATCGGTCACCCTTTTTTGGGACCGGTTGCACGTTGGCCCTCCTCCACACCCGAGGCACACAGCCCGACGAGTATGAGAGCCGGTAAAGACGCGTCAAGACGGGAGCCAATTCAGCTGCGCACGTTTTGAGCACAAGCGCTGGGATACCATCTGGACCACTGGCCTCCCGAACATCGAGCGATCGCAACTCCATGCGGACATCACGTTGCCTGAAACGAATCTCACGCATCACGTGTCCACATGGAGGTAAGGTAGGAGGCCTCACATTGCGATCGTCGAGTCGGGAATTAGCGGCGAACAGGTTGGCCAGTAAGTCAGCCTTTGCCTGCGCCGTGTGTGCCAGTGAGCCATCAGGCAGTCTCAGCGGTGGCAGCGACGAACGACAGAAATTAGATTCCACAGTTTTGGCGAGGCTCCAGAAACTGCGGTTACCCGTAGGGTGCGCAAGGAGCTTCTCGCCAATCCGGGAAATGCGTTGTGCTTTCGCTCTTTTAAACACCCTTCTGCAAGACTTAGTGGCGAGATTATACGCTGCTTTCAGCTCGTCCACGCGGGGGTCATTGTTTCTTCGACCCCTGACCCAGGCACGGTAAGCGGCGTTCTTTGCTGAAACAGCTGACGCGCACTCACCGTTGAACCAGGGTCTGCTCTTGCCTTTGCTAAGGACCATAGTAGATGGAATATAATATTCCATCCCCAGGTTGATCTCCTCAGCAATGGCAGTCGCACACGTGGATGGGTCATCGGAGCTGAAGCAGCGCTGCCACCAAGGGAGAGACGCGAAATAGTTGCGCATTCCCTCCCAGTCTGCCGCCTCGTAGTGCCAGACACGCCTCGCCACCTCCCTGACAGGAGGAGTAGATGCGCGCGGCACCGTCGCCCCGACTAGGCAGTGATCCGAGGTCCCTAAAGGGGCCTTGATCGAAACCCTGTACCCAGCGGGGCGATTGGTCAGCAGAAGGTCCAGCAGAGAGGGGGCATGACCGACGATATCTGGAACCCGGGTGGGCTGGGATACCAGCTGTGTCAGATCATGCATGAGAGCGAACGCATGAGCGGTCCGTCCCGCGTGGTCCGTCTTAAGAGACCCCAACCACGCCTCGTTGTGCGCATTGAAGTCTCCCAAGAGGACCAGTTCTGCAGTGGGGAACCGCTCCAACACGTCATCTGTCGCCCGACTCAATGATTCAAAGAGTCGGGTTGTCTCCAAATCCCCGTGGTGGGATCGATATAGGCACCCGTAAACCCTGGTCTGAGAGCCAAGGCTTACGTGTACCCATAGGATGGATAGGGAAGGATCCTCCATGCATCGCAGACGGCGACAGCAGACATCGGACCGGACAAACACGCACACCCCGGCTTTCGCGAGAAACTTTTCCTCAAGCGAATAGCCGGGGTACATTAGATACGAGCTGTCCAGCGGTACCTTTATCTGCGTCTCCGTTAGAAAAAGCAACGCCGGTCGCGCCGTCTCCAGATGGTGGTGGACGGCACAGAGATTAGAGTGGATTCCACGTATGTTAGTGAAATCCACTCTAAACTCATGTAAAGATCATTTCATTGTATCGGAAAAAAAAATCGAAGCAGAGGAAATTACGTCAAATTTAATTAAATGTATTCCCATACAATTTGTAAGTAATCTGATGGTTACATTAATAATACTAACCCAAAAATGTTACGGTTAGTTAACAACCCAGAATAATATCATAGTCCGTCGTTTTATATGACGTTAAATACAAATGGGTAAACGGATCTTGATGAAATTCAGCGTATAGATAGATTATGAGCTAAAAAAGGTTATAAGACACATTTTTAAATACACGCGTACAAAGTTGCGGGCGTCAGCTGGTAATGTATAAAATGTGCACACATACCCAGTCGGATTATTTAATTTAAGTGCTCACTGCAGGCTCGCTGCAATTACGTGCATTGACTTCAGTATTTTAGTTACCTACGTTATTACTCGTAAGATGTACATAATTAAATCATGATGAAAAATTCATAGAAAAAAAATCAACACGCACACACGGCATTCTGAGCTGAGGTGGAATTCGAGCCCACGGTCTCCGGTATGCGTGAGGATGTTCTGACCGCCAAGCTTCTAAGCTTCCAAGCGTTGGGTTAGCTTTTTTTTATTGTAGCTCGGCGTCCACCGAGTAGACCTCTACCACGTCTACCACGCTTTAATATTTATTTATTTATTAAGTGTCTATTGGCACTGAACAACCAAAGTACATAAGTAGTTAGTTACATTGATACCGATCAGAATTTATCGAGATTCGAACCCCGCCTCGTCGATCGTAAGTTCACGCGTCTTAGTGCTAGACTACGCCCGCTCTAATTACATATGACTGTATTTTTGTCACCACAATTAATACATCCAAGTTAATCCCAAAACGCGACCATGTTACTTAATTTCACTGCCCCAGGATAGCAGATACCACTATATTCTTGATAAATAAAACACAATTACGTGTATTAATAATACAGTAACCAACGTGTATATCTTAAAGTTACCTGTAAAAACAATTGCAGTGCGACACCTGTGACAAGATGTCCCATTTCCACGTCGAAGACACTGTCAAAGGAAGTGTAAACTTCCATAGTAGACAACAACGCTTACATTTACAAATCGCAAATAACTATCACCCTTAAAACTATGAGAATAGAGTGAAAATCGCGCATCTTCCCCGAATCCAATACAACTAAAACCGTGACAATTGAACCGTATGAGAATTCAAACAGAGTTGAAAGTTAGTTTTGCAACGTGTGTGCCGGACATGTCACTCTTGGTTTTCCAAATGGGAAATTGAATTTTCGTTCTGTTTCAGCTATTTTTATACTCAAATAGCATAAAATTGTCAGGTGAAATTATACTTATAGAACAAGAGGTGCAAACTTCATACGTCTGACATAAAAAAAAGCGTAGGCCGCTTCATACGATTTGACAATGTTGCCGTCAAGTGCTAAACGTCATGTTTTCTCTCGCGTCACATTGGGAGCGTTATTGCACATGTAGTTGTATATATCAATGCATTCTATTTGATTAGTGTTATTTCGATAGTTTATGGGTTCTTCTTCTTCTAATTGATATCTTATTATTTATTTATAAACTTTTTTTTATTGTAGCTTGGCATATGACAACACTCAGCCTGATGTAAAGGTAGAGTGCGATCCATGAACGTAAACAACAAGGCAGCAGTCGCATCCGCTGGCTGACTCCTCGTGAGTTCTTCCCTTCTACCGCTAGACCACGGTAATTTTGACCAAGTAGATGTTAGAAAAATTGTGCACAAATAGTGGCGATCTCAATTCGCGTGCAGAGTCGCTGATCAAAAAAAAAATCGATCCATCTAACTTGACAAATAAACCAACAGGTTAACTTGCAGAAAAGGCATTAAAAGTACCTACACAATTTGCAATTTTTATATTTTATATTTTCCTGCTATTATTTCAATTTTATTTAGGGACTTTTAACCCACTTCGGTTACATCCGTCCCATCATAACTTAAACATTAAACATTAATCAAACTTATATATTATTATAAACAGTAACTCACCGGTATAGCGTACCCGAATGTATTTTCTTTAGTCCGTCCATATTTTGTTTGTATTATTAACAATTAACATGTCTTATGCACGCCCGATTATTTATTTAATAATGCGTTATCAGTGCCATAGTACACTTGACACAGATATCTGAAACAACAAATTACATATTAGAAAAAAATTGTAGCTTATAGTAGTAACTTCGCATATTACAACTATCCCCCTGATGTTAAACAACTGCTACTATAAATAAATCTCTACAGGCAGCAGTCGCCACCGCTATGCCGGCTTGACACTCCTCTTATTATACCTGGCTACTTCCAAACGCGACAAGGTCACTTCACGGGTGTATCATTCGAAAGTAGCGGTACTAGCCTAGGACAACAGCAGACTGGGGCTAATAACCATTCATCACTCTGCCTGCACTCTTTAAAGGCAAGAGGAACATTATGACTAATAATAATAAATAGAATGGTAGGCAGACTGATGATGGTTATTAGCCCAATCTACCTTTCTGGGGTAGTACCACTACTTTCGAATGTAACAGTCGCGAAGTGACTTTGTCGCGTGTGTGCACTATCAATCAGGATAGTTGTACATTCATCTCCTCAGGTCAGCATAGCGAAGGCGACTGGTACTTGTAGATAGGAGAATGCCCATTCGCTCAAGAGAAATGGGCCCACAATTTTCTTCTCGAGTTTCACGATTATCTACATGCCTTATCACCAATCATTTTTAATTTTTTCACCCAAGTTATTGAGTAATTAGAATTTTTCTGATACAATATATGAAGTTATTATTGTATTAAAAGCTTTAATAATTGGTAATATTTATTTTTTATGTTAAACATTGTATATTGATTTGGAAACGATATTTTGAAATATAGTAATGAAGAAATATAGTCTTATTTTAGAATATTGTTTTGTTAACAAACTATTAGACATCAAATGGGCCCAAAATTAGGCATTGTCCTTTATCTGTAGTAGCAGTGTTTTTATATTTAAAAAAAGGCGATTCAAAATATCTTATCATCATACTTCGCAAATACTAAAACTCAACAAAATCAATCAATAGGAAACATACTAAACCTACTAACTACCATGTATGAATGAAATTATCACAATAGAACTCACATTTAGTGAACACAAATCCAAATTGTTTAACAACAACCTTATAAGTAAAGAATTAAGGGTGATAATTGGATTTGTGTAGCTTCAAATGTGAGTAGAAAGAGGAAGTCCAATTGTTAGTACATTATTCAATGGTAGATACCACATGAATGTATCAAACTGTATTGTGAAAAACAGAAAATAGAGTTCATTAGTTTTACACATTATTTATTTATCGCATATCACATAATATCTGTACAATATGACGCCCTGGTAAGGTTTAGCAACGACCATTATTTAAAATATTAAATTAAGGAGCATGAAAAACCTTCTCAGGCCGGCATAGTAGTGGCGACTGGAGCGACCGTGCGAGCGGTTCTCTAGCCGTCGATGCTCATGGACCTCCACTGAGTTTACCACCAGACCAGTCGGGGTCACATGATGTCGTGCCAAAATAAAAAATGTACTAGTAATGTTAGTTTGGAGTGAGAGATGAGGATGAGAGGAGACAACTTCTGCCTGCAAGCGTCTGTGATAGTAGGTTATCTTTGCTCCTGGAGTACACACATCAGGCAGAGTAAAATCTTTTTTTTTAAATTATTTTAGCAAGTCATATGTAATCAAAGCAAATACCTAATAAGTAATAACCTACTAAAAACCTTAACTGAAGATGTTTAGTAAAGGTTTCATAAAAAAATTCAAATAGTACCCCATACTGACAACGGTTATTAGACCAGTCTGCCTTCCTGGGGCAGTACCACTTTCAAATGTTACCCTTGTCTCATTTCAGAATCACCAGGTATAACGAGAGAAGTGTGCACTGTCAGTCTGAATGGTGCACATTTGTCTCCCCAGGCTGGCATAGTGGAGGCGACTGCTGCCTGTTGTCATATGGTAGGCTACAACTTGAATAAATCACACATTTCGAAAGCTTTACAGCTGTGGTTGCCATGAGACCTATTATAGTTTATTATTAATTATTAACTATTAACCGCAATATGTAACACCTTCAAAAAACTGTCTGAAGAAAAAAATTGTTTTAAATGTCCAAGTAAAATACAGTGTAAACTCGATTTAACGACAAACTCCTTAAAACGTCGAAATCACCTGACTATGGTTGGTTTACA
Source organism: Tinea pellionella (assembly GCA_948150575.1). Classification (NCBI taxonomy): domain Eukaryota; kingdom Metazoa; phylum Arthropoda; class Insecta; order Lepidoptera; family Tineidae; genus Tinea; species Tinea pellionella. The sequence goes on along the minus strand of OX411269.1, from coordinate 3,175,460 downwards.
TTGATACACTCTATGTAGCATCACACCAACTCTAAATAACAACCACAACATTAAACAATAAACAGTACTTTGCAGTTGCCAAAATTAATAAGAACTTCAGCTGTGTACATTCTTTTGCTGCTTTATTGTCTAGCCCGTATTTACCTTGACTGTCGGCATCATACGGATCGAAGATTCTGTCGTTAGATTGTTATGCATAATGTTATATATACTTTATTGGTAAATAATATTAAATTAGTAAAATAGTATTGAAATTTCATCTCTCCATTTAACGATAACTCTCTATAACGCTATAAAATGTGCAGCGCTATATAGAGTTCACACTGTAATTAGAATATATATTTTTTTATTTATTTAAAATGAACATTGGTGCCTATGACAATATAACATAATTTATGCAATATTAGGAGGTTCACACATGTTTTTCTTTTTCATCAACCTAATTTCTTAAAACTTGTAATAAAAGTAACATCCTCATAGATAATCTTTAAAAAAAATTAAGTAAGCCATTTTATCTATATTTTAACTAGATATTATGTTCCATAAATATGAAACTATTATAGGCTTATTACAATAATGACATGAAGAATGAAGAATTATAAATTATTACTTATTAGAGATAACTACCTAAAAGCTAGTACATTCTAATAAGAAAAACAACACAGTGTAAATAATTTCTAATTAAATATGCAAAAATTATATAAATAGGTACATCTTTAATAGAAATCATAGATCACCAAGAGTACCTACTAATCAATAACATCTTACGGCATCAAGTTTAGCGATAGGAAACTTTCAAAACAATCTCAACGAGTGGCAATGTGACTAAATAAAAATATATTCATTTGAACACATGTATCTATACATTAAAAGGCTTATCTTACATTGCAACCACTTTAGTACACAGCTTTCGTGACAAACTATCACGTAAAGCAGATTAAGCATGCAGCCAATGCAAGCAAAATATCAGGCTATTATACTCACCGAAAATGGCTACACTCTTTAAAAACCCTCAGAGGCACTCATCATCTCATACTTAATGTTGATTATATGGAACGTGGGACAGTTTTTTACGCCATTAATTCCCCGTATGAATGCACTTTCCAACAGCTTTTACTCACTATTACGGCCTCTACTACAGCGAGGCAAGTAGTACGGCATGAAAAATACTCGATTGACGTACTATGCGCAGGGAGCGGCCGGATAAAAATCGACTCTACGAAAATTTTATCTCAATATTAAACCGCAAACAAAACGAAAGCACCAAACGTTACCACTTTTACCAATGTATATAGAAGAGTTAAATCACAAAACACGGAAAATTGTAAATTAGGCGACAACGCTACGAGATCGCCCCTACTCTTTTCACCACGGATCATAAACTAAATAAACACAGGCAAACACTCAGAAACATAAATTAAAAATTAAAGGCTGGCAACACATATCAATTTTCTTTAGGTTATTGCCAACCAGCGCGGCGTTGCCAATTTATAGAAATTCCCTAAACTGCGGCAGATCTCAACTTGATCTTTGTGGGGATATTTACATTTTACAACTAATTAATTTATCGATATCTGATGGTTACTGATTAAAACAAAACATTATGGTGAAAAAAATCCATCAATATCAACGATTTTTTTACAAAAACCTTTTTTTGAGCTAATTATGTGGGCAGTAATTTGAACCAGTTTTTTGAGGAATTTAACAATTAGCACTGGCACGTTAGCTGGCATATATTATTTTAAAAAAATCTCTTTCTACATGATGCTTTCGCGTCAAGCATGCACGTCAGCCATAAAGCACATAAACAACCAATCTGAAATCTGAGGTAAAAGTCAAAAGCTAATCGACAGTTGTCACTTGAACGAATCGACTACAAAATGTATGGGATTTGACGTTTCGTCATCAATTGGGTGACAGCGAAACGTCAAATCCCATACATTTTGTAGTCGATTCGTTCAAGTGACAACTGTCGATTGGCTTTTGACTTTAGCCCCTGAACCAATAACAAACGATATTATCTAAAACTCGCTTATCTGCACCATCCTCTAAGCATGGGCAAAACTAGTGGGGATAGTTGTGCTCGCGTACACTCGCGGTCAAAAGTGTAAAAAGTTTATAATAATATTATCTTGTTATAATAGAACAGTGATACTTATTCTACCTGATAATAAAATAGCATATAAAAAGAAGACTTTGATGGCAATTTTATTCAGTTACAGAAAAAAAAATAGTTTATTAACAAATTGTATCGAATTGTGACTACCATTTTTGTTTATAAATAAAGAGTGATGATAAATGAAGAGAAATAAAGAGAGCATGAATATTTTTTTTAGTTCATTTACATATAACTCGTGTGCGTGCGACTGTATTTAGTGGTCTGGGAAAAGGCGCAGGCCGCGCGCCGCCCGCACTGTAACAATACGGGATCTAATTACAGTCGTGCGTCTTCGTCCTTTAGCCCGCCAATTTGCTTTTTCTCATTTGTCAGGTGCATATCCTACTTAGGAAGTTGATACATGATGTATTTAATTCAATAATTATTGATAAAATGAAAGATATGCAACTTTAATATTAGGTACCTCAGCATCTAAAACATCATTTGCGCTCGATGTATACATTTGTGGCTGTTTATACATGTTTAGATAAATCAGAAAAAAACGCGAATTACACTAATAGACGCCATCGTCAACTGGTCAACAGCACCTGCGGGATGAAATTAAATATATTAATTGACCAAATTGGATTAAACTGATTTCAACACTTACTAAATCGGATTAATGAATGCATACTTCCGTTTTATACTTCAAAGTAGAGAAAAGTTTGCATGTTCAAATTATAAATTCAAATTTACAAATATGTTTAAACTTTTATACAAAATTACAAATTTAAAATATTAAGCTTATTAATAATTTATACTAAACAGTTATTTTATACATTTCTAAATATAATATAAAAAAAATTGACAAAGACAAGGCGTACTAAAAAAGCGTCAGGAGTTTGAAACGGAACAATAATCTTAAGTATTCTTTTGTGTACAACACTAGCACCAAACTCTTTGAATGAGTGAGCTAATCTTTCTACACTTTTGTTGTTTTGTAGGAAATTATTTGTATGAAGTATCCATGTGTGTGCGTATGTGTGTTGTGTTGTGTGTGCGTGGTGATTTGTGTTCAATGCTGATAGAAAGAAATTAAATCAGGTATATTTCAATAATAGATCATACATAAATATGTATAAAGAAGCGTATAAAGTATCGTGATATCGAGTGATAGTGAGTACGTCGGGAAGCGTAATTTGTGAATGTTTATTCGCTATTTGTGGATTCTGGATCTCGTCGATGTACCATAAACAAAAATGTCAGCGATCTCAATTTTTTGTTTCTCTCGGTTTTCTCGTATTTATACCTTAATTAAATCGGGTGAATTATATAAAATTGTGTTAGACGCCGTCTCCAGTAATATTACTTCGACGTAATCGCGTACCTGTGGTAATAAATCGGCCATAATAAACGTGCATTTCGTGTGCTTGCGCCCGTCTACACCCGATCTATCTCATTGTTTATGTATGGAGAATAAACCTGGAATTTTTATAGGCATCAGTGGTGTATTCTCATTTTAATTGAATATCTGGATTTAATCACGAAGTAACGGCGGCTGATGCCGTAGGTTCGCGTCGCCTCGTCTGTCGCCAAGGTTTCACGGGATCTCTATTTATAATAATATCTCGATCATTGCTGCAGCATAATGACATTCTTGTAATGAAGTGCCGTTTTGTGAATTTGTGGGACTTGTGCCAATTATTGTGTCTGTGACGAAATCCTCCGAATCGTATGTATACAAATTGATGGATTTTGTTTACTTACTGAATGGAAGACACCTAGTGTTTTAGTGATGTGCTTCTTTTATAGTTAGTTTATTTATTTATGATGAAGAAGAGAAGGAGTTCTGACTAAAACTAGGTATCAGTGCATGCTATGTTTACATTACTTAAAGGTCACACAAATACTTATTATAAACAAATAGTGTTATTACATTGAGCTGTTTTATCTCATTTTGAATAAATTCATGTTGAACAATAATCTTCTGATATGATAATGTATTATCTATTACCCGACAATACTGTTAATTGTAGATTTAGAAGTAGTAAATATTGCTAATTATAACAGTATTTAACTAGATGGACGCAATTTTTTTTACTAAATAAGGCACTGAGATGCATAAATACATATTACAATGTAACATTAGTACCGGGCTAGATTTTTCAGGTATCCAAACACGGTTCTGTTAATTGAGAGTCCATGTGCAGGCATGTAGAGACTAATTGAAGTTAATATTTAGATGGAATTCGGAATAGGCGGGTTTATGAATAATTTGTTTTTATTGTAGCTTTTTAACAACGCCCCGCCTGATGTTAAGCTAGAGTGCAGTCCATAAATGGAAACAACTGCTACCACAGTTAAATTTCTGCTGGCAGCAGTCGCCTCTATAAATAGTGCTTCTGCAAATAAATTAATTTGTGCAAATACGCACCATCCAAGTTACAGCAAATACTCCTCTCGTTCCACCTGGCTGTTTTCAAACTGTTCCTGAGAGCACATATTGACTTATTAAGGAGTAAATTAAGTTATCCCAATTTGGTTCTAGTCTTCTTCACCATCATCAAGCTTAACTTGCCTTAAAAGCCTAACTTAAAGAGATCCAGGCTTTAATCCCCTCTACCCCACATCGCTTGAGGTCGACGCATGAGCGATCGAATGCATCACCTTACCATTGAAACAATCCCCTCGCAAACTAAAAGGTTCAGGCAGTCCTTTTTCTGTTGTTCCACTAAATTGTAGAACCTTCGCAACCACGTCCTTCATGCGCAGTGTGAAGAGGTATCTCATCAAGCCGGCATAGCGGACCCGACTCCTGTCTGCGGATTCCCCTCTCTGATTGCAGTCTTGTCAGTTCATGCATTGCACTCTAGCTTAACATTAGGCGGAGTGCAGTGATATGACGTGCTACAATAAAAAAAACAACTAAGTTTAGAAATATATAGGGTGTAAAAGGACTGCGGGCATTCATAGTTACACAATCAATACATATATGTTATTGCTAGGTTTTTTTAAATTATTGCATAACCTACTAGATATCTTTTTTTTATTTATTGGAGCTCGGCATGTAACAACACTCCACCTGATGTAAAGCTAGATTGCGGTCCACGAATGGAAACAACTTCTACTACAGAGACACCTGTATGGGCAGCAGTCGCCTCCACTGTGCCGGTTTTAGTAGACGAGCATGTACCGTCTAGGTTGACAGTGCACACTTCTCTTGCTATACCCGGCTACTTCCAAACTCATCCTGAAACACGACAAGGTCACTTCACGGGTGTTACATTGGAAAGTGGTGGTACTACCCCAGGATGGCAGACTGGACAAATAACCATCACCAGTCTGCCTACCTTTCTTTAATAGTGCCTGTAGGCACTGAGCGACCAAAGTACATATAACAAAGTTACATTGGTACAGGTCAATTCATCAAGGTTCGAACACAGGTCTCATCGATCGTGAGTTCACGTGTCTTACCGCTAGACTGCGGCCGCTCTATACCTCCAGAAGCCCGTCAAAATAAAAGAGTATTAAGTAATTATTTTTATTTCAGTCAAGTTGGCGAAGGCACGCAGGGGAATGATTAAGGAGAAGGAGAAGGGCGGAGGGGCCCGCGTTAAGGATGAGCCCAGTGACCCAGCTGAACCTGGTAAGATACTAAAATAAAAAATAAAACCATTACCTTCTTGATTCTTGATTTTCCGGGCTGGTTTCTGCACGCAGACCCTCCATCGGGGTCCCCTGGTGCGTCCTGCCGTACTTATATGAGCTATCCTATCTCCTGCATGAGGGCCAGTATGCAGTCCTCAGGAATTTCCTTCTCGATGCTTCAACGCTGCTGCACTCCAGGAGCATGTGTTGCACTGTTTCCTCCTGTTCCAGACATCCTCTGCACAGAGGGCTGTCTAATATTTATATTGTAGTAGCGCCTGTTTAGGGCCAGGTGCCCTGTAATGACCCCAACTATAACACACAACTTTTGCCTACTTAATCGGAGTAGTTTTCTGGTTAATATGCTGTTGCGGCATGTTAGTGCTTCACGAGCATGCCGGCAATCCTCCGTTTTTTACCATTAGGTGTCGTGACACATACCTGTCCTTTTCCGTATCCAGTAACGTACGTACATGAATGCCTACTATTACCTGACCTTACCTTACCGCTTTTGAAAAGAAGCGTGATAGGCGTAGTTGTTAATGTGTACACTGTACAACCAAATTCCAGACAACACTAAAGAGTATACCGTGCAAATATTTAAAAAGTAGTTTAGATTAGTTGTTGAGCAAGGCCTATTGTACTGTTGAAGTATATCTATCAGACAAATCCATACATTCTGTGAATGATTGTAAATTCTGCATAGTACTTAAAACATCCTGTATCCTGAGAGCAACTTTACTTTCCTTTTTGACATTATATATTATACTTTTTTTTTGTTTTATATGGCATTATAACAATTTGCCAGTGTCAAAGTAAATATTTTTGCATCAAGTTAATAATATTGTGCATCACGAGTTTCCTTCATCACACATATTATTTATGTGTTATATATTATGTCCAACAAATAAAGTATTTGTAATTGAATTTAGACTAGGACCCAGGACTGTAGGTATGCAAGTCACAGCACAAATATTATATCACCCATACCTAGGGTTGCCAGATGTGTTGATAGAAAAAAAAACTGATCATAGTTCATAACCCAATAACAAGTAAAACGACATACATGCAAAAAGCCAGACATTTAACAACCCTATCTATGCCTAACATAAATTAGGTACTTTTTATATCTGTTTATATTAATAAGTAAACGTTTCATACAAGGATCAGGCCTGTTACAAACTTGCACACTACACTACATCGCTATTCTATATATTAGCCTCTTTTACATCATTTCCATCCATTAGCTCTTGAACAGTTGAAATATTTACTTAAAATACTCGTTATGATTCTATTAATTTATTCAATAATAATAATCTTAAAATAGTTTACAAATTAAAAAAATATCCCGAATCCCAATTATTAAAATAAACATAGTGAAGTTCGGGTAATGGCACCCCCACGGCCATTTCTTGAGACAAAAGTTAATATAGGTAGAAGTCACGTCTCTTTCATGGGAGTATCTGTAAAAAATCATTAACGAAAAATTTTAAAGGGTATGAACCCAGAAAATCAATTCATTATAGCACAATTATTTATTTCCATTACAACTACAATTGAGGGGTCATGGTCTAGTGGTCAGGGAGGGACCTCATGATCGATTAGACCCGTGTTCAAACCTCGCCAGTGTCAGTAATTCAAGCCCTAGCTTAGTACAGACATTTAATAATAAAAATTGTAATTATTGTTTATGTCAAACCATAAACATGTGTAACGTGATTTGTTCGAAGTAACTTTACTTAATTAATAATAGCCACGCTACTATAAAAAAAAACTCGGTTTGATATGTAGGAAATGTGTGAACCCTATTTCCACATTTAGCGTTGTCACCTTTTTTTTGTTCTGTTATTCCATTCTGTCAAACACACAATTTTCTCATTTTCTTTCCTGTCTAAGTCTATGTCTTTCTCAACTCCTGCACAAACATACCTAGATATACATTTAACACGATGTTTAATAGTCTACAGCATTTTGATGCATTAAAATCATAGGTATGTTTCCAGGGCACGGGTCCCGTCCTCCTTCGGCGTCTCTACCCACCCCAGCCGCCTTGAAAAAGGAGCCTGACGATCCAACTTTACGTGTTAAGATGGAAGGTCCACACAGTCAGGGTGGGGCTGGCGGAGACGACGGTGCCGTCGGCGAATTGGTCGGCGTCGACGGCATTAAGACAGAAATTGATGGACTTATGGATGGTGATGGTGAGTTCACTTATAAAATTGGTCAGAATTACGTTGAACCTGTCAAAGATGAACCAACCAATTATCTCTTTTAAACACCCTTAAACTTTGCAGTAGCTTTAATACTTTTCAGGACGGCATAATAATGGCGACTGGAGCCACCGTGTAAGCGGTTCTCTAGTCGTCAGTGCTCATGGATCTTCACTGAGCTTACCATCAGGCCAGTCGAGGTCACACGTCGTCATCATAAAAAATATGTTTTAAACATATTAAGTCGCAAAAGGGATCAGCGCTATGTACTGCTTTGCTTTTTGTTAGGTACTTGGACGCATAGATTTAAAAGTAGTTTCTTTCAAATGGCTTTGACTAAATAGTCAAATTATACTGAATTGAAACAAATTTGCAGGTGACCATACAAAATCACCATCATGTGACCTTGGGCCGGGATCACTTAAGTCTGAAAGATTATCATCTGATTCCAATGATATATTGGACCCACAGACCGGTTTGAGAGGAAGTTCGGGCAGTATTCAGGTAATGTTGACTTGATATTCCATATGTGGTATGGAGTGGAAAGGATGGATGAAAGGAGATTAACTAAAAAGATTTATTGCGCGAAAGTGGATAGCAGTGTCGAAAGGGGATCATCCAGATTGGTCAATTGTTCAGAAAGGGTCAAGTGAGGCTGGCGCGCCATAGTTTCTGCCTATCCCAATTGGAACAGGGTGCGAACTAAGTAGTAGTAGTATATGCCATCTGTATTTATAAAATTTTAAAACTAGCGTCTAGCAAGGAAAAACGAGAAATGCCTGAAGGAACATTTTTAATAACAATAGTTTAAAAAAAATCTTATTCGAGTAATAAAGGCTTCCAACAACACAGGATGGTATGCAGAATTGTCGTAATCCCAGCGGACCAGACACAATGGGTTCATGTAGAATGGTGGGGCCGGGTGGACCCATGGGACCCGGCGTATCTATGGGACCGATGGGACAGTCTACTGAAGCTCAACCCTTGACGTCCAATGTTATGAGCAAACAAGCTGGTAGTATGGAGGTAGGTTTGAAATATAATTCATTTGAATATTGTATTGTTATTTTTTGTATGAATTTGCCATTTGTACATAAATGATGAAATGATAAATGTAATTGTGTGGTGTTCCCTCAGCAGCAAAGTCAGATCTTCGTCTTCTCGACTATGCTCGCTAATAAGGGCGCTGAAGCCGTCATGTCTGGTCAACATCACTCCATCATTGCTTATCATTGTGCACAGCCAGGGACAAAGAAATATTTAGAGGTTAGTTACAGTTAAATCTCTTATTTAATAAATGTTATTTATTTCTTATAAACACATAAGAAAGTCCTTAGACTCAATAATATTATATTAAACAAGTTTTCTTTTAACGCAGAAACATCCACTAAAAATGGGCCAATTTAATAAACAAAGTCCAGCACAATGGTTAAATAATCTCGCCATGGCAAAAACGAGGGGCGGTATGCGAGGAGGCCCTAACATGATGGGTGGACCACAAATGGGACCAATGATGGGCGGTCCGATGGGAAATATGGGTCCTATGGGCCATGGCGGTATGGGAGGACATATGGGTCCTAATATGGGACCAATGGGCCCTAGTAGAATTGGTGGACCGGGGCAAATGATGATGATGAAAGGTGGTCAAATGGGACAAATGGGCTCTATGGATGGGTTTCCAGGAGGCACCCCGTCCTGCGGTGTCATGGACGGCCTCGGTGCTGATGGTGAAATGCCCTGGGACACCGTTAGTATTGCACTTCATAATATAATAATATCTTTATGTTTGACGTAATAAATAAATATGTTTGCGTGTATTTCTTCAGAAAAACCCCAACGTAATTCCAAATGGAATGTCAAATGGACCTGGTTTGGGACCACCTTGCTCTGAAGCTTCGGCCACAGACTCAAACTCTGCCAATGATGGAGACTGCCAGACTGGACCTAAAGGTTAATTATTAATTTTAATAAATATAATGATCGTTCGTTTAGAAAACGTACTCTTTTATACATTTTCGGCTACCCTTTATTCTAAAAACTAAAGTTCTCTGTATTAAAATCTTGTATGGGTAGCCGTGAATAATATTATTTAACGTGATTTTAGGTGTAAAAATTCCAGACGAAAACTTAACCCCACAACAAAGGCAGCATCGCGAGGAGCAGCTCGCGACGATACGCAAAATGCAGCAAATACTGTTCCCCGAGGCAGGTTCAACTGGAGCGACCGGGGATGGAACACAGGCTCCCACAGATATCAACACTAGCAGCGCTAACATGTCCTTCCCGCCTAATATGCCCATGGGACCTAATGGACCGATAACCTCGGGACCCAATGGACCTATGGTGTCTATGTCCAACAACATGGGACCCAGTGGACCTAGCTGTACGATGTCTGGGCCAATGGGACCGGGAGGACCTATGGGGCCAGGAGGTCCGATGGGTCATAACGGTCCCATGGGCGGTATGGGTGGCCCCAATGGACCTATGGGTGGGATGGGAGGTCCGGGTATGGGTATGGGAGGTCATGGGTCAATGGGACCCAATGGTATGATGGGGCCCAACGGTCCTATGATGTCGTCTATGGGTCCAATGGGACCGTGCGGTATGAAAGGCATTAGAGGAGCGTGTGGAGGTCCAGACATGAAGTCTGGAATGTGTACAGATATGCATATGGGAAGAGGATGCGGTGCTCCGATGGGGGTGAGTTGTATTGCCTTGATACTAAAGTATCCAAATGTTTTTCTGTATGTCATGTGATTGCACTCTGCCTAATGTTAAACTAGAATGCAGTCCAGTCCATAAGTGGAGACAATTGCTACCACAGAGATATGTCTGTGTAGTCGCCTCCGTTATGCCGGCTTATGATACAATGGTTCCTTATCCAAGTTGATTTATGACCTTTCTTCATATGAATTCCAAGCTATTCCTTAAATGGTCACGTCACTTCACAAGTGTTACAGTTTTCTATATCATTATGTTTTATTTTAACAGAGAATGCCAAACCCGATGGGTATGGGCGGGCCCAAGCCGTGTATGATGGGTGGTCCACACATGGGACCTAGAATGATGCCTGGTCCGAATATAAACAGTATGAATGGTAAGCTTATTTTTATATTTTTTAAAACCATTTATGTATAAACTTTTTTAAATATTTTTTACTTGTGCAGGTGGCATAATGATGGAAGGTGGTATGATGGGTGGAATGGGTGAATGTGGACCTGATCATCATTCGATGCCGCTAAATGGACCTATGTGTGACGAATATGGTAGAGGGAGAAATGTACGTATTGAATCATGTTACTAATTTATTAATCATATCTGAGTTATTTTTAAATCTTCATTATTTAATTTTCAGATGGGACCAGGTGACCCTGGTGGGTTAGGTCCAGGTGGGCCCGGTATGGGTCCGGGGCCCATGGGTCCAGGTGGAATGTCACATAAGTCCGGTATGAGAAGTCCTAAAAGTCCCACGAACGCAGACATCGATTGGCAAAAAATACAACATCAGTTCTTCGATGACCCTAAATCTATGGATACAGAATTAAGTAAGTGTTACATTTTTTTCAGTATTAGGAGTATAAAAATTCAACAAAACTTGGCGTAATTTTTCTTCTGAGGCTGTTGAAAGAGTATTAGGCAGACTGATGACAGCCCAGTATGCTAGAAAAGTGGCTGCATTGAAATCCTTCCATCGGGACAAGTACACACACTGTCCTGCAAACAGTGGGCGGAGTTTGTAGGTCTCGAACAGGACAACAAGCATCCTGTCATGCAGACCTGCTAGGGTATTCAGATGTCTTTTGACGCCTTGCGCAGACTGCCATACAGGATTGTCAATGGGACCCTAAAGCACGTGCCACCACTTTCAAGTGTAACACTTAATAACCAATATCTCTTTATCCAGGTACACAAGTAAAGTCGCCGTGTTCAGAACGCGGTGGCTGTCTTCCACCACCGCCTTATGGTGCCTCACCTTTACATAGATCAGCTTCAGTGCCTATAGGTAAATTTTTGAAATTTATTTTTTAAATGTCTACGAAGGCTATTGCTTGCTTTTGTATTAAATGTACTGAGAGACCAAAGTACATATAATAATATTTACATTGATACTGGTCAGAATTTAGAGAGGTTTAAACACTGGTCTCTGATCGTGAAGCCTGTCCTCTGCCGCTAGACCGTATTCGTTCAATTTATGTTTTATAGTTACAGACTTAGGTCTCTTTGCACCAGAAGGCCCGTTAAAATTAAACGTTAAACGTTTACATTTACTCCACATGCGTTGCAATATCGTGTAAATTAATATTGTTACCATTAAAAGGGTGGCTGATCCCGAAAAAATTATAGAAAAACATATTTGGCTTCTTTACATACATTTGATGTTAGTGACATTGTTTTAACAATTACTTTAACCAGCCAAGATTCGCAGTAAAAATGACAGGCTCGATGATGGTGTAACTCATGTGGAGTAAATGTAAACCATAATGTAAACATAACGGTTAAAGTAAGCATAAAAGTAATAGTTGAAGTAACTTTAATGGCCTTCTAGTGCAAACAGACCTTAGTTTAATTTATTGATCCGTGGTTAGGTGTAACTATTGTAAAATTTTGACAATTATGGCAGTATGTATTGGATTTCTATCAAAATTAACAAAAAGGTTTTAATCACGGATTATTAAATTGGGCTTTAGTGGAGACAGTGGCGTTTTTTTTTTTTTTTTTTTCTTGATTTTTTTTTTGGGCTTTTAGCACCATTGTGCTTATGCCAGCCCCATTGGTAACACATTATATACTACCTCTCAATACACACTCTTACCTCTTCTTAAAATATATATTTACAAAATCAAATAGCATCCTAGCTGAAGCAGAAGTTGGTTCAGCTAGGATGCTATTAAATGCTCCTACATCCAAAGCGTTGATGCCCAACTTATTCATCAACACCTCTCTCTCCATTTTGCATCGACCACATTGCCACAACAAGAGACTGTGGCTGTCTGCGGATAACATGATCCTTGGTAGTTGTTTTGCATAATCAGCAGAATAAATTATTCTAATCAGCGATTCTATCAAGGACAATGATTTTTGAGTCATAGCTGTTTTGATCTAGTAGCAAATGAGACTCTTCTAAGAGACCAGTTTCCTTTTCTTGAATTTGTCGCTTATTTTTAGCTAATTATTCACACCTCTCGTTATACAAAACTAATAAATGAAATTTTTTTTCATTGTAACTCGGCATATGACAACACTCTGCCTGATGTAAAGCTAGAGTGCTGTCCACGAACGGAAACAACTGCTGCTACAGAGAAATCTCTACTGGGAGCAGTTGCTTCCGCTATGCCGGCTCGAGGAGTCGAGCATGTACCATCTAGATTTACAATACACACTCCTCTCGTTTTACCTGGCTACTTTCAAACTGTACCCGAAACATGACAGAGTCACTTCATTTAGCGTTACATTCGAAAGTGGTGGTATTTTGTTGAAATTATATTTGTTTATTTTTACTCTAGCAACACAATCACCGAGTCACTCATCGATACAAATGCCAATGTCAGCGGAGGCAAGTAGAGCGAGCTCGGGCCTAAATAGTCCCGCTGGACCACATTGTAAAGGCCTATCGAAAAACCCCAACGACCCACCTGGTTAGTAGTTTTTTTTTAAAATTATTTTTATTAATATTAAGGTTCAGATTTTATTAAAAGAATTAAATATACTCGCGCCAATTGTTAAAGTTGATTCTCAATTTTGTTTTCATAATGGTGCAAATTAATTTGAATTGAATTCAAAATACATAATTAAATTTTATAATTTTTAAATAGAGATTAATTCTTGTGTGCAAAACGTGTTATAGAATTGTATTTTGGATTGAATTTTTTAACGAAAATATTTAACCCAAAATCGAGACAAATTTTTAACTTTTATTTTTTTCATTCATTTTTTTTTAAAATAGTTATAAGCCATAGATGTAGAAAAGTGCATGCCTTGACTTTGTGTTAGACATTTTCCCAACCACAGATGTTTTTTTATTTTAAATTTTTTTTTTACAAGAATTATGCCAGTGATTATGTTTATATGAACTAAACCAAATGCCACCGGTACACGTTGGGTATAGAATTTTGCCCAGTGCCTTGGCTCAACTTATACAGTTCTTAAAAAACGACAATAAATACGCAAATATGCTGTGTATATGTATGAGCCTGAATCTTTACCCAACGTGTACTGGGTGTAAAACAAAAATATTAAACAAAACATTTTTTTTTATATAAGTTTTATAATTTTTTTTTTCCGATTGTCTCTGAATGACTATCTGGCATGATTCTTTAAATATTTTAGTGTTTTTTTATTTATGATTTCTGTAGTTGTAATGCGTATTTTTTTTACCCTCCCCTCCCCCGCTCGAAAACGCTTCATGCTTGCAATCCCATCGTGTGAATTTTACTTTAAAAAAAACCAAAGAAATACTGGAAAAACTTGACGATGGAGTATTTGTGAGGACACTGCAATGTTTAGCGGCTCAACAGCAGAAAAATCAGCATAGTGTCGGTCAGCCGGGCAAAGAGCCGTGTCTAATGCCCGTGCCATCACCACAACAAATATCATATATCAACCAGTTTGAAGGTAACTTTTTATTGCAACACTCTAATGTTTTTTTCTTTGAAGAAAATTAGCCATTTTTAATGTTATAAGTAACATTTTGACTGGGGTTATACGACTTGCTTATGTCTCGCCAGGACAGCGACGCGACGGTTGTAGAGGTCTCTAAAACGAAAAAAATGAGTCCAATATATGATTTTAAAATTTAGTTGTTCAATTAAAAATTATTCCTTATGTTACTTTGAATAAAACATGAAAGTGACAAAGTTAGACGCCTTGTAGGTTTTTAATATTATAATAAATAAACCTCACTTTGATTGAAAAAATAAAAAAATAAAGTGCCTATAGGTACTGTTAAAGAGTGGTAGGCAGACTCATGATGGGTATTCGTCCAGTCTGTTGTCCTGGGGTACTGCCACCACTCTCGAATGTAACACCCGTGAAGTGACCTTGTCGCGTTACGGCAATAGTTTGAAAGTGGCCAGGTATAACGAGAGGAGTGTGCACTGTCTAATCTAGACGGTACATGCTCGTCTCCTCAAGCCGGCATAGTGGAGGCGACTGCTGCCCGCACAGGTTTCTCTGTAGTAGCAGTTGTTTCCATTCATGGACCGCACTCTAGCTTCTACATCAGGCGGAGTGTTGTCACATGCCGAGCTACAATAAAGAAACAAAAAAAAGTTCTATTTTTTACAACTTGTTCGTGAATCGTATTATAATAGCTTTCTTTAAAAAAAAGTTAGTTAAAAAAACATTAGAATGTCGTATTAATTCCACTTTTGTGTTTTGTTACTTTTGCACGTTGTGTTTTATGATTTATATGTACAGAATATTTATTTTGTTGGCATTTTCAATAAGTGGTAAAACATATACTACGAGTATAATGTCAATTCACACTTATTGGTTATGATGACAAACAAGCTTTTTTTGTTTCGTGTTTATTTATTTATTTAATTTTTTATTTTGGTGGTGGTTGGAGAAAATGTGCTAACTATGTAAAACTTTTATTCTATGGCTAATTTCGTACTGTCATTTTTGTGTTCATTTTACTCTATGGGATTTGAGGATATTTATTTCATACATTTTTCAGATTCAAATTTGATTTTGATCATCCTGATTTCTATTCATGTATCATTTTTAGATTATTTTTATCATTATTAATCGCTCATCATATTAAAAGTGTGTTTTATAATATACTTATAGATTTTTCTTAATAAATCAATCACAGGTCAAGAATTAACGATACAAAAACAACCCAATACGTCGCTTAAGGATAACCAATCTTCTAGTAGTGGAGGTCAAACGCCACAGTCTAGCTCAAATCAAAAATCACCAGGGTAAGTGAAAATTACACAACATTCTTTAGAGATAATCGCTTCAGGTAAGGAGCCTTCAACCGACGTGCATGCATGAGGGGAGTGATAGATGTGGTTAAAGAGGAAGTGGTATTGTAGAGAGAGGACGGATCTCACAATCAGTGAGACCCGTGTTCAAACCTTGTTCACTATGTTATATGTACTTTGATCACTCTATGCATGTGCTACAAGGACTAACCTAATACAGTTATTTAAAACAAAAAAGAAAAACATTATTATGTTTCGCAGTATGATGCCTGGAACCCCAGAAGGATCTCTTGCGGAGACTCGCGCGGGCAGATTCTCAATGGAACAGAGTCCAGGGTTTAATAATCCACAAACGCCTACATCGACAGCCGCCTCAACGCCTAACAGTGAGTACACAAAAGAAAATAATCAAAGAAATATCAAAATTTTCTTTAACCATAATTCATGATTAAAATTCACAGACGAAAAATCAAGACCCAGTCCCTCATCAAATCGGTCGAGTCAAGACAGCGCGTCAAAAACACCCCAAAGGGACTCATCAGGCCTAAGTCAGGGGCCCTATGCTCCTCCGTCCTCAGTGTCGTCTGCTGGAAAAATGAGTTGTAGTGCACCTAATAATGTTACTAGCAGTGGTTCAATGCCTCCTAGTTGTGTTAAAATGGAAGATTCATTGGCACAACAAAATGAGGTAAATCTATGATTTTATTTTAATGTAATTTGATAGCACACATTTTGATCAGCTCAATTGAAATCTTATAAATAATATTATTGCAGACAACGTTATCAGGAGGTCCCACGAGTACGAATTTACCGGGCCCCTTCCCTGGACCGTGTAGTATGAATAGGCCGGACAATATTCCTATAAATCCTAATCAAGGACCGAATGGACCCATGGGTACATCGACGTCATCTTTCGACCCAATTTCGTCGTTAGCACAAATGTCCCAACAGTTGACGAATACGGTCGGCGGCGGAGGGCCGGGGCCGGGACCGATGGGTCCGAACACCGGCGGCATGGGACACTTTCCGTCAGGACCGCATCATATGCAACATCATCACAATATGCACCCGCATCCCCATCCGCATATGATGATGAACGAATTAGGTGAGTTGTGAGGTCTCTGTATTTTTTATTGTATCACAGGAAACACTCTAATTACTTTGTGTCACTTGTAGGTTGTCACATGGAAAACATGGGCGGACCCGGCATGGGCGGGCCAATGGACGGCATGATGGGACCCGGCGATTTCCCGCCTGATATGAACCTAAGTCCAAAAATGAGTGGTGGACCAATGGGAGGCCCGATGGGTCCTATCGGTCCCGACCAGGGCATGATGGGCCCTCGTATGGGAGGCCCCGGCAAGATGCCTCCTTTTAACGGCGCCAACGTGCAGGTGAAAGCTAGCGCACCGAACACTATTCAGTATTTGCCGACACGACCGCAGATGCCCTGCAATCAAACGCCGCGTGGACCTCCCAGCCTCGAGTTCCTGCAGAGGGTCACGAGTCCCATGCAACTCGAAGGCGGCAAGGGAGTGCAGTATTTTGGCGCACGAGGCATGGACATGGAAGCGGGTATGCGAGGACCGATGCGTTCGATGCTGCGCATGCCGCACTACCCGGCGCCGGGGTTCGCGTCACCACCGAAGATGCCCGGCGAGGCATTCGGGCCCGGGTTCCGCGGCGCGAAAGCCCCTCGTCTGGCGGGGCAACCTCTGGCCCCTTCCATGGGCGGGCCCGCATTCAAGGGCCAGGGCTTCGCGGTACCTTCGACGGCCGATCCAAACTATGCGGCCCAATTCCACAATTTCCAGCAGCAGCTGTATGCCACCGGGAGTCGGGCGCAACCTCCGTATCCGTACCCACAGCCCAAGTGATCACGTCTCGTCGTCTCATCGTCCCGTCGTCGGATCACATGTTAAGGAGTCGACTGAGCATGTTGTAACGCGCGTGGCGCTATCGTCTGCGTCGTGCCTCAATTATGCGCGATTATGAACATTTTTAAGTACGGTTAAGGTAATTTGCTAATTGCGATGACTTCGTCGAGTTGATATTTTTACACGGCCACATTATTTTTCAACGTATCGGTTCCTTTTTTTTTAGCTATTTATGATCACGATTCCTATACATGCAGAGATCTAGTCAATTTTGAAATTAATTGAATCCCTCTCGGATGAACTGCGTTTATAATTCATCAGCAATAATTACCAGTGATTGTTATCATCATTAATTTATACGAAATTGGGACTGGACAGAAAGTCCTATATGTGAATTTTTCAGTCTTCCACTTTTAATTTAAAAGTAATCGACAGTACCAATTACTAAAATAATAGTAATAAATAATTCAATACCTAATTAATTGCAGTACTAATAAAATTAAATTAATAAATCAAGTACTTAAACAATCTGATGCCATATTTTATGCCACATGAAATTTTCATGACATTTTTTTTAAAATTAATTATTTTGAATATTTTTTATAATATTCAGTTATTATATTATAGCAAGTTTGGTTTTTTCTATTTCGGTTAAGGGTGCTCTTATTTGAGTAATTTCATTCGAATATTTATTAGCTAAATTTCTTTGGATACAAATAACTTATTTTTTGGATGCCTCTAGTTTGAATTTTGCAAGAATTTTCAACTTAAGGGTCGATTCCCGCCTAAATTTGACCCAACCGGCGAATTATTTTACAATGTTTTTTTTTCTTAATTTTATAATAGTAAACGCACAGATATTAACTTATAATTTATTTAATTGATATAATTTATATAGTACTATAACTATAATCACATTAATACCTCATGACTTGTACAATAAAAATGATTAATTTTTTTAAAACTGAAGGCCTGGAATTATAATCGCGTTTATTTTAGGGTTTTTTTTTTGAGTTTACAGAATAGCGCGATTAAAATTCTAGCACTGCAACGAAATTTTGATAATTAATTAATTAATATTTTTTTTTATAATCATTGTAAATCCTGTATATATGAAATTCAAACTAGAGAGAAAAATATTTAACACAATGTGTGACTGGGGGCCTTGATTAATATGTTGCCTTTTTATTAAGCAATGTTTTTAAGGCGCGAAAGTCCAGTTTAAGCAAACCGGTAGTATTTAGATAGAAATAATTTAATTGTAATATAAATTAAGATTAATTGTTGTTTTAGGTTAAGTGAAGAGCAATGATTTTTAAAAATAGTTTGTTTAAGGAATTTGAAAATAAATAATGCAAACTATAGGTTGTGATTCAAAACACAATTTGTTAAGTTACTGTTAGATGTGTTTGCAATGTTTTTGCGAACTCTAACGGATGTTTAAGGCACTTTTTTACATATATATTTTTTGTTTTTAATATTTTTTACACCTCTCGTTTGTACATCGCTAACAATATTTTGTACAGAGTACTTTTGACTTAATTTAAGGCAATAAATGTATTTATTTTATAACTCGTGATGTAAGAATTTATTCTTAATTATTATTAAAAAAATATATATAATATGCTTGTATTTGTTTGTTTTATTGAGGTCGTGGTTTTATGGTACAAATTCCAGCAGGTCGGTGTAAATATAAAAATATATCTGGTTTGACCTTATATTAACTCAAAATGTCAACGACATGTGGGGTTGTCTTTTGTTCTCTTTAATTTTAAGAGGCGTTTCTAGTTGTAAAAACTCGTTCGAATGAGTCCTTAGCCATCGTTCATACGGGCGATTTTATTAAAGCAAACACTAGCAACACTGCGAGTGAGTGAGACGCATGTTGTCTGTTTTATCAAAGTGCGAAAGAGAGGTTAAGTTTTGCGTATTAAATCTATGGTATACGCCATGCTTTTAAACACATTGTAAAGTATAAACTATCCTTAAAATTATATTTTAACTCGAAATTCACTAATACTTGGATATATTTTTTGTAGGCATAATAATTTAACCAGTTGAGAAAAATATAAATGTTCCCAAGGGCGAATCTATTTCATTCTCAGTCTACAACTAGGGGTAATTGACTAGTATTTAGGGGAAATTTTACAAAAAAATTGGTAACCCCGGCTTTTTGGTCATTGTCTATGGCTACTCAGAACGGAATCTTGTAAAAAGATTAGGCCATTTCATAAAACAAATGTATAGTATCTTGCAGAAAACATCATCGGGACGATTGTATTTATTTCAGCTTAGGATTTTATGTTAAATTGAATTGTGCTCTACAAATATAAGTAATTTGTAAAGATTCATCTGCGACTTTGGCGGAAAGGTTACAGTCTCGATTCTGCGATTGGAAAGATTTGCATTGAGAATACGTAAGGTAAACATCGCTTTCATTATTTTATTTTCTTCTGGAATCAGCAGGTAAGATTAATTTTTTTCGTGTTAAAAGTCGTTAAGAATTGATATGTGATGTTTTTAAAGTATTTTTAGTGCATCCTTGTACGAAATGAAAGTTTGACTTTTGCCACATATTGCTTTGAATGGCAGCTGACGGACTTATCGTTTTGTTACCAGACTACGTGACTCCCTGCGAAGTGTATTTTAGTGACTTTTCCATAATATTTGCATGAATCTTTATTAGGTAAACCGTTAAAACACATTTCGTGACGCCTATTGTCCAAGGTTTGGATTGTTTTTTTCTGTGGTAAAATGTCAAATTGTGAACTTGTCAAACCGAGGTTGACTCATTCTGAGCGATTTAACGTTGTTAATCTAAGGATATTATTCTATAGGATATCTTTTTAGGAATTCCCTCAAGGAATATATATTTTTTATAATATCAACTTTTTTTAATAAAACAAAATTGTGGCATTTTCAAACACTTCTGTTTTGTTCCCAGTCCCATTGTTTCTCTGATCATGTTTTCCAATTATGTATGTGTAATTATATTATTTGTTCGGTTTTTTATCTCAGATCATGTCGAGATGTAAATATCCTTTGTACTAAGCTACTAATTACTTATAGATAATGCTTTCTAAGAATAAATATTACTTTTAACTTACTTGTGATTGAAGTTATAATTCAAACTAAATAAAAAATAATTTACAGCTGTGATATGGAAATTTTCTTGATTTGACAATCCTGTTCTGTAGAGAACACTGGATATTTAATTTTATCTCCTTAAAATGTTGTTATTGTTGGAACAACATCAAAATATTTTTATTTTTTTAAATAAAATTCCTATACAAGCGGTTTGTTTACGATTTCTTGTCAGTAGACCAATAATAGTGAGCTAATCAGCGGGCGGTGATGGCTCTTATAAAAATCTCATTAATTAAAATAAATTGGTTAGGTTATATTAATTAA
Organism: Tinea pellionella; assembly: GCA_948150575.1. Classification (NCBI taxonomy): domain Eukaryota; kingdom Metazoa; phylum Arthropoda; class Insecta; order Lepidoptera; family Tineidae; genus Tinea; species Tinea pellionella. The sequence continues at coordinate 3,154,285 of OX411269.1, read as the reverse complement.
ATGCAAGAGAACATGTGGCTAGTTATTGCTATTCATAAATTGCACACAGATATGCATTGTTCACATTTATAACTTCGACTTTGGATCTATGATTTCCGAATCTGGGCAAAATTTCACTGGCCTCCACCACCTAAACCTAAATTTGTTTATAGCTAAGTTAGAAGCTGACCTACCTCTAGGATGTCTCTTCTGAACTCCTGTATAGTAGTAGAAAACTCTTTTTCAAACAAACTTAACGTCGGTAAATGTATCTCCCCTCCTCTCTAGATCAAGGTCTGAGTAGCTTTCAATATTAACGAAAATTAAGGATTGTCATTGTAATATAAACTAACAAACACATCAGTAATATTCTATTTAAATAGTGAAAATACAATTAGTTCTTATAAATATAATTTAGATTGTATACTCCTCGATAGTTCTTCTTCTCAAATTGACCAGCTATGTGAGGTGGTCCACATCCACTAAAGCCACCTGATATCTCCCAGGAAGGCCAGGAGACTTCACGTTTTTGCACACCCCTGGGAGAGTCCTTGCCGTGTCCACGCTCTGATGTGTTTCATCCACGCTACTGCCCCCCATCATAGACCGTTTCATTTACATTTATTTTATAGCCAAATAGATCTACACATCTTGTAATTGTGTTTTGAAGTATAGTAAGCAAACTGATGATGGTTACTAGCCTAGTCTGTCATCTAGTGATAGTACTTTTCAAGCGTGACCTGTGAAGTGGACTTAGTTGTGTTATGAGTCAACTTAGAAGAAGCTATGTATAACAGTTCATCTGCGTTCGTCTCCTGAAGTCAGCATAAGAGAGACAATTGCCTGTATACTTTGATAGTAATTCCTGGACCACACTCTGGCTTAACTCATGGCTGTTTATTTACACATGTTATTTGGATATAGAAGCAATTAAAATACACGTCCAAAAACACTTAATGGATTATAATCCACCATTATTACACATTAACACTCGAAGAAACACAAGTTTAGGTAAATGATTCAAGACTTTTTACATTAAATAAGGTTAGGAGTTAAACAAGAGATGTTTTAGTCGAAAAGTTCATTGTATGTTTACATATTTTGTATATTTTATTGGCCTTGACCATAAATATATACTCCACATAACGCTATACTGTTCTGATGATGCAATAACTATTTTGGTGTCAAAATACTTTTGGCATCTTTTCTGTATACATTATATTGTAAATTATTTTTTCTCTACAGTTTCTTTTATTGACATCTTATTCATATATATCTCCCAATCTTTTTCATCAATTGGTTGAACTCCTGGTAGCTTGCTCAACTCGGTATCTCCATCGGCTACGGCTGCTTGCCTGGTGGAAGCTTTAAAGGGATTACTCTAGTATTGATTCTGGTTTATAATAATGATTATTACATAATCTGCTATCACAGAGAAATTTTTACAGGCAGCACATAGCCACCACTATGCCGACTTGAGGAGACGAATGTGCACCATCCAGGTTGACAAAGCACACTCCTCTCATTTTACTAGGTTACTTCCAAGCAGATCCCTAATCGCGACTAGGCCATTTCACGGGTGTTACACTTGAAAGTGGTGGTACTACCCCAGAACGCCAGCCTGGGCTAGGAAAAACCAGTTTTTATCTTTAAAAGTTTTTTATTTTAGGTAGTTAAATTAAGGTCTATTCATACGGTGCCTTAGCAGTTAGCACGGCATGCCTAAAATACTCTATGCCTGTGAATGAAAGGTTTATTGAATATTTAAGTACTAAATAATATTAATATACGTATTTTTTTTTAAATAAATCAAATAATTATTTCATTTAATTATGCAATAATTCATGTTTTTGAAAAATACGTTTTTGTAATGATGAAATATTGAATAGTTTCTGACAAAAGAAGTTTGGGGTGTTTTTTTTTTTGTTGGTATTTTATAAATACAGATTAAAGGCCGGTTATTCAATCCCTCTTTAATCATCAAGTAACCTTAGTCTGTAGTGGTTTAACTTTGTCACTTTTTTAATTTTATTTATTTGGAGGTAGATATAATTTTCCTAAGTACCCTCTTCTTAATTCTTAATTAATCTCTAGGGGCAGCAGTGAATAGTGCTATCATAGTGGCCGTGTCCTAGCGGTAGAACGCATAAACTCACGTTCGATGAGACCCGTGTTCAAACCGAAGCTTTCCTATTGGTGAATGTTTCTCTATATGTTTCTCCACTAATGAAGCGATCTTGTTTTGACCAACGCGGTAATAAAAAATGAAATAAAGCGATCCTATTTGGTAGTGAAATTTCGCCTCTAAAGTACAAATCTCTCTCTCCCGGTGTCTGTGTTTCCCGAGAAGTACAATATGGGCCTCTTCAAATTAAGGGTAAACAGGTACCTCATAAGCAAGCGTGCTCCATCTTAGACCGCATCACTGCTTAACATCAGGCAGGGTGCGGTCAAACGTTTGCCTATTAAGCATTAAAAAAAAAAAAACAAATACAATTGTCACGCCTTTTTCACACAGGGATAGGCAGCGACAACGGAACGCCACTTACCACGATCCTGACACAACACCCTCGCTTCCTTACAACCACAATTCTCTTTATGCACGCCCGACGGTTATGCGCACTAGGCAGCCCAGCTTTCATGAGGATGTATCCTATTTGATCGGAAAACACCCTTCTGGGTCTGCCTTGTTCAACGTATCCATTCACATCAGATTTATATATTCCTTTCGTCAATCTCCTTTCCATGTGCCCAAGCCATCGAAGCATTCCTTTCTCAACCCTCGTCACTACATCATCTTTCAAACCACATCTATCGCGCACAACACTTCATTCTATCCGCCTCTGAAGCTAAGTCTGAATTGAGTTAGCGGCCCTAAATATCAATTGTATCTTTAATGACGAAAAACTGATAATATTGTTTTGTTATATTACGTATATTTATCTAGAGAATTGGTTATCTTATTGTAATAATTTTTGATATTTGTTTTTTTTTTTTTGTTTTTGAAAATACGTATTTTGCAATTTCTCAATTAAAACGCTGATTGTTATTGTTAATTAATATCTGCATAATATATATAGGTGCTTGTTTATCTCGTTTAAATTTAATTTTTTTAATTATTTACAAATATGTAATGCCAGTGAAGTGATTGTCGCGTTTCGTGATCAGTTTGAAAGTAACCAGGTATAACGAGAGGCGTATGTACTGTCAATCTGAACATACGTCTCATCAAGCCGGCATAGCGGAGGCGACTGGTGTCTGCAGAAATTTATCTGTAGTGGCAGTTGTTTCCGTTCGTGGACCGCACTCTAGCTTTACATCAGGCGGAGTGTTGTCATATGCCGTGGTACAATAAAAAATATGTTTTATTACTATACTTATTTTGTTTAATTTAGTAATCTATTTAAGCTATTAGTATTGCGACAGGACGTTGACGTCGACTGTTATACCGTGTCGTCGACAAGTCGTTAATGTAAATAAAACTTATTGACATTTTTAAATAGTATGTCATCGTTTATAGTACATGAGCAGCCCTGGTATAGTGGTTGAACGCGTCAACTTGCAATCAACGAGACCCGTGTTCGAATCTCGCTAAATTATAACCGGGACTAATGTAATGTTATATGTACTTTAGTCGCTCAGTGCCTAAAGACTTATAATAGTTATTAGTCCAGTCTGTCGTCCTGGGGTGGTATCACCACTTACGAATTTATCACCCGCGAAGTGACCTTGTTCCTTCCAGTTAGATATAATAAGAGTGTGCACTATCTCTTATCTCATCGGGCCGGCATAGCGGAGGTGACTGCTGTAGTTGTAAAAATTTGTCTGTAGTAGCAGTTGTTTCCGTTTATAGACCGCACTCTATTGTGTTAAATTGTTTCAGGTTTGCAGTAGATCGTTTCTAGTGTAAGCTGTCGTGTGGTCCAGTTCTAAGAATTTGAGGGTGCTGCTAAAGTAAGGCTTGGTCTAGGATGTCAGTTATGAATCAGAGTGCGGAGGAACAGGTAAATAAACTTATTGAAACCTGATAACACTACTTCGTAAAACAAAGAATTGGGTGACGAGTCGCATTCTTCAGAATACAGTAATACCGCTTTACGCGTGGGATACGTTCCGCAAAATTCGCGTATAAGGGGGTCACGTTTCAGCATAACCAAAAGTCAGTACAAAATGCAAATCAATACATACTTTAATTCTAAAAACACATGCATTTTTTTTTTTACGGAAAAATGCACCTATTGTCTTCTGGGTTGCGTTTCGTTTACGGTCTTGTAAAATATTTTCATAACGCTGTTTTTTACTGATTGACACACGGTTAAAACACGGTCATCATCACTGTCTATGCTCTGCAATATGTCCTGAATAAATCTTTGAAGGAGCCATTTTAGCGCGAAATTCGCGTAAAACCGAAACCGCGCATAACGGGGTCGCGTAAAGTGGGGGTGTTACTGTATACATATATATATATATTTTTAAATTTATTGTATAATTTTTTAAAATACTTATTGGACATGGTAAATTAAACCAAATAATTAACAAAAACCAAAAATACCGGCATACCTTTCTCTCTACACTGTTGTTTCCATTATTCCATCACATCATACTCGCCTCCTCGAGCCGGCATAGCGGAGGCGACTGCTGCCTTTAGAGATTTCTCTGTAGTAGCAAATTGTTTCCGTTCATGGACCGCACTGTAGTTTTACATCAGGCGGAGTGTTGTCATATGCCGAGCTACAATAACAAAAAAGGAGTACTTTGATTAAATCTTACTGGTAAAGGAAATTTTGAGTTTAAAATTTTTATATTTACTTTTTTTTAGGCGGAGTGTCCGTTGTGTATGGAGCCCTTAGAGGTGGATGACCTTCACTTCTATCCCTGTACATGTGGTTACCAAGTAAGGAGATTTTTTTATACATAATACTCTTAATAATAATAATCTATTTGTATGATTTTGGTTTGCATAATTAAATAAATTAACATAATTTTTGTTCGAAAAATCTACCACGAACGTGTACAAATATTTAAATTTTAATGGTAATTGTTATTTAATATAGAAATGTCATAGTGAAAATAATAACAATATGATAACACTACATTCATACAGTAATCATACAATCAATCTAAAGTATAACGTGTTTGTTTGCCAATCTAAATCAAAAATAATATATATTTAAAATTAAATTAATAATCTATATTCATACTTAATATAAAGAAATATATACATAAATCATCGAAAGAGATAGCATGCGTCGAAGTTTCTAGAAAGGTCTCGTATAAGCAGCGTAGCGTAAAAATCTTGGCCACGCCCACGCGAGTGCCGTGACCTGTGACCTTGTTTACATTATAATTAGTAAACAACTTCGACGAGATCTTTCTCGAAGCTTCCTCCTGTTTGAGTATAAATACCGACACCAGAGTGTCCCAAAAAGCAGTCCCATTCTGGATGCGATACAAGCAACTCCTGCGATAACAAGTGATATTGAAGGCTATCCAGCGACTATCGTACGACTCCTGCTTCTACGTGATTGTGTGTCGTATGCAATAAATTGGCGTGAAGACCGAAGTCGTGTATTATTTTTATTTTGTACCCCCCACGAACGTAACAATACAATATAAAGCTCGATTACCACTGACTCACTCACTGACATATATTATCAGACGCTTGCCGGGGGGTTGGAGGGGTGAAACTTCGGGGTGTATTAGGGGGCGCCCCCGTGACATCGGGAAAATCTCGATATGTCCCGAAAGGATGTTCCGTCCGGTTCCGGAACACGATATCTTCGGAACGAAACGAGATAAGACCGAAGTTCAAGAACTAAGGTTGTAGGAAATGCCTTCTAATTTCGAAATCGACACTGATTTTTCAAAATTTTGTTTTTTAAAGCTACCCACAAAACTAGCCCAGCGCTCGCGAAGCGCGCCCTAAAAACTATTATAAATGTAAAAGTTACTCTGTCTGTTTTGTGAAAGTCACCTTTCACGCCTAAACCTTTGAAAGAGATTTTGTTAAAAATAAAAACAGATGTAAAATAGGGGATAAAAGTTCATTCATCATTTCTCAAGCTATTATATGTACACTTTTAATAAAATAAAAAATTGCGTGTTCTTGATTCTTGACACGCCGGGCTGGTTTCCGCACGCAGACCCTCTGTGGGGGTCCTTGATGCGTCCTTCCGTACTTCCGACGTTCTGGCACGCCTCAGGGAGTGTTGACGTCGTCTTCAGGAACTTCCTTCTCGGTGCTTCAACGCTGCTGCACTCCAGAAGCCCGTGTTGCACCGTTTCCTCCTGTTCCAAACATCCTCTGCGTAGAGGTCTGTCTGTAACATTTATATTGTAGCCTGTTTAAGGCCGGGTGCCCTGTAATGACTCCAACCATAACACATAGCTTTTGCCTACTTAATCGGAGTAGTTTGCCGGTTGCAGTGCTTCACGAGCATGCCAACAATTGAAAATATAAAATGAGGATTGTCGTATAAGTTTGTAATTCATCACCATGAAAGAATAAATTCAATGCGTGTGATTATATTTACTATTTTTATTGTGTTAATTTCAGATATGCCGGTTTTGTTGGAATAGGATCCGGGAAAGTGAGAGTGGGCTTTGCCCTGCTTGTCGCAAAGCCTATCCCGAGGACCCGGCAGATTTCACGCCACTTAGTAAAGAACAGGTGAAAATAATCCTTATAAGTATTGAGTAAGGATCGAGCCGGCATAGGGGAAGTGACTGCTATCTGCAAAAATTTCTCTGTGGTAGCAGTTGTTTCCGTTCATGGATCGCACTCTAGCTTAACATCAACCTGGAGAGCAGTCAGCTGAACTGGATTTTTTTAAATTAAAACTAGTAGATTCCTTGCCTGCAGCTATGACCGCTCTTTGTGCGTGAGGTGGTCCGCGTCACTGCAGCCTCTCAATATCTCCCAGGAAGGCCGGGCTCTTCACGTTCCTGCACTCTCCGGAAGTATTGTTTACCGTGTTGTTTACTTACTATTTTTCTTCTTCAGGTGGCTGCAATCAAAACTGAGAAAAAAGCAAAGGAGCAGAAACGGCGTAACAAGACACTCGAGTCGAGACGAGCGCTAGCAAATGTTCGTGTTGTACAAAAGAACCTTGTTTTTGTCGTCGGTCTTCCTGTCCGTCTCGCTGATCCGGAGGTGATCATTCAGTACTTTCTCTTCATCGTTCATCTATGTTTATTATGTCAAATAAACGTAGAATAAAGGTCGTTGAACCTGCTGCCAGTGTCGCGAGTGAGAACTGAACATGACGAGTGCTGGGTTAATTAGATTGGTACATAGTCATTATTTGACGATTATGGACTCCAACAAGAGTCAAGTCAATTAGTAATTTTAAATTCTCTATTTAAGTAGTAGCGAGTGAATCCCAAACGATGTGATAAGAAATCGCTGCGAGCTCAAGGACAGTATTGTGACCAGAGTGGAAAGGGGTATGCTAAGGTGGTTCGGTCATTTGGAAAGGATGGATGAAAGGAGATTAACTAAAAAGATCTATTGTGCGAAAGTGGATGGCAGTGTCGGAAGGGGGCGCCCTAGGAAGACCTTTCTCAGTCAGATCGGTCAACTGCTGAGAAAGGGTCAGATGAGGAGCACCCTCAACCGATGTGCATGCATGAGGGGAGTAATGGATGTGGTCGAAGCGAAAGTGGTATGTAGAGAGAGGAGTCGTTGGCGCTCCATAGTTTCTGCCTACCCCAGTGGGAACAAGGCGTGAGCTAAGTAAGTAGTAGTTCCGCGACTTGCCCCGAGAACTTTTACACGTTGAGTACCGGTTATCCAGTAATGAATTCCTAATGTTTTACCTATACCATCTCTATGAATGGAATGGACAAAATTTTTGCTTCGAGTAGCTTGTCCGTTCTTTTTCTTGACGGCAGACCTTAATTAGTGATCACTCATTAGTCACACCAGAACTATGTCCATGGTTTGAACGATTGGACCCATAGTGTAGTTATTGGCAAAACTGGTACTCAGCGTATGGGTCGTGAGTCCCTGTACACGAGGCCAGTTTTCAAGGCAGTATGGCTCAAAAAGTGAAACCCTATTATGCTTACCTAGCTTGAAACACTAGCTTACTAGCCAAGGAACGGAGTTAAAACGTGACCGATATCCAGAGGAACCAAACAAAAACTATGTATCAACATATAACACACGTCATATTCAAATGGTAGCGCGCGCTGGCAACAATAGTGCGAGGGCCAAGTATGAGTTTACATTTACGCTCTCGCGGCGTAAAGTGAGGTCTTTCCACTAATAGAATCGCTACATTTGTAACGCCGTGACTTAGTATACTTGGTCCTCGGAAGCTGATTCCTCTTATTTTGAGCACCGTTATACTGCGTTACTAATAAAGACTTTGTTGTTATTTTACGATATTATTTCAGACATTAAAACGTCAAGAGTACTTTGGGAAATACGGAAAAATTCATAAAGTAGTTATTAACCAAAGTACAACGTATGCGGGGGCACAGGTAAGAGCCGATGTAAGTTACCATATGCCATTCATTTTATTACATTTATTATAATTAGTTTAGTGCGTACCAAACTTTTTGGCGGCTCCGAAGTTGGGCACGAGTCGTTGCGCAGTGCACAAATTAAGGTTTTAGCGAGGCTTGATGAAGGTGAGAAGGAAGGCGCATATTTTCTAACCATATTCGTAATTAACACTTAATTTAATTGAATTATTGTTAACTTGACTGTAACTGCGCCAAGTAGCGCCCGCAGCTAACTTCCGAGACGCCACAAAGTTTGACGCGACCTATAACATTATTATTAAGTTTTAGTTACTACTGATTAGCATTTATTAGGATTTAAACATCCAAATTAAAGGACAATAAATTCTTGGGGCCATTTGATATCTAATAGTTTGTTAGTAAATGTGTAACAAAATAATTTTCTACATCTTATTTTTACATTCATTTATTTCAATTATATCCATGAGCGTCGGCGACTGGAGATCCGCAGTACACGGTGATCCCAGTCGCCGTCACTATGCCGGTTCAAAGATACTTGCAATAACGTTTTAGTATTGCACTGTCAATTTAGATGGTGCATACACGTCTCCTCAAACCGTCATAGCGGAGGTGACTGCTGCCAGTAGAGTTTCTCTGTAGCGTATATGTATATAGTAGAGTATATGTATATATTTGTAATAAAATGTATATATTTGGTAATATAAAAAGCAGGGTCCATCGGCGTCGGCGTACGTGACGTATTTATCGTCGGCGGACGCGTTACGTGCAATCCAGGGTGTCAATAATGTGACGTTAGACGGACGCGTATTGAAGGGCAGCCTCGGTACGACCAAGTACTGTGCGAACTTTATGAAGAATCAACCCTGTCCGAAGGCAGACTGCATGTATTTGCATGAATTGGGTGAGTTAGTTTCCTTATTCTTCGTAATGTTATTCTAGTCTCCGAAGAATTTTATTGGTGTTTACATGTGACAACACTCCGCCTGATGTAAAGCTTGAGTGCGGTCCATGAACGGAAACAACTGCTACTACAGAGAAATCTCTACAGACAGCAGTATCTAGATTGACAGTGCACACTCCTCTCGTTATACCTGGCTACTTTCACACTATTCCCGAAAAGCGACACGGGTGTTACATTCGAAAGTGATGGTGCTACCCCAGGACAGCAGACTGGGTTATTAACCATCATCAGTCTGCCTACCACTCGTTAATAGTGCCTATAGGCATTGAGCGACCAAAGTACATATAGCATAGTTGCATCGGTACCGGCCTGAATTAGCGAGGTTCGAACACGGGTCTAATCGATCATGAGTTCACGCGTCTTACCGCTAGACCACGGCCCTGCTTAGTTCTATTTCTGCATGCCTATAAAAACGTTCTTACTTTACTACATTGTAATTTACGCTTCGGAATTTGATCGGAAAATAAACCAAAGATTTCCTAGGTATTGCTAAAATGTATAAAACCATTTTACTTCTAAACTATTAATGGCTAGGTTTTTTTATTTTCATCATGATATTAGACCATACAATACCTGGGGAATCTTCGGTTTATTTTTTTTCAAATTTTTTTTTTTTTTTTTTTACATAAATCGACACGCAATCGCGTGAGATAGGTCAACTGAGTCTATCCCCCTCTTAAGACTAGACCACGACCGCTCCTAAAAAAAAAAAAATTAGCTATGCTGATTGTGAACCGGTTATTAAAATCGGGTTTATTTTGTAATGTGTTTCTATTGCGTTGGCAGGCGATCCAAAGGCGTCGTTTACGAAGGAGGAAATGCATGCGGGACTACATCAAGTGTATGAGAAGAAGCTGCATCATGAATTATTGATGGCCTCGCAACCGCAACCTGCCGCTTCAGGTGAGAATGGTTTACCCCAAAGGAGAATGCCCATTTCTGGGCCCACTTGATACCTAATAGTTTGTTAACAAAACAATATTCTAGAATAATACCTTATTTTTTGATTAATTCATTTCAATTATATCAACACATCATTTACCAATCCATAGACAATGTTTAATACATAAAAAATAAATATCATCAATTATTAAAGCATTTAAAATAATAATAACCTCAAATATTGCATTAGAAAACATCTAATTACTAAATAACCCGGGTGAAAAAATTAAAACTGATTGGTAATAAGGAAGTAGATTTATTTTTCTACAAAATTAACTAAAAATCATCGACAAATAAGAGAAAAAAAAAATGTGGGCCAATTTTTTTTATGTAAATGGGCATTCTCCTTTATTAATGGTGGTTGACGTATGGTAAGACTGAATCTTTTTTTAACAATCATTGGCCTAATATAAAAAAAACACAAAATAGCATATCCAGTTAACATGTTCGCGCAAAACCTAATAAATTTAGTTAGAAAACACATTGAGTATTTTGTTAAAAATCAAAACTTTCCTTTGGTTTATTCCATATCTTCTCAGAATTTGATCCTTATTAGCGACACTATCGGATGATGCAGTAATACAGTATGTGTTTTATTTTTTCAATTCCTGGCTGGGAAAACAGATTCTTCAAAAATCTAATAATACAGCTCCCGAGACTTTTTTGGATGTTTATCGCTATCTCTTATAGTATCTGATTTGACCATAAGAGCCCACTTGAAAAACTCGCCCTGTGCAGTAACTGGGAACATTAGAAAATTAAAAATATTAATATTATTAAATTTTACAGGTAATTCTAGTACTGAGAAGGGTAGTTCGAAAGATGGTAAGCATTGAATTTTATTTTATCACATTTTATCAGTTCTTGCCGTTATGATCCTCTGTATGCCCTCAGCTGATGAGCAGAATTGCTATCACATTGAAATATCTACATGCAGCAGTCACACCTCCGCTATGCCGGCTTGAGGAGACGAATGTGCACCATCTACAGATAAAGCACACTCCTTTCATATATTCCAATAACTATCATCAGTGTACCTATTTACCACTCTTAAAAAATTAACATTTTCTTTTGCAGGTAATCAGCAGAGCTTTATACCGGGCACAGTTCTTACAACATCAAATATAAATATAATTAATACTTCTAAGTAAGTCATTTAATATTGCACAAAAAGAAAAGGTTATAGTTTGAAAATGTACTCGTAACATCATACACCTCCCTCTACGTATCCTATCGTACTTAAAACACTTGGGGTCGTTTGCATCAGAAGACCGGCTATTACTTTTGCGGCGACGAATTTAAACATTTACATTTACTCCACACGCGTTAGCATTATCGTGTAAATTCATATTGTTATCGTTAAAACATATTTGGCTTCTTTTCATACATTTGACGTTAGTACAATTTTTTCTTTAACCAAGCCAAGATTCGCTGGTTACGGTTAAGGTTAAGGTAACCGTCAAAAATGACAGACGTGGAGTAAATGTAAACCATAATATAAACGTAACTGTTAAAGTAAGCGTAAAAGTAATAGTTAAAGTAACTTTAACCGGCCTTCTGGTGCAAACGACCCTTACCTAAATAGAAGCTAAATGTGACGTCATTGAAATGGACGATCGTTTTGCTAGTCACCTCTGCCATATTATTTCTTTTTGTTAATGTAACTCGACATTTCACAAGACTTCACTTTAGTGCGATCAATACGTAAAGAAATGTTACTACAGAGAAATTTCTGCAGGTAGCAGTCGCCTCCGCTATGCCGGCTTGTAGAGACGAATGTGCATCGAGCGATCGTGGTCTAGCGGTAAGACGCGTGAACTCACGATCGATTAGACCCGTGTTCGTACCACGCTAAATTCTGGCCTGTACCAATGTAACTTTGTTGCATGTACTTTGGTCGCTCAGTGCCTATTGGCACTATTAAAGAGTGGTAGCAGTAGTTTCTCTAGCTTTACACCAGGCGGAGTGTTGTCACATGCCGATCTACAATAAAAAGAAAATTGCACCTTTATGTGCCTGAAAACTCACTGCCTATAATTCAATCACTAGTTTTTAGTTACCGACTTTTCATCATATACGCCGAGTATGTTTATGTGAGTGTGTCTTGTTCCAGAACAAATAAGAAAGATTCCGGTACTAATGGGCTTAGCAATTGCAATAAGGAGGCGTGGCCAAGTCTTGGATCCTCACCACCCTCGGATAGTCCATCTAGAAAACAATCCAGTCCGAAACCTAACTCAGGTATGACTAATTAATATATCGCACGTCCTGAGTAATAAGAGCATTAGCCTTTATATGGTGACTAGTTCTTTGGGCGCGCTTCGCGAGCGTAGAAATTTTTTTTGTGGGTAATTTTGAAAAAAAAAAATTTTTTTGAAAAAACAAATTATGGATTTCGAAATTAGAGGGCATTCCCTACAACCTTTGTTTTGGAACTTCGGCCCTATCTCATTCCGTTTCGGAGATAATGCATTCCGGAACCGGACGGAACGGAGTTCCGGAACATGTCGAGGTTTTCCTGAGGTCGCGGGAACGCCCCCTACACGCCCCAAAAAGAATCATCTCTTTAACCCCCCGGCAAGTGCTCCATAATTAATGTCAGTGAGTGAGTGAGTGAGTCAGTCAGTGGTAATCGAGCTTTATATAATATGATTTTGAGTTATTGGTACGGTTAGATAGCCCTAATAAGGCCGAATAACCACAATTTTTTTCGTAATTTTATCGATAAAATTCTCAATTTTATACACGAAATTATATAATATGTTCTTTGACAGTTCCGAATGTCTTGTTAACAAATAACAGAATATGTTTATTTACGCAAAATTATTATTGTTTAATTAAACGTACGACAATCACATGATTGTACTTTTAAATGACGTTTTAAACATTCTTTTAGGTCAAAGGAAAAAAAGTTATATCTATTTAAACACTCTGTTTGCTCTCCTGTAAAATTGACTTTTTCAACTTATGTCCTTTTTCCCTGGTGGTGCGATATAATACTACCGTCAGAAAATAAAGAGAGCGTGTCTCCTACTCCTGACAACTCAGACGATTATCTGCTAATAGTAATAATTTATATATTTCAGTCAAGTCACAAGAAAACGGCGCGAGATCATCATCAGAGAGCAGCAGCAGTCCGACACAGCCTCCAACAAAAACAAAAGATAGTAAAAACAAAAAAGTCAATAGCACAAATAATGATAAAAAAGGCAAAAATCACGAAGGCAAGAAAAAGAATAAAAAAGAACAAAAGGCAGATGTCAGCCCACCAATTGAAATTAACGAAATTGAGCCACGGAATTATGTAACTAACGATTTAGATGATATTGACTCGGACAGACATAGTTTATTAGAGTGCCACGATAACAGTGATCATAGTCTATTAGAAGATGATATACATAATTTATTAGATCCTAAAGCAGACATGTTATTAATGTATAGGCATAAGGAAATGCTATCAGGCTTAGCGGATACGAATATGATGCATATGAAAACAAATTTAGTTAACGGATTCGGCTTACTCGAGAGAGAGGCGCTAAATATGCTAGGCAATGATAGACAAATTAATCAGGCTTTATTGGATAAGGAAGCTTTGTTGAGGGAGCGCAGTAGAAACGAATTGCTGATGAGGCAGAATGAAATGTTAGCCAAACAACGCAACCTGATGTTAGATCCAAAACATTATATGCCATCAACTAGTATAGAAACAAATAATGAACTTGTAGGTGAGTCGATCTTTCTCTTCTTTTTTCTAGAGTAGTAGGCAGAGCGGTGCAGATGGTTGCAGTACCACAATTTTCAAGTGCGCCTGTGAAGTGACCCACCGCGCTTGGAAGTAGGCTTGCAACTCGTCAAGCAGGCATAGCAAGGGCTACTACTGCCTGCAGAAGGTTCTCTGTGGTAGCAGTTGTTTCTGTTTATAAAACACACTCCAGCCGATGTCAAGGTGGAGTGTTATCATTTTAAGATATATAGTCCGGCACATCACTGCACTCTGTCTGAGTTTACGATAGAGTGCGGTTGATGAATGTAGATAACTGCTGCCAAAGAGTGTTTGCAGGCACTGTCACCTATGGTAGCTCTCATTATCCCTTAGCCACTTCAAGGAACGATCTTCCCAGTCACGTCTTTCCTCCTTCCTATAACACAAGCGCAGTGTGAAGAGCCATCTCATCAAACCGGCATAGAGGACCCGACTGCTGTCTGCAGATTCCCTTCTCTGACGGCAGTCGCCTCCGTTCATAGATCGCACTCTAGCTTAACATCAGGCGGTGTGCGGTCATATGATGTGCTAAAATAAAAAATATATACAGGTTGTATCGGGCAACGTGTAAAAAATTTCGAGAGATGACTCTGTAAGTGATTCTGAGCAGAAATTAATTTAAAAAATAAATATGTTTTTTATCCAAATGTCCACCTTTTCCTTGTAGAAACATACATAATTTACTACACGAACGCGTAATCGTTGTGTCGTCGGGCGGTGCATCAAACAAATGACCTTGCCTTTGATGAACGCCGACAAGCCGTGTGCCGGCCCACCTGCAACGGCGGTCCACTTCGGCCTTTTGTTTTTGTGATAATACCATACACGAGAACTTTTACTTAGTAAATTTATTTTTTGAAGGGTTTTCACCCCTCACTTAATATTTACCTTAATTTTTTTACACCTTGCCTGATACACCCTGTATTTTGTATTCATGCTTAGAGTCTTCACCGTCATAGGTAGACAGAGCATTAATATATTTAAGTACACAAGTACATATAAATTGTCCTAAAAAGCGTCGGGAGATTTGTATGTCCTGTCTATGGATAGTGCCACCCGAAGCTGTCATAGCTGAGACGACTGCTGCCGATATTTCTCTGTTGTCTACACTTTAGCTTAGCAAAAAATATCTATGTAAAATTGTATTCATCATTAAATTCTATCATTACAGGTGCTAATTATCATCAAAATCCAAATATGCTTCCATCGTTCGGCATGCGCGTCGAGAACTCGCTGCCGTCGAATAATTTATCTATTAATCATAATATGGGAATGGGCAATAATATTAGTGGAAATACAATGGGTGGGAACTCACTCACGAATGGGCTAAGTAATTTGACAAACGGCCTCTGCAACGTGTCCAACGGGATGTCGGTCAATTCGTTGGTGAACGGCATGCTCAACGTCAATCCTATGTCAAATGGCCTTTCAAATTCTATGGGTGTGAGTGCAATTAATGTCAATTCTATGGGCGCTATGTCAAATATGAACAATGGTATGGGTAATTCGGCATTTATGATGCACAATCATATACTACAAAATCAACAACGCCAACAAATGCAGACCGGTCTCATGAATGGATTTGATACACAAGAAACTGTGAGTGTTTTTCTTCTCTTTATTATATGGTCAGGGTCGGACGAATACTAGTTGCTTGGGCCCCGAGAAGGTGAAAAATTAACCTGTATTGATGAAGGAAGCCACATTTTTGATCCGACCCTGCGTGATGTTTTTAAATTGAATAGAAAAAAAGCCTGAGTTGTAGTGGAATACGAACACACGCACTCTTGCTTTCCTCGCTGTTTTCCTGACCACTAAGCTACGCAGCCATTGACGTCTGACTTTACATTCTTAGGAATCAGAAGCGATTTGTAGTTTTTAAAATAATTAACAACTAATTAGGTTAGATTAACATTTAATTTTGGTAATACACAACAAAGAATTGAAATAAACAAGAATGTACACGTGGATCAACAAATGATATCACCACGCAGAGATGTTTTCAGTCCGAGAGCCAAGACGCAAAAAGAGCGAGCCTTGGCAATGCGCCTCCTTATATAGCGTCTCTACGTCGCGTTTTCTTTCCAATTAGGCAGTAGCTTGACGTCATAATATATCAATGCGTTTTTTTGTAATTTTCATGTAATTTTCATCATAATTTAATAAAACAAGAGTAGCATTTAAAAAACACTGAAATTTTTTAAAGGTTCCCTAGCGATGATACGGGGGACACAATGCTAATTATATGCACACAAAGTTGCGGGTAACGGCTAGTATTAAATAAATATATAACTCATTTATTTGTTTCAGCATAACGAAGGTAGATATTTGACAGAGAACATGGACAAATTCTTCACAGACTTCCACAAAGCACAACAGTTGAGGCTAATTACAAACGATAGACGCACACAACAAACGTCTCAGCATTTAACACAAGATTGGATTGAAACTGACCAAAAACAAAGGTAATTATTATTCGTCTCCACAAACCAGCATAGTGGAGGCGACTGCTACCTGCAGTTTATCTGTAATAGCAGTCGTTTTTTTACCACACGCACAACGAGCGGCCATGGCTGCTCAATTACGGAGAACGAGCCTGCGAGAAATCTACAATCTAGCAGTCGTTTCCGTTCATGGACTGCACTCTAGCTTTACACCAGGCGGAGTGTTGTTATATGCTGAACTACAGTTAAAAAAAGAACGGCAAATCCTCGGAATCCTTGCACACTCCCGGAGGTTGCCTTCCTGGCAGATATCGGGTGGTTGTCCAATGATGCAGAGTGAAAATTAACACTATTTTTGTTATTTGACAGAATGAATAGTAATAATGTAAGTAGCAGAGCAGCAGGTGACGCTGACGATGATCTGGACTTTGATCCATTCAAAGAAACACAGAAAGCTTTAGCCGAAATGATGGAGTCAGAAATGTTGGAAAATAATGTTAATAATGGGTATGTTATTTGTGTACTATATCTCTCTGACAGAGAAATTTCTACAGGCAGCAGTCGCCTCTGTTATGCCGACTCCAGGTTGACAGTGCACACTCCTCTCGCTATGAAATTTAAACAAATAATTATTGTTTTAAAAATGAAATAGGTTATAAACCGATAGCCGGGATTCGAACACCACGTATTCCGTTTTACGTGCGGACAACGTTGCCAATTTTCCAAATTCCCACAGACAGCTGAAAAAAAGTACTGAAAAAAAAACCAATCGCATTCATCATTACTTGATTTAATCATTAATCATCAGACTATCCACGTATATTCTATCAACAAATTCCCCTATTTTTACAATATAGTCCCCACAAAAGTCCGCAATCCAGTGGGGATACACTACAGTTTGGGGAAATTCCTGAAACAGGCAACACTGCGTACGGACATTTATTTATTAATTTTATTTCTATTTTTACGCCAATGCTAATTTGTTATCGTTTGCAGTGATAATCTGGAACGTGTTAGAAGATTGCCCCCACCTGGCTTCAGTCACATGAACGCATTCGGCGTCGGCGCACCACGGCCACAGACTCACACACAAGGTGAATACTAAATACATTATAAAAAAAACTCATTATAAAGTATTGAAGGACCACATATATATGGACCTTGAAGTGGAGACAGACTTGTTGGAAACAATTTTATGTAGTTTTTTAAAATTATTATTTAAGCTCGGCATATGACAACACTCCGACTGATGTAAAGCTAAAGTGCGGTCCATGAACGGAAACAACTGCTACTACAGACAGTTTCGTCAGGCCATTTTTTAAGATTTTTTTTACTGGAGGGCCTCAGTTGAAAATGATTCAGTGAAAAAAAATTAACTTTTTTTCACACTTTAATTGCCTTTTTGAAAAATAATTACAATAAATGATGCTGTTATAATAATTATTGAATTTTCACTTGTTTGGTGAATTAGACATATGTATTTTTTTTTTTGCTTTGGGGTCAATTTTAATTAGGCATGGCCATTTAGCCTACAGACTTCTTACTTAAAAAATGGTCTGATCTTCGCTGTAGTAGTTTGATGAGATGAACTCTGTTTTCTTTTTTAGAAATGAACGTCATTCTTTTTTGTTTTATATGGCATTATAACAATTTGCCATTGTCAAAGTAAATATTTTTGCATCAAGTTAATAACATTGTGCATCGCGAGTCATTCATTCATCACACTAAACAGTCAGGTCAAGTATCAGTCAAGTCAAAAATTGTTCCACTAAAATGGTAGAATCTTTACTGAAACTTGATATGGAGGGAAATTAGAAACACATGTTCTCTTCTTTTGAATTGTTTGCCCACACTCACGCACGTTCACGAACATTTAATGGTTAATAATTCACCATTATTACACATTAACACTCGAAGAAACACAAGTTTAGGTAAATAATTCAAGACAGATAACCTGATGTCTCAAGATGGCCGCCAAAACTCACAATTAATGTATAATTTATATTAAACAGGCACACAAAGTTCAATGTATTCCGATTGGACACAAATGGACCCAGCAATCATGTCAACTTCGGTCAGCTTCAACAAACAGGCTCAGAGTCAAGCGCAGACGTTGTCACGTTTCAGTCAATTGAGTGTCGGTCGTCAACAGCATTGGCCACAGATCTGGAACGTACCCCCTGGATTCGCACCGCAACAATCGCAAAAACACGCCACAGAATGCATCGATGCCAAGTAAAATTTAAAGATTAAAAAAAAAAATTCAACACACAAATTATGATAAATCTTTTAACGAAAGAGGATATTTTAACATAAATATTCATAGATAACAATTTTGTAAAATTAACATATTTTGTTTTATTTTGAAAGAAAAATATGAAAAAAAAATTTTAGATTGTCTATTTTTTTTTATTTTGTTCGTTGCTTTTGTTCTAGTATTAATTCACTGTCGTACCTACTACCTATCCTTGTCATGTTTTATTCGCGCATTTTTAATTGTTATTTGCTCTGGAATTGCCGATAACATAATTAAATAAGAAATTATACTCTATTTAATCTAAACAATTCATGAGACATATTATTCAAGAAAATAAAAATCAAAGCAAAGAAGATATACATTTATTTAAATTCAACTCCTGTTTTCTGTAATTTCAAAATAAATCCATCCAATTCCATGCATAAGATCCCAATCCCCAAATAAAAATGAAAATTGGGGAACTAGTGCTGCGTCGTCGTTAAATAATCGATAACTAAGGGCGGTTTGCACCAGAAGGCCGGTTAAAGTAACTTTAACTATTACTTTTACGGCGACGACGGCCGTTAAACGTTTACATTTACTCCACGCGCGTTGAAATATCGTGTAAATTCACATTGTTATCGTTAAAGGGTGGCTGATCTCGAAAAATAATAGAAAAACATATTTGGCTTCTTTTCATACATTTGACGTTAGCAACATTGGTTTGACGATTACTTTAACGAAGCCAAGATTCGCTTGTTTCGGTTAAGGTTGTAACCGTCAAAACTGACAGGCGCACGATGGTGTAACTCGTGTGGAGTAAATAAATATACACTATAATGTAAACGTAAAAGTAATAGTTAGTTACTTTAACCGGCCTTTGGTCAAACGGCCCTAACAATCTCTACCATCGATGAAACGACGTGGATCGGGACCGTCCCATGGGACCGCAGTTTTATTACTCCATAAAAAAACGCCGCTATCTTCGCTGTTCAGCGCGAGATGTAGCGGGGCTTCGGCGCCTTCCTCAGGTGTCACTGTACCGGCACCGCGTGTCATGTCTGACTTGACGTAGCCAGGGTGAACGCAGTTTACTCTGATACCTGAGATATGTATTTGTCAGTTAGTTACATGAGGGTAGGCAGGGATACTAAGTAATCTGTAGTCGTCCACGGGAATAGTACAGTACCCCTACCCCAATAGGACCGCTTTATTTCAGCTGTTTTTACTTTGACTCGTTAAAATGATATTTTCTCATTGGTGGAAAGTATTCACTTTACTAGCGGCACAGCTAGTGTGGGTGGGACCAAGGTTGGGAACTTGTGTTCACTCCAAAAGGGTGGCTGATCTCGAAAAATAATAGAAAAACATATATGGCTTCTTTTCATACATTTGACGTTAGTGACATTGGTTTGACGATAACTTTAACCAGCCAAGATTCGCTGGTTACAGTTAGCGTTAAAGCAAATGTCAAAAATGACAGGCGCGACGATGGTGCAACTCGTGTGGAGTAAATGTAAACGTAACGCTTAAAGTAAACGTAAAAATAATAGTTAAAGTAGCCTTCTTCTGGTAGTAGTAGTAGTCTTCTGGTGCAGACGGACCTAATGAATCGGTGACCCATTATAAATTTATGTCTAGAATATTAAAAGCTTATTATTTTGGCATCAAAAAATCGCCAGAGCTTATCGTGTCATAATATTCGTAAGGGCGTAAGAGTAAAAAAGATAATACAAACCTCTATCTTTTAATTTCTTGTTTAGAATAAAGGTATATGCATTTACTCCTACTTTCGATACAACGTAGGGTGATTCTCCCCAGCCATCCTCAATTTCCTTTGAACCCTTCACAGCTTCGGTATATTTTTTCATTAGTTCTAGTAAATTATTAACATTTTTACCTATGCTATCCAATAAACTAGCTTTTAAACCTGGCGAAGGAATCCTGGAAAGGTGGCCGGATGAACTGGAAATATTGATAATTTTACCACCATTTTTAACGATTGGCAACATTCTCTCTGTAAAGTCGACCAAACTGAAAAAGTTAACAAGCATCGTCTGTTCGGCTTGATATAATTTTGGTTCTTTCGAGTCCTTCAAAAATAAAATTCCTGCGTTATTTATTAATAAATCGACGTAACGGTATGTATTTTTTAAGTGATTATATAATTCTTCGATGCTCTTTGAATCTGCAATATCGAGTTGATGATATTTTGGTTTGTTAGTAAAATTTTCCATTTGTTTACAAGCTTCAAGGCCGCGTGTTTCATCTCTAGATGTTAAGTAAACCGTCCACGTTGTATTTTTACATAAACCTTTCACTAGTTCGAATCCGAGTCCTTTATTAGCGCCGGTCACTACAGCTACCTTAACTTTGCTCATTATTAAGGAAGATATTATGTTTTAAACCCGAACCTAACCTATTAAATTGGACAAACGTTCAGAAACTTCAAAGATAAAAAAAAAAGATTTAAGATACTTTTTTGTATTATTTTGAGGGTAGATGTATTTTTGTCGTAATCCGTAACTATAATATCTATAAGTCAAGTACAAGGTTACTGGAACAGTTCAAGATTCATTATTAAACATTAGGGGAACAAAGTTCATTCAACTATTAGACCGTTTGCGATAACGCCAAGATGTTAAGATTTCGACCGATGACGTTCATCTTGTTCGCCTATAATTCGGATGACATAAAAACAAGCGTTGACGGAAAAGCGCGAGTGTAGAATATACGATATCACACAAGTCTTAAAACGCTCTTAACTTAAAAACCTAAGGTCCGCTTGCACCAAAAGGCCCGTTAAAGTTACTTTGACTGTTACGTTTTACTATGACTTTAACGGTTACGTTGACATTTACTCCACGCGCGTTGCACCATCGTGTAAATTCATATCGTTATAGATAAAAGGATGGCTGATGTAATTAGGAGTATATTCACGAAAAATTTATTGAAAATTATATTTGGCCTCTTTTCATACACTTTACGTTAGTGACATTGGTTTAACTATTAATTTTGACCAGCCAAAATTAGCTGGTTACGGTTAGCGTTAAAGTAATTGTCAAAACTGACAGGTTTTTTTTTGAAGCAACCCAATTTTAATTTTAATCATTACATTAACGTAAAAGTAATAGTTAAGTCTTGTGGTGCAATTGGACCCAAGTATTGCGGGCAAATAATTTTATCGGACCGATCTATTAAAATACCGGTGAACGACATATTATCCGTCGACAGAGGGAGGTCTCACACTCGAGCTGGAATTGTAATCAGTTGGCAATACCCGCTAAGATAAGGTAAGTAAAAGTTTTGATTTTTTTTTAAATTGTAGCTCGGCATGTGACGACACTCCGCCTGATGTAAAGCTAGAGTGCGGTCCATGAATGGAAACAACTGCTACCACAGAGAAATCTCTACGGGCAGCAGTCGCCTCCACTATGCCGGCTTGAGGAGACGAGCATGTACCATCCAGATTGACAGTGCACACTCCTCTCTTATACCTGGCTACTTTCAAACTATTCCCACAAGCGCGACAAGCTCGGTTCACGGGTGTTACATTCGAAAGTGGTGGTACTGCCCCAGGACGACAGACTGGACAAATAATCATCATCAGTCTGCCTACTACTCTACTTTTGCATCTACCTAAAACATTAAAAGGGTATGAGACGCCCGAATAAAAAAACTTTTGTATAAAACATTTTTATTTATAATACATAAATAAATGTCCACTATCCGGTGAAGCTAATCATCATAGAAGTGCACAATTTCATAAAAAAGTCATTGTTGTCGACCGGGACGCGTCCATGACGATACGCCTCTACGGATAGTGTTTCCTAATTAGTGTATAAAAAAAAACAGTAATTAAAATGTGTAAATATAATACTCCTAGGTATTTTGCTATTTAAAAATGTAAAAAAATAAAATAAATATAAAAAAGGCAATTTAAACGAACAGATAAAGAACAAAGTTTATCGAGATTTCCGTAAACAACTAAAACATAATTAACATAGGTCGCGAACTTTATGGAGTCCGAAGTTAGCTGCGGGCGCTATTTCGCACAGGTACAGTCAAGTTTATAATAATAAAAGGAGAATGCCCATTTTTGGGCCCACTTGATACCTAATAATTTGGTAACAAAACCATATTCTAAAATAATATCTTATTTTTTTATTAATTCATTTTAATTATATCAACACATCATTTATCATTCATTAGAGTTAGACAATGTTTAATTACATAAAAAACAGATATTTCAATTATTAAAGTATTTAAAATAATAATAAACTCAAATATTGCATCAGAAAACATCTACATAACCCGGGCGAAAAAATTAAAACTGATTGGTAATAAGTAGATTTTTTTTACAAAAGTAACTAAAAATCATCGACCATTCTATTAGGCGAATAGGCATTCTCATTTCAAATGCTAGCTAACAATACAATACAATTGTCACGCCTTTTTCCCACAGTCCGAAACACTCGAATTAAAAAACCTCGTCAAAAACAAAAAAAAAAACCGAACCGAAGCTGGATAGAGTCAAAATACAATCGTAAAGCACATTCGAATAAATACGCTGCAACAATTGACTATTACAGAAATTTCTACGGGCAGCAGTCGCCTCCGCTATCTCGGCTCCGATTATCAGTGCACACTCCTCTCGTTATAGTGCTTAGGAAAAATTGTATTCTATTCTATTACAAGTCGCCCTACGCTAAGAAATATATACTACTCAAAACAAAATAGGGCCCACTTTAACTTATTCACGAAAAATGTTTATATGTAACTTTAAACTTATTTATTGGTAAAGCAAAGTATTTAAAAATAACCCTCAAATATTTATGAGTCTCTATCATCTTTTTCAAGAACATTTTCTAATGTTTAGGCTAAAAGGGATAGGCAAAAACAATCGACGTCAGAATTAGCCTATGCACAATTTCCTATTCGCTTGTGTTGCGACTATCGTACGAGCGCTGTTTGTTTTGTTAGGCTATTTTTTTAAATTGGATCATTAGAGTAGATTGTTATGCCACGTGCTAAACTCCATGTGAACATGGAAACTGCTTCAAGAGCAGCGGTATTGCTGCAGGAAGGAAAATCTCAACAATCAGTAGTTTCACGTATAGGTGTGTCTCGGCGAGCTATCTGGAATACATGGGAATGCTATCAGCAGACTGGTAGTGTGTCTAGAAGACGAGGATCAAGTAGAACATGAGCCACCACTCATCAGTAAGACCAATACATTCGCCTATCTGCACGTCGAGAGCGTACTGTTACCGCCCATTCTTTGCAAAACCGACTACTGCAAGTCACCGGTAGACGATATAGTGATCAAACCATCCACAATGGTCACCATAATGTGGACATGTGGACAATGATCCAGAATGTGACTTGTTTGCACTAAACTGACAAGGGCACGTCATGCAGCCGCTTAAAGTTCGCACACGAGTGTATAGACTGGATCATGGACAACTGGAGTACTGTACTTTTTACAGATGAGTGTAAGGTGAATATTTTTAGCGACGATAGACGTGTATGCATGTAGAGAAGAGAAGGTGAACGTTTTATGGAACCTTGTATTCACAAAACAGATCGGTCTGGGGTGCCCAGTGTAATGGTATGGGGCGGAATACGTTTAATGGGCAAAACAGAGCTGCAATTTCTAAAATGAGTACCGTAACTGCTTCCTGTTATGTCGAGCGTGTGATCCGACTTCATGGCATCCCATTTTCCCAAAGAGTGGGCAATAGATTCATTTTAATACAGAATAATGCTCACGCGCGTACAGTCCATCTGACTCAGAGGGCTCTATCTGACGCCAATATCACAGTTTTGCCATGGACTATGATGAGCTCCAACCTCAACCGAATTAAACACTTATGGAACCGATTGAAAAGAAGGCTTAAAGAGAAATAAAGTGATGTTAACGGTCAACAGGAGCTCATAAACGCCTTGAAAGTCTACTGGGAGCGAATATCACAGTAAAACATTACCCATTTGATGGAGAGCGTTCCAAACAGGCTCAGAGAGTGTGTAAGTAGCAGAGGAGGACCCACACGCTACTAATGTGTCTCCTTGTAACCACTCCTAAAAGTTAAAGTGACAAAAACCAAGATCATCTTCTTTGATAATTTTAAGGACTTTTTCGATTTTTCATTTTTCGCGCCTATTTTCATGAAATTAAAGAATCTTTACCATTTACCTTGTTTAAATATTTATTAAAACGTTACATTAAACATGTCTATCCAAAAAAAAAAATTCAGTTACATATTTCCAAATTACGGAACAAAAACCAGGTGGGCCCTATTTTGTTTTGAGTAGTATACTATTTTATAAATAACAAAATATAATTGATTTCTTATTTAAATAAGTTCTGTACAATATAAAAAAATATGACTAATTTAATAATGAGATTCGCAATTTATACAAAAACGTAAAATAACAATTAATTTTATCGATATTACATATATTTTTTAAACTAGTGATTATTGTATAATAGGCACCGAGGGACCGGTTTTCCTCCACGTAAAGGTACCAGTTAGTGATCATTTGCAAGAAGGCGTATGACTTCTACCGCTCAATTCATTAGGCCGATATTTTTTCTATTAAATTTTTCTTCATGATTTAACGACACCAAGAAAAATAACGAAAATTATACCAATATTAAATAACGTTACCTTGAACGATAGATAACGTTATTAAAAAGTGGTATATTTTTTGTGACGTCGCGTTTAACGGTATTTTTGGAGTATCGATATCTTTATACCGATAATTCTGTCCCTATTTGATACTTAATTTGGGCATCTCCAATAATTACAACCATGATTTTAATGATTATTTGATTTTAAATTATTATAATACGATTTGCTTATCATGTTAAAATATGGTAAAATATTTCAATTACAAACCGTCCGATACTTGTACTAAAACTACTTATTTTAAAATAATTATTGCATTTTTAACATTTTAATTACTAAAACGTCCTCCTTAAAAATTAATTATAGGCAACCTTAGGAACAAGTATGAGTTGACATTTACGCCGTCACTGCGTAAAGTGAGAACTATCTACCAATCAGACAAAAGCGGATCCTATCGGTGAAGTGTACTAACTCACTTTACACCGTGACAGTGTAAAGCGCATACTTGACCCCCTAGAGATTATACGACCTTATATTTGACTATTTAAAAGTTAAATTATTTCTCATGTTCCATTACTCTTTTTAACATAATTCAATGGATTTGCATAATCAAATATATCTTTATCGGATTTATTGGGTTGGTACGGTAATCTAAAATGGCTGAACATTGGTTTATGTTGCATTTGCGTTTGCGCACTCGGCATCATTGTATGCAATGTACCTATATGATTCATATTATACATTTGAGTTTGAGATTGGGGTATTTGAGGTTGCGGTTGGGGTATCTGAGGTTGTGGTTGGGGTATCTGAGGTTGAGGTTGGGGAATTTGATTTTGTGGTTGGGGTATCTGAGTTTGTGGCATTTGGGGTTGTTGATGTAATACTTGTGTTTGTTCTTCAATGGGTTCTGGTTCGATTTGTGGGATTGGGGGAATGGACGGTATCGATTGGATTGTGGGTATTGTTAGAGGAGGGATTGTATCCAAATTGTGACATAGGCAGTTCATTTCCGGATCTTCTTTAAGTTCTCTCTTCATACTGTGGAAAATATAGTAATTAGAGCATTTTTAGTAGACGGAGATAATCATATAACTTGTAAAGATCTTAAAATATCCAATTTTAATATACAACTTAGTTTTTAACTTAAACAGGATCTAAGATAGCGTCGCGACGCGTTCATTTGTTTCTAGTTCACATAATATTTGCAGTCTATATTCACCTATACATAATTTTGTTCCCAATTAAGTACTTAATAAATAATTATTAAAGGAGAATGCCCATTTTTGGGCCCACTTAATACCTAATAGTTGGTAACAAAACAATATTCTAAAATAATATCTTATTTTTTTAATAATTCATTTTAATTATATCAACACATCATTTATCAATCAATAGACAATGTTTAATTAAATAAAAAATAGATATCTTCAATTATTAAAGCATTTAAAATAATAATAACCTCAAATATTGCATTAAAACATCTAATTACTCAATAACCCGGGTGAAAAAATTAAAACTGATTGGTAATAAGGAAGTAGATTTATTTTTTTACAAAATTAACTAAAAATCATCGACACACTCGAGAAAAAAATTGTGGGCCCATTTTTCTTAGGCGAATGGGCATTCTTTCTCAAAAATTTTTTATTAAAAAACATACTTGCGCATCTTTTTCCTAGCGGCCACTTTCCGTTTTTCATTGAGAGCTTTGGAATTTTTCCGTTTCCTTTCCTTCAATGGTCTTGGTGTTTTCCGTCTGTCGTTCAGCGGTCGAATTTTACGTTTATCACTCAAAGCCATTTTTAATGGTTTCAACCAGGGCATTACCTTTGCCTAGAAATAAACGTTAGACCGAAGCTAGAATGCAATCCATGAACGGAGGCGGCTGCTGTTAAAGAAGGGGATCTTCAGACAGCAGTCGCCTCCGCTACGCCGGCCTGATGAGATGCCTCTTCACACTGCGCTGAATGACATTTTTTTTATGATAGCTCGGCATAGGATATCATAAAGAAAATTGTGAAAACTTGTATAAATTATTTAAGAGTTTTCACGAAAATACAGTTATACTCCGCTTGAGGAAGATTTACAAGTGGAGATAAATGCTGCAACAGACTAAAGTTCCGGGATGATAAGGCAGTTTTTCCCTCGTTATAACTGACTACTTCCAAGCTGATACAGAAATGTGATATAGGAAGTGGTGGTAATAGCCCTGGATGGCGATCACAGCACTCTATGATAATGATTTTTAGTTGCAATTGGGGAGGTGTATCTGGTGACAGCTATCTTTTTTACATATTTTTTAGATAATATAGATTAATTTAGTCGACACGTGTTTCTGGAAAACTTTTGTAATTGCTTTGTTCTTTTTTTATTAATTTTTAAAAATTGCGATCGTAATATAGCAAACCTGAGGATTCGTACGGAACTAAACCATTGCCAATGAACAAAAAAAAAAAAATCGTTTGTCAAAAGTTCAAACAAACTTTTGATTTTTAAAAGTTCCTGTTAATTAAAACATTGTGTTTATAGTGTAGTTTTGTTTTAAAAATTACAATAGTTATTCGTATAAAACACTGTTATTGTTAGGAAACACAAACAAAAGATATTTGACAAACTTGTGAGGCGACAACCATAGACAACAAAATAATCTACAAAACTGTTAGGTTGGTACTTTGTATTCTATCTTGTCAAACTGTACGAAAGTTAAAGTGAAGGGTCGAAGACGGTCATTACAGTTTTTCAAATATCTCTGCGATTTTTAAGTTTTTTCAGACAGGAATCAAAAAATTCTTCTAATTGAAGTAATATCTCGAAATGGTTTTCGATTCACCATGGGTTAGTTTTTTTGGACCTTGCCCATTGTATACAGTTTACTTACAAAAGCCATTTCATTAGGTAATCTCATAACACAATGCTCCGGATGCAATCCTGATGACTCACAATCCAAACAGAGGTTAGCGTCTACACACTGAACGCATTTATATCTGGGTCCAATTATATCTTTACTGCAGAAAGTGCATTTTATTACTTCTCTAACCGGCGGTGGTCTTTGCGGTGGTGGGTGATATTGCTGTTGCATAGGGTGTTCTATTTGTCCTAAAAAAAATTAAAGTTGAGTCAATTTATTAATCCTTAATTACTCGCATGCTAAAAGTTACACAAACGCTCGTGTGAGGTAATATATACCCCAGACAAAACAATATGGTACAGAGCAGCGCCTGCGACTGTTCCGTGATAGGGAGAGGTATTCAGGCAGCTACTGAAAACTGTGTGAGAGTAACTTTGAAAATGGCGAAGATATGGTGCTTCAAATGTGTCGTGGGGTAAAATATAACCCATGCGAGTAATTAACGTTTAAGTGATTAACTTGGAAGCCGGCATAGTGGAGGCGACTGTTTCCCGCACAGGTTTCTCTGTAGTAGCAGTTGTTTCCATTTGGTTCCAGTTGGTTCAGCTTTACATCAATGTGAATTGTAGTGCACATTCATTTCCACAAGCCAAGCTGTAGGAGAAGACTGCTGCCTGCAGACATATTCTCCTGGCAGGCTCTTTTCCCTGCAATTGGGCAGTTGTGTGGGATAACATATCTCTATGTTAGAAATTGTTTATGTTCATGGACCACACTCTAGCTTGACATCCGGCATGTGACTATCATCAACAATTGTCACGCCTTTTTCCCACACGCATAGGCAGAGATAACTGAACGTGCACGCTCCTCTCGCTGTATCTGGCTACTTTCAAACTATTCCCGAAACGCGACAAGGTCACCATCATCAGTCTGCCTACCATTCTTTAATAGTGCCTATAGGCACTGAGCGACCAAAGTACATATAACATAGTTACATTGGTCAAAATTTAGCGAGGTTCGAACACGGGTCTCATCGATTGTGAGTTCACACGTTTTACTGCTAGACCACGGCCACTCTAGATCTAATAAATAGATTGAAAGCCACGATCTCTCGCTTCCCTCTTATCTACAATTCTCTTCATACAAGCACAACAGTTATGGGGTTTCAATACAATACAATTGTCACACTTTTTTTTAATTGTAGCTCGGCATGCTTTGCCTGATGTAAAGCTAGAGTGCGGTCCATGAATGGAAACAACTGCTACTACAGATAAACCTGCGGGCAGCAGTTGCCTCCACTATGCCGGCTTGAGGAGACAAGCATGTACCATCTAGATTGACAGTGCACACTCCTCTTGTTATACCTGGCTACTTTTAAACTATAACAAGGTCACTTCACGGGTGTTACATTCGAAAGTGGTGGTACTACCCCAGGACGAAAGACTGGATAAATAACCATCATCAGTCTGCCTACCACTCTCTGCCTTTTCTCACATGCCCATAAAAACTTACTCTGTGGTGTTAATGTCGTATAAGTCCTCATTCCCCCATCATTATTCATAGTATCTTTATGCATAACCATATTAAATAAATTATGCATTTCGGCCGTTGGACCTTCGGCATTTGTGTTAGGATTCTTTTTACATTTCTTTTTTCTATTTGTTAGCGGACGGCCATTGTTGAATTCCTACAACATATATATATTTTTAAACAGTTACAATAGGCAATAGGTTAGCTGCATTAACTTATATTATCTAAGACTATTAATGTTTGAGCTGTTCTTATATTATTATTTTTAAAATATATAATAAGACATACCCTTAGCCGTCTACGTATAGTTTCCATTGATACCTGAAAAATTATTATAAATTAACTAAAAACTTTAAAAACAAACTGTATAAGGTAGACTGCCTCTCTGAATCCATGTTTAAATGAACTTGAGGTAGGGACAATAATTGTGTTAGTTAGTAGTATATTTAGTAATAATCTGACTCCGAGCTAAGATATTATGGATATCAGGTAAAGGTATCATAGAAATATATAAAACCTAGATCAAAAACAAACAAATGAATGCGTAACAAACCGACTTACTAACTACACACAAAACCTTTGGCAATCCGGACAAGACGCGTGAAAAACCCCGGATTTTAGAGTCCAGAACCCGGACATGTCAACAGGTTTTTTTAAACATAGTCAGTGTAATAAAAACGGGGGGTGAATTTAGCGAGTCGGTTCGTCGGTTGAACGCGGCACAGTACATATGTCGCTGGCAGCCCAAGACTTTAAATTTTTAAACCCGGACTAAAAATTAAGCCCCGCTTGGATGCTCTCTGAATGCCCTCTAAACTAAGACTGATGGCAACCCTAGTTATAACAAAAAGATATATTTAAAGAGTTCATACGTTATACTTAATAGCAAAGTCTCTTGTAGACCTCATAGATTTATTATTATGTGCCTCGAGTAATGCTTTGTCTTGTTCAGTGGTTGTTGCACGACCCCTGCTACCTCGAGGGCGATCTCTGAGACCCTCGATGCCTTCTACAGCATGTCTCTTAATCCACCAATATACAGTCCGCCTCTGTTTTGTAAAGAAATGTAATTACTAAATCATAACTTCATCTTAATCTTACATTATTATTAATAATTCATTAGTTGGTTTATCAATTAATAACAGATCTAACGTATATATTCAATAAACGAGACATTAATAATAACGAGAATTTAACAATAATAGTATTGTAAATAAAAAAATCTAAATGTAAATAAAAGCCAACTTTCCGTACCGTTAAACCCATTTCTTTCGCAATATCGGAAGCCCGTCCACCATTTTGCCACATTTCCACAATCCTTAATCTTTCTGTGATATTAATTGTTGGTGCCATTTTAAAATATTTGTTTAGATACTATCGAAATTGTTTATTTTTCTTCAGAAGAACGAACACAGGCACCCCGTCCGACAGACAGGTGTCTTGTGTTGCCAGATTAAAAAAATTGTAAGCATTGAAGTTTCGCTTGTCTTTAGGCAGATTTTGTAGTTCCAAAACGATGGTCCTTACAAAGAAAATTCGCTATTCTTGAATAGCTATTGATTTATACATGAAAAAATATATTTGTAACTAAGGCGAAACTATACTACTTCGTCTTTCCTTACACTGATATGAAGAAAGGTATCAAAAGGAAACTAATAATTGTAACTTATATTTTATTTAAATAATTGCTTAAAAAATATACTTATTTGTACTGTATATAAAAAATCATTTAAATCGTATACCTAAAATATATAAATAATGTGTAAAACCCTTGAAATAATCTTAAAAACTATGGCAAAATTTCCAATTCCGGAGGTAGAGCAATATTCTTCATTAAAGCAAAACGTTTTAAGGCATCATATTTGCTGCGTAGGGCTTCAATTTCATCTCGGATCCTATTATTGTCTTCCTGCATCAACTCCATGTCATGCCATTCCTAAAATTTTGTCAAACATATTGTCAATATAGGAGTTATGATCAGAGAGCAAATAATAAGTGTATATAGCGGTAGAGGACAGACCTCGCGATCAATGAGATTCATGTTCAAACCTCGATAAATTCTGATCAGTACTAATGTAATATGTATTTTGGTCGCTGATTGCCTATGATACAAGCTAGCACCAGCTTAGTACAGACATTAAAAAAAATATACATTTTAATTTCAAACACTCATCGCTGACTCTATAACTCATGTTTAAGTTAATTATTTTAACTATTGATACTTAATATTTACATTAACTGGTATGTTTAAGTTAGGTTTAGGTTTGTATTTAGGTGGCCTCTACATTTGCAATCAATTTTCAAGGATTTCATAACATGTACCTGAGTCTTTTCTGTTTCCAATTCATCTTTTTGTTCTATCCTTTTTATTCTGCATGACGCTGCATAACCTCTGTTTTTTAGAGTCCTTCGACGTTGTTTCATCCTTTAAATATTAAACAATTAGAAATATATTATATTTCTTTTAATTTGTCTATTTTATGATAAAATACAAACCGAACGATCTGGTCTCTAGTAAGCCCTCTCATCTTGAGCTGTCTATTAAGATCTCGTACTGAGATGGAGACTAGCTCATCATCACTTATCTCAGCACATGGGGTCGGTGATAGCGGAGCCTGCAAATCATCAAACTTGCTTTCATGATTAGAACATAGAAGAACACAAGGTATATTAAATAAACATTATAACGATTGGTTTTTACATCGGTCTAACTAAAGGAACATACTTTTCCTGCTCAAAAAAACGTCCTTCGAGTATCTCGCAAAAGTTTTACTTATTAAACAATTTAATAATACTAACCATGATGGACTTCCTTCCACCAGACTGCTTTAGATCATGAGGCATAATACAAAATATATTTTTTGGTTTTAGTAACGGGGTCCCGTTACAAAATAAACAACTAATTACTGTAGTTTATAACACTTTCAAGAAGTTTATTATAATACAAATAGAAAGAAATGTATTTAGATTTTATATTAATGTATTTGCACTTTATAATTATTGAGAATAATTAGAAAACGAACAATTAAATACTTTCGCGATTTAACTAAAATTGACAGTTCAAGTGCGTCAATTTGAGATAATAATGAACTTCAGCAATAATCGATAGTAGTAGTAATCGAATTATATCAAAGAAAAAATTGTAAGTTAACGTTGTTTCTTTGTTTTATCCGGTTCTCCCAAAGAAATTGGAATATAATTATTATATCATATTCCAATTTCTTTTGGTTCTCCCATTCGGAGAGCCAAGTATGAGTTTACATTTAGTTCTTCACAGCGTGAAGTGAATTTCTCATGTAAACCCGTACATGCCGTAAATGCAGACCATATTATTCTGAATGCCCCGAGGTAAAAAAAAAAAAACATGAAACGATCCTATTGGTGGGAGAACTCAATTTATGCCGTGAAAACGTAAATGTAAATTCATACTTGGCCCTCTGTAACTAGCTATGTGTTACCATTAAAAATGACGATTTCCTACTTCAACCAAAGGTAGACTTATAGATACCTACGAAAATTGTCTTTGTTTTCAGGAACCTTTTAAAATGGCGGTTGGCGAAGCAGAAAACTTCTCTGAATACTTAATAATAGAATATAGATGGGTCATAGTAATAACAGTTT
The DNA here is from genome assembly GCA_948150575.1 of Tinea pellionella. Lineage (NCBI taxonomy): Eukaryota > Metazoa > Arthropoda > Insecta > Lepidoptera > Tineidae > Tinea > Tinea pellionella. The sequence continues at coordinate 3,120,842 of OX411269.1, read as the reverse complement.
TATTACCTTTATCGCTAATTTGGAAAATATGGCTTATGTTCAGAAATTATATCGTTTTTAAACTAAATAGTGCGCCGAAGTTTCATGATAGCAAAGTGATTGATGTTCAAAAACAGGTAAGGTTTAGAAAACTTTAAGTACCGTAACTTTCTTAAGTTACTTGGTATAAGTATTGCTTTCAACTGTCAAAGTATATACTCGTATTGTATTAACAAACTATATTTAATTAAAAACAATACTTAATTAAGATTTATACTTACTTATTCTATATTTTTTATATTTACAATATTAATTTTAATAATTAGAATAAAAATATTATTCTTATAAATAAATATTGAATAAAAATATAAAAACTTGATAAGATATGATTGATATTAATATAATTTTCTGCAGATATTAAAATGGATAAAAGATGGTAGACCTACCCAATTGTGTACAGCGAGGCCAACATGGCAAACAATGTCATTCCGCTATGCAAAATATAAGAAAACATTTACCAATATAAAAGTTAATTTGGTTGACATTTTGGAAGTTGATCATCAGAAAATGGCAAGTGTTGTTAAAATAAACAATGAATATAATATTATTTTATGGTATGGCAACTTTATATAATGCCGTAGCTTGAAAGACCATACTAATATTAATTAAACTAAATTAGATACCTACAAATACTAAATGTAATAAAACACGTATAAAAACTCTTTTCAGACAGTAAGATGCGAGCCTCTTGTAACAATGGGTCAATTATCCCGAACATTACAGCCTTTAGGACTAGCCCTTCCCGTAGTTCCTGAGTTAGATCCGTTAACTGTTGGAGGACTAGTGATGGGCACTGGTATTGAGTCATCGTCTCATATACACGGACTATTTCAACATATTTGCTTAGAATATGAATTAGTTTTGGCTGATGGTTCGGTTGTTAAATGTAATAAGGTGAGTTGAAAATAGAGTTGTCAACCGAGTTATATACAGTATGTCGCGTGACGGTTCTCTACAGATAAAGGAGTTCTATATGTGCAATGTAATTTAGTGTTAATTTTTTATACCTACTAGTTTTAAAGTTATGATATTTAAAAAAATATAATATAAAATGAAGATTATATAAAACAGAGTATTCCTATTTTTAGAATGAAAATGCAGATTTATTTTATGCTGTACCATGGTCTTACGGAACATTAGGATTTTTAACATCTGTTATTATTAAAATTATTCCAGCTATGAGGTGAGTAAATATTACTACTCCAGTTTATACCGTTCTAGAAAGTGTAACACAGGTGAAGACGCGTTTCGCTACTTTTTTTAAATTTCTAATTCCTCTGACAATATTGCTCTGAGACCTTTTTTATCTTAGGTATTCTTAACCTAATAACGGAATCAGCTCGGAAGTAACCGGGTATAATGAGAGGATTGTCAATCAAATGAGTTGTGCATATTTGTCTCTTCAAGCTGACATAGCGGAGGTGACTGCTGCCTGCAGACATATTTTTGTTGTAGCAGTTATTTCCACGCTCATGTATCGCACTCTAGCATATCACCAGGCGGCGTTATCAATGTGGTCATATGCCGGGCTACTATATAATTGTTTTTTTAGTTATGTACGTCTCGAATATCATCCATACAAAAACTTAGATGATCTGACGAATAGATTCACTTTGGAATCTGAGAAGAAGGATCCCCATCATTTTGTTGAGTGTCTACTTTATTCTATTAATTCTGGTGTTATCATGTTGGGTGATATGGTGAATGAAGTCAGAGATGACGGGAAGGTGAGATCTTTTCAGGGAAGGCAAAGGCTTTAAATAACTCGGGAGTATTAAGAACATTATTAAACTTTTAGAAGATAAAGTTTGAAAAACCATTGATTTTATTGTTTACATTTAGTCATTTGACTCTTAGAATTGAGTATAACGGTCCTTTGTATTTTTAAAATATGTGAAATAAAATTTTTAGTTAAATAAAATCGGCGATTGGACTTCCGAATGGTTTTACACACAGGTTGAGAAGCATTTGAAGAATGATAATAAAAATGTAGCTGTTGACTATATACCATTGAGAGACTATTATCACAGACATACTAAGAGTCTATTTTGGGAGTTACAGGTTAGTAGCTTATCATTAAGATGAGAAAAGAAAGGTAAAAATCAATCCGAGTATTAGTCGACATTTATGTTTTAGCGGCGTAAAGTCTCTCTCAACCAATAGGATCTTTTCATTTGAATTTTTTTCGACAAATCGGCAGTCAGACAGTCAATAGACAATACGTCTAATTGGTGGAGATTACTTTACGCCGTGCGGTCACGTAAACTCATACTTAGCCCTCTGAGTTGAGGATACGTATTGATGCTTTACGTGACCGCGTCTTTCCTCAATTTCCATCGGTAGACCTTTTAATAACTGGTTGTGCTGTGTGTGTTGATTTTTGTTTCTTTAATTTTCGTCTTAATTTAATAATAACAAATTAAATATAAAAAAAACAATAATTCAGTAGCTTTTTAATTTTATTAAATTTTATATTGTTTTTTTCTAAATATGTATCTTTTTTTCTAAATTAGTATAACCTTTTTTTTGTGTTTTTGTTATAAACCTTTGAGCTAAGTCTTTTTATAGGCACGTATGGAGAGTTTCTTACGGTCTTCTCGCCTTGTAGAAATCAAATGTACTAATGTACAAATTGTGGAATAATTTGACAATGTAAATGACCTCAAGTGGACCTTTAATTTTCCACAAATATTTTGATTGGAAATAATATCTAAGCAAAATTTCAGGATATAATACCTTTTGGAAATAATCCGTTATTCCGTTACACACTCGGTTGGTTGATGCCGCCTGAAGTTTCATTATTAAAATTGACTCAGACTGATACTGTAAAAAGATTGTATGAAAGGAGTCATGTAATACAAGATATGCTGGTACCTATTCGAGTAATGGACAAAGCTATTAAATTGTTTCATAAAGAATTTGAGGTTAGTTTTTTTACAGCAGCCTGTATAGTTGCTTACATTATTACCAATGTTTAATATTATTTTTCGGAATTAGTTATAAAAATATATATTTTTTAGATGTCTAAGTCAGTGCTCATTTTACTTGCACTGGGCGAGTAAAGTACATATAATCTAGTCATATTGGTACCGGTCAGACTTTAGCGAGGTTTGAATTGCTTTTTTTTTTTTACAATTTTCAGTTAATTGTAGAAGATAAAACTAATAATAGTGGTAGTAGAGACGAATTCAAATTTTTTTTCAACATTTAGTCTATAGAGGCAAGTCACAAGGGAAGTTGTGGGTTTATTTAAAAAATAATGTATTTTATAGGTTTACCCAATATGGTTATGTCCTTTTAAAGTACCAAAGAATCCAGGACAATTAAAAATAAAATCAGAGACGTCGCAAATGTTTGTTGACATTGGAGTGTATGGTGTCCCTAAATCAAAGATTTTTGAGACTGTAAGTTTAATTGTCATGATTCTGATATAATATAAATGCGAAATTTTGTTTTTCTAAAACTGTATAATAAATAATTAAGATCGGCCTCTGTCATGGAGTGGAGTTGTGGGCCTACTCTAAGGTTACGCCAAATGAAGAATCGTGTCTTAATTTAATATGGTACAATATGTAATTGGTTTACTTTACTGAAATAATGAATATTTATTGACAAAAACGATCGAAAACGAATCATCGTGAGCTTTGGGTCTCGGTCTGAACACTTTTTAAAAATCAATTTTATAAAAAAGTAAATAAGTTCTGGGTGTTATGTTTTTGTGTTGTCCTTGTCCTGATATCCCAGTTTGGGGTCATCCCGTTGCGCGTTTTATGCACACGCTGTACCTATATGTATTTTTTTATTATATCTCGGCTTATGACAACACTCTGATAGCTAGAGTGCTATCCATGAACGGAAACAACTGCTACTACATGTAAATTTCTACTTGTCGGCTTGGGGAGATGAATTTGCACCATCCAGATTCTTCTCGTTATTTATGTATTATCCTGAATTTTTGATGTTATTTTCAGATACCATCAACTCGTCGAGTTGAAGAATTTGTAATTCAAAATGGCGGCTTTCAAATGTTATACGCAGATACGTACACAACTAGAGAGGAGTTCAGACAGATGTTTGATCATTCACTATACGATGAAATACGCAATAAATTGAAGTATTGCAAAGATGCTTTTCCAGAGATCTATGGAAAAGTTAACAGGAGCGTTAGAAAATAGTTTAATTATGTTTGGGAGTGGTAGGACTAGGTAGACTAATGGTAGGTTTTAAGGGCGGCACTCTCTGCTTTCACAGGCATAAGTGCGTGAAGCAGTGGTAGGCAGACTGATGATGATTAATCCATATTTGCCGCCTTGGTGTAGTACCACCACTCTCGAATGTAACACCCGTCAAGTGACTTTGTCGCGTTTCGGGAACAGTTTGAAACTAGCCTGGTTTAACGAGAGGAGTGTGCACTGTTAACCTAGATGGTGCATACTCGTCTCCTCAGGCCGGCATAGCGTAGGCGACTGCTGTCCGTAGAGATTTCTTTGTAGTACCAGTTGTTTTCGTTCATGGGCCGCTCTCTAGCTTTACATCAGGCGGAGCGTTGTCATAATTATGCCGAGGTACAATAGTAAAAAGCTTGCGCATATGGTAGGCCCCTAAGTCAGTCGTCCAGTAATGATACAATCAAGATATATATTTTTTATTGTAGCTCGGCATGTGACAACACTCCGCCTGATGTAAAGCTAGAGTGCGGTCCATGAATGGAAACAACTGCTCCCACAGAGAATGCTGTGCGGGCATCAGTCGCCCTCGCTATGCCGGCTTGAGGAGACGAGCATGTACCATCTAGATTAACAGTACATACTCCTCTCGCTATATAGCTAAATGTTAAAAAATATGAATTAATGTTGCACTTAGTACCTAATTAGGAAACAGTGATGTTTTGAAAAATATATAATTTTATAAAAAAAATGAACATTTTTTTATTTAATTAATTCCTTAAATAGTTTTTTTTTATTTATTAAAAGCAATATATAATTAGCAATAGAAATTGAGTAAGTCTAATAGTACACGAACATATCAATCTCAATAAACGGGGTCTCATACGCAGAATCCTTATCATAAGTAACTACAGTCAAACCTATTTAGTCATATAATTCTTAGTTTCTAACACGCAGAAAATAGCCAAAATCATGCAGTATATATATTTTTTCTGTGTCAGTGAGCAATGAGCATACTATAATTTCAATCCATATGATTTTAATATTTATTTTTATTTTATTTATTTATTTGGTCCTGAGTACAATATTTTCTATCTATCTACATTCTATCTACAATATCTAATTAGTTTCTCTTTACGGTCGAAACAAATTTGATTTAATTGAAAAAAAAAATATGTTTCGTGGTCTGGGTTTTGTACCTGACACCCGTAGTCCAAGATATCTTACTTTGGAGTCAGGGTATTGTACTACTGAACTAAAATGAAACGTTTTCTTCGCCTCTGTCTCGCTGCTATCACGCAAAACAAAATCTCATATTAAAATAAAATAAAAAATAAATGTGATAATAAGCTACGATACATGAACGGAAACAACTGCTACTAAAGATAAATTTGTACAGGCTGTCGCCTCTGCTATACCGACTTGAGGAGACGACACCATTCAGATAGTGCACACTCCTCTAGCCGCGACAAGGTGTTACATTCAAAAGTGGTGGTACTACCTCAGGACTAATTTAATAGCTTCCAAAAGTATCTATTTTCAAATATTTTTATGCTTGTTAATGTTAGAACAGCTTATAAAACAAGCGTATTTTTTTATTACTAAAATTTCACAATCAAAACTATCTCAATTAAATTGGTTATACTGTAGTTATTCAGCATGTAACAATTTTAGCATTTATAGCGGGAACGCTATAGGGAGCGTATCAAAGAAATGTGCAAAATAAATATTCACAGTAATTCGTAACAAAATTAAATGATGAATAAGTTTCTTTGTGTTTTGTTTTTTAATGTTTTTATTTGTTTATTATGTGGTAAGTGAAGGTTTTTTTTTGTTTTAGTTAGTAAATAAACACTAGAATTACTTACTAATGTTATAATTTATTTCTAGTATGAAATAGTTATTTATTGATAAAGTAAAGGTTATCTTATGGTTTGTTATTTTTCCAATAGGAAATAAATTGCATTGCAATTTTTAAAACTTAAATAATTTCTTTAAATATCTCTTTAAAATTAAAAATTTTAGTGAACAACTTTTTTTGTTTTACATGTTAAATAATAAATACTTAATAAATAATAAATTTTCTTTTTTATATTTAGAAACTTATCTATATTTTCACGCATTTTGTCCTACGGAGTTAGGCAGAAATGATTGGGGCACCGGGCACCATTTAATAATAAAATATGAACAACAATATGTTATTATTATTATTAATCGTAAAAATCGTAAATATTATTATTAAAATTAAATTAAATAACATATTATTATAACGGTAAATGTGTTAGTTTGTTTATCCCGCCATGCACTCGGAAACTATAAAGTAGCTAGTCCGATTTTAAATAAAGTTGTTGCTTTCATTGAGGGAGGTTTTAGTTTTTTTTATTATCTTATGTGTAACCACGGAACAGCTATTTTAGCCCCATAAAGAGTTCCCTAGGAATAAAACGCTAAACACGTAATAAGAGGTACCAATCGGGACTTGATATTGATTGATCACGGAGCTTGGATTGTCAATTGCTCAATCTCTCATGAAACTTTTTTTTTTAAATGTATTTTATTCTGTATTTTTAACACATACGTACCTTACTTTATTTATATAATTAATAGAAATAATCTGTAGTACATTCTTAGAAATATTAATTATCAGTAAAACAGCCTTGACCTGTCACCTCAGAGCTACTTTTAATATTGTTTATGAAAAATAATAAAGTATTTGTACTATCCTATTAAGACATATATACAAATATGTGTATGTACAAAAGTATTTTAAAAATAGTGGGATAGGCAGAAGCACACAAACTAGTGTCTACTGAGAATAGAATACACTCTACTGTGGTTGACAGTGGACTTGAGATGATGCGGAGTGCGGTCCATGAACGGAAACAACTGCTACTGCAGCCGCCTCAATTATGCCGGCTTAAGGAGACGGGTGTGCATTATCTAAATTGACAGTGCACACTCCTCTCGTTATATCTGCCTACTTCTTTCTCTGGCTACTCATTTTATTGAATTATTGAGTTTTTTTTAACCTAAAAAATCTCGTTAAAACTCTACGCGATCACATAAAATGATAAAATGTCTGCAGGCTTGACTGAATAGGTTGATAATGCTTTCGAGCTGATCCCGAAACGCGACTTCATTTTACGGGTATTCTACCACGACTTTTAAACTGTTATTTACCGGTCCTAGATATCTATATACAGCGTGTTTAATTCAAGTTAAAATAAATGATACACATAGGTCAGTTGTGTTCATCGCCCACATCGACATCCGTATGTAATTGAATAATTGAACTACACAAATTGCATGTTTGTTTACAAAGGAATATACTAAGAACAATTTTTTGTTACTTTTTAGTGCGAAAAAATAGTTTTTTTTAATTATCTACTATGAAGAAGAGCGAGAGGAGTGTGCATTGTCATTCTAGATGGTGCATGCTCAGGCCGGCGTAGCGGAGGCGACTGCTGCCCGTAGAGATTTCTCTGTAGTAACAGTTGTTTAATTTCATGGATCCCACTCTAGCGTTAGTCAGGCGGAGCGTTGTCATATGCCGAGCTATTATAGAATTTTAAAAAATCTATCCTAGAAATGTGAATAGATACAACGAGCGTTCTGTTACAAGAGGAGTCTGTACGGCAGGTTAGCAGGGCAGAATAAATAGAATTTAAGAATTTTAAAGGAATACGCCCTGGGCTTTGGGGAAGGTGATAATGTTACGTCGGACTCTCCAGCCTAGAGCACTGGCATACTGAAAAAACCTCACAGTGTTTCATTTGACCATGGGCGGACTAAAGCCTAGGCAACCTAGGCACGTGCCTAGGGCCCGTAATTTTAATTATGTTTATTAAATTTTGTACATGCATTTTTTTCTTTTTTATTTCGATAATTAAATAGAATTACATACTATATGCTTTAAAACAAACGCAAAATATGTATCATGACTAAAAAATAGGCCCGGAATTATAATATTGCCTAGGGCCCGCTTTAGACTTAGTCTGCTACTGCATTTGACTCATAGTGGACAGACACACGCTAATATTAATCCAGACTTCACGTAATACCTCAGTAAACACCACAAAGATTATATACTTATAGTGGGTATACTTCCCACTTATTCTGAAACGCGACGAGTTACCACAGGCGCGGCGTTAAGTACTTTTCAAAATGATGATATCCAACAACTGCAAACTAGGCTAACAACTATCATCTCTTTAATGGTACAGATTAATAATTAATAGAAATACATAGACAATTAATTTCCGTCTTGTGGTAGTACCACCATTTTCAAGTGTAACCTGTAAGTGACCTAGTCGCGTTTCAGGAACAGCTCAAAAGTAGCCGAGTAGCATTTGTTTCCATCCGTGAAACGCACTTTAGTTTAACATAAGACGCAATGTTGTCACATGCCGAGATACTAAAAAAACATAGATGACTCATTCATACGATACGTAAAATAATTTTTTTACAGTCACAAATTAAAAAACATTTTTATTATAAAAAATATAGAGCATATTATGTAAGCAATCGTTAAAATGTGATCGTTAATTTTGTTATGAAATTACTAGTAAATAAATAACTTATTGCAACAACGTGGTTTTCGTTGGGCCACATGTTTATTCTGGATTGCTATGCCATGAATAAACTCCTCTCTTTTGGGTTTAGGCACTAATGGTAAATATAAGTAATAACATATAAATGTAAAATAAGTGAAAGTAACTCTGTCTGTTTGTTACCTTTTCATGGCTAAACTGCTAAACAGTATTTCAATAAAAGATAACTAGATAAAATGCATCCCAGGCAAGGACATAGACTACCTTTTTTTTTTTCAAATAATCTAAGTTTGTATAGGAATTCTCTTTAGTTAGAAGTTAAATATTAATATAAATTTTAGTCACATGCCGAGCTACAATAAAAAAGTCTCAGATTAGCTTTCTCCACAGCATCAGCTCAAGACTCGGAAGAATATTCATATGTCGCAGAGCAGTGTTGTCTTGTAGGTGCAGAATTTGCTAAAAATTCAGATAAATCAGATTGTTCAGTCGCAAAAGTACCTGATGATGTGGAGCCAGAAGATGTAGAAACATGCCAAAAATCAATTAAATCTTGTTGTCAAAACCATTACAAGTAAGTACCAAAGTTGAGAGACCAAAAATATACGAATTAGTTACATCGATACCGGCTTAGATTCTTGGGAGATTGGTAGACGGGAATTTTCATTTGAGAGCCTATTCGGCTCATTTGTTCAAAGAGCTTTAAGTTTAGTCAATAGTACAGAGAGACCCGGGTCAACGATTTTTCCGCACAAGTACAAAAACCAAGGCTAGCTTTAGTCAGCTAATACTCGTGAATAAGCACTAGTTGGTCTACCCTATATCTTTGATTTGGCGTTTCTATTCAAAACATCAAAACAATTATTATAACTTTTTCAAGCATTGCAATTGTTTCCCGATTTGGTTTCTCAAGATCCGTGACGTATTTACAATAGGACACCTTAGTTTATATGTAACATATTTGTATTTTGTTTACTTTCAGAGAAAAAGAGGAATGTACTACTGGCATTGGATTTGCAAAGTCTAGACAGTGCACTAAACCAGAAACTGAAATTGGCAGGGTATGTAACACTATCTTGTAGTGATCTTCAACAAGATTTGGAGGCAAGCATCCCGAAGTTTATAATAGTCCGGCATGTGACCACACTTCCCCTAAAATCAAGCTAGAGCGGAATAAGCGGAAATAACTAAAATTGATGAAGCTAACAGAGAGATGTTGCAGGCAGGAAACACCTCCGCTATAGACTTGATAAGACAAACTTGCACTGTCCAGGTTGACAGGGCAGACGGCGTTTTTATTAATTTATAGTTTGACATACTTAAATGTTAATTTTCAGAATTGTTGTGACGAATGTTCTTTAGGAATATGGACGGGTCAAACTCAGGGTAAAAGTAATTGTGGAGGTCCACCTTCTAATGATGTCAGCCCATCAACTGCACTCAAAAGAACTGCCTATTTGAGATGTTGTGAGGTAAGATGTAATAAAATACAGAGGCGTCTGTAATCTGTCTGTCGTCTACAACACAACCGGCTAAATTAGAAATATAGAAAAATAAAATACGTTGTAATAAAACAATTTTTACAGTAATGGTCTCTGCGTTGTTAAGCTAGAGTGTGGCCTTAACAGCTATTGCAGAGAAATATCTGTAAGCACTTAAGCAGTAGTTGCCTCCGCTATGAGAGCTCGAGGGGAAGAGTGTGCAGCTATTAATTTGATAGGTTGAGTAGGCCTGTAAGCCTAACCTACTTATGTCACACTCCTTCCGTCTTTGCTACAACCAAGCTAATCTTAATGCTTCACTAGGTCACTTCACGGGTGTTACATTCTTAGACAAATTGGGCTAATAACTATTATCAGTCCGCCCATATTTAGTTTAGTTTTTAACACACCTAAATGAATAAAGTTAATCCGATTAAATTATCCGAAGTCAATTTAAAGGAAGCAGCCCGCGAAGCAGCAACAACTACACCGAAAATAGAAACTACCACAAAAAAGAAAGTCACCCCAAAACCTGATATTTGTAAGAAAAATAATCCATGTGAACAAATCTGCGTAAGTGAAGCTGGAAAAGCTGTTTGCAAATGTAACAAAGGATTTAAATTGGCCGATGATAAGAAGAATTGTAAAGGTTCCTTGAGTTTCTTTTATTTTTATTTTTAGCTTTCGCTTGATGTAAAGCTAGAGTGCAGTGTAGATTTTCACAGGCAACAGTCGCGTCCGCTATGCCGGCTTGCTGACTCGAATGTGCACCATCCGAATTGACAGTGCACACTCTCCTCATTATACCAGGCTACTTCCAAGGTGACTTCACGGATGTTACCTTCGAAAGTGGTAGACTAGCCGAGGACGGCAGGTGGGGCAAATAACCATCATCAGTCTGCCTACCACTCTTTAAGTTATTTATTTTATTAGAATTGACCGTAATGTTATTTTTAAGATTTTGAACAAAAATTTGTCCAGAAAAATATTATCTGGAAATCTGCTAAAATAATGGGAAAAATCTCTAGTCTGCCCACACGTTTTCTAGATATAAACGAATGTGCCGGTTTAGATGATCTATGTACGGAAGATAATACAGTTTGTCATAACACACCAGGATCGTACAAATGTGTACCTTTAAAGAAGAGAGATGTTGGTCTCAGTTGCCCTCCAGGGTTTAAACGGAATGTCATTAATCATGTTTGTGATGGTAAGTTATGCTAAAGACCTATCTCAAATTTCAATATTGTAGTTTGGCATATAACAACACTCTGCCGGATGTAAAGCTAGAGTTCGGTCCATGAACGGAAACAACTGCTACTACTATCTCTACGGCAGCAGTCGCCTCCGCTATGCTGGTCTGAGGAGACGAGTATGCACCATCTAGATTGGCAGTGCACACTCTTCTCGCTATACCTGGCTACTTACAAACTGCTCCCGAAACGCAACACTTCACGCGTTTTATTCGAAAGTGGTGGTACTTCCCCAGGACAGAAGACTTGACTAATGACCATCATCAGTCTACCTACCGTGTTTCAGCAGCAGTTCAGAACAGGCTGTATTGATATATCTATATATTTTTCTGTTTTCTTAGATATTAATGAATGTCAATTACCAAGACCGCCTTGCCCAAAATATCTTTGTGAAAATACTATTGGAGGTTTCAAATGTGGTGGCAAACCAGGAACACCAGCTACAGAACCCACTGGATTTCCATCACCACCCGCTGTCGATACGGAACCTAATAAAGATGATATGTGTCCACCTGGATTTAGAGCTGGAGCTGATGATGAATGTGTTGGTAGGTTATTAGTTTGTGGGCAGATTGGATGGGCGTTCTTCATTGCTCATTCTCATGTTACTAGCGAGGTAGGTAGAGGCTATGGAAAGCCAGCGAATTCTCTCTCTAGAGACGATGTTCTCTCAGACTCCATACAAAAAGGTTCGGGCAGTCCTTCTTCTGTCATTCCATCAAATTGTGGACGACCTTCCCAGCCACGTCTTTTTTCCTTCCTATAACATGGGATCCTTCAAGCGCAGTGTAAAATGGCAGGCCGTTGCCTCCGTTTATGGATCGCACTCTGGCTGAACACCAGGGGGATTGCGGTCATATGACGTGCTAATATAATTTTTAAAAAAGTTTTCCCTAATATTATTTTTGAGCAGTTGTGAGCACCTAGGACGCTGTCTTCCGACACTGTTATCTACACTCGATGATAAAGTGTTGAAACTATTGAATTAATAAAAAATTATAGATATTGATGAATGTGCTGAGAGGCTAGATGACTGTCAGCGTCTCTCCCAAAACTGTTTTAACAGTCATGGAAGTTTCTTCTGTCAAGATCATGGTTCAAAACGCTGTGCACCTGGATTCAAATTTATTCCCACAACAGGGACATGCGAAGGTACCTGATTACTACCTTATTATAGTTTATAATAATAATAAAAAAACACAGGAATAGATATTATAAGGATTCAATTAATAATAAATAGTATTTCAAAGCATGCTATTGTATCTTATAACATATTTCATAGAAATTCTATATCGTATAAGAGTTTAATTTTGATCTATGGTCGTTCATAGATCCACATCGCAGGGATTTTAGTTTAGAAGGTAATTTATACTTCCATACATTTACAGATATTAATGAATGTGAAGAAGATAACGAAATATGTCGCCAAGGTGAAGTCTGCATCAATTTACCTGGTGCCTATGATTGTAAATCTAAAATCAGTACATTCCCCAAGTACGTATAATTCGTGTACATAACATTAGTGACTCAATTCTCATCTTAGTCATCAAGGGCACCGTCGTCTTTTCTGTCTTCCGTGGTAGCGACCTCGACAGGAACTCCAGACTTTAGTTTTTATTTTTTTATTGTAGCTCGGCATGTGACAACACTTTGTCTGATGTAAAGCTAGAGTGCGGTCCATGAATAGAAACGACTGCTACTACAGAGAAACCTGTGCGGGTAGCAGTCGACTCCACTATGCCGGCATGAGGAGACGAGCATGTACCATCCTAGATTGACAGTGCACACTCCTCTCGTTATACCTGGCTACTTTCAAACTATTCCCGAAACGCGACAAGGTCACTTCACGGGTGTTACATTCGAATGTGGTCTCGTCATCATCAGTCTGCCTACCACTCTTTAATAATACCTATAGGCACTGAGTGACCAAAGTACATATAACAAAGTTACATTGGTACCGGTCAGAATTAACGAGGTTCGAACACGGGTCTCATCGATCGTGAGTTCACGCGTCTTACCGCTAGACCACGGCAGCTCTTAAAGTTTATTGAAGTTCCGTGTATCCACTGTGACGGCGGATATGGGGATTTATCGATCTGAGACGATCGGCGAGTAACACCTTGGACAGTCTTCGTTCACTATGGGGCGAATTAAACGTCGTGGGGTTTTCGTTGGTATGCCAGCGCTAGGCTGGAGAATCGAGAAAGACTTAATCTAGCACTTTCTCGAGGGCCAGGGTCCAATGGATTTCCCTACGTAAAAATAAAAATCATAAAAAGGTAACTACAACTAGTGGTACTGATTTAAATATATTTCCCCCATCAGATTAACTCCAAAATCATGCGGTGAAGGTACAAGACAAAGACCTGGAAGTACATCTTGTGAAGGTATTTCTTATAATTTACTAATTAAAAAAATAGGATATTCATTAAGTATTCAGCTGGGTCGATTCCTGGTCAGGGCATTTTTTTTAAATTGTAGCTCGATGTATGACAATATTCGAGGAATACATGGCTGATACTAGTCCATGGAAGTAGTTCTTATTGTTATTATTATTATTATTGACATAATAATTATTTTATTATCCTTATTAGCCTCTTTACAGCAGCTACTATTATTTTGTTATTGTTTTTGTTATTATTTTATAATGTTTTAAATATTTTATTGAAATTGTTGACGTACAAAAGTGCTGAAAATCAGCCTACTTGTTTGATTAAATGAATTTGAAATTTGAAATTTATTCCGCCTGATGTAAAGCCAGAATGCGGTCCATGAACGGAAACAACTGCTACTACAGATTAATTATTGCAGACAGCAGTGCACCGTCAGATAGAAAGGTGAAACATTCAAACATTTTTTCTTACTTGCAGACATTGACGAGTGCCGAGAGAATCTACATCTCTGCGATGAATTTCAAAATTGTATAAACACATATGGGGGTCACGAATGTCGTTGCAAAAATGGTTTTGAACTAGATCATAATTCTGGATCTTGTGTAGGTAAATAACCTCAAAAACATATACTTATTTTCCTCTATTTAAAAAAAAACACCTGAACGGTGAACCGGAGACAATAAAATAAATATTTCCGATAACCATGGATTTTTTATAATAGCTTGACATGATAAGTACCATGCCGCCTCCACTATACCAGCTTTAAGAAGCGAATTTTTTTTTAAATTCTAGCTCGGCATGTGACAACACTCCGCCTGATGTAAAGCTAGAGTGCGGTCCATGAATGGAAACAACTACTACTACAGAGAAACCTGTCGCCTCCACTATGCCGGCTTGAGGAGATGAGCATGTACCATCCTAGATTGACAGTGCACACTCCTCTCGTTATACCTGGCTACTTTCAAACTATTCCCGGAACGCGACAAAGTCACTTCACGGGTGTTACATTCCAAAGTGGTGGACTACCCCAGGACGGCAGACTGGACAAATAACCATTATCAGTCTGCCTACCACTCTTTAATAGTGCCTATAGGCACAGAGCGACCAAAGTACATGCAAAGTTACATTGGTACCGGTCAGAATTAGCGAGGTTCGAACACGGGTCTCATCGATCGTGATTTCACGCGTCTTACCGCTAGACCACGGCCGCTCTTTTTATATGCACCGCCAATTTCCTCCCGTTATATTATTTCAGATATTGATGAATGTACAATGAAGTTAGACAACTGCCCTCCTGGACAACATTGTATAAACACATTGGGTGCATTTACATGCAGTAAACAAAAGTTGTATACAAGTGTCTCTACTACAAGCTCAACTTTGCCCCCGTATGAATACGAATATTACGATTCGGAGTAAGTATTGTTATGTACCTGCATTATGACATAGATGGCGTAATCCGCAAACCCGCTCGACCAATAAGCATCGACCAGACTGGGTGTACATATTTCTGGTCATTTATAATTGTACAAGGTGTGGCAGGCAGACTGTCAATGGGTATTAGCCCAGTCTGCCCTTCTGTGGTAATACCACTACTGCCAAGTATAACGAGAGGAATGTGCCCCGTAAATGGATGGCTTGAGGTGCGAATTTTGTACACAGATGCTCTGATCATTAAACTACACAACGCTTACCAAGGGGGTGCCTTTAACCAAGATGAAACATACTATCTACTAATTGTATTTTAGGGAAGAAGTTGAAACAGAAAACTCCACTACACCTAAAACCATTCCTAAAGCAAGTTATCCAACTCCAAACATACCTAGACCCGGTTACAATAAACCTAACAATTATCGTCCAGAAGAACCCAAACGTCAGGAAAGTCCACATCGACCAGATCCCAGACATTCTGAAGATTCAACTAGACCTGATAGTCCAAGACATCCAGAGGACACCACACGCCCAGTATATTCTAGACGACCTGAATATACTAGGCGCCCAGAAGAAAATATGCGTCATGAATCTCCTAGTCAACCTTCTTCAGGCTCAGAATATTCTAGCCGGCCCGAACCTCCTAGGCGTCCAGAGGAACCTAGACGTTCTGAATCGCCAAGTCTTCCAGAAGAACCCAGACACCCAGAACATCCTAGCCGGCCCGAACCTCCTAGGCGTTCAGAGGAACCTAGACGACCTGACATTTATAGTCGTCCAGAAGAACCTAGACACCCAGAACATCCTAGCCGGCCCGAACCTCCTAGGCGTTCAGAGGAACCTAGACGACCTGATATTTATAGTCGTCCAGAAGAACCCAGACAGCCAGAATATCCAAGACGACCAGAACCGCCTAGGCATCCAGAGCAACCTAGACAACCTGAAACTCCAAGTCGTCCAGAAGAAACCAGACATCCTGAATATCCAAGACGACCAGAACCTCCTAGACATCCAGAGGAACCTAGACAACCTGAAACTCTTAGCCGTCCTGAAGAACCCAGACATCCAGAATATCCTAGACGACAACATCCTCCTAGCCCTCCAGAGGTACCTAGACCCTCTGAATTTTCTAGTCGCTCTGAATATCCGAGACGTCCAGATTCTAGTCGCCCAGAGTATCATATAGGTCCAGAAGAACCTAGACAACCTGAATATCCTGGACCTCCAGACTATTCTACGCGACAAGAATCTCCAAGACATCCAGAGGAGCCGAGATCAGAAACACCACGAAGATCAGAAGAACCCAGACGACCAGAAACTTCAAGACGTCCAGAGCAGCCAACACCAGAAGAACCTAGATGGTCAGAACCACCGACAACACGTCCAGAAGACACAACATCGAGAACAGATTTTAGTCCTCCTGATTACCGAAACACAATTACTGTAGATAAAGATAGAGATGGTTCTATTAGTATTGATACAAATGATATACCTAAAAATAATTGGACTGATATAGTTGGTAAAGATAAGGACCCGTACGATGTTAACAGAATGCACTGCTTTGATGGTTATGAACCTAACGAGAATGGACAATGTGTTGGTTAGTATGATTGTTTCTATAATATTTATTGTATGTAACTATGCCTGTTCGTTCATCTTTTCACACCTTCATCGTTGAACAGATTTCGATGAAATTTAGCAAGGAGATAGATTACATCGTGGAGAAGAACATATACGTTTTGACCTTTTGGCTCAAAAAAAACGGAAGGTGGTGAAATAAGGAATGCAAACTTGTTAGTTTGTATGGGGAACTCTTAATTTCATTTATAAATAAATATTACAAATACTCCTAAAACTAAGTCACAGAGTCCGACGATCTTTATAGTAGGGTTTAAGATGTACTCAAATTAAATCAGTAGGCCGGTCCACTAAAATCTAATTAAAACCACTCAGATATCGACGAATGCAAAGAAGGCAAACAAATTTGCAACACTGAAGAGGTTTGCGTGAACCGAGAGGGTGGATACATCTGCGAGTGTGGCACAGGCCTTAAAAGAGATGAAAGCGGCTGGTGTAAACCAATAACGACGACTAGTTCTACTACTACAACTTCAAGACCTACAACTACCCCTAGAGTTACTACTGCTGCTACCCCGCGATGTAAGTAATCACTTTTTATTGTGTCCAGTGACTAAGTTAACATAGAGATAGTTGCTAGAGCATCGTTTTTCATCCTGGGGGTCGCAATCCATAAAGAATCGCGTTGATGAATATCGATCGTATTTTTTTCAATAAATAATACCCCTTTACGAAACATCTTTTTTACACATGATAAGAATGAGTCATAAGGATTTAGTTATGGTGCGGTGGGAGCAATGTTATCCAAATTAAAAAGTGGTACGCAGACTGATGATGATTATTTTTCATGTCTGCCGTTCTGAAATGACCTTGTTGCGTTTCGGGAGCAGTTTGAAAGTAGTCGGGTACAACGAGAGCAGTGTGCACTGTCTATCTGGATGGTCCACACTCGTCTACTCAAACAGGCGTAGCGGAGGCGTTCCTGTAGATTTCTCTGTAGTAGTTGTTTCCGTTCATGGACGCACTTTAGCTTTACATCAGGCGTAGTGTTGTCATATGCCGAGTTAATTAAAATAATGTTTAATAAAAACAGATAGTTATCCCGAGTGGTCAACTCCGCACACTAATAGACCGGAACCGACAACACATTGTGATTTTGGATATACCTTTAATCGTGATACTTACAGATGTGTTGGTAAGTAAATAAATGTTACTTAGTACTGCTGAATCTTCTTCTTCTTTTGTTAAATGACTTCGGATGTCATAACAACGACAATTCTGCCAATGTCGAGTCTGCTGAATCTTATAACCAGTTATTTTCTCTTTGACGTTTGTTAAACATTGTAGCGTTTTCTAACAGTGGTCAGAGGCCTGAGCATGAGTAACGCGAGACCTCTCTACCAATAGGATCGCTTCAAAATAACCTCGTCTGATTGGTGAAGAGATATCGCATTACGCGTTATTTACGTGGCGTAAATGCAACCTTAATTGGCCTTCGGGTCTGGAGGCAGCGTTGCCAGACGTCCCGATTTTTAAATCAAAATTAAATGTCCCGCGCGGGACAGGCTCAGTCCCGCTTCTCGGACTTGTGTGTGTATTGTGACGTCAAATGAGTATTAAGCTTACTGTAAACTGTGTAAAAAGAGTTACAATTTGTCACTCACTCTTCAGACTATTATTTGAAACACCACATTTTTCTAACGGACACATTTCCCATACATTTTGATATAACTATCGTTTACTATCTGTCAAATTTGTATGGTTATAACGGTTTGTTACGCAAACCGAAGAATTCAGAAACCGGCCATAAAAAGGCTCAACTACCTAACGATAGGGTAAATCTGATTTAAAATATCATATTTTTATTAAAGTACATTTTCTATGGCTGTTTGTGCTATCTATTGTCACGTAAACGTAATTTAAAACTCAAATAAAAAGATACATATTTAAACACTTCTGATTATATATGTTTTTTACTATGTCCCGCTTTTTTCACTCAAAAAGTTCCGAAATCCCGACTTGGCAAAAAAAATATCAGGTAACGCTGTCTGGGGGGTATTCTCGAAGTAGACTTAAAACGACATTTCTATCAATTTTCATTTTACGACTACATGGTCTGTGCCAAAAGCATTATGTTATAGAGATATCAGATTAGAATATTTGTCCAGTTGGTTGGTGGAAAATCCACGTTTTTTTGTATTAATGAATAAATTTCAGATATTGATGAATGCGAAAACGGGAAAGCCAGCTGTTCCTCTGATGAAAGATGTGTCAACACAAGGGGCGGTTACAAATGTGTTTGTTCAAGAGATTGTGGCAGAAGTAATAATAATTACTCACCTAATCATCGAAGTACGTAATTAATTCAATAAATTAAATAACAATAATAAAAAAATATTAAATAAAATTCAACTTAGATTCAACAACTTTAATAAATTGAAATAAATCGCTGCAGTGCATGTCTTTACATTACACTCTTTAGCGGTATGCAGACTGATGATTGTGACAGACTAGTCTGCCATGGGGCCACAAAGTACTTTATAATACTAGTAATGAGTATCACTACTTTTTTTATTGTAGCTCGACATATTACAACACTTCGCCTGATGTAAAGCTAGAGTGCGGTCTATGAACGGAAACAACTGCTACTAAATTTTCTACACGAAGCGGTCGCCTCCGCTATGCCGGCTAGAGAAGACAAATGTGCATTAGATTCACAGTGCACATTCTACTCGTTATATCTGTCTACTTTTAAACTGTCCTGAAACGCGACAAGGTCACTTCACGGGTGTTACATTCGAAAGTGGTGGTACTACCCCAGGACAACAGACTGGGCTACTAATCATCACCAGTTGGAAATTTTTCGGTGCTAGGAGTTGTTCCGACACATAGACCGCTTAGCTATACGTAACTAAAAAAAAGATTTTTCTATTAGGGCCGACAACTTACGCAGAACCGAGGATTACAGTCGGATCTGTGTACGGTCAGAAAGGAACTCGATACACGAGACCTTCATTTACTAGAGTTAACGCTGGTACTATACAGGCTAGTTGTCCATGGGGCTATAGCTATACGGATGATAGAAAATGTGTTGGTAAGTTCTTGAAGCATTTTTATATTTAGAGACAAACACGTTCAGGGACGTCATTTTGTTTTTTGCCGAGATTTGGTTAGATTAGTTTTGAAAATTAAGAAATCCATACCTGGGTCCCAGCGAGCCCTGGATTGTGCGATCCATGGCTACCATACCTGTATTGACGCCATTGAACACGACCGTTTTATTTTGTAATTTTATAGGTTTCCATTATAGCTATTTGTTCGATGAATTTCCTACCCAGAACATTTTTCTGAAATGATCATGTTGGGGAGAAGAAGCACAGTCTGCTGGTTAAATAATATTCACATCTACTTCCATATTCGTTTATTTTTTACACCACAATAAAATAAAACACTCTCCTATAACAATTCAATCGACGCCATAACAATTACACACACACGGAAAACAAAACCATCTTAACTACCAAAGACTAACTATGCCATAGATAAAACATGATGTTGCTATTCAATACTCCTCCTCAACATCATCAGTTTTATCAACTATACCTAAACTACAAACATGCCTATTAAAAGAACTCTTCGCTAAAGGCTTTGTAAAAACATCTGCTAACTGTTCATGAGTATTTATATACTTTACATTTATTACACCTTCCTCTACTTTCTCCTTGACAAATCTATATTTAATATCAATATGCTTTAAACGTTTCTGATCAGGATTTTTTACAGATTTTATAGTACTCTGGTTGTCTTCAAAAATAACAATACTACTGGTTTGTATCTCTAATTCCAATAACAATTTCTTAACCCAACATGCTTCAACACTTGCTTCACAAAGAGCTACTAATTCAGCTTCTGTGGTACTCAAAGCCACACTTGTCTGCTTCTTAGAATTCCATATAACGGTATTATTAAACAATTTAAACACATATCCTGTAGTTGACTTTCTGTCATTCTCTCTCGCCCAATCAGAATCTACATAACCAATTAATGGTATATCACACTCATCTTTCACATATCTTAATTTATAATCAACTGTACCTTTTACATATCTCAATACCTTCTTAATACTCTTCCATAAACTTTCATTTGGCTTCGACTGATATCTACATAAATAATATACTGCTGTTGCTAAATCTGGTCTAGTACCTACTGTTACATACATTAAAGAACCTAATAACGACCTACACATTCTCTCATATGACATATCCACATCAAACTCCTCATTCATTATAAAATTTACATCCATTGGTATATCTACACTTCTACAATCATTCATACCATATTTTCTTAAAACATTTTTCAAATATTTACTCTGATCCATCATCAAACTATTATCCTTCTTCTCAATTGAAATACCTAAGTAAGTTAACTTATCAGATCCCATATCTTTCATTCTAAATTGTGAACTCAAAAACTCTTTAACTGAATCAATCTCTCGTGTATCACTTCCCATTATCAACAGATCATCGACATACAATAAAATATACAAATCTTCTTTCATATACAAACAAAAATCATTCTCTGATCGTTTAAAACCAAACTTTCTTATTGTTTCATTAAAACATTCATACCAATATTTAGGTGATTTCCTGAGACCATACAAAGACCTATTTAATTTTAACACATAATTCTCTTTAACTGTTATGCCTACTGGTGGTTTCAAAAATACTACTTCATCTATCTTTCCATATAAAAATGCTCCCTTTACATCCATTTGATGTATATGATAATCTCTGTAAGTTGCAATTGAAAGTAATATTCTTAACGTTTGTAATCTCAATACTGGCGAATATATCTCATCAAAATTATTCTCTTGTTGAAAACCCCTAACTACTAATCTTGCCTTCTTAATAATTTCATCACCTACATACTTCTTAGTAAACACCCATTTTGTATCAATCAATAATTTCTCCTCTTTAGGTTTAGGAACAACACTCCATGTCTTACTCTCATTTAATACTTTAATTTCTTCTTCTACAGCTTTCATCCAACCATCTCTATCCTCTCTTAACTCAATATCTTCATAACGCGTCGGTGTATCATCATTCATCTGTCCAGTATACAATGCAAACAACACTTCTTCAGAATCATTAAAATCAGTCACATAATCTTTCATCCATCTCGGTTTCCTTATTGTACGGTTTGCTTTATCTTTCATCTCACTATCACTACTCTCCTGTCTAATCAATACTTCATTTTCCTCATTAACACAATCAATATCACCTTCTGATTCCTCATTGTTACTTTCCTCTATCTTATCTTTATCTCCCATTTCTATCACTACTAACTCCTCCTGTTTCTCACATCCTTCATCAAATATTACATTTCTTCCAACTATTACTTTATTTTCAGTTTCATCCCATAACTTATAACCTGCTCTACAATAACCTATCATTCTCAACTTCTGTCCCTTAGCATCCCATTTACTTCTCATGACTTTCGGTATATGATTATATGCGACACATCCAAAAACTCTTAAATTACACACATTAGGTTTCCGTCCTTCCCATCCTTCATACGGTGTATACTTCCTTCCACTCGTAGGGCTTCTGTTTATGACATATGTAGCAAAATATAATGCTTCTCCCCATAATTCCTTCGGTAATTTTGATTCTAATAAAATAGTACGTGCCCTGTCAACTAACGTTCTATTCATTCTCTCAGCTACTCCATTCATCTCTGGATTGTATGCTACTGTATATTGCATTAAGATACCATTATTGGAACAAAAATTCTTAAATTCCTGTGACACATATTCTTTACCATTATCAGTTCTTAATTTTAACAAATTTCTATCAAAATGTTTAGTAACGTAATTATAATAATCTCTAAATTTATCGAACACCTCTGACTTGTTTTTTAACAAATATATCATGGTAAAATGAGTATAGTCATCAATAAAAGTAACAAAATATCTATATCCGTCAAATGTAGGTGGGTCCATAGGTCCACATACATCACTGTGCACTAATTCAAGAGGTTTACATGCCCTATATCCAGTTTTATTAAAAGGTAATCTGGTACTCTTCCCTATCATACATGATTCACATAACATTTTTGATAATTTAACATTTTTCAAATCACTCATTCCTTCGACTAAATTTTGTTTCGCTAATAAATTCAAATCATTAATATTCAAGTGACCATATCTCCTGTGCCATAAATTTATAACATTTAAATCATTTTTGTTAGTGTAATTACAATAATTCTTAATAACTTTGGTGGTTAATGTATACAACGAACCTTCACTATAACCTAACATTATTAAATTACCATACCCATTGTAAACATATACTTTGTTGTTTGAAAACACTACTTTATGTCCACTATTTATAATTCTAGATACTGATAACAAATTCTTTCTTAATTCAGGCACATATAAAACATTTTTAATACTACAATACTGTAAACTACCATATATCCAACTCTTAACCTCAATGTCACCCATTCCTACAGCTTTCAATACGACATCATTTTTAGCTGCTGCAATAATTTTAGGAGTCTGTAAGTTTATATAGTTAGAAAAATAACTTTTATCATTCACTAAATGATCTGAACAACCGGAGTCTATACACCATAACACTTCACTCCTACTCGGACCTACCTCACTTCGCTCACTTATAAACACATCACTTATCTCCTCCTTCGTCCCGGCAACCAAAGAACACCCGGCTCCTCCTGCACCTCGCCACGATCCACCGTTCCTTCCTCGTACATGTGATGAACCTCTATGCTGCCACGGTCCACGTCCACCATTCTGCCACTGTCCACGTCCTGTGTTCTGCCACTGACCATGTCCTGGGTTTCGCCACTGTCCACGTACTGGGTTGCTCCACTGTCCACGTCCTGGGGTCTGCCACCGATTAAAACCTCCTGCCACATTTGCTCGATTCGGACATCTTTCAGCCTTATGACCACTTCGGCCACATGAAAAACATAAAAATGCACTCTCAATTTTGTTAGAACTATTTGATCCTTTTTTCTTTTCTTCCTCTCCTAGTAACCTATCCTTTACCAAGTGTAATGATATCTCACCCATTGCTTCCAACGCTGTTACTATGCCCTCATATGACTTTGGCATCGATAATAATATATAATTTATTTTTTCTTCTTCTGATAACTCACTTCCAGCATCACTCAATGTGGAAAATATCTCTTCTAATTTAACAAAATGCTGTTTCAAATCTGTACTTTCAATATAACGAATCTCTGTTAATTTTCTTCTCATAAATAATTTACTCCTAGTTCCTTTCTGCTTGAAATTTTTAACTAAATTTTGAAACATCAAATATGCTGTGTCTTTTTTAATATATTCTATATGACTATCTGCTACACCTGATATTAAAATGGCTTGCGCCTTCGCCTCAATTTTCTCATCTTTTAAATCACTATTAATTATCGCATCCAATACCCCACTCTCTCTCAATATCGATTTAATTCTAAATTCCCATGCACCAAAATTCTCTCCAGCAAACTGCACTATATTCAATTCTTTTCTCTGCATTTTTAACAATAATTCTCAATATACTCATAACCTTTGTTAACTGCGTCACCCGCCGCCGCTATTACGCCACACTTTTTTCACACAATATTATCGCGGTCTTGACTGGACTCTGTTCTGTGCTCTGGGCCCATAACCCTGTTGGGGAGAAGAAGCACAGTCTGCTGGTTAAATAATATTCACATCTACTTCCATATTCGTTTATTTCTTACACCACAATAAAATAAAACACTCTCCTATAACAATTCAATCGACGCCATAACAATTACACACACACGGAAAACAAAACCATCTTAACTACCAAAGACTAACTATGCCATAGATAAAACATGATGTTGCTATTCAATAGATCACATCTTCAATATTCATATTGAACGAAAACTATACTTTGTGAGTTTTGGGTAGGCCCCCTGCTGACAGTTTACGAACGCAGCGTTTATTCATAGTTATTTTTCAGATATTGATGAATGTTCAACAAATGAATCAGAATGTGGACCCCAACAAACTTGCGAGAATTTCTTTGGTGGTTATTCCTGTAAATGTCCGATGGGTTATAAGAAAGTTGGAAAAAATGATTGTGAAGATATCGACGAATGTACTGCTAGTATGGTAGAGTATT
The DNA here is from genome assembly GCA_948150575.1 of Tinea pellionella. NCBI lineage: Eukaryota > Metazoa > Arthropoda > Insecta > Lepidoptera > Tineidae > Tinea > Tinea pellionella. The sequence goes on along the minus strand of OX411269.1, from coordinate 3,095,774 downwards.
TTTGTTGTATAGCAGTAGCGAGGGATGGATTTTGTTCAAAGAATGATGAACAGGACAAAAATTTCAAAAATTATCATAATTATTTCACCAATGCTCTTTATAGGGTTGCAATTTTACACCTCACCATTGCTACTGAGTGTGGGTAAAATATGAGGAACTATTTTAAATAATTTCTAAAAAAAATTAAATTTTAGCGAAACCCCACGAATCTGCACAGAGACAAAAATGTTATGTTAAATTCTGTAATCACTTTATCTTTCGTTATCGCTGTTAGACTGAAACGAAACCGAATCCATACAAGAACTTTAAAATACTTAGGTCCATTTGCACCAAAAGACCCGTTAAAGTTACTTTGATCTACATGTTGCCGTAACGTTTACATTTACTCCACACGCGTTGCAATATCGTGTAAATTCATATTGTTAACGTTAAAAGGGTGGCTGATTTGTACATTTGACGTTAGTGACATTAGTTTGACGATTACTTTAACTTTAACCAGCCAAGATTCGCTGGTTACGGTTAGCGTTAAAGTAAGCGTCAAATATGACAGGCGCGACGATGGTCCAAAGCGTGTAGAGTAAATTTAACGTTTAGTTAATGTAACTTTAACGGGCCCTTTGGTGTGAATGAACCTTAAAGTAGTTTACCTTTCCTTTAAATTCCCTTTTGCTTTTAACTTAGAAATTACATGCCGTCTCTTGTAGATGTTTATTTTTAATTTATATTTCAGCCATGTTCTCAATATTCGGAGTGCGTGAACACAATAGGGTCTTACAAATGTCGTTGTGGGGAAGGTTTCAAAAATTCACCAAATAATGACAAAGTCTGCATTGATTTGGATGAATGCGAAAGACCTGGTATTTGCGAACAAGAATGCATTAATGTTTGGGGTTCACATAGGTGTTCCTGCAAACAAGGATTTAAATTGCGCAGTGATAATAGGTAATTAAATTTTAGGTTAGTAAGTTCACTTTCAAGTGTAAGCGAAGTGACGTGTCGGGATCAGTGTCGTCGGGTATAACGAGAGAAATGTACCCTGTCATATCGGTATAGGGGAGCGGACGGCTGCCTATGAACATTTCTTTGTGGTAGCAGTTAATTGCACTCTAGCGCTCATTTCAGATGGAAGGCACACATACAAGATACTAGAAAATATTTTTCTATCAATTTTTTTTTTTCTATATCAAATCTTCTTCTATATCTAATCAAAATTTTCTATAAAATCACACCTAGAGTCGTAACAATTATCTGTGAATATTGAAAGATTTTATAATTATTAATTTCAGTCAGAGATTTTTTCAGCCATAGCGATTATTCTTTTACAATAAGAATATACTTTATGGAATTTTGGCGGCCATCATTAGGTTATCTGTCTTGAATTATTCTTCGAGTGTTAATGTGTAATACTGGTGGATTATTAACCATTGAGTGTTCGTGAACGTGCGTAAGTGTGGGCAAACAATTCAAAGTAAAAGAACGTTTGTTTTCATTTTCCCTCCAAAACTCCATAAGAAGTTTCAGTAAAGATTCTACCACTTTACTGAAGCATTTTTGGATTTGACTGAGACTTGACCTGACTGTTTAGTGTGATGAATAAATGACTCGTGATGCACAATATTATTAACTTGATGCAAAAACATTTACTTTGATACTGGCAAATTGTTATAATGCCATATAAAACTAAAAGGAAACATACTTTATTTTTATAGGACATGTGAAGATGTTGACGAATGTGCTGAATGGAAAGCGACTGGTCGTCCAGGACGATTGTGTTATGGCGACTGTATTAATGTTCCTGGGAGTTACAGATGCGATTGCCCTAAAGGATATCGTGTTAGCACAGATGACAGGAACTGTATAGGTATGACTGCCTCTGCACTGTAGTCTAGTACAGCGCTCACTTTTTTTATAAACATGTTGTATCTAATTTCAACAAATATTTACAATACTATTTTGTTTTAATTGTAGCTCGGGCATATGACAACACTCCGTCTGATGTAAAGATAGAGTGCGGTTCATGAACGGAAACAACTGCTACTACAGAGAAATCTGTACCGGTAGCAGTCGCCTCCGCTGTGTTGGCCTGAGGAGACGAGTATGCACCATCTAGATTGACAGCGCACACTTCTCTCGCTATACCTAGCTACTTTCAAACTGCTCCCGAAACGCGACAAGGTCACTTCACTGGTATTACATTCAGAAGTGGTGGTACTACCCCAGGACGGCAGACTGGGCTAATAACCATCATCAGTCTGCCTACCACTCTTTAATAGTGCCTATAGGCACTGAGTGACGAAAGTACATATAACAAAGTTATATTGGCACCGGTCTTTATCGAGGTTCGAACACGGGTCTCATCGATTGTGAGTCCACGCGTATTACCGCTAGACCACGGCCGCTCTGTTTTTTTTCTGTTTCAGCATATTCAGTAGTTTGCATTAAAAAAAGGGCTCTACCTGGAGCTCACGAGTTTCGATTTTTTATTTCTTATTGCGAAAAAACACTAGTAGGGCCAGTCAATATCAGACTGCTCAGGATTTTACATCTTTTAAAGAATATTATTCACGGGTCCGATCGGAATTTAACAATTTACCTCTAGGTCTTAGCATAAACTGATACGTCTTAAAGAACGTATCAATACTTAGGAACTTAGGTTCCTATTTAGTGTAAGCTAAACTTATTACAGATATAAATGAATGCGAAACAGGCGAGGCGACTTGTGCTCGAAGTAATAAGCCAGGCGAAGTATGTCAGAATACGCGTGGCGGTTACCATTGTCATACAATAAATTGTCCTGAAGGATATCGTCTTGAGAATAAAAAGTACGTAATTATTAGTATATAAGTATTTTAAAGGTTTGAATAAAGCGAAAACTTTTTCAAAATAAGTTTTATTATAATTGATGACGTAGTTACCTAATAAACATAAAGAAAATATTTTTAAACAAAGACGAAAGACGAGATGAAACTTTTTCGATTATATGAGAATTCAATTTCTAAAATAATATATCAAAAAAAATCACCTTGCTGTGGCAACTCAAAAATAGTATATCAGCTGGTACTAATGTAATTTTGATACCTTGGTCTACCTACATTGGACTACCGTGATCAGTGTCTACGACAGCACATACTTAGTACAGACATATTTTTTTACCTTGTTCTTGTCTCGATATATTTTATTAAATTTATATATTTTTTATACTATTTTATATGTTTTCAGATGTTCAAGAATAGTAAGAAAATGTCAATACAACGATTGGAATTGTTTACAACAACCGAGTGCATACACCTATAATTTTATTACAATAGTTTCTAAGATATATTTGCCTTCATCTAGCGTGAGTATCTGGTTTAAATGGCTATTTAAATCGAAATACCATGGACAATATGTCGACGAATAACGACAGGAGTGTGCACTGTCAATCTCGATGGTGCACATTCGTCTCCTCAAGCCGGTATAGCGGAGGCGACTGGTGCCTGTAGACATTTATCTGTGGTAGCAGACAGCAGTGTTGCCGTGTTACAATAAAAAAAAAAATGGAAACGTTAATCGAAAATAAGACAATTAATAAAGTCTAAGCAGGAGTTTTTGGTAACGAAACAAAAAAAATATCGCACTCTGCTAGATCGAAACCGTTTTTATACGAAAATATTTATTACATTACACTTCTTTACACAAATCAAGAACAACTGATATTATAATCAAGGATCAACAAATTAGGTTATTTTAAGAGGCGCTATATTTCAGTTAGAATAGATTTATTTTATGGGTTAATTGTTGTTAATTTCCGGTTTCTGAGTTTTTATTAGTTTACATTTACGCTATCACGGCGTCATGTGAAAACTGTCCACAAATCGGATTACGATTCTCTCGTTTTTAATCGACATATATTTTTAGGTGGACTTGTTCACAATGCACGGTCCTTCATGGGTTAACTCTGTTATTAACTTTGAATTGAAATTGATTGACGTACAAGCCGGTAGAGGTGTGAAACCAGCTGATCTAAATTGTTTTGAGTAAGTAAAGTGTGTACGTGTACCATTTTGTATCTAAGAAGAATCACGAGATTAAAATAATAATATTATAATTGCCACTTAAGAATAAAGCAACAATATGACAAAAAAGTAAATTCGTTCGATATTTTTTTCTTCGTATTTAGAATAAAAGATCTCGCATTAAAGGCGGGTACAGACTTACGAAACGTAACATGCAATGTAACATGAAACGAGCATTTCATACGTGTGGAGTGTGGACCACCGCGCACGAACCGAGCTGTTTCGGGCATGCATGCGGCGAACATAGCTCAGTTCGCCAAGAACACGGCGAAGCCATTGTTCGCGCGCGTTCCGCAGTCCACAGACACACAACTCGTCACAATGGCGCTAGGTGCGCGCGCCCCTTTTTGTTTAGCGAAAAAACCGACAAATGGCAAATCGCGGCGCGCACGAGTTTAAATGCTGTGTTCGTGCGCGTAGTGTGCACACTGTGGGAATTCTGTTACATTGCGACAATGTGGACGACGAATTCTTTCATTGCGTGTTACATTGCATGTAAATTTCGTAAGTCTGTTCTTAACGTCGCCGCGTCGTCTTAAGTTTCCGATCAAGTGCAAAACAAAACGAAAACTTAAAGTAGACCCCCATATACTCAATCTTTTAATATTTTTATTTCAGCATGAGGCCTACACGTAATGTTTGTATGGTATCTCTTTTGTGCTCATTGGCTGGACCTCAAGTCGTGGAATTGGAGCTGACCATGTCGCTGTATCAGCACGGACAATTCGCAGGCAAAGCGGTGGCCAGACTTGTTGTTATTGTTTCCGAATATGAATTTTGACAGTGTGTCCATTCAAATTGTTGTTTAACTTATTTATAAAATATTAAATATTCTTTAAAATTATTAATTAGAACTTGTCGCGTTTCGAGCAGTTTGGTAATAGCGAAGTGTGCATTGTCAGTCTAGATGGTACATTTACTCCTCAAGCCAAAAGAGCAGAAATTTATCTGTAGTAGCAGTTGTTCCCGGTCATAAAGTCTACCTTAGTTGAACATCAGTCAGAGTACTGTCATACGCCGCGTTACTAAAAAAACAATTAAAATATTTTTTCAATTATAAATTAATGGACTAATTAAATGTACCTAATAAAATTCAAATATATTAAGTTAATAAATTGATTCTTCTACATATGTTGTTTTATTAAAAGTAAAAGAACGTTTCCCACTTAACCACATTGACTTCCTAATCTATAAGGTCAGTTTGCTCTCGTGTACCCTGCCCCACTAAATTCTGTTAGATTTAGTGCCTATATGTAACTCAATGCATAGCTGGAATAGTAGTATATACGGAGATACTTCTTCTTCTTTTGTTAAATGGCCTTGTTAACGACAATTCTGCCAATGTCGAATATTAAATTCTTAATGTTTTTGCATCAAATTGCAATAGTGTTTTACAATTTGACGCTTTCTTGGAGTATTTGGCGGCAATTCACCAGGTCAAGTCACAATATGAGCGTTTTCACGGCGTGGGATAACCACAAAAAAAAACCGCTTCCGTTGTCTTATATAGTGTAAATTTGAATGTTTCCACAATTACTCACATGCGCAGAATATAATTACGCAAAATAACACCAATTTTACACAATAATAACCACTAAACTAATTAAGGGGAAGGGATAAAAAACATCTCATCCTTCCCGGGCAAAAGCGTGCCAAACACCATATGGAGATATGTATACCATGAGGCGCGGCCTGTCCAAAGTAAAAGAATAATAAGGTGTAAAATAAAAAATATATTTAACTGTCTTCATTTTATTTATTTAAGCACAAAGCATTATTTACATTTTATATATTGACTTATTTAGTATTTTATGACATTTATCGATATAACAATAATGCAGAGAAACATAACTTTTAAAAGAAAAATAATATAAAAATATATATATAAAAAAAAAAAAACAATTTTCAAAAAAAATCTCTACATCAACAATAAATTGTATTCAACAATATCACACAAACTTTAAGGGTAAGCAGAAACTATAGATGGTCCTATATTTGTAAGTATCGTTAGAAAGCAAAGCTTTTAAGTTTATCATTTAAATACCGGGGTCTATATACTATACTAGAAAATATAACTACAATATACGAGCATTCTTGCTTCAGTTTTCACGCTGGTCCCAATTGCATCCATATTAAAAACAAAAATAGTAAAAATTCTAAAACTTAATAAAAACATAATAGAAAAATAAACGGGTGTATCGAGAGGTGTCCGACCCTCACAACCCGGACGGTGCATGCTCGTTTATCAAGCCAGCATAGAGTGGGCGACCGGGCGACTGGACCCGATATTATTTGGATAAAAAAAGAAGTACTAGACTTTCTAAGATATTTTTTATAAAATTTTTAACAATAAAAAACAAAACATGCAGTGAAAAACAGTAAATGCATTAATAAAATAAAGCGTCTGTCATAGACGCGTATAACTTTCTACAAATAGTACGCGTGTATGACGAGCCGCCTACATGTAAAGTCGGCATATGAAAATATATAAAACCTGATATGCTATTGTAAATTCGTAATCTAATAAGTTACTGATAGCGCCATCTACCGGAAGTCATCGAAAAAAAACTTAACTAAACAATCGTATTTATTTATACTTAGACATTATGCAAAAAAAAAAGAATTCCTAATAAACTATGTAAATGTACATAACTTTTTTTTAATAACAATCATTAATTGCAAAACTGTACTAAAACCTAAAAACCGAGTATAAGTTTTTCATAAAAATATCTTGAGACAGATTTATCGTCATTGGACAGTGGAGTGGTGCACATTCGTCTCCTCAAGCCGGCATCGCGGATACGACTATTGCTCGCCGACATTTTTCTGTGGTAGCAGTTGTTTCCGCTCATGGATCGCTCGCAGGAGTAAAAACAAAAAAAGGTGGAATATGTAAAACTAATTTTGTTATAACAATTTTGCAACAAACGTACCATATTAAAATCCGAATACACATTTCTACATTAAAACTATATAGCACTTTTGCATTACATAATACAACATCAATTAACTACATCGTAAAAGGAAGAATACGACTGAAAACGACGGCCACCTATTCTCTCTCAATTATGTATCAGAGCATAATTGTGAAGTTTTTTTATTTATCATTTATTTATTTTGCACTGAGAGGGCGCCTTCGTTGTTGAGAGGAGAGGGGAAGGGGTAGGTACAGTACGCGGACCATGTCAGCGGACTTCCTAAAGCACTCATCAAATCATCAATCAGTATTAAAGATCTTCCTCTTCATTGTGTGTTTTATATTTTAGAAGCATCTTTATCTAGAGAGCGGTCCGCTGTATTGTTACGCTTAAAAAGATCCGCGAGACCACTAGGGTTGGGCACGCCTGCTTTACAACATCGATAAGTTTTTTTTAAACATTAATATATTTAATAACATTCCATCACTATTACTAAAATATATAATAAAATTGCACTAAATATAAACTGTTAAATGTATAATAAAACTTTTTTATAATAAACTATTTCGTAAAACATTTAAGCTAGATTCACATCTACAGACACCGTACGTGGCAGAGATGTACCGGTATAGACACGGAAAGAAATCATTCATATGTTATCTTAATCAATACATAAGGCGTAATGTCATTTGCGTGAGCGTTGAGATTGTAATTGTAGTATAGATTGATAGTAATTGTCATTATCGCGGGACGGAGCTTAACCATTGCCAAACAAAAAAAAGAGGCAAAAGATTTCTGTTAATTAAAACATGATGTTTATAGTTGTTCATTACACTGCAATAGTTATTTGTATAAAATACTGCTATCGTAAGGAAATACAAAGAAAAGATATTTCAAAATTGTGAGGTGACAAGAATCTATAAAATTATTAGGCCGTACGAAAAATCTTCTCGATTTTTTCAGACGGGATTTAAAAAATACATCTAACAGAAGCGTTAACATAGGTTTTTTTTTTACTGCGCCCATTCTTTCTTTCGTGCCTGAGCTGGTACGCGTCTGCCACGTACTGCATAGGAATCAAACTTTATAAGCTTCTAAATATAAAATACTGTACAGTATCTTGTACCATGATCTATAGGCCAATTAAATTGGAATTTTTGCTTAAAAAAAATAATAATTAAAATTACTTTTTCTTCACACTGCTTGAAGCTGTAACAAGTCGGGCACCGTCATTTTTTAAAAATGTCGGACATTTTTTCCTTAACGCTTTTATTTTGCACAATTTGTTACCCTGAGAATCTCCTGTCTCCTCATAGTTCTCCGGAGTAACGTCAGCTGTTATTATAGAGTTTGAAATGCATTCCATAGGCACGTCCTTGCTTTCTGCTTTCTTCCTAAATCTAAAGCGAGGTTTCGCACCAGCTAAATTTAAATTTGTATCGCTCGACGACAATTCTTGGGATTCCTCTAGCGTATCGGTTTTAATGACTTTCTTCGGACGTATTTTAGGCGTCTTTCTAGCGATTTTTATATTAGAAACGCTGTTTATTGGCGCGGTTTTTAAATTAGGCTCTGACGTCATCCGAGTTTTCCCATTCAAGTGACAGTTTTCTGTCAGCGTTGTCAACGTCGAAGTGACGTTTGAAGCTATCCGTGGTTTCAGTTTCCTCTGTACCGTAGATGTACTTCTTAATGTACTTTTGACAGCTCCAAACGTAGAAGTTGTAGAGGTGGAGCTTCTCGTAGGTGGGAAAGTGCAAGTTTTTGCAGCATAATCGGATTTCATTAAAGCAACGCGTGTAGATTTCAAATTAGTGTTGCCAGCGTTATTGGAGTTGTTTGTTGGTGTCATATAGTGATATTTTGGTGTTAATAAAGTCCTTGTTGGCAACATTGCTGTGGCAGTTGTTTTGTATTTTCCTATCACTGTTGTGACATTGTTTTCAGTGTCGGTGTTGTTTGCATTGAGTATGTTGTCATTGTCCAACTGAAAAAAAAATTTACAAGTTATTTCTGGCCCCTATCATCCGATCACTCAAAAAACCGTGGCACGTGACATTCTGTTGTCTTTGCCTATCCCGCCCATGCTTTTTTTGCTATCTGTACCCAAAATATGTATCAAGTACTACCACTTTCATAACACCCGCAAAGTGACCTTCTCACGTTTCGGCAAGTAGCCAGGTATAACGAGAGGAGTGTGCACTGTCAATCTAGAATCTAGATGGTACATGCTCGTCTCCTCAAGCCGGCATAGTAGGAGACTGCACAGGCTTCCCTGTAGTAGCAGTTGTTTCCATTCATGAACCGCACTCTAGCTTTACATCAGAGGAGAGTGTTGTCACATGCCGAGCTACAATAAAAAATAAAAAAAAAAAGTTAAAATGTAACATGTAAGTATTACCTTATTACTTCTATTATTAAGTATGGATGCCAAATTAACAGGTTTATTTCTGGGTTCGGGTTGCCGTAAAGGTTCCGGAGGCAATGTTGAATATATACCTCGTGTGAAGACTGGCAAGGAAGTTATGTTGTGACGACGACGATAAGCTACACCTTCTGCGTGCATACGCTTTTCATGTCTGAAAACATTTTTTTTTAATTGGATTTCAACATAATATTACAACACTACGCCAGATATTATGCCAGAGTGTGGTCTATGAACAGAACAGACAACAGTCGCCTCCGCTATACCGACTTGATGAGACGAATGCGAACCCCCCGGTTGACAGACAGTGCACACTCCTCTCGTTATACCTAGGGTCACTTTAGGGGTGTTAAATAAAAATTAAAGAACAGTAGGCAGACTGATAATATCGGTCTCTTGGGAATCAGCCAAACAGTAGAGGGCGCTTCGTCTCCTCAAGCCTTCGCGCTCATGAATAGAGTGCAGTGTGAACCCGTAACCAAAATTAATACTACAAATTTTAGTAACTTACTGTTCCAGGAACAACTGCTGGTAACCAATGACTGACCCAGGTCTGCATATACGTAGCCAGGCTATCGCTTCGCGGGCACTAAACCCATGATGCTTCATCATGTAACATCCAATCAGTGTGCCCGTACGACCTAATCCAGCTGTTCAAACAAATATTATTTATTTTATGACAGATGATAATTTTTTAAAATTGCCGCCTTTTCTCAGGCCACGCCAGACTCAGGTACAATAAAAAAACAAAAGAGTGTTTGACGGCTATTTGCACGGGAACGTATGCATGTTTACATAATTACGTCATAACATAATAAATTACATAATAACAACAATAAAAGTGCTATTAATTTGTATAAACGATGTGCTAGTGAATAACTTGTGAAAACAAAGATTCGTCCTACATATGGTGCAGTAAACGGTAATTTTTTGTGGCATTCCACGCTTCTTATATATTGATGTTTCTGCCAATCACTCAAAAAAAAAAGAATAAATTATATTACTGCAGATGCGGCTGTATGGGGTTTGATCCCTTTGCCTTCCCGAAGGAGAGAACATAACTAAAAAAACACAATAATTACCTCTACAATGCACAGCTATGGCGCCTTTAGCATTTTCAGAAATTTGTATAAATCTATTAACAATTCTATCAGTTGGCACAGATCCATCGACAAAATAGAGATGATGATGATCGAAACCATAGTTCGTGAACTGGCGGGAGTTGTATGTCTTCTTATTTAATCTGTAAATAAATAGAGTGGCACGAGTGTAAGGCAGACTGATGATAGATATTATCCCAGTCTGCCGTCCTGGGGTAGCACCACCACTTTCGAATGTAACTCCCGTGAAGTGACTTTGTCGCGTTTCGGGAATAGTTTGAAAGTAGCCAGGTATAACGAGAGGAGTGTGCACTGTCAATCTAAGACGCTCGTCTCCTCAAGCTGGCATAGTGAAGGCGACTGCTACACGGGTTTCTCTGTAGTAGCAGTTGTTTCCATTCATGGAAACACTCTAGCTTTATATCAGGCAGTGTTGTCACATGCCGAGCTATAATTAAAAAAAAAAACCACCACTCTCGAATACAATACCCATAAAGTGACCTTGAGCTAAAGTCAAAAGCCAAACGACAATTGTCACTTGATCAAATCAAAAACTAAATATGTGTCACTTAGGTGACAATTAAATGTCAAATCTCATATATTTTGTATTAGATTCGACTTTAGGCTCTTGTTGCGTTTCAGGAAGTTTGGAAGTAGCCAGGGGAGTGTGCACATTCGTCGTCTTAAGGCGGAATAGCGGAGGCGGCTGCTATCCGCATAATTTCTTTGTGGTAGCAATTTTTTCCATTCATGGACTGCACTCTAGCTTAACATCAGGCGGAGTGTTGTCAGATAAAAAAATGTATGAAATTTAATGGTAAAAGAAATATATTTACCTAACAATAGTGGTCACATTATGTTGTTTAAAATAATCTCTGTAGAACTCCGGAGTGTGGACGAGATATCCATTATCATTATTTGAATGCTGTTGTGGTCCGAGGAATGCCAGCATTTTCTGTGGTATTATCCAACTCAAATCACCATTTTCTACTTTCTGAAATTCATAAATAACATTGAGGGGTAATCGTTTTAAAAATAACATAATATTAATGAAGAGGCATCTAACAACGCTGGCATAGTGGACGCGACTGCCTGGTCAGGGCATCCTCTTCTCTAACCTTAGTCGTCTCTGTTCATGAATCGCACTCTAGCTTAACATCAGGCGGAGTTCGATCCGCGGATGTACGGAAACAACTGCTACTACACATAAATTTCTACAGGCAGCAGTCACCTCCGCTATGCCGGCTTGATGGGGCGGTTTTCAATACTTACTTCATAATGTAAATACTGTTCATCATCGAAATCATTAAAGTCAAAGAAATGCGCATCAAATGCAATTTTAACGGCCTGCAGTACGTCAGGGAGCGGTATGTCGTACACGGAGCCTGCGCTGCAACAATCTATGAAGCCCAACAAAGACCACTTGCTATCCTTTGTTAACTGCTTGTAGACTACATCTGGAGCTGCGTTTAGATATATAATCTGGAAAAAAAAGATTGATTAGCTTGTAGTTAGGTACGTTATCGTCTAGATCAGAGGTTTCCCAATTTTTTTTGCCAGGGAACCCTAATTGATTATACTTCTTTATACCCTAGCTAGTTCGATAACAAAAAAATATTACCTTGTTGTTTGTATATTTTTATGTTTAAAAAAACAAATATACACGAAAAACAATTATTTTATGTATTAAAAAACATTTATTGAATAAAGAAATACAATATAACTAGGTAAGTACGAGTAGTACTTAGATGTTTTTAAGAATTTTTTTTCGACGAATGTTTTGTTAATTTTTGGACGGAACGCGGAACCCTTGTGGTCCTTCCACCTATCTGGAAACCCTGGTCTAGATTACATATGATTACACTCCATCTGATGTAAAGCTAGAGTGCGGTCCATGAACAGAAATAACTACTACTACTGATAAATTTCTACAGGCAGCTGTCAACTCCGCTATGTTGGCTTGAGGAGACGAATGTACCGTCACACATCTCTCGTTAACGAGAACGGGTATACCTGTCTACTTTCAAACAGATCCCGCAATGCGACAAGTTCACATTCGAAAGTGGTGGTATTTAAAAAAAATTTTGTTATACTCTTATGTAAGTACTTTGGTCGCTCAGTGCTTATAGGCACTATTAAAGAGTGGTAGGCAGACTGATGATGGTTATTTGTGCAGTCTGTCGTCCTGGGGTAGTACCACCACTGTCGAATGTAATACCCGTGAAGTGACCTTGTCGCGTTTGGGGAATAGTTTGAAAGTAGCCAAATATAACGAGAGGAGTGTGCACTGTCAATCTAGATGGTACATGGTCGTCTCCCTAAGCCGGCATAGTGGAGGCGACTGCTGTCCATTCATGGACCGCACTCTAGCTTTCAGCTCAGGCGGAGTGTTGTCACATACAAAGCTACAAAAAAAAAGGAGAAATTATAATACCAGAAGATGTGGCTGTAAGGCTTGGATCTCGGAATGGGAGAACACACCAAAAAAATCATAAATCATACCTGATAACTACCAATAAGGTATGCGGCGTTCAACCTCAGAGTTTCCTTATCGCTCGTGTAGTATACGATTTTTTTCTTTGGATTCTTCTCCAACTCCTCGTTAAGTTTATTGCAAAATTGGTATAAATGGGAGAGATGATACGGACCGAAATCGAAGAAGAACCCCTCGTATACGATTTCATCTTCTATGTGGAAATATTTACTGTTACGGGTCGCTTTTGGTGTAAAACCCGCTTTTAATGTCGCGAAATACAACCTATCTGTAAAAAAAAATATATTGCTTTCAAATATTGAGAAAAAACAGAGAAAAGTCAGCAATCACCAGTGCTATGCCGACCTGATGAAACGAGACGTGTAAAAATTTCGTTATACTTAATTATTTTAAAACACTACTTTGCAACTAATTTCCGCTAATCAATGTTAGTGAGGGTAGGTACACAGTCACATTAGTTGTCAATGTTAGACGAGACGTGTGGTCGCTTCGACTTCGTTCTGACGATACAAGTCAGTCTGAGGATGCCACGTGGAGTGCGTCGAGAGGTTTTCGCGTGTTAGTGAAGGGTCTAACATTGACAACTGATGTGACTGTGTACCTTTTTTTTTTTTACGTGGGGAAATCCATTACCTCGGGTAAGGTGCCAGGGCTATGTCGGGCTCCCTTACAAACAGCGCGCATACGAGATGATGTTGTATGCGCACAAGGACTACCGACTAAAAACCCACGGTGCTCCTCATGGCCACCAAAGTGCTGAAGGGTTGGGTACACGGTAGCATTCATCCAACCCCCCAGCGGTGACAGGCCTGATGATGTGGCTCCTTCACTTTTGTGTTTGCTTTCGCAACCCCCTTTCGAGAGGTGCGTGGGAACACGCACACACACTCCCGCGCCAAATTTATAAGAGCAGCAGACTTACCCCGAGTTGCTGCTCATTGGCTTGTAATGTGACTGTGTACCTACCCTCACTAACATTGATTAGCGGAAATTAGTTGCAAAGTAGTGTTTTAAAATAATTTGGTTATGGATTTCCGCAAAGTAACGCCTAATACCATTAAACATTCGTTATACTTAATTTATATAATTGATAAATTCACAATAACCTCACTTAAATATAACTTATACTAAGGATATCAGGACTTTTTTTTATGTAATCGTTAGGGTTTTTACAGCATGACTGAAAGGTGAGCAAAAGCGAGAATGAACTTGTGCTAGAGCGGAATGAAGCCAAATGGGATGAGAGAGAACTGCATCGACCGGAGAGAGAGATATAGTGGAGTGCGAGGGTGATATCAGGACAACACAAACGTTATATAGAAAACGTAAAACCTGACAACATTATTAAAAAATAAATCGTATAGTAGGCCGACATTTGACCACACTCTGCCTGATGTGAAGCTATAGCCGGCCTGGCTAACACGCGGCCTGCCACGTGAAATAGTGTTATCATTTTTTTTATTGTAGCTCGACATATGGCAACACTTCGCCTGAAGTAAAGCTAGAGTACGGTTCATGAACGGAAACAACTGCTGCTACAGACAAATTTCTACGAGTATATTTAGGCTATGTTCAAATATTACATTTATTTAAGAGCCTAAACTGCGGCCAGCTTCCCGTCCGCGTCAGCTTTAAAGTATGGCCGCGAGACCGTTTGGATTGACCAGGCCTGAACTAGTGTGGTTCATGAACTGAGACAACTGCTACTGTCTGCAGGGAACCGTCATCTCCGCTATACCAGCTTGTAATAATCCGGTTGACAAATGCCTCTAAATAAATGAATATAGTTATTCAAATTGTTTATTTTTGTTTGACATTAAAAATATAGTTTAGTTAGCTAAATATATTTATAAACGACGGAAGAAACCGTCTAAAAACTATAAAATAAACGTAAGACGTTTTCCTTCAACTTTATTACCGTGCATGTTGAATCGATAACATTTGCATGTGCCGGCCGACCGTGGTAATTAGTTTGAGTGTTTCGTGTTACGAGGGGTTGATTTTACACTAAAACGTTAAGGCCTTTGGGGTAATATTATTTACCTACAAAGGAGAATGTCCATTTGCCTAAGAAAAATGGGCCCACTATTTTTTTCTCGAGTTTGTCGATGATTTTTAGTTAATTTTGAAGAGAAATAAATCTACTTCCTTATTATAAATCATTTTTAATTTTTTTTCACCAATTAGACTTTTTTTGATGCAATATTTATTTATTTATTAGTTATTCGTGTTAAATGATTTAATAATTGATAATATCAGTTTTTTATGTAATTAAACATTATCTATTGAATGGTAAATGATGTGTTGATATAATTAAAATGAATTAATAAAAAAATAAGATATTATTTTAGAATATTGTTTTGTTAACAAACTATTAGATATCAAGCGGGCTCAGAAATGGGCATTCTCCTTTACTTGGGCGGAAAGATACCCTTCAAAGTTTAACTTCTTAAAGTCTTCCTTAAATATAACTTCGGGGCCGAACTATTGTCCCTATATATTATACAAGTTTTCCAATAGGGAATAATGTTAATTAGAATAAAAGAGTGGTAGATAGAAGAGCGGGCGTGGTCTAGCAGTGAGATGCGTAAACTCACGATCGATGAGACCCGTGTTCGAACCTCGCTAAATTCTGACCGGTACCAATGTAACTTTGTTGCACGTACTTTGGTCGCTCAAGGTCTCAAGGCACTATTAAAAGAATGGTAGACAGACTGATCGAATAGCTATTAGCCAAGTCTGCCGTTTTGGGGTAGTACCGCCACTTTCATGTCAGTTTGGAAGTAGCTAGGCAACGAGAGGAGTGTGCATTGTCAACCTGACAGTGACTATTAGTTTTCTTAAGCCTAGCGGAAGCGACTTGCTGTCAGCAGTTTCTACTAGCTCGCACACTAGCTTAACATCAGGCGGAGTGTTGTCATATGTCGAGCTACTATAAAAAAGCGGAAACAACAGGCTAGGGGAGACGATTGTGAGATGCTACATCGAGGGTGACGTACACTAAGCCTCCTAAAGAGATTACGGGAGCTCGGGAGGAGGAAGTAACCAGGTATAACGAAAGGAAAGTGCACTGTCAATCTAGATGATGCATACTCGTCTCCTCAATCCGGCATAGCGGAGGCGACTGCTGCTTTAGAGATTTCTCTGTAGTAGCAGTTTTTTTCCGTTCGTGGACCGCACTCTAGCTTAACATCAGGCGAAATAGATAGGTCAATATCTAGAAACATATTTTTAATCTTATTGGAGAATAAAACTTGAATGACGTAACATCTAACTCCCACCCATTTTAACGACACGCCTTTACGGTCATATTAATTTAGTTTTCTGTAGATTTCCAAGGACTCACAGCCATTGTGGCTCGACGAGTTTCCTGTTCACGAGCTTTAATCGATTTCACGAATTAGGTCAAATATTTTTCTATTACTATGTACCTAATTACCTACCTACCCTTTTTTTGGAAACAACTGCAACTACAAATGGATTTCTACAGGCAACAGTCGCCTCCGCTATGCCGGTTTGCAGAGACGAATGTGCACCATCTAGATTGACAGTACGCACTCCTCTCATTATATATATTTTTTTATTGTAGCTCGGCATGTGACAATACTCTGCCTGATGTAAAGCTAGAGTGCGGTCAACGGAATAGAAACAACTGCTACTACACAGAAGTCTACGGGCAGCAGTCGCCTCCACTATGCCGGCTTGAGGAGACGAGCATGTACCATCCGGATTGACAAGGCACACTCCTCTATTGTACCTGGCTACTTTCAAATATTCCCGAAACGCGACAAGGTCGCTTTACGGGTGTTACATTCGAAAGTGGTGGTACTACCCCAGGACGGCAGACTGGACTAATAACCATCATCAGTCTGCCTACCACTCTTTAATGAGCGACCAAAGTACATATACCAAAGTTACATTGGTCAGAATTAGCGAGGTTCGAACACGGGTCTCATCGATCGTGAGTTCACGCGTCTTACCGCTAGACCACGGCCGCTCTAAAAATATCTGAGGCTCACGTCAAAAGCGAATCGACAGCTGTCCCTTGATCGAATCGCAAACAAAATACATGGGATTTGACGTTTCTTTATCACTTGGGTGACAGTGAATTGTCAACTCCCATGTATTTTGTTTTCGATTCGATCAAGGGACAGCTGTCGATTCGCTTTAGACGTGAGCCCCTGGCTGCTTCCAAATTGATCCCGAAATGCGACAAGGTCACTTTGATTGAAACTACTAGGTTCAAGTGTGTAAAAATAACCCTAGAATAGGTAGGTACAATACCATTACATAACATCAAGGTTAAACTAAACAGCTTGAAACTTTAGCACGGAAGGCAAGGATTTAATTAGTTTTTCAAGTAGTTAAGCTGTCAAGTGTTGTTTTAAATTTGCATCAATTAACTTTAACACAAGTTTTTTTAAATGTAAAACCATGCAATACGTTGATTCCAGTCTGGTCTCAAGCTAAAAATAATTAAAAGAAAAACTGTACGACGGCAATCAATGACTCTAACAAAATGGAAATATTACTACTTAACGTGAAAGCCAACACCTGAGACCGTCCATACATTTTGTTTTACAACATTGTTTAAAACACATAGCAGATTTATGTTGAAATTAAGTAATTTTATAACTTTTTTATTATCGCAAATCACTATAATAAAAAAATAGCTACGGCAGAGAATATATGAAATGCTTGTGAAATATAACCAATATAAAACATTTAAAATGCATTATAAAAATTCTGTGCCGTAGCTATTTGTTTATTATAGTGATTTGCGATAATAATTAGTGCTGAGAAAGTTATAAAATTACTTAATTTCAACATAAATCTGCTATGTTTCAAACAATGTTTTAAAACAAAATGCATGGACGCTCAGGTGTTGGCTTTCACGTTAAGACTAAACTGCTTTTTATTATTGTAGCTCGGCATGCAATAACATTCCGCCTGATGTAAAGCTGGAGTGCGGTCCATGAGTGGAAACAACTGCTACTACAGAGAAATTTCTACAGGCAGCAGTCGCCTCCACTATGCCGGCTTAAGGAGACGAGCATGTACCATCTTAGATTGACAGTGCGCACTCCTCTCGTTATACCTGGCTACTTTCAAACTATTCCCGAAACGCGACAAGGTCACTTCACGGGTGTTACATTCCAAAGTGGTGGTACTACCCCAGGACGGCAGACTGGACAAATAACCATCAGTCAGTCTGCCTATCACTCTTTAATAGTGCCTAAAGGCACTGAGCGACCAAAGTACATATAACAAAGTTACATTGGTACAGGTCAGAATTAGCAAGGTTCGAACATGGGTCTCATCGATCGTGAGTTCACGCGTCTTACCGCTAGACCACGGCCACTCTTATTTTAGTTTAGACTAGTTTCAATAGCAGTGTATTCAGAACCAAATAAATGAACATACATGTATTGTAGGTTGATATAAGTCCTCTTTAAGGTGGATTCTGTAGATACATACATTTGGAGCCCAATTATAGACAAATAATAATAATAAGAAAATGTCAATAAAGTAGTTGAGAATATGTGGTATTTGTTTCCTTTACACAAATAAAATACCTAAACCATTGATTGTTTTCATGACGGTGCGTCTTACAAACAAAATTCAAAAGAGATAATATACAAAATCAATTTATTTAATCTACCTATACAGTATAAACGTGAACGAAACTCTGTCTAAATGATTACTGTGTAACAGCTGAACCACTGAATAGATTTCGATAAAACTTAGCAAGGAGATAAAAAAAAAAAAAAAAAAAAAAAAAAAAAAAAAAAAAAATGACGTGCTAAAATAAAAAAAAATAAAAAAAAAAAAAAAAAAAAACTGGATCATGGGGAAAGAAATAAGTTAGCTCTTTTTCTCTCAAAATAAATATTGAAGGGGTGAAAGAAGAGATGATGATGATGAATGAATATCTTAAGTTAAACACATACAAAGCTGCAATAAATAGCTTATAAAATATAATGGAGAATATAAGTAAATGTTACTTTTGGCTCCAGACTGGTTTCCACATGCAGACCCTCCATGGAGGGTACCTAGTGCGCCCTGTACGAGTATAAGTAAATAAAACAATATAACCTGTCGATATTTAATATTTATACACTTATATTATGAGGTCAGGTTTTATTTTGGTTACGATTTTATCTGGAGACAGAAATTCAAGTAAATAATTATTGCGTTAAATCAGACACAGTTAAAGCTTCAATTTGGTACCACTTTCATCTAAAGCAACGCTCAATTTTATTACAAACCTAAATGTAACTAACCTATTCGTAATGGGTAAAGATTCTGCGTGGCAATCGCCTCGCTTCGCTCGGCTCTTGCATTAAATGGATACAAACCTAAACCTAACCTACCCTATTCGTAATGGGTGGACGGATTTCTGCATACAAACCTAAATCTAACCTAACCTATTCGTAACGGCTAGAAGAATTATATGTATTTATGTACTAAAAGTGATTATAAAATTAGTTTTAAGTGTCTGAGAACCTTCGGTACTGCGTTTCAACTCTAACTGGGACTGATTTAATCCAATATTTATCCACTGGAAGTATCTTAAAGTTTTAAGGTCTGTCCTCTAATAGCTAGCCTTTATTTTTAATTCAGCCATATTGATTATATGATTTTATGAAGTTTCTGTTGTCTTGTATCCACTATCCAAATTATTATTATTCAGTTACACAAGTAAGAACTGTTTCATTTTAATTTAAGTTTTATATTTACCTTTTATAATTTCCGTAGAAGATATTATCATGTCGCCATCATCGTCCATTTTTACTTTGTAGCAAAAAATGGTTGCTGGTTATATTTAAACTATTTATCAAATAATATTTGTGACTCCATATTTAGGACTGGAAAAAATATATATACAACATTTTAACACTATCCTGTATCATTGCTGGCACATAACTAGAACACAAATAAATCTGAGCAACATAATTTCAAGCATAATATCTGCTGTAATGCTATGGCATAGTCTATTTAAAAAAAAATTGGTTGCTTAGTGCCAACAGGTTTCTTTCAACTTTTTTCTTAATTGGTAAATGAGGAATAATCTTACTTTACTTTATCCCACATTATTGTCAAGTGATTCCAGAAAAATATCACTTACCGTTTATTGTTTATAGATGTAGAACAAGTTCCAGATTTAACCTTGGTTTTATACTCTATACTAATCTTATAAGTCCACTTATAAAATAGATACACTAACTTTAACACTGATATCACTTTATGAAATTAACACAGACCGGCAAGGATAAGCGATTTTATAATCTGACTAAACCTATCACATATTCTTACTGTTTAAAACTTTTAAAATCTTTTGTGTCATATACTTCGCATTGTTATTTGCGTAGGAGTATCTTTATTAGAGAACGTGGGACGATTTCTTTCCAATATAAGGTCAACTGGAGTTACGACTGTACTATAATGCAAATTCTCAAAGCACTAATAGCGTTAACACTTAAATGCGCATTCTATTTTTGTGTATCTAGCAGAAGATATGTATATTGGGAATTGACAAGCTCTTTTACGCGATAAATGTCAATTGGATAAATATGTAAACAGAAGCACCGGGCGTGACAACAAATAACAATATAGCCTATGACAGAACAAGGTCGCGAAATTACAACTTGCGTCGCACTCGCAAATGCAATTTATTTCCAATCCATTCCATTATGAAATGACGTTTATTCACGAGGACCGTTGAAAAAACTCGTTTTGATAGGAAAGCAGCAGAGTTGCCAACTTCGGAAATCCACATCAATCCTCACTAAAAAGAACCTAATTGTCTATGACAGTTTTAATTTCTTCGTTCATGGATAGATGGAGTAAGTAGAATTTAAAATATTGTATAATTTAAGAAAACTTGCATATTTCTTAAAGTTACACAATAAAAAAAATCTAATTTGATAACATAATTCGTTTATTCTCAACATTTTAACAAAATTAAGATTTCAGATCACAATTTGCTGAAGTTTCAATGTAGATGTAGTAGATATTTGATATTTAGTTCAACTGCTTGCTAACAACCTTACACCTGTCTGTTGCAGCCATTACAGCACCAATAACTGCTGATCTAAAGCCTGAAAGACAAAAGAATTTAAAATTAAACTAATTAAGAATCTGGGTTACCTCTGAGGGAATGATTAATGTTCCAATGCCTTAGGTCTCGAGTTATAACTTGAATGTTCTAAGTTATTCTTGTGTTAGTTTCACACATTATAATTTATTTGATTAAATATATTTTTACCATTTTGTTCAAGATAATAAGTTCCTTCAGCAGTAGAGCCTGCAGGACTAGTCACATTGTCCCTGAGAACGGCTGGATGACCACCACTCTTTACCATCGTTGCTGAACCCAAAACTGTTTGCGAAGCCAATCTAAGTGCCAAATCACGTGGCAATCCGCATCGTACGCCACCATCGGCTAATGACTCTATCATCATGTATACCTGTGGCCAATAAGTTAGTTTTTAGTTTAATTGAGATTTTTTTATAGTAATCCGGTATGTGAAGTTGGACATCAGCAGAGAGAACTATCTACCAAAGAGAAATATCTGCAGGGAGCAGTTACCTCCGCTTTGCCGGCTTTAAGAGATGAATGTGCACCGTCCAGGTTGACAGTACACACTTCTCTACCTGTATATTTCCAAACTAGGTCACTTCGCGGGTTATATTTCGTTGGGTTATACAGGGTGCCGATTACGAACCGACTGTCTTCCTTCGAGCCTGCTTTGTAATGTAATTAGACAAGCCGCCTTTGCTATCCTGGCTTGAGGAGACATGTATTCACCATCTAGATTGACAATGCACACTCCTCTCGATATAACTATACCTTTATTGGACAGACTAAAAATATTTACTAACATAAGCAGGTCCGCTGCCACTAAGTGCTGTAACTGCGTCCATCTGGTATTCAGTCACTTCCTCGCAAGTGCCAACAGCTTGGAATAGTTTAGTTGTAAGTTTAGCATCCTCGGCAGTAGCTTTAGATCCTCGGCTCAGAGCTGCGGCTCCTTGTTTAACCAGCGCTGGTGTGTTTGGCATCACTCGAATTACGCGGGACTCTGAAGGCAGGTTCTACAAAAGTTTTAGGAAATCGTTTAGTCGTGGGCTCGTATTCGAATTTCTTCAGGCACTGATGATGATAATATAAAAATAAACGTTATTACTCTCATTTTTATCGATATCGATAATAAGGAGAAAAATACCCATGATACCCAGACACACAACTACACTCACTCACCCACACATTAACAGTACCGATACTCATACATAGGAGACAATGATAGAAATACGTCGTCAGACTGCAACGCGAGGGAGACAGAAAAAGAGACACTAGTTTCGTACATGTGTCAAAGTATGTCAATTAGACCTAATCGTGCGTTACGTATCTTCCTCTTTTTGTTTAACCTAATAATTCCTGTAGTAAGTGCTTCATGCTTGTATCATAAGCACTGAGCTGCCAAAGTAATCTAACATAGTATGTGTGGTTAGAATTTTGTACACGGGTCTTATGGATCTTGGGTTCACGCTTTCTACCGCTTCACCACAGCAGCTCTTTGCAAATACTCTTACCTTTTCAATAGTAGCGATTGTCACACCCATTGCGACTGAAATGAAGAGTTTATTCTTGGATGCCGGTAAAGATTTGATTTCAGAGAGTACTGGTCCAACTACATCAGGCTTCACTGATACAATTACGACCTCAGACCTCTCTACTACAGGTTTGTTTTCGAAGAGAGCTGTTGCGCCTAAGCCCTGAAATTAAGAGGACGTCCATTAGACGTTTTCTAAAATGTGGTATTTCCTGGGGGTTCCTTCCGACCCTACCCACAAAAAATGAAAGATAAAGGTGCAGATCTAGGTGTGTTAAACTACTCCAAATGCCTCAATGACCTTTTGTATGAGAATGTATAACAATTTGAAACGGGATTTTAGTCTTAAAGCGCAGTTTTCAAAATTTCATGCATTATTTTGAGGATTACGTGGTACAATAAAAGTCAATGTCTTATACGCAGGTTGAGAGTTCAGTGATCTAACGAATGAAAGCGTTGTTCAAAGTTCGGGCCGGCACCAAATTGGGCTTGGGGCAGACTAGGGCTAAAGCGGGCCCTAGGCAACATTGTAATTCCGAGCCTATTTTTCAGTCATGATACATACTTTGTGATTCGTAAAAACCTAATTTTCGGGCCCCAAAAATTGCGGGCCCTAGACACGTGCCTAGGTTGTCTAGACCTTAGTCCGCCTATGGTACCAATCGTTCAGTGCCTTTAGGCATTAATTAAAGAAACCACCACTTTGAAATGTGAAGGTATACAGGAGCCTTTCGGGATTAGTTTGAAAGTAATCAATAGTTTTACAATGGATTACTCTTTGGAAGTAGCCGGATATAACGAGAGGGCTGTACACTGTCATCCCGAACGTCTCACATTCGTCTTCTGGGTGGTTGAATGCTGAGTACTATAAAAAATGTTTAAATAAAATATATTTGCTTCAACAGGGAATAGAACCCGGGACCTCCACGTTACAGGCTAGCGCAACAAATAGTGCACCACAGAGACTGTCAGTGATTAATATCTGAAGATTATATATAGATCGGGTGAGATAGTGAAACAAATTGAACGTTATCAATTTCATTGTTGCTACATTAAGTACTTTCTATGATAGACAAGGTTTCCGAATGATTAATTTTGTTATTATTGGCCATTATATATAGCTTTTAATAGTATCATAATGACAGGTGCTCAGATACATGGAAAACCCATTTATTAAAACTACATAACTTTTCGGAACTAATCTCTGAAAATAAAAGATTTTTATTATTTTATTTCATCTTTGAACAAAGTTGGATAGTACCGGATCGAATTTGAGACCCATACCTTAAATTTTTATACCACGGTTGCCCTATGTTCCCAATTTGTAAACTTAAATTTTTTTTCTCTACATGTGCTCCTTTTGATCTTAAGCTAGAAGATTTATGAACGGTAATAACTGCCACCACAGAGAATTTTCTGCAGGCAGCACTTCACTCCGCTATGCCTTGATGAGACAAATGTGCACCATCAATTCCGAAAGTGTAAGGTTTAGGTTTAGATATAATTAAAAAATAAGTTAATACTAACTTTAAATGCTTCAGCACTTGCAAGATCTGATGGGTGGCAACTGGCTGTAATCTCATCTGCTTTGGCTAACCCTGAGAACATTATAAACTTCAATAATTGTGACTAATTCTCGTCTGACATTCAGCATCAATGTATTTTTTGTGTTGATTGGAGAGACATTAAATTAAAATATGAATAGGTTGGATGAACCTAGGGGTGAACCACTATGAACCCCCGTTTTAATGTAACTCGACATACGATAACACTCCGCCTGATGTTAAGCTGGAGTGACCGCCCTCTGAAAGAAAACTACTGATACCACAGAAAAATGTTTGCAGACATGAGAGAGTTGGGGAAGGTAGATAGTACATCGTTTCGTTATACCCCACCACTTTTAAACTAATCCCAAAACGCGACTAGGTCATTTCACCCGTGACTTACGTACTTGAAAGTAGTGGTATTATCCTAGGACGCAGACTGGGTTAATGGAAAACTGGGTTCATTTCTATTCCATTCCAATACCACTCTTTACGTCATAGATAAAATCTAAGAGCTCTTAATTCTCCAATCTGCACTTAAACAATCTTATCAGAAAGAATTAAACAATAAGCCTCAAAAACAATGCACTATTTATTGTTTTTTGATAATAAATTATTAGATAAATCCTAGCGTTTTTGTTTCAATTAATATGTGTTTTACATTATTAACCACTTTCGAATGTATTTCGCGTTTCGGGACCAGTTTGTAAGTATCCAGGTATAACGAGAGAAGTGTGCACTGTTAATACTGTGCGACTGCTGCCTGTAGAAATTTCTCTGTAGTAGCAATTGTTTCCCTTCATAGACCGCAATCTAGCTTTACATCAGGCGAAGTGTTAGTAGAGCTACAATAAAAATAAAAATCAAGAGGGGACCCAAGGGGCCCTCCTCCAAAAAATTGCAGACCCCGTCATCAAATCCCTTTAATCTCTAATCATTTGTTGATGTTTGCGACAAAGGTCCTGAGACCTTTTTGATACAGTTGACATTGACGGGATAAGATTGGTAACGAACTTACCTGCAGATATGAATCCATTAGCCAAAGCAAAAGCTAATTTACCGCCTCCAATAAATCCGATCTTCATAGCTTCTATTAATGATACTGAAACAATGAGCGCCACAGAGGCCGTCAATTAATCTTTATAATATTGTTGTTAAATTGTAATAAAAAACAAACAAAAATATTAAGGTTCTTAGATCGTGAGCGACTGTATGTATTAAATGGAGGTACTGTAAGAATTGATGGTTTTCCAACGGGCAAGTGGTAGTTAAATGGTCCCGTTATATCTCCCTGTGGTACCCCGGCATTAACCACGCTGGTCTTGGTTTGTCTTTATCTATTTTTTGCAATATAACTTAACAATAAAACAAATAATTTCGGCATTTAAAAATGTCAAATAATTAATTAAAAAAATAGCCTGTAATTATTACGATTTTATTAATTTTGGATTAGAAAAAGCTCTTATAGTGAACAGTGGGCAACCTGCCAAATTATATAATTTTTGTTTTAGATTATATTGTGTGTAAGAACTATTAATGAAATAGCAACAACAATCGCAGCTTCACGGAATAATACATTTTGAGATACGATAAGAGTACACATAAATGTGTTCATATGTTCTTATTCTGATAGTTTATCTTAAACGTAACGTTAATTTTTCGTTGTAGCTTGGCAACACTACGCCTGATGATAAGCTCTAGTACTCTAGTGCGGTCCCTGAACGGAAACAACTGCTACCACAGAGAAATTTCTGCAGGCAGCAGCCACCTCCGACAGTTCACACTCCTCTCGTTATACGTGACTACTTCCAAACTGTTTGAAACGCAACCAAAGGCCGATCAGACGATGTTAATTTGACTGCCGAGGTAATAAAAAATGAAATTAAGCTATTATATCGGCTATTATATATATATATAACTTAGCACTTGCCCCTCAGGTCATTTCAAGGGTGTAGATGATAAACTGGGCTATTTTTTAAAACCACTATCGATACTAGAAGAAACGAATATGAAAGATTGAAACGAAATGATACCAGAGTTATTTTAAGGTAGAACTAATGTAGCAGTAATTTATATAATAGTTTAAAATTAGATATAGTTCTTACATGATTCGGCAGACGTCTTTTTCACAAGAAACAAGATGTTTGACTGAATCTTAAGGCTATCAGAGGTTAGTACTATCTGTCGTTATCATTATTACTTACTTTAAAATATATTAGATAACAATTATAAATACAGAGTTATTAACGATTTATTTTTGGACAATGGTTAAGGATATTTGAACCCACATTTAGGTATTTAAAACTTCTTGTGTGACAACGTCAGTGTCGAGTATTGGTCTTGTAACAAGGGCTACTTCCCCTGTCCCCATATCAGCCCCTGTTCGTTTGGGGTCAATTTGGATTGATCAGATTGGTGTCAGATGCAGAAGGGTTCTGAATCATATCAAGGCCCCAATTATCACTTGCTATCAGCTTGTCCGTCCAAGGATACATCTACGTGCCATTGCTTTCAAAAGAACACAGCAAGTAATCAAAAGGAGAAGTTAAGCATCAGAAAATTGGTGGAATTTTGTTGGAAATTGAATACACAATCAAAATTGATCTGTAATGAAAATAGAAAAGATCCATAATATTTCTGGACCTTATGCTTGTTTATCTTTTGTTTTACTAGCCTATACCAAGCTCGTTCTTCTATAATAGGCAATCCGATGTGATAGCAATCCGAGTAATTTAAAACTAGAGTGCGGTCCATGGGTAGACTGCAGAGACAACTGTTACTGCAGCAAAATGTCTGCAGGCGGCGGTGGATATTTCTAAACTGATTCCGAATTGCGACTAGGTCACTCGAAAGTAGTGGTACAACCCCATCGAGACAGTTAAAGTGTCGGCCGAGTATTTGGAAGATCCGAACACGAAGGTTCTCCATTGCAAGGCGAGCACACCCGGCAACAGTCGCTCTCAAACTAATCGTATTTAGTTAATGAATAATTTAAGGTTTATTTTTCGTGATATAACAAACGCGTGTAACAAATTATGTCTAGACGGCTTCATGTGGACAGTAGGCTTAACTGATTAATGTATTTATTGCAGACGATCTTATTTACTTAGTATAATAAACATTTGTTTACGTGTTTTATTTATTTTATTAAAGAGAAAAAAACAGTAACGGGAAATAAGATAACAAAAGTTGAAAGTTAAAATGAAAAATTGGTCGCTGTGTATTTGTTTATAAATTTTATTTTATACCTCATCAAAATCATACGAGAAATTTGTCCCGGTTAGAACAAATATTTATTCGTATTGGTAATTATTATTGAAAATGTGGATAATTGTTTTGAGTGTGGGTGTCAAGACTCCGCCCAAATTTTTTTTGGACCCACATAATCAGATCCTTCTAATCTCCAGTAGTCTATAATGGTTTGCGACAAACGTCCAGGTTATGTACTATGTACATCACATCGATAATTAAAGTTGATGACCTTTTTTGCTATCGGTGGGTCCGATCCTCCCTAAACATATTGGGTTATTACACCTCTGCTGGGTGTTATAAGTTTGCATTGTTCTTGTCCTGATACCCATAATACCTGATACCTACAGAGTATCCTAGTCTGGGTTTCAGGTATCAAGGGAGAATTCCCATTCGCCTAAGAAAAATGGGCCCACCATTTTTTTCTCGAGTTTGTCGTGGATTTTTAGTTCACTTAAATATAAAATAAATCTACATTCCTTATTACCAATCAGTTTTAATTTTTTCACCCGGGTTATTGAGTAATTAGACTTTTTCTTATGCAATATTTGAGGTTATTATTATATTTAATGTTTTTAATAATTGATGATATCTGTTTTTAATGTAATTAAACATTGTCTATTGATTGGTAAATGATGTGTTGATATAATTAACATGAATTAATAAAAAAATAGATATTATTTTAGAATATTATTTTGTTACCAAACTATTAGGTATCAAGTGGACCTAAAAATGGGCATTCTCCTTTTAATTCGATCTATCGCATATCGAGATTGGAAGCCGACTAGACGGTAGCGTTGCCAATAGTCCTGTATTTCACGGTACTTGACGGAATCTCCCATATTTCTTATGTTCAGTGTTCCAGCTGGGGCAGGCGAAAATTTATGGGGACCATCCGGAGACGACGCGAGCGTAAGCGATCGCGGCGGGTGTAACAAAGTACTCGAATAAGTTTTAAGTCTAAATAAAACAGATTATAACAAAAGTTTGTTTCTCAAGGTGACAAAGAGAAATTCCGTATTTTTTAAGGATCTTCTCGTTTGTCTCTTTAGGCTGAAATAAATAGTTTGAAACCATAGTCGGGTATAACAAGAGGAACATGAACCGTGTGCATTCATCTCCCCGAGCATATCTATCTCTCTGGCATAGTAGATAGCAGTTGTTTCCGTTCATGGGCCGCATTATCTTAGCACCAGACGGAGTGGCGTCACATACCGTGCTACTATAAAAAATGTTAATTTTTCACATGATGTTTATTGATATTTGTTTTATATTGAGCAAACTCTACTAGACTAACTAATTTTGTTTTCTTCGTTTATCAACTACAAACATTTTTATCTATGGCAAATAATAGAAAATCGGAAAAGAAAACTATTATACAACACAGTTTATGGTTCGGCAAATAATATTGGGTGGGGTTCGGTTATTTATAAAAAAGTTCACAAAAAATATGACGCAATTTTAATTGTTGTATTATTCGTTTATAGTTACCAATGTTATACTTTCGAAAACATTTTGTTGGTACAGTTTTTGGTGGTCCGGGATCTGGACCGTCAGTTACCGACCGCTGTTTTACGTCAAAACTCTATATTGCTCCTCCTCCTCTCCAGCGATTGTTGCCGGGCAATAAATGCTCAAAATAGTGCACGTGTTAACGTCTAAGCATATTCTAACGACAGTATAGTGATAACGACTTGCGATAAAAATAATGAGTCCCTAATGAAAAACCGTTATCTCATAAAATTGTTTCAATTCTTTATATTAATTTAAAAAAATAAGGCGTCTGGCAGAAAAAAACTATTAATTATTTATGTAAAAATCAACACGCACACAAATGCATTATGATCCTGTACGGTGAGAATCTTCTCCGTACGCGTACGAATTTTCTAACCATTTTCCATTTTCCAATTTTCATCAAAATTAAATATTTATTCTATTTCGACATATGACAACACTCCGCCTGATGTAAAGCTACTGTACGATCTTGCGATATTTTTCAGTGAGTGCGAATTTTTCAGCTACAGTGCGGTCTATGAACGGAAACAACTGCTACTACAGAAAAATCTCTACTACAGGCAGCAGTCGCTTTAGGAAATTGGACCATTAACACCTTCGGGTGCCTGGATATAGCTAGTTATTTATCTATAGATATCTATCAATTGTTATTAAGAATTGTGCTAAAGTTTTGCTCTCAATAATGATGTCAGACGACGTGTTGCATAAATAAACAGAAGTGCAACAAGCGTTAATTGAATGCTATGCACAGCATGTGGACCTTGATCATTAGACTCTACTTGCGATAGCTACTTTATTTGTTATTGATATACATATTACTGTTTGTTTTTATTATTTATCTTGGGATTGGTCACTGAATTTCTTCAAATCAAAATGTGTTCTTAAAGTTTGTTTTTCGTATTGTGATTTAAGAGTAGTAAGCAGGTTGACGATGGCTTTTAGCCCAGTCTGCGCAGACCTGGAGCAGTACCCAGGGGCCGTCTTTAGGCAAAAATGTTACAATTACATTTATCACCACTTTTAAATGTAACACTCGTGAAGCGAATCTGGTTACGTTTCAGAATAAGGTTGGAAGTAGCCGGGCATTCGTCTCCTCAGCCGGCATAGCGGAGATAACTACTGCCTACATGCATTTCTCTATGGTAGCAGTAAAGTCTTCGTTCATAGACCGCACTCTAGCTTGACATTAAAAGGAGTGTGGTCACATTCCCAGCTACTATACACAAATATTGTATTTTTTCGTATTTGTAAAGCTTTTTTCAATGTCCTATATTTCGCTGTGATTCTTGAGACTAATTAAATTTTAAAAATAAAATAATTAAACCTAACCAGTTATTCTGTTTATTATCAGCATTATTGCGTGTTATTTTAATAATATTGTCATTTACATATATTTTATATACCTATACATTTATGAGTAAATATACAATATATATAATTTATAGCCCCTAGTATTTAATTGCTTAGGTAATAGGGAGATTCCACGTTCTATCACATTTACCAATATTTACATTGATTTTACTATTATTTATTGAAAATATGTAGATATTTAATTTAATATTTTGTTTCTCCAGCTAATTACATGATTTGTCTCGTACGTGCATCCAGGTTGACAGTGTACACTCCTCTCATTATACCAGGCTACTTCCAAAGTGACCCTGAAACGCGACAAGGACTGGACAGCGGACTGGGCTATCAGTGAGCCTACTATTTTTAAAACTAATAGTAAAAATGTGTGTTATGATCTTATCCTGATACCCACATTACACCCTGAAATGAAATGAAAATTCTTTATTAACGTAGGCATGGACTTGGCATGCACTTGTTCATCGTCAGAATCTACTTTTGGCTTCGGAAAGGCATATGACGAGAAGACAGCCATAAGAAACTCGTTAATTATTCTAGTTTATGTATTCTGTATTCTAGTTTAGGGTTGAAGCATAGTATTTGAAGTTAAATTACGACTAGGATAGGCAGTATTACGCAATATTTATAAGTAACACTAGAGTAAGTAATAATGGATGATATGTTTTTTATTGTTGACCGGTAATTGGTAAATAACAGATAAAGTTTCCTAATTAACGTGAAAATGATAAATAAATTTTAATTATTAACTTTTGGCATTTTTAAAGATCGATTTTGTTTCTTATTAAATTATGATGAAAATTACATTGGAAAAAAACAACAACACGCAATTGGGTTTTTTTTTTAAATTGTAGCTCGGCATGTGACAACACTCCGCCTGATGTAAAGCTAGAGTGCGGTCCATGAATGGAATCAACTGCTACTACAGAGAAACCTGTGCGGGTAGCAATCGCCTCCACTATGCCGGCTTGAGGAGACGAGCATGTACCATCTTAGATTGGCAGTGTACACTCCTCTCGTTATACCTGGCTACTTTCAAACTATTCCCGAAACGCGATAAAGTCACTTCACGGGTGTTACATTTGAAAGTGGTGGGGGGTAGTAGTAGCAGACTGGGTAAATAACCATCATCAGTCTGCCTATCACTCTTTAATAGTGTCTATAGGCACTGAGCGACCAGAGTACATATAACAAAGTTACATTGGTACCGGTCAGAATTAGCGAGGTTCGAACACGGGTCTCATCGATCGTGAGTTCACGCGTCTTAGCGCTAGACCACGGCCGCTCTAAAATTATATACATGTCCCCCGCAAAGCGCACGAAAGTTCTGAATTTCCATTAAGGTCCAACATCCATTGGCGCTTCTCGTCCCCTATTCCTCTATTCTGTCTTTCTATCAGCAGTCTTTCCAACTGCTGGGTTAACGTCACTTATTTTACTTCACTTTTTACTATAAATATATAAATTTACCGCATTCTTCCTGATCTTCAACTAAACGGATTTATTGATTCGATCTTTCTTTTTTCTCTACAATTAGCTACAACAATCTCTTACAACAGTTAATTTAATTAAGTAATGTTATTTGTAACTTAGAATAATTTTGAAAGACTATAAAAGTATAAATCAGTACGTAGATACTGACATGATTACCGCACGTTCCCGCATTCTGCCTGGTTTAAGCGAAAGTGCGGTCCGAGTATAGGACAACTATCACAGATCGACAGGGAGCAGTGTTGGTTTGAAAGGATGATTGAACCGTGTAGATTAACGTGGTGGTACCATCATCAGTCTGCCTACCACTTTTAACTCAGGTGTTATACCTGATGCTGTGTGGTTAGGGAGAGACAATTGATTGTCATCTGTACACACCTCTATAGCATCCATTAATTCCTTCATAGATGCTCTACAGTTATAAAATTAACTCTATAAACATTAGCTTGTATTTTTATAAATTCCTATAATTATCCGTATTTTATATTAAAATATGTTACTTAATTAAAAAGGGATTCTTAAAACTAGTTTTTAATGAATAAACAATTGAAAAATAAAATAAAAATAACTCACATTTCATCATTTTTACAATATTTTGCAAATAGACTATTAAAATACACAGACTTATTGTAATTAAAAATATTATTAGTTTATTTTTTTTATTTGTTAACACTTTTTTAACATTATAATACTGTTATATTAATTAATTTTATCTTTGTACGGACACGACGGAACGCTGTGCAATATTGAACATACTAATACGTTGGAAATGTTAGATCTAACATTTAAAATGATAAACTTGTTATCTACAGCTCGTGTCTGTCTGGGAGTAGTCTACGAGGACAACTGGTTCGGAGTTCGATTAACTACAGATAATCTGAGAATTTATCGAAATTAATACACTGATTGTGAAATGTTTACTTGATATTATGAAATCTTCGATAACAGAAAATAATGTTAACTATGATTAAGTGCTAGGCGACTACAGTTGATAGATTTACATTAGTACCGCACTTATGGAGATTTAGACAACTGAAGAGTGGTAGGCAGACTGATAATGGTTATTGGCCCATCACTTTTGCGAAGCTTTGGGATTAGTTCGAAAGTGACCAATAACGAGAGGAGTGTGCGCTGTAACGGGTTTACAGCGCACATTCATCTCCTCAAGCCAGCATAGCTGAGGTGACTGCTGCATACAGAAACTCTGTGGTAGCAGTCATGGATCGCACTTTAGCTTAACATCAGGCGGAGTGTTGTAATAGTAATAAGAGCTCCAATAAAAGATAAATGAGTTCACGAATGCTCCTATATACCAAAATGGACAATTTCATCCTGAAAATATCACAGAAATTAAAGTTTTATTACATTATTATAAGTAGACAAGAATATTATAATAGATTGTAGTCTCTTACTGGATAGTTGTAATTTTTCTAGCGATTTTACTTTTATGTTTACTATAAGCGCCATCTAGTTAACTTCAAGTGAGATAAACGAATATATTGCGCGCCATCTCTTGAAAACTGATATAATTAAAAAATAGGTTCTTCATAAGATACATTTAGGTAAAACCATAGATAATTATTAATTTGACATAGCGGGGATTTTGTATTTATTTTGTAGTTGGTTGTTTTAATAGCAGGTGAAATATGATTATTTAAAAAAATATTATACTTTTGTTGTTATTAAGAGAAATATAATAAAAAAAAGCTTTTTAAAGCAACTTTATTATCATAAATTAGTACTCACAATATATTATTTATTCAAATTATTCAATAACACTAAATGGCATACACTTGGATTTGTTAGTAGTACTTGTTTGTAAGAAAATAAGGCGTTTTTAAAAATTCAATATTCAAAGCATCTCCTCGCAACCCTCGCGATCTTTCTCCGCGCGCCGCGCTCACCGTTTTCCATTCATTTTCGATGCGTCGTCCGCTGCGACGCACGGCGAAAGACGGAGACCGGTTGTCTATGATAGTGCGCGTATTGATATTGTGACAAGTTATTGATATCCAGTGAAATCGCGGAAAAATAATATTTCTCGCATGATAGTGTATAAAATATATTTTGAATATGGCGTTGGAGGGTGTGAGAAGTGAAAAAAGTGACGAAAACAACGGTAATTTACCGGACGGCAAGGGAAACGGGACTGACAACAAAACTAAACAGGTACAAAATCGAATTTTGCTTTGTTTTTGTAGTATTCCTTGTGAATAATGTCCCGTATATTTTATTGCTAACATAAACAATGTCTGAATTTGTTATGTTTATATTTTTAAAAAGGTGTGCCGTGCCAAAATCGTATAATTCGGTCAGCAGCTTTGGTCATTCACGTTGAGTTCTCATGCAGCATTTTCGCGCAGCTGTAGAGTTCGCTGTCAGTTTAAACAGGGATATGACCTATTTTGGGCGTGAGCATTGGATTATAGCCGTTTTGCGCGCCAGTAGGTAACACACTTCATTTTATGATTGTAAATTCTGCAGAGGAAACACTGAGATATTGTAATTGCAAACGATTAGTGTCGAGATCACAACCGATTTGCTCCCGACACGTTTCAATTAGAATAAATTGGTCCCTATTGTGTGTTTATCAATTTCTTGGTCACAAATTGATCAAATCACTTGTACCTTGATAACAGTGCTATAAATTGTATTATTTTATTGCAAATATGGCATAATAGTAAGACCTTGACAGATTATCTGACAGGTTTATGATTGTTTTACCTCTTGATTTAAGTTGTAGATAAAATATCAAGGTATTGCATATTAATATAGCTTAGCCATTGACAACATCCTAAACATATTTTTCATAAGTTTGCAACAATTTTTTAAAATAATTAAATAGAAATATCTTTATGAATTTTAATTGATTAAATACCTATCCTTCTTATGTGCTTTACATTACTATAAAAATGAGAAGAAATTTAATTTAATATAAAAAAGTCATTGTATAACATTAATAAACCGAAATTGATACTTACATTAACGAAGACTTAAGTTGCAAGTGTAAAATAAGGTCATACTAATTGACCTAATTTACTAACCTAAATATCATTTTAACAGCTGCTATTATTGTTTATTATATTAAACCATATTTGAGTGTTTACTTACTTCTTCCATACTTGTGAGTGTAGTTAAAATCTAATCTCTGTAGTTAAAGAATATATGTAATAGTTATATTTAAAAGAAAACTCCGTTGCCTGTGCCTATCCCCGTGGGCAAAAACACAATGTTATGTTATTAAAAAAACTTATGATTGCAATAGGTCAAGACTAAGACTTGAATAATATTCATTATTGACTGAAGACCTGGATGCTTAAGAAGTGCATCATCCATCGACAGGATACACTGCTCTCGTTATAACCGGCTATTTCGAAGCTGAAACAAAACTAGGTTATGTCATGTACCACTACCCGGGGTAGTAGTGCCACTTTTATTCCAATTCTATAAAAAAATATTGCAGCTCGGTATATGGCAACACTCCGCCTGATGTAAAGGTAGTGCGGTCCGTGAACAGAAAGACCTGCTACTACAGATAAATTTCGTCTCGCAGTCGCCTGCTTGAGGAGACGAATGTGCACCATCAGGTTGACAGTGCACACTCCTCTCGTTATACCTGTAATTTGAATAAAATCGAATTATGTAACTACCTAAATACATGATTCAGTGCATTGTAATTGTAGCTCTCTCATGATGTGACATCACTGCATGTTGTTGCCAACATTAACGCAATTGTCATGGCAACCTTGCAGGGCTAGATAATAATAAAATTGAAAGTTAAATTAAAATCAACATCTAAAGAAAATCTAATGCAAACTAATAAATTTTATTTATTAAAAATAATTAGTTTTATGCCAAAAATTATACTAGGTATTATTTCACAATAATAAATATAATATAGATATATGTACACAACTTATACAACCTGTATCAAACAATATATCTAAATAAAAAAAGAAAAGTAAAGAAATTGAAATCTTCAAGCAAACAAACCAAATTAATTAAAAAAAAAATTTTTATATGTAAATACCTAACTAAAATTAATATGAAAAAAATATCTAGTTAATTATAATTTTTAAAAAAATCGAAAATGTAGAATCCATAATAAAATTATTTTGTTTTAAATAAAATTTTACATTATTTAAAAAATATGTCATTGACTCTATAGTTCTTTGTGGTTTTTTTTAAAAATATTTCTAGGTACCTATATCTTCTATGTTATGCCTAAATGCATTCAGCTTCCTCATAAATTCATCAATGTAAGTACGGAGAGGTAGATTATGTTTTTATCATTGATTTATTGTTGTTTGGAACATCTCACGTGTTTTTTTTTATTATTATTAGCAACCTTTATTCATATGTGTTTCTACGTTCAATTTTTTTTTATTGTAGCTCGGCATATGACAACATTCTGTCTGATGTAAAGCTAGAGTGCGGTCCATGAACGGATCAACTGCTACCTCTTGTTACCTGGCTACTTCCAAATTGCTCCCGAAAAGCGACAAGGTCACTTCACGGGTGTTGCATTCGACAGTAGTGGGAACCGTCGTCAACCTGCCTACCGCTCTATTAATAGTGCCAATAGGGACCGAAGTACATTTATAACATAGTTCCATTGGTAGCAGTTAGAATCTCAGTGCCTTTTATAGGTGCTATTAAATAGTGGTAGGCAGACTGATGATGGTTATTTGTCCACCACTTTCGAATGTAACACCCGTGAAGTGACCTTGTCGCGTTTTGGGAATAGTTTGAAAGTAGCCAGGTATAAGAGAGGAGTGTGCATTGTCAATATAGATAGTACATGCTCGTCTCCTCAAGCCGGCATAGTGGAGGCGACTGCTACCCGTAGTGATTTCCCCGCAGTTGTTTCCATTCATGGACCGCACTCTAGCTTTACATCAGGCAGAGTGTTGTCCCATGTGTAACGTAACGTTTATTTGATATTTTATTTAAAATAGTTTATGAATTTTATTGATGAATGAAGGAAATAGAAAAAAAAAAAAAAAAAAAAAAGAAAAAAAAAAAAAAAAAAAAAAAAAAGATTGGAGAATTTGGGAGAGACTGGTTGATCTTGAATAATTTTTTATATTTAAGTATTCTTTTGGAAGCTTAGGCTTCCAGGCGTACTTGCCTGTTTGGATTCGAGGTTAAAGTATCTTCCGCTTAATAATTCACGGGTGCTCCGGTGTGTCTAAATATTTTTGCAGTTTTTGGATTTTCCGAGAAAAATTTATATGATACAGGATGCCCCTTTGTGTAAAGGATTTTTAACAATGTTTAATGAGGTGAGCTGAAAAGGCTAAACACTAACGGAGAAAGGATATGTGCGGTATTTATAGTTTTGTTTAAATAATTGACATTGCGGTATCTATAGTTCGGTTTTAAATTTGATTGATGCGGTATCTATAGTTTGGTTTTTAATATTTGATGTCAGAATAATAAATAATTTATAGATTTTATTTTATTTGGAAATGCAGAGAAAATATATGTAAATAGATTGTAATTTTAACTTTTCTTTCTTTAAAATTTATTCTTTTGTTTTTGTAATTTCGAATTGGTAAATTAAATGCTTTTTTTTTTGTTCTAAATTGTTTTATTTTGTTTTAAAATCTTTAAAATTATTTTGATTTAAAGATTATTGTTCAGTCGTCCTCTAATCTCTAGCCGGGTTTAGAGGGGGTCTGACAATTGGCGCCCAACTGTAAATATAATCTATATACATGTATATTTCATTTTATTCTGCATTTACCTAATTGTTTTAAAATTTGTTTTAGGGTTGTAAATTTGTTCT
This sequence comes from Tinea pellionella, assembly GCA_948150575.1. Lineage (NCBI taxonomy): Eukaryota > Metazoa > Arthropoda > Insecta > Lepidoptera > Tineidae > Tinea > Tinea pellionella. Next base: position 3,058,210 of record OX411269.1, on the reverse strand, counting down.
TACGTAAATATAATATTGTTTTTTTATTATATTAATTTTGTTTATATAAGAAATAGATTTGTTTTATCTTTTTATTTTAAATTATAATTTGTATCGTTACTCTGCATTCTCCACAAAATGGATAAATTATTTAAACCTCATTTATTATTAAAAGATGAACTTATTTATGAAGTAAAGATACGTTTAGTTACACCGGAAAACACAGTCGATAAACTTCGTAAGCAGTTACAACAATTATTAATTGAGATACCTTCCGATGAAGTTTTTGAAACTGATTTATCTTTTGAGGTGGAATATGACATTATAACAAGCAAATTAAAGGACCTTCAGTCCAGATGGGATACTTATTTTGATTCTTCGGATAAACATTCGTTATTAAGATCACGTGCTCTAGCGGCTCATTTGTATCATCGTATAAAGCGTTTGAATGCAACTTCTGAAAAGCAAGTTATTTTGGTAAAGGAATTTAATTCTACTTTAAATAATTATTTTATTTTATTGGACAAGGTGAATATGAGTGATACCACGTTTAACTTCACCGTTCCGGACAAAACTATTAATTTTAATTGTGAGTCGAAATGTATTGCTAAATGGAACCTCACTTTTAACGGTACTACGGATCCATGGGAATTTATAGAGCGAATTGAAGAGTTGTCTTCCGCGTATAATATTAGTGAAGAGAACCTGTTTAAGTCTGCTGTTTTATTATTTTCTGGGATTAGTTTGGTTTGGTATAGAGGCATTAAAGATGAAATTTCTGATTGGAAAAATTTAAAATTTTTATTTTTTGATGAATTTAAACCGGATGGTGATTATAGGTTGATAGGGGATATTCGTGCGCGAATGCAGGGGATGGATGAATCTGTTACTATTTATTTTTCTGTTATGTGTGGAATGTTTAACAGGTTGAAAAAGCCACTTGATGAAGTAAATAAACTAGATATATTATTACATAATATTAGGCCTTATTATGGTGAACATCTTGCTTTAATAACTATATCTAGTGTTAGGGATTTGCGGGATAAATGTAAAAAACTCGAGTCCGCTAAACAAAGATCTGATTCGTTCATACATTCGACACCGTTTTTAACTATGAATTCCGAATCTTTTCCTAATAAAAAACCTAACCCGCATATTTGTGTTGTTGATCAGGCTCAGGATAAAAACATGTTTTGTCAGAGGTGCAAATCTCATTCGCACCATTTTAAAAATTGTCCAGCTTCGAAAATTGTTAAATGTTTTAATTGTGGTGAGTTAGGTTACACAATTAAAAGTTGTATAAAATGTAATAATAAGGATGCGTGTCAAAAAAAACGTGTAGGTTGGAACCGAAGGTCAAAACCAATCTTTGATGAATCGGAGTGGGCAGATTGGTTGTGTTTTGTAAAGAAATCTATGTCTTACGACGTATCTTCGGTTCTTTTTAAACCTGAGCAGTTAGATAATAGGCCTTATTTAAGTGTAGATATTGGTGACATGAAACTGTGGGGTTTGTTAGACTCTGGTGCGGCAGTTTCAATTTTGGGAAATAACTCTCAACAAAAACTTGTTGATTTAGGTTATACTGTACATAAAGGTAGTTTACGTATTTCGGTAGCAAACGGCACAGAAATACAGTCGATAGGCGAAATGTTACTCCCTGTCAGTTTTCAGAATAAAATTGAGATTATTCGATTTTTTGTTATTCCGAGTGTTGTTTCTAATGTTATTTTTGGTGTTGATTTTTGGAAGAAGTATAATTTAGCACCTGAAATTTTTAAGAATGTTGCTTGTATTACGAAGCCTATTGACTTTTTAGAAAGTCAAAAGGGTAATGTGCAAAGTGATATTCACTATATTCGACCTTTGGAATCATTTTCGGAAGAACGGAGGGAAACTGCCAATTCTATGATTGAGAATTTTATTTCTATTTCCTCAGATAGTATTGGATTAGGCAGAACTAAGTTAATAGAGCATACTATTGATACGGGGGATTCGGCTCCTATCAAATGTCGTAATTATCCGTTGTCGCCTGAGAAGTTACGGGAAATGCAAAAGGAGTTGGATAGGATGTTAGAGTTGGATGTCGTGTCGCCGAGCGAAAGTCCATGGAATAATCCAACACTCATGATTCCAAAGAAGAATGGTGAGTGGCGGTTTTGCTTGGATTGTCGTAAACTAAATGCGGTAACACGGGGTGATGCTTATGCAATTCCTTATATTCCACAGATCTTAGATAGTCTAAAGGAGGCACGGTTTTTATCTTCGTTAGATCTTAGTTCTTCGTTTTGGCAAATTCCGTTAGAGAAGTCGGCCCAGGATAAAACTAGTTTTACTGTTCCTGGCCGCGGTTTATTTAAGTTTAATGTTATGCCTTTTGGTCTTTGTGGTGCGCCGGCGAGACAGCAAAGGCTGATGGACATGTTATTTGGTCAGAATTTTAATAGTGATATAGTAGGTGGTTACGTTTTTGTATATATTGATGACATTATTATAGTTAGTTCGGATTTTAATACTCATATATTATTATTGGAAAAGGTACTGGATAAATTAAAATCGGCAAATTTGAGTATTAATATTGATAAGTGTAAATTTTTTAGAAAGTCTCTTAAATATTTAGGTTATGTTGTAGATGATAAAGGTTTGAGGACTGATCCTGATAAGATTAAAGCAATATTAGATTTTCCAACACCCAAAAATGCCAAAGAGGTAAAAATGTTCTTAGGAACGTGTTCTTGGTATAGGCGTTTTATCAGAAATTTTTCTACAATTGCGGCACCGTTAAATAAATTAACCAGTACAAAAAATAAATCTTTTATTTGGAATGAAGATTCTGAATCTGCTTTTAATAATTTAATTAAATCTTTAATTTCTGCTCCGATCCTTGCTTGTCCCGATTTTAAGAAACCTTTTGTTGTACATTGTGACGCATCTAGTTATGGAGTAGGAGGCATGCTTACACAAAATATTAATGGATCTGATCATCCCATTGCGTATGTCAGTCGCACTCTCAATGCTTGTGAGAAAAATTATAGTGCTACTGAACGTGAAGCATTGGCGGTAGTTTTTGCAATTGAAAAATTTGAACCCTACTTAGGTACTAGACGGTTCACGGTAGTTACGGATCACGCTTCTTTAAAATGGTTTATGAAGCTGGAGAATCCGACAGGTAGGTTAGCTCGTTGGGGTTGCAGGTTGTCTCAGTATCAATTTGATATAGAGCACAGGCGTGGTAAGGACAATGTCATACCAGACACTCTTTCTCGACTTATAAAAGTAGATGCCATAGGTGATATGCCAAAAGATGATTGGTATGAAAATATTTTAGAAAAGTGTATTAAGTTTCCAAAAAATTATCCTAATTATTATATTAAGGATAATATATTATATCGGTTTTGTAAGTCTAAATATTGTTTGACAAGCGAATTTGATTGGAAGGAAGTTGTTAGGAAAAGTGATAGGGAAAAAATTTTGCAGGAAAATCATGCTTCGGCAACTTCTGCACATCTAGGTGTATTTAAGACACACAGAAGACTATGTTTAAGATATTTTTGGCCGGGAATGTTTCAAGAGGTAGTAGATTTTGTTAAGAAATGCGACATTTGTTTGGCTTATAAACACCAATCAAAATTGACTCCTGGTTTGATGGGAAAGCCGAAGGTGTGTTTTAGGCCTTTTCAAGTAATTTCAATAGATCTAGTAGGACCATTGCCGAAATCGCGTTCGGGTTACAGGCATTTATTCGTCATAACCTGTTGTTTTTCTAAATACACACTTTTGTTCCCATTGAGAAACCCAACCAGTCTGGCTGTTGGTAAAGTTCTCGAACAAAAGGTTATTCTTGTTCATGGGGTGCCGGAAACTGTAATTGCAGATAATGGGGTGCAATTCACAGGAACCGAATTTCGCAATCTGTTAAACCGTTACCATATACCTAATATACACTATGGACCACGATACACACCACAAGTAAATTTAGTAGAACGATACAATAGAACTGTTATGACAGCAGTGGCATCTTATGTAAAAGATGACCATCGCACATGGGATAGTAATTTAGAAAAGATTCAGTTTGCTATCAATAGTTCTGTAAATGAAACAACTGGCTTTTCTCCGTTCTTTTTAGTTCATGGTAGAGAACCAATTATAAATGGTGAATTTTATAAAAGACAAACTGAAGGTGAGTATGAAATAGGGGTTCCTAGGGAGGAGTATGCGGGTGAGTTTGGATGCTTAAAGGAAATTTTTGCTAAAGTTAGGGAGTTGTTAGTGAAATCTCATGCTTCTAATGCAAAATATTATAATTTAAGAAGAAGGGATGCTAAACTGAGTGTAGGTGATCAGGTGTGGAAAAGAACATTTATACAAAGTGACGCAGCCAAATACAAAGCATCCAAATTAGCTCCGAAGTATGAAAAGGTCACTGTTAAGCGTGTGTTATCCCCATTGGTGTATGAGTTAGTGGATGGAAATGGGAAGTCGTTAGGGAACTTTCATATTAAAGATATAAAAATTTAAAATTAACATAATTTTTTTTCTATTTTTTTTTCTTTGTTTATAGAAATTAGATTTGTAAATATATATTTTTTCTTTTCTCTTAATTTTTTTTATTATCGCTGAGGACAGCGTAAGTTTCACCCGCCTGAAACTTTCCTTAGGGGAGGGGGTATTGTAACGTAACGTTTATTTGATATTTTATTTAAAATAGTTTATGAATTTTATTGATGAATGAAGGAAATAGAAAAAAAAAAAAAAAAAAAAAAAGAAAAAAAAAAAAAAAAAAAAAAAAGATTGGAGAATTTGGGAGAGACTGGTTGATCTTGAATAATTTTTTATATTTAAGTATTCTTTTGGAAGCTTAGGCTTCCAGGCGTACTTGCCTGTTTGGATTCGAGGTTAAAGTATCTTCCGCTTAATAATTCACGGGTGCTCCGGTGTGTCTAAATATTTTTGCAGTTTTTGGATTTTCCGAGAAAAATTTATATGATACAGGATGCCCCTTTGTGTAAAGGATTTTTAACAATGTTTAATGAGGTGAGCTGAAAAGGCTAAACACTAACGGAGAAAGGATATGTGCGGTATTTATAGTTTTGTTTAAATAATTGACATTGCGGTATCTATAGTTCGGTTTTAAATTTGATTGATGCGGTATCTATAGTTTGGTTTTTAATATTTGATGTCAGAATAATAAATAATTTATAGATTTTATTTTATTTGGAAATGCAGAGAAAATATATGTAAATAGATTGTAATTTTAACTTTTCTTTCTTTAAAATTTATTCTTTTGTTTTTGTAATTTCGAATTGGTAAATTAAATGCTTTTTTTTTGTTCTAAATTGTTTTATTTTGTTTTAAAATCTTTAAAATTATTTTGATTTAAAGATTATTGTTCAGTCGTCCTCTAATCTCTAGCCGGGTTTAGAGGGGGTCTGACACATGCCGAGCTACAATAAAAAAAAATTAGCAACGGGTCTCATCGATTGTCTTCTTTGGGCCACGGCCGCTCTCATTCTCTACAATCTCTGAATATCAAACCTCAAATCAGTCTCAGAATACCTCTATGCTATACTTTTAATTTCTTTTTTATTATTAGTTTATTTATTTATTTATTTACTATTTACCTACCATTTAAATACACACTGTGGATAATAACAATGTAACCTCTAATACTTTTGTATAGTTAATTCAACTACCTAATTCATGAGATTAGGATCAAAGTGGGTTATGACATGATGACCTTCTTGCATCCTGTCAATATTATTTGACTATCCTGTTACCTAGAGCTCTTGTTTGGATACTAAACTAAACGTTTTAGTCAGATTTTTTTATTTATTCACTTAGATTTATTGTCACTTGGCATGGACAACCGTCTGATGTTAGAAGCTAGAGTTCATTCCGTGAATCTAAACAATTGCTACCACATAAACTTCTGCAGACAGCAGTTGCTCCGCTATACCGAATTCTATCTATTAATTTTCTTCTCTATCTCTCTTTCAATCTTTGTCATCAAAACACCGTCTGTCCATGAGCGGAGATAACTGCTAAGCAGAGAAATGTATCTGGGCAGCTGTCGCGTCCGCTATACCGGGACTGCAAGCGAGCATTTCATAGCAGCTCCCGAAATGCGATTAAGAACACCGTACGTTACGTGTTATTCACGTTTAAAAGTGGTCATATTGACACAGGAAGGCATACTGGACTATTTAACCATCGTCAGAACTCTGCGGCATCAGTTCTATGAAGGATAGAACTATTTACACTGGTATTTAACGTTTAACACCACAAATGCTTGATGCTTAAGTAAGGTATTGGCATTGCCTACAAAAAAAAAAATGTGTTCCCATTTCACCTCATCACGATAAAATACAATAAGCAATCATGATTATATTTCACAACTTCTCCTTTTGGAAACATTATGTATGTGCGTTAAATTTTGGATAAAGGCGCACATAAAATGGTAAAATAACTGCCATGATAAAAGTAACCACATCAAAAGAACTTCAAACGCGTTGTGGACAATAAAATCGTCATAATTTCCGTCTATTTCAAGCCCAAGGTCAAGGACAAGCTAATTACCGTGGCCACCATCCTGCACAATTTTTGCGTACTTACATTTACCATAAATGCTGGTATCGCGAAAACGTGACTAGGCATTATTTTGCCGTGAAGATCTTAGATTCGTTTTAAAATGTTTTATTTATTTTTAAATACGACAATGGGGTATGTATTTAAGCTAGGATTTCATGGACGGCAGAGTGGAGGCAACTGCTACAATTTTCGAGAAGCAACAGAGACGTGTAGCAATTAACAATGCTATGCCGACTAAAGATGAATGTAGTACCGTTCGGGTTGGCGCGTATTTCCAGCGCGAGAGTTACACTTGCAAAAGTATCCGATTTTGGTGTACGTATTGAATCCGGTTCGAAGGACCAGGATCCGGTTCGAAAGACCAATAGGACTGTTTTCACCTTCATAAGAATGGGAATAATAATTACAAATTACCTGTTATTATGAATTTGAACATAAGTTAGTTGATGAGGCCTCGAGTTCATCATTTCATATTATTTACTCCCGCATCTCTCAGCTGGGTACGCTTTGCACAAAACCAAAGATAAGCAAAAAAAGACAATATCGCAATACCAAAATTTTAATAGGTATTAGGTGAAATAACACAAACCATTAATTACGACTTCTTTTTTCATTACCTTTGGAATTTGGAAAGGATGGAAACTTTTTTTAACTTTGATTAACTAAAAAGATCTATTGTGCGAAAGTGGATGGCAGTGTCGGAAGGGAGCGCCCTAGGAAGACCTTTCTCAGTCAGATCGGTCAACTGCTGAGAAAGGGTCAGACGAGGAGCACCCTCAACCGACGTGCATGCAAGAGGGGAGTAATGGATGTGGTCGAAGCGAAAGTGGTATGTAGAGAGAGGAGTCGCTGGCGCTCCATAGTTTCTGCCTACCCCAGGGGGAACAAGGCGTGAGCTAAGTAAGTAAGTTTTTCATTACTTCAGCACTTAATACAGCGGTTTGTGAATGAAACTGGTTTTAAAAACTTGTAAAATGTGAAAGCTTCGTCTTAAGTTGCTAAAAGGGCAGTTTCGTGGTTATTAACGTTTAGGATTATCAGTTTTACAAAATCAGGGTGTAGTTTGACCGCGCCTTTATTGAACAATGATCGATAATATATCACGGTGTTTATTTTAACTGCAGTCGATAAATAAATACTCGCACGTGAGAATATGAAGTTTAGCTTTATTCTTTGAAATCTGATCATTGGATTGGTTTTCGGTCACGTATAATTTTACTGTAAACAATGGTTATTAGTATATTGTTACAAGTATGAAATAATATTTCAGATTTTTAAAGTCAGGTAAGAAAGGTGTCTGAAAGGAGATTTGAAAAAGAATCTACTTCTTTATTACAGTCGGAAAAGAGTCGCCCCTGCCTTAAACCTGTAATAGCGAAGGCTACCTAAGGCTACCTGCTAATATTTTTCTTCTATATTCTCTTCACATACCGGACTACAATTTTGAAACGAAATCCCATTAATAATTTAAAAAAGTATCGTTTGAAATATACCTTCAAACTGAAAAGATTAATCTCCGACCTTTGACCTTAGCAGCTCATCCGTAAAAAAATTTGTTAGACGGTTAAGAAACATGATTTATGCGTAGATAGATTTCATACACCCCCGCATCAATTTAATATAATAAAGTTATTGAATAATCTGTGTACATACAAATAGGAAATTAAATAAGTCACAGTTTTGAAAATTTTGAATATATTGTTCCTGCTGTAAAATAATATGTATAGAAATGCTAATTATAGAGTTTGACGGATATGATCTAGTTCTAGAATGTCGAAATCTTCAGAGCGGCCGTGGTCTAGCGGTAAGACGCGTGAACGATCGATGAGATCTGCGTCCGAACCTCGCTAAATCTAATCGGTACCAATGTAACTTTGTCATATACTTTGGTCACTCAGTGCCTATAGGCACTATTAAAGATGGTAGGCAGCCAGGGGTATAGCGACTGAGAGTAGTGTACACTGTCAATCTAGATGGCGCATACTCTTCTCCTTAGGTCGGTATAGCGGAGGCGACTGCTGCCTGTAGCGATTTCTCTGTAGTAGTTGTTTCCGTACATGGACCGCACTCTAGCTTTACTTTAGGCGTAGTGTTGTCATATGCAGAGCTACAATAAAAACAAGGAGAAAGAAATACCCTACCTACTGCAACAATAATTTCAAACTAGTGCATTAATCGTTTAGTTGCATCGGAAGGTATAGTTAAACGTTAAGCACGTTCTATGTATAGTTTTAATCATGTGGATGCATAAATCAATTCGGATATGAATCGCTCTTAAACTCTAGAGAGCCTTCCAAAGTAATAAAACGTTTTTATGGTTCTAATTTTAACTTGTGACGGCAAAACTTGTACTTATCAGGTCATGTGATTTAGGAGTGTATCGCGCATGTGCGCATTAAACTTGCAACGACTGCTTTGTGGGTAAACAAAAGCTTTGTATTATTAGAGAACTGTTTTCTTATAAGAAAGAAATAAAGTTCTTTACCAAAGTACTTAATGATGTGTCTTCGTATGGAGTACTAATTGATCAAGAACTTTATGTTACTGGTATACAGGTTGATGCTAATTAGTCCAGTGTATTGACCTTAGCTAAAAGTTTCGTTAAAGTTAACTTAAGTAATTTGTAACTTAAGTCATTAATTAAAAGAAGACGTTATGAGAAATTTGGTCCATATATGTAATACTTTTCTTAGTATCGGTTGGTCCTTGGAACCGGAATCTAATCCTTAATAAATTAATAAATTCCCAAACATCTAAAGAAATTCTATAAATCTATTAATTATTGAATCTTCGCAACAAACAAGTCCATTTTCTTCTTTGGCATCAATAACGCAAATATCGAGCGTCCCCTTCGTTTAAGAGGAGTGGTGACCTTGGTCGTGCTTAGGTGACGTAACCTCAGAGGGGAAGTCGGAGTACGTAATATTAACAACCAAAAAATTTATGACGTATTAAAACCGAATTACGAATTGAAAATATATTAAAAAAGAAAATATAATTAAATAATTTATATGTAACGAAAATCGGCAATGATCAGTTGCAAAGTAGTACTCGCTAGTTTGAGTAACTTTAGCCTAGCAGTTGGAAGGGCTGCTGATGTATTCAAAAGATAGAATAGATTATTTTCGACACGGTCACCTGAGTTGACCTGATCTCTATATAGTTTAGGAAGATCTGAGTGCGATACTCTCTCTGCTCAGACTGTTGTGTGCGTTGATTATTTTACAATTAAATTTTCATCATAATCTAATAAATATACAAATTTTTCTAAATATATTTTCGTATAGTTAGTGGGTATGTAAATTTCTATAGGTAATTTGATGTCTAAAGTAGATGAAAGCTGAATGGATTGTAAGAATGGATTCTAAAATTCAATTATAAATGATTTTGTCATTACCCTGGAAGATGTAGAGCTCTTGTTGGTTTTGATTATAATATTGTACGGTACCATAATTGAACGTTTTCTTTAGTTATGAAAATTGTTAGTTTAGGTTCGTAATTTAATTAATTTCTGGGAAAGAAAAGACTCGCCTGCGCGATTCCTACTTGCAAATATTTCGCTGTGGCAACATAGTGTACTATACAAAAAAATCGGTTCGAAAGAGCTTTTGGTTTTGTTTCACTAGACAAAGATATGCAATGCAAAACTGAATTTAATCGTCGTTCATCTTAGTTTGTTCTGAAGCTTAGAGTAATTTCCTGATGAAATATGAAACTCGAATTGAAGGGATAATGAAGCCATTGAAAGTTCACACGACATGCTAAGCCTAATTTAAAAAAGTGTCCGTCACCCAGTTTAATTATTTACTTCGAAAATACATTATCTATATAATAAAAAACAATTGCTGTTCGTTAGTCTCGCTAAAACTCGAGAACGGCTGGACTCATTCGGCTGATTTTGGTTTTGAATTATTTGTGGAAGTCCAGGGAGGGTCTAAAAGGTGAGTAAATATGAAAAAAATGTTTGGAATATAGTAAAAACAACAATTTCGCTTTTTTATTTATTGATTCTGAGGCGGTACGAAGTTTGCCGGGTTAGCTAGTATTCTATAGATTCCATACTTTTTAAATGTGAAAGTTACCTAAAGTTTGTTACCTTTCCACGTCTAACTCGCTGAACAGATTTCAATACTTGGCAAAGGGTAGGACATAGGCTAAAGGTGTGACTGTGTGAAAATTTTGTACAGAAAACTCATACAAGTTTATATTTAGGCTTTAGTAAGAAATAAAGATTTGCAAGATTGCGTAAAAAATCACCCCTACTAGGACTGGGCGGTAAAAGTTTGGGAACCTATTATTTCTTAAGTTAAACGCGTTCATTTTAGTTCGGTATTTATAAAACCCTTTCGCCCGTGTTTTTTTAGGGTGTATGTTTTTAATCTATCGTCTATTCTTTTTTTAACATTCCATCTTCATATAATACATGAGAGTAGTCTGGTGATCGAATCGAAAACCGGTATCTTACTCGTTTTCTACTTGGTCAAATAAAGAATGGGATTGGAGACGGCGGCACGCAGCAACTGCACTGTCAGCAAATAATAAGGGTTTCTTTTATTAACTTTGTGTGTGTTTTATGAGCACGCGTGTCTTTAATGTCCATATACGAATGTGGCAATATTATGTGACACAAATCTGTATTTTATTTCAGCAAGTTATCTTATTTTTTTTTAATTTTAGCTCGTCATACGACCTCATCTGCCTGATGAGCTAGAGTGCGATTCATTAACGGAGGCGACTGCTATCGGAAAACGGGATCTACAGACAGCAGTCGCCCCCGTCATGCCGGTTTTGCGCTTGTAGGAAAGAGGAAAGACGTGATTGGGAAGGTTGTTCCGCAATTAATGAAATGAGAGAAAATAGATTGCCTGAACCTTGTGTCCGTGCGGGGATAGAACTAAGTAAAAAAAATCATTTTAAATTATACTTTTTTCTTATGAAATGTTGCAGAAGTTTTCTTTTGAGTATAAATATGTTTAAGAAAACTTTTACTTTCAGATTCAGATTCTGCGCTTTAATTTGACGATTCTTATCGAAATTTTATTTCATCTAATGAACAATTTTTTTCTTTTAATTCCCTTTATCGTATATAATTTAATATTCTACAATTTATTAATATTAATATCTTGTTAATTAACTCGTAACGTAGTAGTATTCATTAGCACATATTATAAACGAGATGTTGTGCAAAATGCGTCAAATTTATTCTTAATAAATGTTTTGTGTGCAAGTGGTGATAATATAAAGGTTTCAACAGGTGCAATGCAGTAAGGATGATGTAATGCTCTAAAAAACCATGATTAAATTTCTCAAAAAAAAAAATTAACTTTATTTTAAATTGTTTAATCATTTGTAAACTTATGTGTCCATCCATTAAATGGTAGTTATGAATGAAATTTATCTTTAAAGAATAGTACCTAAATATCAATTAGCGATAATTGAATCGTTCAGTGTAACGACGAATTGAACGAGCAATTGATTTTGATTATTTTTAAATGAATGAACGTTACTATGGCACGTGCCGATAACACTACTGTTTGTTTTGTAAACATTAATTTCATAATTTTAAGTAAAATTTATTCAGTTTTAGATATGCTGTAATTATTGAGGTTTCTTGAATTATTGAGGTATGCTAAGGTGGTTCGGTCATTTGGAAAGGATGGATGAAAGGAGATTAACAAAAAAAATCTATTGTGCGAAAGTGGATGGCAGTGTCGGAAGGGGGCGCCCTGGGAAGACCTTTCTCAGTCAGATCAGTCAACCGCTGAGAAAGGGTCAGATGAGGAGCACCCTCAACCGACGTGCGTGCATGAGGGGAATAATGGATGTGGTCGAAGCGAAAGTGGTGTGTAGAGAGAAGAGTCGCTGGCGCTCTATAGTGTCTGCCTACCCCAGTGGGAACAAGGCGTGAGCTAAGTAGTAGTATTGAGCTTTCTTGCGGTTGTCTTTTTTATGGCATTATAACACTCAGCAGTGTTGAGTTGTTTTCTATCAGTCAGGTCGAGGACAACCAAAAATAGCTTCAAGAAAGCGATGGAATCTTCACTAAAACTAAATAGGATGTTCGAGCGGAAAATGAAAACACATTCTCCTATATTGATTCACTTGCCTACTCTCACGTACGCTTAATGGGATAATAAACTACCATTATTACATATCGGCAAGCAGAGAAACGGAAACACACAGGTTTAGGTAATGTAGAGTTCAATTTTAGCCAAAACTCATCTACAATAAATCGAATTTCTATTTTTCTTTCTCATTAGACATTTCCAATAGTAATTGTCTTATAAAAAATAAAAATAAAAAATAAAATAAACCTTTATTGCAAAATTTTTACAAATGTATGCCCTGAACTAGGCGTAAAACCCGTATCTCAGGGTGCCTCGCTCTTTGTTTACTTAACTAAGGTAAAAGTAAAAATCAAAAGTAAAAATATATAAATTAAAAATAATAAGAATTAATTTCATCTAGAATACAATATAATTTCATCGTTTTCTTCATTACTATCAATCATAACTGTGGGTTTTATTTCATGAACAATAATTCCGGTTCAACAAACGTGCCTGGTGAAAGTGACGGCTGACATTTTGCGAGCTTTGGAGCTGGAACAAAAAACAAGAAAAAAACTTCCACTTTGATGTGGCGCCATTCGTCGTAACGTAATACGATTTGAACTGGTTTTGTAGAGATGCCTTCATTATTTTATTCTATAGAACAATGTGTATTGAAAATGAGAGCTTTAATTTTTTTTTTTCGCTAGCATTATATTGTGTAATTTATTATGGCTGTTACTTTCTTATTTAGTTTCTAGTTTGGAATGTGTTCAGTTGGCATTTGTTTTTTTTTTAAACATTATATCGCACGTTTTCTGCATTGCTTTAAAACAATACAGTATATACGAGCATCTTTTATTACAAATCTTGAACATCGGAGATAGGGGGTTTGTTGGTGAAAACGGGCATAATAAAGCTTTAAAAATTCCAGCTCCGAAGCCGGTTAGTATAAAGTTAAAGCCCACTCAAGATCACAAATATAAATACGAAGCGATAAATTCCAGTCGCTCCCTGATACAATAGCACAAATGGTCCACTAACGAAAATATCTCATCGTTTCTCAATACCGTACCGTGTTAGCATAAAGAATTCCTCACGCGGCATTTATTTAGACATGCCACGTTTGCTTTTTATTTTAGTTTCTTTATTTTTACATTTATCAATTATACTGTTAGTTCTGTCTAGGTTTTGTGCGAACATTTTTAAATTAAAAGCCTACCGGAGACCATGTTGACTGCAAAGCTTTTGATAAATATTTCAAAACTGAGATTCAGTAGTTGACCAAGAAAAAGTGATTTAATGTGTATAGCGAGCATTTGACTTGGTAATGTTTTGGTTGAAAAAACTTCGGTCCGTGCTTCCCAATAATGTACTACTGAAATTTGGATTAACTTTCATAAAGCTATACAAATTACATATGACATGCATTTCCATTATGGAAATGATAAAGATCTAAATTGTTTTTTTTTAATTGTAATTACCAACTTTCATTGTAGCGTGATGTGTCATAAAAAAGAGTAGGTTTAAAATACTATGACCTTTACTTGGTAAAAGATTGAAGTGGTTGCGTGACCATAACAAAACAAAAAATTACCTAACGTGAGGTAACAACGGAGCCGTCTCTATTCTTTTTTTTTCATTCCTTGTTGCCTTTGCCTTACCAATAACCGTTAATGTATTTTTAACACTGACCTTTTTTATTGTAGCTCGGCATATGACAACACTCCGCCTGATGTAAAGCTAGCGTACAGGCAGTCGCCTCCGCTATGTGCACCATCACAGATAGATAGTGCACATTCCTCTCGCTATACCATACTACTTTTAAATTGTTCCCGAAACGCGACAAGGTCATTTCACGACTGGTACTACCCCAGGACGGCAGACTGGGTTAATGACCATCGTCTGTCTGCCTACCACTCTTCTCACCTATTCTACATCTAACTAAGCCTGGTTCCGAAGTTATTTCTAATCTTTTTATAACTTTAGCAGTGGTGTTGAGAGCATTTAGTTCGAATAGTTCGAAGAAAAGCCATTGCATTTAATTGCAAAATGTAAACAAAGCAAAAGTGGATCTAAGGTCAGTCAGACTTTTAATATTCGTTCCTACTAGATATAGATACATTGAAATGTTTATTTTTAAATTAAATCGTGCACGTTTACTGCTAAGAGCTAAGCAATTTCCTCGCCGACTAATTTCGGTTCTTTACGAGCGGTATGTTTACTTCTTTTTTACGTTAGAAAAATAGTTTGTTGTCTACTGACCCAAAAATTCATTTAAATGCGTGCCTTTGCCAAAGAAACATTTGCTTGTCAGTTACACTTTCACTGCTTCCCTTTATTATTGTTCAACTTTAGTTCCTGCAGAAAGTTTTTTTTTAAAATTCATTAGGTAACTTGATCACTTTTGTTTTTACCGAGTCGTAACAGGATTTGTTTGAAAGTGCTCTTTTTAGCGCCAATAATATTAATGCGTTAGGCTTGATTGGGTTTAATGCTAAAATCTACTTTCGTTTGATCGATTTGCTTTACATTGTTTTTATTGACTCTTGTATGCATTATTCATATTTTCCAATTTCTGTTAAAAACTGGAATCATTCGTTCATCATACAAAACTGTCAAGTCGAGTCCCGATCAAATCCAAGCTACCTTTAGAGGAATCTTTACGAACATTTTCAATGAAGTTTCCAAAGGAATTTTTAATTCGTCGCCCACACTCACGCACGTCCAAGAACAGTTGATAATCCTCCATTATTACACATCTAAAGAAACACAAGTTTAGGAATATAATTCAAGACAGATATAATAGGTAATAACCCTGGAAGTAACTGTTAGTATACCACTATAACTATCTTCAGAGGCCCTCTAAACCTCGCGTTATGTGATCAAAATATGTACAGTACATTCAACCCTCGTCATTATAGTGGCTACTACAATAGCTCCACATTTTTTTTAAATTATAGATATTATTCGTGTCCTATCGTAATTAAATTTAGTAAATAGTTTTGCCTCACGCGATGTCCTGCCCTATCTGTGTTATTATTAAAAACATTCCCTACTGATTCCATTCATTCTTTCTGTATTTGCTTTTATTTTATTTAACCTAACACTGTACTTCATAATGTTAATGAAATTTTGTATTTTTATTTTAAAAACTTTATTGAATCAATTCAAAGGGCGAGATTAATGCCGCTAGGAAGCAGTAATGGCCACGGGTAGTAAAAAAAACGATTTATATATAACTTAGAAATACTTTACCAACTATATTCAGATACTTACACACACATACACACAATACTGATAATATACATACATATATATGCTTTATATACTTTATAACATAGTAATAAGAAATCGGGATCCCATCATACTGGTATTTCTATTCTAGACTCTATTTTTTATGACCACATTCCGACTAATGTTAAGCTAGAGTGCGGTCCATGAGTACAGATCACTGCTACTACAGAGAAACATCTACAGGCAACAGTTCCCTCGGCTATGTCTGCTTCAGGAAACGAATATTTTAACTCTAGATCGATCTTGATCTTGTAAAATATGTTTGATAATTTGTATTCAAACACGAATGCTATGTTAAAATAAACTATAACACGCTTAAACGTTATCGAATTGTGTTGCTTTGTACACCTGGCACATGTTGCTTGTTACCAAGTGTATGGTGGCGAAGCGTGACGTCATCTGATGGGAGCAGCGATGTGGAAATGTTGTGGTTAACGAAACAATGCCAGTTACGCCTACTTGCCCCACGATCAAAATCCTACACAGACATAGATTGACTTTGAACATGCATAATGGATATGGGTGTAGTTAAAAAGCTTTTTTAAAGATGGGAAGTGTAGCTTTGAAAAAATACACTTTTTTTATAGTAGCTCTTCATATGGCAACACTCCGCCTGATGTAAAGCTAGAGTGCGGTCCGTGAACGGAAACAACTGCTACTACAGAGAAATCTCTACTGCGTCTATTCTGACCCGAAGAGACGAGTATGCACCATCTAGACCAGTGGTTCTCAACCTTTTTTTTAATGCGGCACATTTTTTACGATTTAAAAATTTGGCGGCACGCAAAGAAAAAGATAAGTTTAAAAATTATTTACTATAACACACTGCGTAAAATAGTTTATGATAATAATTTTAAATGTGCGAAATAGAATAATATGTACTACAAAAATAACAGTACATTTATTAAGGGATTAATTACAAGTTAATAATAAGAATAATTGTAATGCGATTTTTTTTCTTTAAATCATATTATTTAATAATATTAACATAATTATATTATCTAAAATTTGGCGGCACACTTTTAGAATTTTGCGGCACACAAAAGTGCCGCGGCACAGTGGTTGAGAATCACTGATCTAGACATTGACAGTGCGCACTCCTCTCGACCTAAATTGGTGTTATATGGAAAATTAGCATGTACATAGTTACTTAATTGCCTATATTAATTAGTCTGAGAGCTAAAGGCGCGCCTAATGCGTGTCACTTCTTCATTCATTAGCGTTTCAGGTAATTTAATATAGGTTTTTGTAAATTAGAAGTCATCGTTACTATTCACTTTTTGGTTTTTAATAATAAGCTACTTCTGACTATATTTCTCCACTGGAGTAAGACTCAGTAGACAATACTTAGTTGTTTTTTTAATTTATAACTCATATAGCATATAACTACACTCCGCTTGATGTTAAGAGACAACTACTACAGGGAAATTTGCCGGTTGCTATCGCTATGCCGGCTTGAGAAGACGAAAGTGTACTATCCATACAGTATACACCTCTTGTTATACTTGACTACTATCGTTTACGATCTGTCAAATTTGTATGGTTATAACGGTTTGTTACGCAAACCGAAGAATTCGGAAACCGTCCATAAGAAGACTCAACTACCTAACGATAGGGTAAATCTGATTTAAAATATCATATTTTTATTAAAGTACATTTTCTATGGTTATTTTTGCTATCTATTGTCACGTAAACGTAATTTAAAACTCAAATAAAAGATGCATATTTAAACACTTCTGATTATATATGTTTTTTACTATGTCCCGCTTTCGAAGAAAGAATCCTGCTTTTTTCACTCGAAAAGTTCCGAAATCCCGACTTGGCAAAAAAATCTGGTAACGCTGGTGATAGGTCACTTCAGTTAAACTTGAACGTGGTGGTTTTACTTCAGGACGGCAGCCGAGCTAATAACCATCATCAGTTCGCATGCCAGTCTTAATAGGTATAGTAGATACAATTAGAAAAAGGTAGTGGCATCACTTTAAGGATTATTTGTGCTTGTACTGTTCGACAAGCTCGTTCTCTGCCGCTTTATTATTATGCTAGATTGTTTCATTTATACAAGCTATGAAATAACCAATTGAAGAGTGTTTATTTAACACAAAAACTAGTATAATGCCGTGGATTACGTATGTTCATATATTATTAGCAATGATGTATGTATAGCCTTTATATCTAAGTTATATTTATTAAGGTTGTGTTAATAATAAATATGATATTAGTTGTTTACTTCTTAATGTTTTAAGAGCTTGAGATGAGTTTTGGGTGGTAAATAAAAACGCACGTTCTGTTTCGAATCACTTGCTTACACTTCAAGTACACTTAGTTAATCATAATTCATAATTATTGTACTTTATTAGTCGAACACAGGCCTATGTCATAAGCACAATGAAGGAAAGCGTCAAATCCCATTTTGTTTCCGATTTGATCAAGTGACAACTTTCTTTGGCTTTTGACTTTGGCCCAAGTTTGGGCCTTCAAAATTCCGCCAAAACTGTCTATTTTATTAATTGCTAAATGTTACCGTTTCCCAATGATGTCAACCTAGAGTGCGGTCCATCTGCTGGAAGCTGGTAGCAGTCCCCATTATGCCTGGCTTGATAAGATGACTCTGCCCTGTCCAGATTAATAGTGCAGACAGCGGCCTAGGTAGTAGTCTCTTCCAAACAAAATGGGAAAAATATTATTTATTCAAACATTATTATTTATTCATATCATTTTTTAAACCGTTTATGCATTCATTAAAAGCGGATATGTTGCTTTTAAAGGAGTTAAATAGTAACGCCAGAGAAGTAATCGTGACCAGTCATAAAAATAACAATTTATGTGTGAAGGGTGAGATTTATTAAGCGTGAGGATGTGGAGTCACGTCCCAAACTAAAGGCTTAATTGATTGGCCAAACGAGATTTCCGTCCATATTACAACTCAAATTCTGGATTTCTAATAATAATGAAATCTTGGAAGTCATCGAAAATAAAGGATATTATTACAGTATAGTAAACATATAGGTAGTAAGTACGTACAATACCCTGGGATCCAATTCACGATTTTTTCCTAGCTAATACTAAATCGTTTCATTAAAGTTGTTCCTATTAGCAATCAAAAGTGAAATGAAATGTGATAGAATTTATTATACAGGTACATATACGTTTTAAGTACGTTCGAGAATCGCTCCCCTGATCCCAAACTTAGGTATACCAAACCCATAATAATGACTTTATTTTTTCAACAATATCATAAATTATATTAAGAATTGAACTCGGGACGAGTAACTGGTGTGTAAATGATTTCGCACAGAGGGCGACATAGTTACGCCATTTCTTCAGGTAACTATATGTCGGCGGTTGGATGATTTTAACCGATATCCGGGCACGTTTGCCCATCTCACCGATAAATCGACACAATAACAAAGATTGACGGAGAGCTATCGGACGGTTAACGTTATAGGACGGGCTTACGGGAGGTCTATTTAAAAGTCTCAAAAGCAATTTGAATATATTGTGCGATGAACGAGAATTTTAATTAAGTGTTGTCAATCCGTCGGCGGCGAGGCAATAGCATCGACAATAGCTGCATTCAAATCGACGCTAACCCCATCTCACTGGGGAATGCGGTTGTGGTTCCCGACGAACCAACATAAGCCGGAAATTAACGAAAATGTTCGTGTGGGCGTCATTATGTTATTGTACGAATGTGACCTTTACGTTATCTAACTGATTTGATTTTTAGTGTTACCTACATTTTATTGAGGATTTATACCAATTTCTTTAATTGTTCTGTTTAAGAATTGTGTCCACTAGAGACGAAACGAGACGCGTCGAATCCCTTAACGAGCGATGTCCGATGCGATTCGATTCAGCTCGTCTTGATGGACGCAATTTTGTAGTAAATATAGGCAATTTTTGCGATTCGATTCGATCAGCCAATCCAGCTATAATACTCCCACAGTACGTTCGGCTTGCTGGGACAGATTTCATAATTCTACGTATTGTTTTAAGGTACCATGGTAAGTAGAGGTACTTATGCGACAACAGGTGCGTGTGGCCTGTTGGACCAATAACGTTCAATAAGTGGTACTAAGAGCATTAATAAAGCTATCATGACCTTGTCTTGGTTGCAAAATCTGAAGGAAAAAGGCGTCAAAACTGTAAAATTTATCTTTATGTAGAATTGAGCGTATTTTGACTTCTTTATGATATTGACTTCTCAATATTTGATTTTTAAGGTATTGTCTCCACTGTCCAATGCAGTTATTAAAAAAATGCATTACAATTCAAAATTACTGTATAATAATACATACATTCTTTCTTGAAACAGTTTCGGTATTATATTTTCTATGAATTGTACGCGTCTATGACGAAACGCCTCGCTTGTATAAATACGTAGCTGAAGCTAGTTATTAGCTCAATCTCTGAGCAGATATGGCAAACATCGATTTGACTTCAGATGCCATAAAATAATATTTATTCAGCTTCTCGTGGACGTCGTTTTTTGTAGTTTATTTGTTTTTTCTCGATAGAGTATTACCAGTTTTTGAATACATTAAGATAAGTGACAAGGCCGCGCTGTGTGGTCGGTGCAACATGCATATACATTAAGCGTCCGGTGATAGCTAACTACATGTTTTTAAGCAATAGAATTCGGTATGTGTAACGCTTATGAGTTTTAGGGCCGGTAATACAATCCTTACTTAATTATAAGGCGACCTTAAACTATAATTCTCATCTAAAATGCATACGTTAATTTTTTAGCAGAGTGGTAGACAGTCTGATGATGGTTATTAGCCCAGTCTGCCGTCCTGGGGAAGTACCACTGTACTTGTACTTGTGACATTGACTGGACAAATAACCATCATCAGTCTGCCTACCACTCTTTAATAGTGCCTAGAGGCACATATAACAAAGTTACATTGGTACTAGTCTGAATTAGCGAGTTTTGAACACGGGTCTCATCGATTGTGAGTTCACGCGTCCCTACCGCTACACCACGTAAAAAAAGTATCTACAATATGTTAATAAGAAGTGTCTTAATATTTTTAATTCGTCCTATAAATGCGTTTACTTTAATTATTAGTTTACCTTAATTATTAATTACCTCGAATTTTGTTACCCAAGATACAACTAGATGTGCAATAACGCTCCCAATGTGACGCGAGGGAAAACATGGCCACAGCCACGTTTAAGTTCTCTGTCAGTCAGTCAGTAGCCAGCCCACCAGGATACCTGATACTGTGGACGGGGAGCCTTCAATGCTCGACCTTCTGCTGACGAATCGTCCTGCTGGGTATGTGGTCTCGGTATCCGCCCCGTTGGGTACCTCGGACCACTGCCTAGTGGCGACCTCGGTGCCGCGCCCCTCTCCGCCGCCGTGCACAACGGTGAGGAGACAGGTGTGGCACTATTCGTCGGCGGATTGGGATGGAATGCGCAATTACTTCGCTTCCATCCCTTGGGGGCAGCGCTGCTTCAGAGACAACGACCCGTCAACGTGCGCGGCTGCTGTTGCCGACGAGATTGGACTTGGTATGGAATACTACATACCTTCGTCCATGATCGTCGGTAACACACGCCGCCGGCCATGGTTCGATAGGCGGTGTTTAGATGCGGTGACGCTCAAGAACACTGCCTATCGGGCCTGGATCAGGGGGAAAATATCCGCAGACCCTGACGTTGACTCTCTGAAGTTAGCCTATAACCGCGCCTCCAAGTCTTGCAAAAAGGCTTTCCGTAGGGCGGAGTCCAAGCGCATCACACGGGTTGGTGAGGAACTCCTGGCGCACCCGACTGGGGCGCGCCCCTTCTGGAGACTCGCCAAGGCCGTGGAGTCCAATTTCTGTCGCTCGTCACTGCCACCGCTGGAACGTCCAGATGGATCTTTGGCCTTCTCGGCGAAGGAAAAAGCCGATTTACTGGCAAAACTCTTCGCCGAGAACTCGCGACTCGAGGACGGCGGGGCCACGCCCCCCTCAGTACCCCATTGCGGGCAACATATGCCGGAAATAAAATTCTGGCAACAACTTGTCCGCAGGGTGCTGTTGTCCCTCGATGTCCGAAAGGCTTCTGGTCCTGATGGCATTCCAGCGCTTGTTCTGAAAAAATGTGCGGCTGAGCTGTCGCCTGTCCTGACTCGCCTATTTAAACTGTCCTACTCGCAAGGCCATGTGCCGGCGACGTGGAGGGCCGCCAATGTGCAACCGGTACCCAAAAAGGGTGACCGATCAGACCCTGCCAATTACCGACCCATCGCCATCACCTCAATGTTGTGCAAGGTCATGGAGCGGATCATAAATGCTCAAGTGATCCGCTACCTAGAAGATCACAGCCTAATAAACGACCGCCAATACGGATTCCGGCCGAACCGGTCTGCTGGTGATCTTCTAGGGTACGTGACGCACCTTTGGGGTGAGGCAATGGATCGGCACGGTGAATCCATGGCTGTCGGCCTGGATATCTCCAAGGCATTTGACAGGGTCTGGCACAAAGGCTTGCTCGCCAAGTTGCCGGCATATGGCCTCCCGGATCGCCTCTGCGGCTGGCTGGCCGGCTTCCTGCATGGACGGAGCATCCGCGTTCTCATAGACGGGCATGCTTCCGAGTCCATGCCGGTGAGTGCAGGCGTCCCGCAGGGGTCAGTGCTGTCGCCGACTCTCTTCCTTCTGCATATCAATGATATGCTGTCCCTGGGCAGCATTCATTGCTATGCAGACGACAGCACTGTGCATGGGCGTTACATCAGTCGCCCCTCTGCAGGTCCTGATGCAGTAGGACAGATGCGTGCATCTTTAGTCGCTGAACTGGACGAGACTCTTCTTCGGGTCTCCAATTGGGGCGCGAGCAATCTCGTCCAGTTCAATGCCGGGAAGACGCAGGCCTGTGCGTTCTCAGGGAAAAAGTCATCGTTCCTTCCCATCCCCACCTTGTTGAACACACCGCTGGTAGTTACAGACAGTCTCCGCCTCCTGGGCATGGAGGTCTGCGCTGATCTGAGTCACACGAGGCATATTGCCTCGATCACGAGCACTGCCTCCCGCAAACTCGGAGTCCTGAACAAGGTGCGCAGGTACTTCTCACCGACGCAGCGTCTGTTGCTGTATAAAGCGCAGATACGGTCGTGTGTGGAGTACTGTTCGCATCTATGGGATGGCTCCGCGAGGTACGTGCTCGATGGTCTTGACTCACTTCAGCGCAGAGCTGTTCGGATTGTGGGCGATGAGAGGGTGACTAGGGGTCTCGAACCCCTGCAACTCAGGCGAGACATAGCCTCCCTCTCAGCGCTCTACCGTTACTGCCACGGTGAATGTTCAGCAGAAATCCACGATCTAATCCCTCCTACCCCACATCGCTTGAGGTCGACGCGTGCAGGCGATCGAATGCATCGCCTCACCGTCGAAACAATCCCCTCGCGGACAAAAAAGTTCGGGCAATCCTTCTTCTGTCGCTCCATCAAATTGTGGAACGACCTTCCCAGTCACGTCTTTCCCCCTTCCTATAACATGGGATCCTTCAAGCGCAGTGTGAAGAGGCATCTCATTAAGCCGGCATAGCGGGCACGACTGCTGTTTGCAGATCCCTTTCTCTGACAGCAGTCGCCTCCGCTCATGGATCGCACTCTAGCTTAACACCAGGCGGAGTGCGGTCATATGACGTGCTAAAATAAAAAAAGAAAAAAAAAAAAAAAAAATTTGACTTGACGGCAACATTGTCAAATCGTTTGAAGCGGCCTACGGTTTTTTTTTATGTCAGATGTATGAAGTTTCCACCTCTAGTATAATCTAGTATCTCTATGCCCAAGAACGCTTCAAAATTCTTCCTGTTTCAATCCCAAAATTTTATTTTTCTAATTAATTGTTTTGTTCTAGATTTTTCTCTAACCATTTTTTATTAATCATAATTAATATTAGGAATAAACAATGAGTATTTTTGTCAGTCGATCTTGTATGACGGAGGTCGGTTGCTTTATATCCAAGATTAAAAACATTATGTTATTAAAACTTTTACATTCGTGTTTCTTAAATTATGCTAATACCACCTTAACCTTAAAATTGCAATGATCTCAATTTAATGTAACTTGTATTTATAAATATGTATTTATTTTTAACTAATGATGTAATGATTTGTATTTACATACCGGTCCTCTGTTTTTACGTGCCGGTTTTCTGATGTAATCTATTTTATCAAAATATTGTTTTGC
Source organism: Tinea pellionella (assembly GCA_948150575.1). Classification (NCBI taxonomy): domain Eukaryota; kingdom Metazoa; phylum Arthropoda; class Insecta; order Lepidoptera; family Tineidae; genus Tinea; species Tinea pellionella. Next base: position 3,034,108 of record OX411269.1, on the reverse strand, counting down.
GTGAGGGATTACTACTTTTTACTTTTAAATTAATTTATTCTAGAGTAAATCGTCAAATATGGTGGAAAATTAAATTCTCACATTGTTTTTATTATACTTCAAACTTTGGATTAGTAGTGATAGTATATATGTCAACGTAGGTATATTTATAAATGGTGGGCTTAAAGTCTTATAAAGTTTAGGTTGTTTAAATTATTTTAGAATTCATTTGGTTACGATATGGAACCAATATCGAGGTAACTCAGGTACCTTCTCTAAATGCCAGGGTTTTCCCAGAACTGGGAGTTTTCCATGTCAAAAAAGTAACCAAGGTATTTTTAACTGTAGCTTAACATATGACAAAACTCCAACTGATGCAAAGTTGGAGTGCGGTCCATGAACGGAAATAACTGCTACTACAGAGAATTTTTCTACAGGCAGCAGTCACCTCCGCTATGCCGGCTTGAGGAGAAGAATGTGCACTGTCCAGAGTGACAGTGCACACTCCTCTTGTTATACCTGGCTCTTCAAACAAACAGTCAAACAGTTTCCGGGACGCGACAGGATCGCTTCACGGGTGGTGCATTCGAAAGTGGTGGCACTACCCCAGGACGGCAGACTGGCCTAATAACCATCATCAGTCTACCTATCACTCGTCAATAATAATATAACGTTTATTTATAATTTGAACGACTGTATCTCGAAAAGTAGATACGTCAGAGTAACCATGTAAATACCAATTCTGTTCAGCGTGATCAGCACTATGATGTCCTTTTGTTGTTTTTTTTTTTATTTTTTAAAAACGCTATATTATATCTCGCGTACGTAAAAGTACGTTATAGTACGTATTTATTTCATATACAAAAATACCAATTTTGCTCAGAAAGGTAAACGCTTTTAGATGGCGAGCTAAATTTTCTCAAAACTCCCTAAAATCTTTTCGTTCTAATACATTTTACAAGAAAAAGGGCCTCCACGGGCCGCTTGTTTCCGCAGCAATTACACAACAGCTAGTTTATAATATAAAAATCGCACATAATTCAGATTATATGTAGGACTAGTTTTTGCCCCAATTTAAACCATTATTAAGTAGGAGCAGCTGCCGCATTGCTGTGGGGAGATCCCGCATTCTGCATTGAATACATTTAGGTTATTATGCAGTCACGGTTTATTGCATGATATTGCAATTTTGTTACAGACAAACGGTTGGGTTCCCATGAACCGAATAATTGTGTATTCTTGTTTACATGTCGTTGTCCTTGTTTGATAGTCGTATATGTAGTAGTACAGGGTATGTACAGACCGGAGTGGTAGGCAGACTTGATGGTTATTAGCCCGGTCCGCCGCCGTCCGGGGGTAGTACGCTGTTAGCCCTAAACCAAGTTAAGTAGTACCACTACCTTCATTCAAGTGTAGATCAAGTGATCAGTGGGTTCTGCAGAAAAATCAGCAGGGTTCTGCGAAATTTTTGTCGTTAAACATTACAAATATTATATTGGAGTAGCGCTACGTAGCGTATCGTATCGTTGTGAAACAGACTTTTCAGCTTACACTTATACAAATTCAGGCCGAGATTGGATTCTACCGCAGACATGCGCATACAACTGTCGGACATAATACCGAACTTCAAAGCAATAATAAAAGTGAAGCAATTTCATTTTTTTTTCTTCATTCACATTAGAAGTTAAAGTACCTAAAAATTTTTTTTCTTATTTAAACCGAAGTGTATTTCGAAGTGTTGGGTTCCTAACCATAACCATAAAAGTTTAGGAACCCCTGGTGTAGATAACACTCATTGATCGCTTCAAGCCGGCATAGTGAAGCTACTGTTGCATACAGACCTTTTTTGTGGTAGCAGTCGTTTTCCGTAGACGGCATCGTTTCCGCTATGGCTGCTTAAGGAGACAAATGCGCACTATCAGGTTAACAGTCCGTCAAATGTGACACTAGTGAAGTGACTTTAGTCGCTTTTCGAGATCAGTTTGAAAGTATAGCTAGAGACGTGTGCCATTTTAATAGAGGTGCATATTTTTCTCAAGTCGGCATGTCGGAGTGGACTGCTGCATCCAAACATTTATCTGTGGTAGCAGTTGTTTCCGCTTATGGATCAGTGGACTGTATTTTAATAACAATATTTTACTGCTTTTCGCAATGTATAATTAGTTTTGATAGATTCTTTTTCACAGAATTTTAAAGAGAGAGTGCGTTTGAGAGGTCGAGAAAAGACAAACTTACAAGCATGAAGCAATACGCTTGGTTTAACTTTCCGTCCACGCTTTTTATTGTGAGAATTTATTGTAGACGTACCTAGTCTTCCGCTCTTTTTGTGGATACACTTCGAAGTTTCAATTTTCTACTAAATTGTAGGTTATTTAATAATTCCCGTGTTAGCGTTTTTTTTTTGTATTATTCGTACTTATCTGAACGACTTTAAACAATAGATTTATTTATAATTAAATTTGTTGTGAATGTAGCTTTGCAAGTGTCTAGTTTTTAAATTATGTATTTAGATTATAAGCCGCGTCTTTTTGTTTATATTCTTCTGGAATCAAAGTCTTCTTGACAATTATTACGCCTTTTTCCCACAGGGATAGGCAGAGACAAGGGAACGCCATTTATTACGATCTTGACACAACTACCTGCCTTCTCGTTATATTACTTTATTGGTAGAAACTAATTTTATTATCATTAATTGGAAAGAGATGCGATTATTATAATGATCATCGATTTTGAAGTCTTATCAAATTGGAAGTCTGGATTGGAAATTGGAAGATTGGATTTCTAGATCCAAACGGTGCTTTTAAACGGAGGGGAGTAGTGCCTACACATTTTAAGAAACAAAACGCGTAGTCAAGGAGACTGTTTATGATTTTGGTTGTCAAATATACGACTTCGGAAAATAACTCAAAAGCTTGTAAATATGTTTATTACCCTGGCTCCATACCTAAAAACTTTTTTCAGAAATCAAGTAATATTAATTTTAGTTTTTTTTAATACTAGAGTTTTGATTTAGGGGTGTGACATATAAATGTTTTTAACCTCGTTGTGTAGATAGACCGGAGGATTCTCAATTATAATATTGATGAAAAATATCTCATGTGTGACAACCCTAACTAAATACCCAAAATGATACAGTTTACTTTAAAGTCCAAATATAACAATGTTTATTTATTTGTAAAATGGCGCGCTGTGCGGTGCGAAACTCAAAATAACTATGATAAATATTCTTCGGGTCGACGCATATTTCTCCCCACATGATTTTATCGATGGAAATAGACGGGATCTTGTATGTGCCATGAATTTGTTTTAGTTAAATTTATATGAAATTACAAGCCACCACTATCCACGGAGGCGCGTAGGCGTCTTAATATTATTTTATACGGTTTCAGAGAAAGAGACTGATGATGGTTATTAGCCAAGACTGTTGTCCTGAGATAGTATCATCACTTCTAATAACACCCGTGAAGTGACCTAGTCGCGTTACGAGATCGGTTTGGAAGTAGTTGCTAAGGGTCGTTTGCACCAGAAAGGCCGTTAGATTTACTTTAACTTTAGCCGTTACGTTTACATTATGGTTTACATTTACTTCACACGAGTTGCACCATCGTCTTCAACCAGCGAATCTTGGCTGGTTAAAGTAATCGTCAAACCAATGTTACTAACGTCAAATGTATGAAAAGAAGCCAAATACGTTTTAACGATAACAATATGAATTTACACGACATTGCAACGCGTGTGGAGTAAATGTAAACGCCGACGCCGTAAAAGTAATCGTTAAAGTTAAACTTTAACGGGCCTTCTGGTGCAAACGACCTTAAGCCGGATATTACACATTCGTCTCCTCAAGCCGGCATAGCAGAGGCGATCGCTATGGACCGCACTTTTAATATTTACTGAACCCTTAACATTAGGCAGAGTGTAGTCTCCACTCTTGATTATTAATTATAAGATTAATGTCAACTTAGATCAATAGGTTTGTTTTAAAAAAAAATATTTTGACAGCCAAATGTTATTACTATCGAGCTCTCCTTTCATGGATACGATTTTCAAACGTATGCGTCGATGTTAAGGTAGAGTATCAAATTAAATTGCTTTGCGGAGTTATGTATTAAGAGCCCTATTTTAAAATGGGACAGGGATCTGTCACCATTTAAAGTTGTTTAATGAATTTTTTACCCATGTCAAGTATATTAATCTACTTTGTTTGTGTTAAGCTTATTTTGTCTGCCAGTGTGACATAATTATGTTTTATATTGTTAAATAAAAAAGCAAAAGCTTATTGTTCAGAGAAGATAATCGGACTCGTCTCATCGACACATAGTGGAGGTGACTGCTCCATGTAGACGTTTTTCTCTATGACAGGCCTCACGTTCCCCGGCTACTTTCAAACTTCACGTCACTTAACGGGTGTTACTTATAGGTTGCGGTCAAACTTTATGACGTCTCGGAAGTTAGCCGCGGGCTCTATTTCGCGCAGCTGCAGTTACAATAATACAATTAAGAGTTAATGTACATATAAAAGTTACTTGCGGGCATGTAGCTCGGGAGATTGTACTTCCCTCTCGCGTTCACCGTGCCCCGCTGATGCCCCAATTTGTGTACTGCGCAGCTTTACACTTGAAAATCGTGGGACTGCCCCAAGACGGCAGACTGGGCTAATTACCGTCATCACTCTATAAAATTAGAATGGGTAGACTTAGCCTATATAGATAGGTATTCATACTACTACTACTACTTAGCTCACGCCTTGTTCTCACTGGGGTAGGCTGAAACTATGGAGCGCCAACGACTCCTATTTCTACATACAATACATGCACGTCGTTTGACGGTCTTCTTAGGGCGCCCCTTCCGACATTACCATCCACTTTCGCGCAATAAATCTTTTTTGTTAATCTTCTTTCATCCATCCTTTTCAAATGACAGAAACACCTTATTTATTTATTTTAAAAACTTTATTGAAATAATTCCAAAGGCGAGCTTAATGCCGCAAGGCATTTTCTTCCAACTGGCCTTTAGGAAGCAGAAAGGTAGTAATAGCCACAGGTGGGGGAAAAAAAGAAAAAAAAATAGATTTTTTTTTCACTCTGATCACAATACTGTCCTTGAGCTGTCCTAAGTGTCCACATAAGGTGTCCTAATTGTCAATAGGTAAAGTGATTTTGATTGTATAAGCATATTCTATTGAAACGTACGTATACCGTATACCAGATGTCCGAAGTATGACGGAAATATCTTGACATTTAGGTATGATATTCTTAGCATGTGGTGATGTTTATGTCGTCATGTGCTTATATGGTAAGCTCTTTATAAATAAAGGTTATATTGATGCTAAATTTATCTTAATTATTTAATTTATTGTAGCTCAGCATAATACGACAACACTCCGTCTAATGTAAAGCTAGAGTGCAGTCCATGAACGGAAACAACTGCCACTACAGATCTACAATTTAAAAACAAAATAGTAATAAGTATATGTAACTTTGTTATATGTATGTTAGTGGTAATCAGACGGATGATAGTAATTTGTCCAGTCTGCCGTCCTGGGGTAGTATCACCACTTTTAAATGTAACACCCGCGAAGTGACCTTGTCGCGTTTCGGAAATAGTGTAAAAGTAGCCAAGTATAACAAAAGGAGTGTGCACTGTCAATCTAGATGGTACATGCTCGTCTCCTCAAGCCGGCATAGTGGCGGCGACTGCTGCCCGCACTGGCTTCTCTGCAGTAGCAGTTGTTTCCATTCATAGACCGCACTCTAGCTTTACATCAGGCGGAGTGTTGTCACATGCCGAGCTGCAATAAAAAAGGTATAATTTCTCATGTTCAAGTTTACCGTGTAATAATAATTATACGCGTACGAAGTAGCGGGCAGCAGCTAGTTTATTATAGATAGTTAATTTTGCAATTAACCATATTCGTCAGGATCATTCATCAAACATGTTTGTTTTGGCGTACATTTAGTTAGTTGATTGTAGACTGTTATGGCTCGAAACTCATTTATATTCACGATAAGCGACTTCTCTAAGTAGGTTGATGCACTGCGCCTGAGCACGATACGTGATGTCAGTGTTCTTGAAATGGAAAATAAACGTTTTTTTTTTCGTTCTCTTGAGTTTTCCAACAATTTTATGGCTCTTTTTATGTCGATATTGTTTCTTGGTAATATGAGTCACTCGTTGATAAAAGTTAAGGTTTTTTTTTAAATATAGTAGATTGGCATACCTCCGCTATGTCGGTTTGAGGAGATATTGCACCGTACATTCTCCGTATAGGTACAGAGATCCTCATACCATTGAATTTTTTTTATCCCGTTTATTCGAAGACCGGCAAGGCCTGCGGGATTGGAGGCCCTAGTGTAACTCCTCCCAGGGTGAGACTGGGCTAATAACCATCATCAGTTTGCTTACTACTCTAAGTTGTGAGTTTTTTTCTAATAATGTGACGCTTAGCAATTTGAATTTTCATATGACAATTGAATTTATTATAATTTCTATTTTAAACTTTATTATGAGCTTTTGTTGCTGTTATTTTTTTTTCTATTCAATTTTCATCATAATTTATTGTATTATTGAAGATTCCCAGGTATCCATTACTTCAAAATTTAGTTTAAACTAAATTTTTAGAAGTATTAGTTTTTTTTTTACTAAATTGGGCAGTAAATACATAAAAAGTGAAATGTAATAACTTTAAACATCTTTAAAGGAGTAACTAGATGTAATTTGTACGATTGCCCACCTCCGTACCACTTTCTCTAGATGATCAACGCTTCGGCTCACGTCGGATTGCTACGAGATGATAACTTGAAAATTATTAGGCTTAAAACGAAATTAATGGTTGCAAATTCTACAAGAGAGGTCGTGAGAAATACTCCATCAAGTGTTTTTACTTACAATTCGTTATTCGCTTTTTTTTATTGTAGCTCGACATATAACATCGCTTCGACTGATGTAAAGCTAGAGTGTGGTCCATGAACGGAAACTACTGCTACTAGAAAGAAATCTCTACAGTCGCCTCCGCTATGCCGGCCTGAGGAAACGAGTATGCACCATCCAAATTGACAGTGCACACCTTTCGCTATACCTGGCTACGTAACGCGACAAGGTCACTTCACGGGTGTTTTATTCGAAAGTGGTGGTACTACCCCAGGACTGCAGACTGGACAAATAACCATAATCAGTCTGCCTACCATTCTTTAATAGTGCCTATAGACACTGAGTACATATAACATAGTTACATTGGTCAAAGAAATTATGGCCCGCGCTCTGGCGTAAAATCAGGCAGACTGTGCTACCGGACAAATGGTTCTGTTCTGTCGGAATTGGGCATCGAAAATCAACCGCGTCTGTTGGCGGCAGGTTAAAGACCGCGTTGTAGAAGCCCAAGCCGCTGGCCAGACCAGGTGTCCATTTGTCTGGAGATGTCGGTCCATAAAGCTCCCCATCAGGCAAGTAGTCGCAGCCGATGGAGACATCTAATTGAGTGACCCACCTGGAGTCACGATCCTCAACAATGATGCCAGTGCTTGTATCATAGATCTGAGCGACTTAATTACACATAACATAGTTTTAGTACAGGTCGGTGAGATTTGAACACGAGTCTCATCGGTCGTGAGTTAACGCCTTCTATCATTAGACCGCGGCCGCTCTTTGAGATAATAAGCGTCATTATAAACATATAAACAACCGCAAATCAGTAAATACATTATCTTTTTAGTTATAAAAAATGAATTTACTTTCCCCGGTGTTTGTACACTTTCGCCTTCATTGACTTAATGGTCGATGCTGTACAATCGAATGGTGATTCATACGTGTTCTTTATGTCCGACACTAGAAAGCGAAACGTTATAAAAGTTATTTACCCATATGAATATAGATATTATATTTTCGTTTAATTTAATTTTCCCTGTTAACGCTAGCGTTATCCTCGACAGTTGTGCAGCACACACTTTTTAGTTCCACTGAAAAATTCGCTTCTCTTCTGTCGCCCACATCCTGACGTTGCCTGTTCACTTTAAATTGTGGTCCATGAGCGGAGGTGACTGCTGGTGACCTATTAGAAATTTTATGGGTATCTATAATAAGTGTTTTCGGGTCGATACGGGTCTGAAGTTCAGTGGGTTTTGTATGGTTAGTGTCAGTCGAACTTATATACAGAGTGAATGTATAAATACATGGAAATAAGAGACAATTTGTTAAAAATCAACACTTTTCTTTGGTTTGCCGTATATCATTATTTCCCAGAATTTGATCCTTATCAGGAACACTATCGGATGGTGCAATAATACAGTGTTAATTTTTTTTTCAAAATCAACAGGTTCGATTCTTGGCCGGGAAAATGGATTTATCAAAAATCTAATAATGCAGTTTTAGTTTTCATCAAAATCGGCATCGAGACTCCTTTCAGCATTTTTCGATATCTCTTATAGTTTAGGATTTGGCCATGAAAGCCCACTTGAAAAATTCACCCTGTATATACAATCCTTACAAACTCATTTTGTGACATGCGCATGAAATCGTCTTCGAACTAGATAATGCTTTTTGTTGGACTTGTCATGTGACCTACATTTAAAAAGCATACTGTCACCAACAGTTCACACTACCCTTCAGTCCAAATGAACCTCTATTCGGATAGCAATATGGTTGCTACTTCTTTGTGTTGCTAGGTACTACTACAACACTTGTGGCCTAGCTAGGCGTGTACTCGCTTGGTGAAATACATGTCATTTTTTTTGTTATTACTAGACTAGCTTTTGTTTAGTGCAAGCGCCTTTGTGTTCTGATAGGTTTTCTTTAAAAAAAACATTTTAAACTCAATGCATAGGATGTGTCATTGCAAGTCGTATTAATGCATTAATTTGCATGTATATTAGAGCGGCTATGGTCTAGCAGTAGGCGTAAACTCACGATCGATGATCTCCGTGTTCAAATCTCGCTGACCGGTACCAATATAACATTGGATGCATCCAAAAAAAGTTAGACAAACGAAAAGATAAACGAAAGTAATCTGGATGCGATTTGTTTATTATCAAGCCGTGAGCGGACACGTCTGTTGCCTGCTGACAAATTTCAGTGGTGGAATTTGTCTCCGGTCATACGGTGGCTGCGTCAGGAGCCATGCAATTGCATCATAAGACTCATTAAAGATACTTTGACTTACATTTTACGATGACTTTAACGGTTGCGTTTACATTTACTCCACACGCGTTGCACCATCGTGTAAATTCATATCGTTATCGATAAAAGGGTGGCTGATGTAATTAGGAGTACATTCCCAAAAATTTATAGAAAAAACATATTTGGCCTCTTTTCATGCATTTGACGTTAATGACATTGGTTTAACTATTACTTTAATTTTGACCAGCCAAAATTCGCTGGTTACGGTTAGCGTTAAAGTATGCGTCAAAACTGGCAGGTTTTTTCTGAAACAACCCAATTTTACTTTAACATGAAAGTAATAGTTAAGTCATGTGGTCAATTGGACCTGAATTTTGGTAGTTATTTGTCACCATACTGACATATATTTACGTATTAGAAATAAAAGTTTTTTTTTTATTGTAGCTCGACAAGTGACAACACTCCGCCTGATGTAAAGTTAGAGTGCGGTCCATGAATGGAAACAACTGCTACCACAGAGAAATCTCTACGGGCTGCAGTCGCCTCCACTATGCCGGCTCGAGGAGACGAGCATGTACCATCTAGATTGACAGTGCACACTCCTCTCTTATACCTGGCTACTTTCAAACTATCCCCGAAACGCGATAAGGTCACTTCACGGGTGTTACATTCGAAAGTGGTGGTACTGCCCCAGGACGACAGACTGGACAAATAACCATCATCAGTCTGCCTACCACTCTTTAATAGTGCCTATAGGCACTGAGCGACCAAAGTACATATAACAAAGTTACATTGGTACCGGTCTTTAGCGAGGTTCGAACACGGGTCTCATTGATCGTGAGTTCACGCGTCTTACCGCTAGACCACGGCCGCTCTGTTATTTAAAATTGTTATTAAAAAATAAATACGGAAATTAATTTTAATAAAAAACCTTGAAGCCTCCTATTTTTGGGTGACGATAATTCTGTAGTAATGAAGTCATTACCGTCACGTTTCGTGTTGGACAAAGTCATTACTTTTAACAGCATCGATCTGCGTTTATTATTAGAGTTTTAGTATGTTAAAAGTGTGGTAGGTAGACTAATGATGGTTATTTATTAGGCCGTGGTCTAGCGGCTGAAGGCGTGAACTCACGATTGATAGGCCCGTGTTCGAATCTCGCTAAATTCTTACCAGTACCATTGTAACTTTGTTATATGTGCTTTAGTCGCTTAGTGTCTATAGGCACTATTAAAGAGTGGTAGGCAGACTGATGATGGTTAATTGTCTAGTCTGCTGTCCTGGGGCAGTACCACCACTTTCGAATGTAACACCCCAGTGAAGTGACTTTGTCGCGTTTCGGGAATAGTTTGAAAGTAGCCAGGTATAACGAGAGGAGTGTGCACTGTCAATCTAAGATGGTACATGCTTGTCTCCTCAAGCCGGCATAGTGGAGGCGACTGCTACCCACAGGTTTATCTGTAGTAGCAGTTGTTTCCGTTCATGGACCGCACTTCCGTAATTCCGAAACGCAACAAGGTTACTTCACTGGTGTTACATTCGAAAGTGGTAGTACTTCCTCTGGACGGCAGGCTGGTCTAATAAGTTTCGGACAGTTTGGAAGTAGCCGGTATAACGAGAGGAGTGCTCTGACAATGTGCACCATGCACATGCGTCACAGTCAAAATCCTAAAAGAAACAAAAATCGAGAATAACACTTAAACTACACAATGTTTTGATAATAAGAAACAAAATTATATAGAGTATAGACCCCCTTCGTGTATCGTTGTCTCCCCATATCGTCGTACCTAAATGTCAAACGTCTTATTCTGTCAGGCTTTTCCTTCCGTGAGAAGTGATAAGTGGAATTGTTGTCATACCTTTACTGTTGAACATGTTATATTATTCATCAACATTTTGTCAGTCTTTGTGGCGCAGTTGTTAACGTGTCAGTTTTTCCCGGATTCGATTCCCGATCGAAACTAAGATTTATGTGTTTTTCAAGTCCAGAACTTCGGATAGATATAGCCTTCAACAGCTACCTACTAGATTTTGTAAAACTTGTCGTTATGGTAAATGAAAAGGTTTAAAATAGGATGTCTAGTGTTGTCTACCCACCCCTAAAGCGATCAGACGTATAAATAAATAGTCAAGTGTCATAAAATATCAAGTTTCTCATAGTAACAGAACTTGCGCGTGGGCAGACGACGCTGCCAGACCAGCTCGCTAGTGACTCAGCGATTGTTAGGTGCGGGTTTGTTACGATTAATTTTGATTAACAAAATTTCATATTTCTATAATAATACGAGTAGGTATTGTAAGAAAATAACCTGTTAAAAATATTTAATTGTCATAAATTAATGTTTATTTCCTTCTTTTACAGGTATTTGTCGAGTCTTCGGGTCTAGTTATTTGTGAGTACAATATATAAATAAGAAAATCCAAGAGAACTTCAAGAATCCTCTCGAATTCTGGATGAATTTTAATTAAAAGAAAAATTTTGTGATAATAATATGATCTAATAAAAAAATAAATAAACTACCATAAATATTGCTTATTCTTTAGATACCAATAAATGCACCAACCCAAGCTAAAATATTTTATTAGCATGGGCACGGTCTTACTATGTACTTGCTCATCGTCAGACTCTACCATGGCTTCGAAAAGGCATATATATTCGAGAATATTGCCGCTAGAAACTCGCTACTGTATAAAAAATATACATACAAATATAATTTAGTAATAAACAAATTGGTATTTTAGTATGTTAAAAATTAATAAAAAAATAACATATAAAATCATCGTAGCTAGTCGGGTTATAAAGGAGAAATGTATAGAACCGGTTCGTTATCCTACAGCAGACTGTGAAATTGTACCAGAGGTCTCCATCCAAAGGTAACCCGTTCATTTCCACTTAGCTCTCACTCGAAGCACGCAATTTACTGTACATTTGTACATTTTACAAACTTATACCGTAATTCTTCATAGTTTATTATTTGAATCTCGTAATAACTACTGGTCTTGTGTTTTATTGTTTAGTACAAAACAGGGTGTTTCAAAAATAAAACAATAAAGAACACTTTTTTCAAGTAGCACAGCGTGTAACTCAGGATTCATAAGTGGAAACAACTGCTTGCTGCCAAAGAAAAATATCTGGGAAGCAGTCACCTCCGCTATGCCGGCTTGAGGACACGAATATTCACACTCCTCTCGTTATACTTAGCCGCCTTTAATCCAGCCAAAACTGATCATCCATGGTCGAGGTTGGGTTAGCGCCGGCATAAAAGATGTGATAATCTTGCGATGATCATACGCGCTGAAGTGAGGCTAAAATGGAGGATTAACGCTTAAATTAATGTCGTTAATCATATAACTGTAACTGCATTTATTTAGCAAAATTTGTATTTTCGTAATCCTCGAGGTCGACTGCTATATTTTTTTTGTCATAATAAAACAATATATGTATTCATTAAAACTTAATGAATGGGACTGTTAAAGCACGCGTGGTCATTAAACTAATACAAAGGCGTTATTTAATACATACGAGTACTTATCCTTTTTTTTAACTGGAATTTTATGTTTCTTTATGCCCTAATTGGAAAAAAACCTTTAATGAGATTTGGTTGTTGCTTTTCTCACTTTTTTAAAGCCTTTTACATGTTACTACATCACGATTTAAAGCCTACCTAATTGTTATGATATTAGTTAGTACTTTTAATAATTTCGGAACGCAGCGGTTGCGCCCGTTCCCGCCATTGTCAATGTCAGTGCTGTCAGTCAGACATTCATAAAATATATCTCTTGTCGTCAAGTCGTTTGTCTTATTTATAATTTCCTAAGTATTCCCGAGCACACGAAACATTACATGGTGTCAGAAGTAGTGAGAAGTGGTTACAAGGTAACTGAAGAGAGATGTCGAAGCCATCTAGTTGCACATCATCGAAAATGACGAGCAGATTAAATATTGCGGGTAACTTGAATCCTTTGGCTACAGACGGAAATCTAACGAAAAATTGGAGAAAATGGCATCAATCGTTCAAACTGTTCATGGTAGCTAGTGGATTGGATGAAGACCCCGATAACAAAAAAGTCGCACTGTTTCTTCACTTCATTGGTGAGAAAGGTCTAGAAATATTCAATACCTTCAACCTAGATGAATGCAATGTAACATACAAGGAATTAACACAAAAATTCGAAGAATATTTTGTCCCCAAAGCGAATGTTACATATGAAAGTCATAAATTCTTCACATATAAACAAAAAGAAGAAGAATCAGTTGATAATTTCGTCACAATTCTAAAAGAGCTAAGTAGAACATGTGATTTTGGTTCACTTACAGAGAGGTTAATAAAAGATATGTTCATATGCAATCTAAATGAAAAATATCAGTATATCAGGGAAAAATTACTGTTAGAACAAAATTTAACACTCGATAAAGCAATCTTGTTCGCTAGAAATTTGGAATCATCATACACACAAGCAAAAGCATTAAGAAATGATCAAATGAGTTCTATAATGTATAATAAAGCTCATATGAGTCGCAGTCAGTCGCTTAACAAGTCAAGCAATCAACGGTCAAGGTCAAGGTCAAAGTCCAAATCACATTCAAGAGGTCCTACGTGTGGAAAGTGTGCTCAAGTCCATCGCTACAGGTGTCCAGCATCAAGTGCTAAGTGTAGAAAGTGTCATTCAATCGGTCATTATGAAGTGTGCTGTCGGTCCAAAAAAGTATGCGCTTTGCAGGTAGATGAATATGAAGCTCAAAACGGTAAAAATTTAAATAATTTATTTATAGGACATTTAAAATCATCTATTACGAATAATTCTGAGTGGTCTTTTAATTTAAAAATTAATAATTATAATATTAAATGTATTTTAGATACTGGAAGTGACGCTAATGTTATGTCTTTAAAAGTGTTTAAGTCTTTGAATATTTCAAGTGAATTTTTGCCATGTAATTGTAAAGTCACGTCATATAGTGGAAATTATATTAATATTATAGGCGAACAAGAATTAGAATGTTCATATTTTTTGTTAAATAATAATTGTGAATATATTAAGAAAATTAAATTTATAATAGCAGATGTCTCTTCACCGACTGTTATTGGTAGATATACATGTAGTGATTTAGGTCTTGTCAAGAGAGTTTACAATATAAGTCATAATAGTCAAAATTGTATTCAATCAGTCAATCAATTATATCAAAATATGAATAATAATAATAATAAATTAAATCAATTATTAAATAAATATAAATCAGTTTTTGATGGTCTAGGCTGCTTACCAGGTGAATGTCACATCACTGTAGATGAGAATGTTCGTCCCAGGATAGATGCACCGAGGAAAATACCGTTTGCTCTTCATGAAAGACTAAAAAAGGAACTTGATTCTATGGAAAAGCTAGATGTCATTGCTAAGGTCACAAGTCCAACGTCATGGGTGAGTTCTCTTATTTTAGTTGAAAAGAAGAATGGACAGCTACGAGTATGTCTCGATCCGAGAAATCTTAATCAAGCTATATGCAGATCACACTATCCGATACCAACAATAGACAATGTACGTACGAATCTTATGGGAGCATCTTATTTTTCTACATTAGATGCTAGCAGTGGATTCTGGATGATCACATTGGATTATGAAAGTTCTTTATTATGTACATTTAATACTCCTTTTGGACGTTACAGATTCAAACGTCTTCCTTATGGCATAAATAGTGCACCGGAATACTTTCATCGAGTCATGACAGAAATATTTGCAGAATTGCCAGGAGTTTTAGTTTATTTTGATGATATTTTAGTCTATGGATCAACATTAGAAGAACATAACTCGAGACTACAAAATGTATTACAAAAGGCTAAGGAGGTAAATTTAAAATTTAATAGTACGAAATGTACTTTTGCCAAAAATAAAATTAAGTATCTTGGTCATATTTTCACAAAGAATGGTATAACACCGGACGAAGAAAAAGTCAAAGCAATTAAAGAAATGCCGTCACCAACATGTCTAAAAGATCTACAAAGATTTATGGGAATATTAAATTATTTAGGAAATTTTATATCAAATTTAGCACAAGAGATAGAACCTTTAAGAAATTTATTAAAAAAGTCTACGCAATGGAATTGGAATTCTAGTCATGAAGCAACATTTTGTCATCTTAAAGAATTAATAAGTCGTGCCCCTGTGCTTGCACATTTTAGTGTAAATAAACCTATTGTGTTATCAGTTGATGCGAGCCAGTCAGCCGTTGGAGCAGTCCTTCTTCAGAATAGTCAACCAATATGTTATGCATCAAAGACACTAACGTCGACACAACAGAGAATGGCGCAGATTGAAAAAGAACTTTATGCTATTGTCTTTGGCTGTGTAAAGTTTCATCAATTCATTTACGGTCAAGTCATTACAGTTGAAACTGATCACAATCCTCTAATAACGCTTTTTAAGAAACCTTTGGCTGAAGTCCCGTCTCGTTTACAACGAATGATGCTTAAAATACAAGCATATGATCTTCGTGTAGTATATAAGCCAGGAAGTAAAATGTATATTGCAGATTCATTATCTCGAGCAGCTTTACCTGAAACATCCGAAGATGAGCTCGACGAAGATATTGTTATACATGCAAATCTATTAACAAAACACTTACCTATTTCAACAGAACGTCGCAAATGGCTAATAGATGCTACAAATGAAGATGAGTCTATGCAATTACTGAAAAAAGCCTACAAAGATGGATGGCCATTAAATAAGTCAGAAGTACATCCATTAATACAATGCTATTGGAATTATCGTCATGAAATACATACTGAAGCCGATTTAGTATTTAAAGGTAACAGTTTCATAATTCCTACAAAGTTAAGAGCGGATATTTTGAAGATTATACATAAAGGACACTTAGGTGTTGAAAAATCAAAGAATTTTGCAAGAGGAATTGTATTTTGGCCGCTAATGTCACAAGATATTAAAAATGTCATAGAAAGTTGTTCTACATGTCAGTCGCATCGAAATGCAAACCCACCTGAACCATTATTGTCACATGAAATAAGTCAAATACCATGGGAAAAAGTCGGGATAGATTTTTTAGATTTTAGAAATCAAACTTATGTCGTAGTAGAAGACTACTATTCAAATTATATTGAAATGTCAATTGTAAGTACAACATCAGCTAAAACGCTCATAAATGCTATAAAACCTATTTTCAGTCGACATGGCATACCAGTCACAATAGTAAGTGATAATGGTCCTCCCTTCAATTCATTAGAATTTAAAGATTTTCTTAAAGAATGGGATATTCAACATGTAACTTCAAGTCCGTACTTACCAAGATCAAATGGCCTAGTAGAATCAGGCGTAAAAATTGTTAAAAATATTTTAAGTAAATGTCATGAGTCAGGAACAGATATTCATCTAGCTATGCTTCAATACAGAACAACACCAAGAGGAAATATACCGTCTCCGTCACAGCTTTTAATGTCACGTTCTCTACGTACACAGATTCCAACAGTCTTGAAACACTTAAAACCTAAAGTCGTCAGGTTTAAAGATTACGTCGAAGGAAAGAAGAAGAATATTGAAAAGCAGAGTCACTATTATAATAAAAAAGCAAGATCATTACCTACGTTAGAAGAAGGTGATACTATATTATATAAGAAAAGTCCTCAAACGAAGTGGTTGCCTGGAAAAGTTATAAGAAAGGCTCAGGAACCAAGGTCATTCATTATCGAATCATTAGATGGTAACATCTATCGCCGGAATCGTCAACATCTGTTAAAACCCAGTCAAGCAAGAGAAGAAAGCGATGATAGCCCAGACAAAGAACCTGTGAAAGATAAAACTACTAAGAGAGTTGTCAGACCACCAAGACGTCTTATAGAAGAGTTGTCTAATTTATTTTAATTTCATTTTATATTTTTCAAGTATATCATATTATTCAAGTCATATTTTGATATAGTCGATAAAAATTAGATACGTTAATATTAGTTGTCAATTGTCAAATTCATTTATTATTTATACTGTAAAATAGTTTATAAGTCTGTATATATAAACAATTTATTTTTAAAAAAAGAAACGTGTTATGATATTAGTTAGTACTTTTAATAATTTCGGAACGCAGCGGTTGCGCCCGTTCCCGCCATTGTCAATGTCAGTGCTGTCAGTCAGACATTCATAAAATATATCTCTTGTCGTCAAGTCGTTTGTCTTATTTATAATTTCCTAAGTATTCCCGAGCACACGAAACATTACACTAATCATTGTGCAAATGGAAGTTAATAAACTAAATTCTGTAGAAAAAAAAATCTCTAAATTCTGATCGGTACCAGTGTAACTACTTATGTTATAAGTACTTTGAACGCTAAGTGCCTATGATACAAGCACTATCTCAGCATCTGGACTCACAAAACAGTCTTCGCCTTTTTTTTTACGTGGGGGATATCTTTTATAGATGCCTCGCCGACTCGGGGAAGACGACGAGGTTATGTCGGACTCCCCGGTACTCTCCCAATACGGGGTATACACGACTAAAAACCCCATGGTGTCCCTCTCTACGTCATATGGTGAGGTCACGGGCACGCTCTCGCATTCATCCGCGACCCCACCGACGCTTGGCCGTTAGGCCCCACCTCATCGGGAAGAAACACCATTCCAGCCAAATAAATGAGCGACAGTCCAACCCCGGGACTACCGCTCTTGGCTCGGGGCGGAGGAGATAACGCAAAACAGGCTTCGCCCAATGTGGGTCCTCTAAACTTGATGCTGTAAAAATTCAAATTGTAAATTGTCAATAAATAAATAAATCTTATAGGCGTTTAAAAAAAATCCGCTTTTTTCCTGGTTTTAACTTCTGTTGCCGAATTCTACGTAATATTATAGCGTATTAAATTTGATGACATATATTTATTAGCAGCATTATAGATTTTTGCGTAAAATAAATAAAAAAATCAAGGCACTCTATACATAATAATCTTTTAACAAACACCGATATAGATAATTCGAATACCTTTTGACATATAAGATAATCTAATATAAACAAATTTTTGTGTAGTTGTCGAGATAACACTTAGAACATTCGGTTACATTCACGAGTACCTACATAAATTATATTAGAAAATATTTTGTATTTATAATAATGGATAACCTCTATCTAGTCTAAATTATCTTTGCAAGTGGAGCGTGAAAAAGCACCTTCTTGTGCCGGCATAGTGACGGTGACTGAGGCCTACATGTGCTGCGGTTTTCCAGTCGTCGGTGATGGACCTCCACTATGCTTACCATTATTCGACGTCACACGTCGCGTCAATATAAAAATATATACTAATTTTGAGACCCTTGTGCTCATTATTTAGTACTGCAAATTGAATAATAACCAAATTATGAATATATCGTTTTGCTAACACGAGTTACTATTTATTTCTATTTGTAGCAGTTCTTGCCAGTTCACTGTATATATACATGTTTTTTAAATTTCATTTTCGAAGAATAATAAACAGAATATAACCGAATGTTCATGCGTTTGCTCTTATACTGTAGCTACTTTACTATAATAGTTAATGGTGACAAAGACGCATCGTTTGTTTAGTATGTGTCAAAACTCAAGTTATTACTTATCTTTACTGTACAAACTGACAATGCAGTGTCATTGCCAAGGCTTTGTATTGTTTAGATCTGGTTGAGATTATGCAGGTTTTTATGTACTTTGTTGCAATGTCAAAGGGTCTATATTGGCTTGATCAACTTATGTGTTTCAAAGTGTCTTAGCTTATAGAAGAGAAGGTCGAAAATCCTAATTTCATTCTGGTTCTTTTTAGATGACCTATACGTTGTTTTTTATAATTCTATCTGTCGTGTGTGCTTGAGTACAGTACCACTGCTGCCACAGATAAATGTTTACAGGCAGGACTCGCTCCCGCTATGCTGGCGTGATGAGGATGGATGGTTGAGGTTGGCAATGCAGACTCCTCTCTAGTTTAGGCATCTACACTTTATTTCTATAGAGATTAATAAAAAAATATGTTATTTTTTGAAATAAATTTATCGTAGTAAACTTCTAAGATAAACTAAGCGAATATTCAAGGAAAACTGTGTGAAAGGCAAAAATGTAATTTCATTTTCTTCCACAACGCTTTCTTTACCTTTCAGCTTTCAAGCCTGAAAGCCTTCATTCGTCGCGGCTAATGAAATTTTCAGGATGCCGCCGTCGATCAATATACTTGAGTATCAATGATTTTTTTTAAATCTTTAAAAAAAAATTATACAATTCTACAGCGGCTTCAGAATAACGCTAAGACAATATACTGTTATATGTGCCCATATCCCATTTATTAATTAATACAAAACTTATGGAGCCACTGTTCCACATTCTAGACTTTGTCACATGCCTCAGGATTAGGCGAGGTTGTTTTTCCCATAAGGACTATCTATGATTAATACTGGATTTAGTCATAAATCGAAACAAAAACCACGAATTATCTCTTAAATACTCAAACAATTTCTTCTCAATGCCTGATTTAAATTTTTTCCCTGTTATTGCATTGATCTGATTTAATTTGTCTTTGTGAAAATTCAGGCGTTTTATAGTTTTTTTTTACTACTCATCTCATTTTTAGAAAGGTATAGGGAATTAAGCTCATAGAGTCAGGTTTTCCATTCTGAAAGTGTATGGTGGTATTTGACGAGAATGTGGTCCAATAACGAAGACTTACCGCAGTAGTAGATCTATGTACTTCAGTTGCATACGCTATGCTGACTTGCTAAAATTGGTCTGAATTAGTATGGTACTATGGATTGCGCATATTCGTCTCCTTACTTTTAGCCTAATATCAGACTACTAGTATAAATAGTAAATTATATATAAACCTGTAGTGGTTGGAAGCAAGTCAAGTGCCCAGTTTCTATAATGGGAGCAATTAAATTATTATTATGGGTATTGGGTACAGTACCCATTAACTGAGGTGGTTTTATGATATAACTGTTGTATAATTGATGTGCTATATTTATTATGTATACTTATAAGATAGAGAGCGTCTTGAATACAAAAAAGTACTTGGGTGTTATACGTACTTTTTTCAGTAGCTCGGCATACGTAAAACCATTAACAACACCGCCTGATGTCAAGCTAGCGCGGCCCTTGAAAGGAAACAAATGCTGCAACAGAGAAACTGCAGGCGAATGTTCATACTGCTCACGTTAATCCTGGCTACTTGGCTGATCCTGAAATGTATTTCACGGGTTTTACACTTGAAAGTGGTGGTACTTTCCCTGAAAGGCAGACTGTACTAATAACCACCATAAGTCTGCCAATAGTTATGACGAAATTATGAGGGTGTTTTCGAAGCGTGAAGAAATTCGTTCACTTAGAGAAGGTGCCAGGGTTATATCGGACCCTTTATCCTATTGTTGGTTTACCGACTGAAAGCCCATAGCGTTTCATTCGATGCATATAGGTAGAGGAGTTGGGCGTGCATTGTAATTCATCCAACCTAAGCCTTCTTTACTTAATAATTATACGGAAGCTATAGCAAATTAATATTTTATTAAAACTAATCATACAACGATTATTGTTGACTGACTTTATTAGAATTATGATACGTGCTGTTGCAATTGATACTCTTGGGAGATATAGTGACACTTTATGCACACAAGGTGGATGCGCTTAGCGGTCCATGACCTGTCCTATATCCTATATTTTAATGCAATTAGGTATTAGGTATTGACGCCAGGACCCCAAGGGTTGATTTATTCCAAAAATAAAAATAGTTTTAATACAAAGTGTTACGGAAATTTTGATGATGGTTAACAGTCTGCTATCGCTAGCCTTGGGTTGTGGAAAGATTGGTCAACTTCTCGAAAACTCTACCCAGTGCGGTGTACACTCAATCGATATGAGAAGAGTCGCTGGGGCTTTATACCATCTGTCTTGGAAATAGGTTTTAGCTGCCAAGTAACGAATATAATAGGCTTGACTGCCGTCCTGGGTCCAAACAGCCATGGTTACCTAATGGCTTTTTGAGATCCGTTTGCTAGAAGCCGGATATAACAAGAGGAGTGTGCCCTTCGTCTCCTCAAGCTAGTGGAGGCAACTGCTGCCTGGAGACATTTCAGTGGGAACAGTAGTCCGTTACCGCTCAAGGATTGCATTCTACCTTAACATATGGTAGGGTATAGTCTCTGACATGCCAGATTACTGTAAAAAATGTACATGTATCTATACAGGGTAATGTATAAATACATGGAAATAAGAGACAATTTGTTAAAAATCAACACTTTTCTTTGGTTTGCCGTATATCATTACTTCCCAGAATTTGATCCTTATCAGGA
The DNA here is from genome assembly GCA_948150575.1 of Tinea pellionella. Lineage (NCBI taxonomy): Eukaryota > Metazoa > Arthropoda > Insecta > Lepidoptera > Tineidae > Tinea > Tinea pellionella. The sequence goes on along the minus strand of OX411269.1, from coordinate 3,012,730 downwards.
ACACTATCAGATGGTGCAATAATACAGAGTGTTTTTTTTATTTCAAAATCAACAGGTTCGATTCCTGGCCGGGAAAATGGATTTATCAAAAATGTAATAATGCAGTTTTAGTTTTCATCAAAATCGGCATCGAGACTCCTTATAGTTTAGGATTTGGCCATGAAAGCCCACTTGAAAAATTCACTCTGTATATGGCTCTATAGTGTCGTCTGAACGTTCAGTTCAAAAGTCAATTCTGCAAATCGACACTCGAGTGCAATTAATTATAGTATCAGAATCAATTATGACACCTTGAACTCTGAATTGCGTGCATCAGTTGTCCAGGTTCTAATTTGGTGTGGGTGTTAATTTAGCAAAGAATTTTGTAATAGAAACTATTGTTTTTTTTTCTATGGATGGACGAACTTATATCAGAATTAATTCAATTTAAAGCCTACCAATTAGTCCTGTCTGCCGTCCTGGGGTTGTACCCCCATTTCAAGTCAAAAGCCAATCGACAGTTTTTACTTGATCGAGCCAAAAACAAAATATGGGATTTGCCGTTTCACTGTCACCTAAGTTTTTTTTTTGTTTTTTATTTGTAGCTCGGCATGTGACAACACTCCGCCTGATGTAAAGCTACTACAGAGAAACCTGTGCGGGTAGCAGTCGCCTCCACTATGCCGGCTTGAGGAGACGAGCATGTACCATCTTAGATTGACAGTGCACACTCCTCTCGTTATACCTGGCTACTTTCAAACTATTCCTGAAACAAAGTCACTTCACGGGTGTTACATTCGAAAGTGGTGGTACTACCCCAGGACGGCAGACTGGACAAATAACCATCATCAGTCTGCCTACCACTCTTTAATAGTGCCTATAGGCACTGAGCAACCAAAGTACATATAACAAAGTTACAACTGTCGTTTGGGTTTTGACTTTAGCCCAAGGGTCGCGTTTCGGGATCAGTTTGGAAGTACCAGGTATAACGAGAGGAGTGTGCACTGTCAACTTGTCATATGCCGAGTTACAGTATACAGTTTTAAATAATTACATAAATGATGGGATTATTAGTATTAGATTATGATGAAAATTAAACGGAAAAAATCAGCGCTTGAATAATAAAACATAGAAGTCGAAGCGAATTTGCTATCTAGCAACGACAAGAAAAATTCCGAATGTCATGTATGAAGTTAAACTGGCTTTAAGAGGTTGGATTTAAAAAAGGAGTAAAAAGTTACGCAGCAGCAACAAGAAACGGTCCGCTCCGGATACTTGGATGTTAAAAAACAATATTACGAGAGTACCGTGGTCCGTGACATTGCGTATCTTTCGAGTTCTTGACTAGTATAAGATTGTTCGGTGTATTTCGTATTCGTCCTTTCTGATTTGCCATTTACAAGATATTGTGGATACGTTAATTAATACGAACAATTTCACAGTAAGAATCTGCGTTGTTTATCTTTTTTTTTATTTACAATCATTTCACTTCTATTTTCCCATCTAAACTTTGGTTTTCTCAGGTTACGCTTTGGGTCAATGTATAATATGAAAACACGTTTCAGTGACGAATAAACGTGCTTTTCAAACCGTGTCAAAATTGTCTCTATTAAAAACTAATCTGGTTGTTAACTTAAAAAAACAGTTTTTTTATACAACACATTTCATTAGATATTTGTCACGCTAACTTGTTATGACTCTGATAGTATTTGGAAGCATTGTTTACATGTATTTTTCATTATTTATCTAAAATAATTTCGGTTAAATCGTTTCTTTGAGGGCTGGTGTATCAATCCTCACTTAGTCAGGTAGTAAACCTAAGGTATATTAGCAGCTGTGTGGTGTTGTGTTAAATAAAGTAATCCAAAACAATTTTAGGTACTTCAGTGGCGTGGTTATCATGGATGGTATCCAGGGTTTAACTCGTGGTGCTTACCCCATGAACTAAAAAAAATTACCGGCGGGTGTCGCTCCTCTAATTAAGACGAAATTTGTGGACCTCCACAAATCCTCAAGGTAGGGTGTCAAATCCAAGTTGGTGGCACCCGGCGTGCTTTAAATCTAAATTTTATAAGTCTTGGTTTTATCTTATTGATGATTGATTGGCCTTCCTTTTTCCATGCCTAAATATTTGGCGTATATCTTTTGATTTATGTCCTCGTGGGCAGTGGAGAAGCCTTGATTTTTTACCTTAAAGTTTCTTAACAAACGGTTCAGTTTTCAATGTTTATAATAATAAAAATAAATCTAGTAGGTAATAGTTACCTACAATCACGGAACAGTATCTACAGATTTGACCGTGATGTTCCCTCGCGTGCGGCATTAACGAACTAACTACCAACTGCATGTGATGACATCCGCTGTCATCAACATATCTATGAAATAAATTCCTGCCGTGGAAATGATGCACTTTGTTACATAATGTATGATGTTTTTTTAATTCAATAATAGATTAACACCGGCAGAGCGGAGGCGACTACCGACTGCAGACGGTAGAGGTTGCCTCCGGTCTAATAAGGTGGATGGTGGTTATTAACCTAATCTGCTGTCCCAGAATTGAACCACCACTATCAAGTGACGTTGGTCTTGTTGAAGTATACCCTGTTAATCTGGATAATGCACATTCGTTTCATCAAGCTGGCATAGTGGAGGCGGAATGTGATGTACATGTTTCACTGAAATTAAAATTGCTTACATAAGTTCTAACAGAAGGAGGTTCTAAGAAAATACGTGCTAACGTTTGTAATTGTTTTCGCGATCTCTTTTAACAGTTATTATTTTCAATAACATTTGACCTTGATAGTTGTCTCCAATAGTTAGTCCACGAGGAAGTGATCTAGTTCCATTGGGGCATGACTGGGGCTTCTATGCAGTGCCGCTATGGCGGTCTGGTGCGGCGCGCGCCTACTGCCGCTCGAACGCCGCGTTTATTCTCTACATTTAGTGGTGCGTTTCCATTGTCTATTATAATTTTGTGATTTGATTCGTTATTAGTTTTCTTTGTATTTAGTTTTTGAGGTAAAAAGGATTCGCGTGTTATAAATTGGTGACTTGCAATGCTTTTAAATTGTGTCGTAGGAACCAGATTATTTTTATTGAATTTTTTTTGATTATTATTTTGAAAATTATTATTTTAGTTGTCTTTACTGTGTAAATGAAATTTCAATTTCTATTTTTATTGTAATAAAATGGGATATATACTAGATTATAGTGGCTGAACAAAAGCTTGTTCAGTAACAGTTTATTGAACTACAAAGGCATTTATATCGCTTTTCAAGTCACGAAATCGAATTTATCTCTTAGGCGTTAAGTTTGAAATGAATAATGAAATCGTCGAGTAACTCCTTTACAAAGGAAAATATTATTAATACAATACAATATTAATTGTGATATACTAGCAGCCGACGTGCGTCTTCGCACGGGAATATACGAAAGTGAGGTGACAAAATGGAAATTAGTTAACATAAGCTCCGACTCCGCCAACAAAAACGTCGGAGCTTTGATTTTCTAAAGTATACTTGTAATATACCAAGTTTGTGTGCAGGCAGTGGGGTAGAGTTTATGTAAAAATAATCAAGTGAATAGATAGTAATAATAAAATTAATAGGATTAAAAAAAGAAATAGTAGAGTTAATTATAATAGATGGGCAAAATATTAATGAATAATTGAATTTTATTACGCTAAATGCAAGCAGAAAGTTTTGCTTTTTATGTTTATTTTTTAATAAAGGATCCAAAGTCAATGTTATCGGGCAGCATTTTGCTAGATTCGAACACGGATCTCTTGAAAGAGTTTGTCAAAGTTACCACGCCTTCAACCGCTAGGAAAAAGTAATATTAAACACTAGTTTTTTTATTCTTTCAAACGTTACTGGAGTGGGATCTTAGACTCTAGAATTCCCTTGAATTAATTTGATATTTATATGCAAACAATTGCTCCATTAATTATTTCAAAAACCCGTTATAATAGTAAGAGATTCATCTTATCTTTGTGAGAGACAATCGTCCGTTCCCATCTCGGAAACCTAGCATGAAGTGAAAGCCCTCAAAGTCTAGATTTAATTGAGTTCTACGCAATAGGGTTGCTTTGAATAATGTATACAACTGTCAGTGTTGTATGTGTCTTTGTCAGTGATAAAGGGTCTATATCTATGATTTCCAAAGGGGTATATATCGACCCCTAGGTTCATGTAAGCGAAAAAAAGAGTTGATGAAATTTAAATGAGTCTTAGGATCTCAGCAGTGACTTTAATTTTAGGTTTACAGTTTACGGGTGGTAGTCGGACTGTTAATTATTATTTTATTAGCCCTGTCTGCCGTCCTCGGTTAATAGTTAGTTAGTACTACTATTGTTACTTAAGTTTTTTCTATACAATACTATACAATTGTCACGCCTTTTTCCCACAGGGATAGGCAGAGACAACGGAACGCCACTTACCAGTTTTTTTTATCACTGCACTTAATAAATTTGCTAAGAGTAGACCATAAAATTGAAAAAGATGGCAAGTGGTCTGTAAAATTGGAAACGCTTGTGATCTCTGTTCTTTATAAAATTATTTTTTGAAATGAACTTTTTTCATTTCACTTATTTTTCAAAGGAAACTAAAAGAGTGAACTGTTTATATTATTTTTATTTGGGGACGTAATTGTTTAAAAAGCTTTTAAGTAAATTGTATCGCTTTCTTTTTGGCGTGTAAATTACTTTTTAAAATGCATAGAAAGTGCAATGTCATCTTTCACTTTGTGTTCTTGTCAACCTAAAATTAATTTGGTCGATTGATACCAAGCTTTTTTATAATGCCCATATTTATATTTTCTGGGTCCTAGTTGTTCTATGCTTACGTTGTTTTGACACTTTATTGCTACATACATTAAAGAGTGGTAAATAGACTTGCGATGGTTATAATCTCAGTTTGACGTCCTGGATTAATATCACCACTATCAAATAAAAAAAACCCCACGTTTTCCCGCCTACAACCTGAGATCCTTCAATCGGCATCTCATAAAGTCGGCATAGCGAAGGTGACTGCTGTTTGCGGATCCCCTATAGCAATAGCCGACGAACACTAAACACCGACGAATAGGAAAAACACTAGGCTAATTACCATCATCAGTCTACCTACCATTCCTAATACTTTACCTTTATCTAATAGCAACAAGAAGGGTGTTCAACTCAAAGCTAGTTAGTTACCCGTACTCCATGTTACCATTTAATATTTTCTCTATTCAATTATCCTTCACTAATAAATTGGTTCAACTCAACCACAATATTGTAAAGTATAGATAAAAAACTTATATGCATTTGAAAGTTTTATAATTATGGCTATTGATACTTTCCATTAACTTACAAAGCTTTTCTTTACTTTACGGGACATATTTTCTGGAATCTTAAGCTACGACTGCCACAGAGAAATGTCTACATTAATAGTAAAGTAAACATTTATCTGTTTCCGCTCTTGAACCGCAGTTGAGCTTAGCATCGGGCGGACTGTGGTAAAAAAAGCATTAAGTGCAATTATCTTCAACAAATGAAGCTCAAAGTATATTATTAATTTGCCGCCATAGTGGGCATTTCACGCGCGATAATCACTGCTCCGTTAAAGGGGTTAATTTGATAATGAGCAGTTTAACTTACCTGTATTTGGGACGGAAATATTAAAGATGTTTGAGTTTTTATTCGCATTAATGTATTTGTCGGAACGGTCATGAATACGGACTCTAATTTAATACGGAAACTAACTTGGAACAAAATGAATACGTGGTCATGAGTACAAGCACTAACTGAATATGAAACAAAAGCGTCTCTGAAAACACGACGCGGCGGACACGTTGTGACTTGTTTGTCCGGCGGAACTGTCGTGTTTCAGCATATTTACTTAGTTATCGCCCACAAATGGAGGATAGAAGCTCGCAATGTCATCGCATTCTGGCTGATGTCTAGAGTGCGGCACTACTTCCAACAACAGACTTATGCTAGGTACACGTTGGACAGACTTTGGCCCGGCCTTGGTCCATCGTCTAAACTTCGTAATAAACATAAAATAAGTTCTGTATATGTTGGATTAAGGCTCTTGAGCTCAGTCTTGGGTCAACGTGTACCCGGCGCATTATAACCAACTACTTCCATGTTAATTTCGAAACGCGACTAGGTCACTTGAAGTCTCCCAACTCTTTAAAATATTAATATATTTTTTCTAACTTTGGGTATATTTCCGCTTCATCGTTTGAAAGTAATGGAGGGGAGTAGTGTAGGGACTGTGCCTACATATTTAAGAAAACAAAACGGTAATCAAGGAGACTTTGTTTATGATTTTGGTTGTCAAAAGCTTATAATATCTTTATTATCCTGACTCTGTTCCTAAACTCCACTAGGTCACTTCACATTTTACATTTGATGACTTGAAAGTGATGCACTGCCCCAGAATATTGACTATCATTAGAAAATCCACTACTCTTTCATGTCTATAGCATACTATAGAGATTAGTACCGACCTGAATACCCGTTCGTAGGTTCACGCTTTGAACCGCTAGTCCACGGTTGCTTTAAAACAAAACAACGACTAACTAAACTTCTTTATTTTTTTCAGATAGATCCAAACACGGCTTTCTTACGAGCAGCCCGAGCCGGTCAGTTAGATACGGTTGTTGAATTACTTGACACTGGTGCGGTTAAAGATATTAATACATGTAATTCTGTGAGTGTTATTTTTTTTTTTATATTATATACTTTTCTACAAATCGTGGCTTCTAACTGATGACCCGATGCGGACTCGTTTTTTTTTTACCAGATGTTGTCTGTTGAAATTTTCAGGCTAAATAGTGGGATATTTAAATGCTTTGGATGTTAGAATTTATTGGTTACTTATTAAATTATAATGAAAATTGAATTTAAAAAAAAAAGATAATGTTATGTGCTATCAATTTTCTTTTCTATGATATAGAAAATCGTTTCCTCAAAAAATAGGGTCCTATTGGCTATCAAAAGTATTAGAAATTAATCTATACGCTTTAAGAGTCCACTACATTTCATAATCCCCCCCCCCTGCCCCTCCAAAAAAAAGAAAAAAGAAAAGCTTGAATGTTACACCCGTGAAGTGACCTTGTCGCGTTTCGGGAATAGTTTGAAAGTAGCCAGGTATATCGAGAGGAGTGTGCACTGTCAATCTGGATGGTACATGCTCGTCTTCTCAAGCCGGCATAGTGGAGGCTACTGCTGCTCGTACAGATTTCTCTGTAGTAGCCTTTACATCAGGCGGAGTGTTGTCACATGCCGAGCTACAATAAAAGAAAAAAAAAGCTTATACCCGAAGTCGTCAGTCATCGTGTTTGTAGTAGTATAAAGTTCTTTAAATTAGTTTTAAAAAGTACCTACCTAGATGTTAAGGGAAGTAGGTCATTGAGGCCGGAGGGATGCCACAATTTTCCTCCATTTACACTTGACCGTATACATTGTATTTTTAGACATTACCTTAATATGTGTAATGAATGCGTCATCGCTTCCTTTTTTTAGTTTTCCTTGCTACAGTTTTTTTTTTAATAAATTATACTTTGAATTTTCTGTATTAACGTGTACAAAAGGGTGGTTTCAGATCCTCTCAAAAAAACAAACGAATTAATATATTTTTTAATATATTAAAATAATGCCTTTGGTAGTGCTTGTATCACAGGCACTGAACGACCAAAGTACATAGTTACATTGGTACCGGTAAGAATTTAACGAGATTTGAACACGGGTCTCGTTGATTATCTACATTAAATAAATTACTGTAATAAATGTAAATTAGGGCGGCCGTGTTAGGACGCACGATGAGACCCGTGTTCGAACCTTTGCTAAATTCTGACCGGTACCAATGTAACTACTCGTATGTTATAATATGTATTTAGTTCTATTTGAGTTTTAAATTATTTACACTATTACACGCTGTTTACTTTGAATTATTAATTTATTAAAATCGATATTCTATTTCTAGTATTGTGGTTGTTATTGTTAATTTTTTTTAAATTATTATGTTCGAGTATAGGACACGTAAGACAATCCTTTCTCGATTATAAGACTACCTTTTACAACCTAACTTAATCGGAATTGAGTTATCAGCATAAAAATATGGCAGACTGACGATGGTTAGTTGTCCAGTCTGCCGCCCTGGGGTAGTACCACCACTTTCGAACGTAACACCCGTGAAGTGACTTTGTCAAGTTTCGGGAATAATTTGAAAGTATAGCGAGAGGAGTGTGCACTGTCAATCTAGGTGGTCCATGCTCGTCTCCTCAAGCCGGCAAATTATGCAGTATAGATTGTATTTATAATTTTTCAGAATGGATTAAATGCTCTACATCTTGCCGCGAAAGATGGACATATTTCAGTGGTTGAAGAGCTTCTCAAGCGGGGCGCGGTCGTCGATGCGGCTACTAAAAAAGGTACTTTGGATTTACTTTATTATTCGTGTTATCTCATCCTCCTCAGACAACACGTACCTCGTGCGTACTGCGAAACTGTGGATCTCTCTCCCGGTGTCTGTGTTTCCCGAGAAGTACAATACGGGCCTCTTCAAATTAAGGGTAAATAGGTACCTCATAAGCAAGCGTGCTCCATCTTAGACCGCATCACTGCTTAACATCAGGCAGGGTGCGGTCAAACGTTTGGTTATTAAGCATAAAAAAATGCTAAGATATCGAACGTGGATTAGCGATTGAAAGCTATCTAGAGACTCATGTTTCAATGTAACTTTGTTTTAAATATTTTGTTTACTTTGGTTTCTCAGTGCCTATTATATTAGATAGGTATTAATCCGGTATTTGGTAGAATAATCACTTTGGGGGGTGTATGACTGATTCCCAGGTACGGGGTTGCTTTTACGCCGTGACAGCGTAACGCGAGTCTTCTCCACCAATAGGATCGCTTCATTTAAATGCCTCGGTAAAAATAACATCTTCTGATTGGTGGGGAGATACCGCGTTACGTAATCACGGCGTAAATGTAACCTCGTACTTCTGATTTGGGGAAATAGTTGACTATAATGAGAGAAGAGCGTTGTCGGCTTGGACGGTGCGCATTCGTCTCTTCAAGCCGGCATAGCGGAGGCGATGTGTAGTCCTACCGGATATCCTAGTTTGGGGTATTTATTAAAATTATATTGCAGGAAACACAGCATTACACATAGCATGTCTGGCGGGACAGGAGTCTGTAGCGCGGGCCCTCCTTGGTGCAGGCGCCCGCGCAGACGCACAATCGGCTGCTGGCTTCACACCACTCTATATGGCGGCTCAGGAGAACCATGCAGCCTGTGTTAAGATGCTCTTGGCTGCTGGTGCCAGTCAAACTCTTGCCACTGAGGTAATGCTATTGAGCATTATAGTAAATCCTATTTTATATGGTAGCTCGACATACGAGTGTCGTTACTGTAATCTATGCTTGTATATTTATTGATTTTTTTTATTACTGTAGCTTAGAATACGATAACACTACGCCCGATTTTAAACTAGAATGCGGTCCATGAACGAAAATAACTGATATCAAAGATAAATTTCTACAGGCAGCAGCCGCCTCCGTTATGCCGGTTTGAGCATCCCGATTGGCACGCCCCACTCGTTATACTTGGCTACTTCCAAAGTGATTCCGAAACGCGACAAGGTCACTTCAGGGGTGTTGCTGCGAACTGGGCTAACAACCATCAACAGTCTGCCTACTTATTTTTTTATGTATTAATTCCAGGATGGCTTCACGCCGCTGGCTGTGGCAATGCAACAAGGACACGACCGGGTTGTTGCTGAACTCTTAGAATCCGATACACGAGGCAAAGTGCGGCTGCCCGCGTTACATATCGCGGCAAAGAAAAACGACGTAAAAGCGGCTACGTTACTACTCGAGGTATTACAGCTCAACATATGACAACACACTGCCTGATGTACCAGAATGTGGTCTATTAGACAGTGCACACTCCTCTCGTTATACCAGGCTACATTCCAAACTGCTCCACGATACTTAAAGCGAGTCGGAATCCCATTCCTTCCCACTTCCTTTGCCTAAAAATTCAAAACAAACGATAACACAAAAAACTAAAAAAGTGTGTTTGCTCCAAATATCTATGAATATACAAAAATATACCTACTAAACCAGCCCTTGGAACATTCAAAAGTGAGGACAATTGAGCTATCCGTGAGTACCTTCCTTTTATTTCCACCGACTAGCTGTGAGGAATTGCAAAACCAACTGGTGTTCCGATATCCACCAGTTACATTCGAAAGTGGTGGTACTACCCCAGGACAGCCATCATCAGTCCGCCTACCACTCTTTAATAGTGTCTATAGGCACTGAGCGACCAAAGTACATATAACATAGTTACATTGGTACCGGTCAGAATTTAGCGAGGTTCGAACGGGTCTCATCGATTGTGAGTTCACGCGTCTTATCGCTAGACCACGGCAGCTCTTGTAACGTATCACTGACTCACTCATTGACTTCACTTTTGAACTGGTTGCCCGTGGGGGTTGGCGAGATGAAACTTTGATACGTATAGCGGATGCTATTTCGGAAACAGCGTGTTAGGGCGTTCGCCCCAAAACAAAAGTTATAGGGAAAACCATCTAATGTCGATCTCAAAACAAAAAATCGAAATCTGACAACAAAAAAAAACGCCCACGGACGGTCGAAGCGAGGAGAAAAGGCTGTGTACGTGTGTTTCTAGTATAATGTTGCAATTTTAATTGTTGAAATGTTACTGTTATCTCCTCCTCAAGCAGGCATAGTGCAAGCTACTGCTGCACGGATCACGTGCCTGATATTAGAATTATTTTTTAAATTTCAGAATGAACACAATCCAGACGCATGTTCAAAATCAGGGTTTACTCCACTCCACATAGCAGCACATTATGGTAACGTGGGAGTTGCGAAGGCATTGTTGGGCGCTGGTGCTGACTCAGGAAGGGCTGCAAAACATAATATAACCCCACTACATGTTGCTAGCAAATGGGGGCAACTGGCTATGGTCGATTTGCTGGTTGAACATGGTGAGTTTGTCTTTAAACCTTTGATATTATGTTGATGTAAAGCTTGAGTGCGGTCCATGAACGGAAACAACTGCTACTACAGAGAAATTTGTGTAGGTAGCAGTCGCCTCCACTATGCCGGCTTCAGGAGACTAATTATTTCCCGGCTATTTTCGAGATGATCCCTAAATCCGACTGCGTCACTTCACGGATGTTATACTCGAAAGTGATGGTGCTAACGGGCAGCCTGCGCTAGTAACCGTTATCAGTCTGCTGGACCTGGACGTCTGCCGTCCTGGCGAAGTACCACCACTTTCGAATGTAACACCGTTTGAAAGTAGCCAGGTATAACGAGAGGAGTGTGCACTGTTAATCTAGATGGTACATGCCCGTCTCCCTAAGCCGGCATAGTGGAGGCGAATGCTGCCCGCACAGGTATCTGTAGTAGCAGTTGTTTCCGTTCATGGACTGCACTCCAGATTTACATCAGGCGGAGTGTTGTCTCATGCCGAGCTACAACATAAAAAAAATTGCATCATTGGAAACTAAGTTTTAAACGTAATAATGAAAATTGTTTTTTTCAGGAGCAAACATAGCGGCGGTGACACGGGATGGGTTAACGCCGTTGCATTGTGCAGCGAGATCGGGTCATAGTAATGTTGTTTCTAGATTATTACAGCATGGTGCACCTATTACAAGTAAAACTAAGGTAAGGGACCCGTGTTCGAACCTCGCTAAATTCTGACCGGTACCAATGTAACTATGTTATATGAACTTTGGTCGCTATTAAAGAGTGGTAAGCAGAGTGATGATGGTTATTTATCCAGTCTTCCGTCCTGGGGTAGTACCACCACTTTCGAATGTAACACCCGCGAAGTGACCTTGTCGCGTTTCGGGAACAGTTTGAGAGTATAAAAAGAGAGTGTGCACTGTTAATCTAGAGGGTGCATACTCGTCTCCTCAGGCAGGCATAGCGGAGGCGACTGCTGCCTGTAAAGGTTTCTCTATTGTTGTGTCATTAAAATGTATTTTGTTTAAAGCATAAATTTTAATTTACAGAACGGTCTCACCCCTTTGCATATGTCAGTGCAAGGCGAGCATGTGGATACTGCGAGGGTTTTACTAGCAGAGGGCGCTCCCATCGATGACGTCACTGTTGATTATTTGACAGCTTTACATGTGGCTGCTCACTGTGGACACGTTAAGGTAACTTAGATATACGGGGTGAATTTTTCAAGCGGAGTTTCATGGCCAAATCCTATACTATAAGAGAAGAATCGAGGTTGATTTTGTTGAAAACTAAAATTACATCATTCGAATTGAACCCGTTGATCTTGAAACATAAAACACACGCTGTATTATTGCACCACCCGATAGTGTCGCTAATAAGGATCTAATTCTGGGAAGTAATGATATACGCCAAACTAAAGGAAAGCGTTAATTTTTAACAAATTGCTTCTTATTTTTTTATTGTAGCTCGGCATGTGACAACACTCTGCCTGATGTAAAGTTATACCTGGCTACTTCCAAACTATTCCCGAAACGCGACAAGGTTACTTCACGGGTGTTACATTCGAAAGTAATGGTACTACCTCAGGACGGCAGACTGGACAAATAACCATCATCAGACTGCCTACCACTCTTTCTCGTATTCTTATTTTCATGTATTCATCTATTATCGGTACCGGTACTGTATAAGCGGCCGTGGTCTAGCGGTAGAGGATGGATCTCACGATCGATGAGACCTGTGTTTAAACCTTGTTGAATTCTGACCGGTACCAATGTAACTTTTAGTTAATGTACTATGGTCCCTCCGTCTGTGATACAGCATACTGATGGTGGTTATTAGCCCATTTAAACCGCGCTGGTGTAATACCATCACTTCGGAGGCGTTTTAAAATCAATTTGGAGGTAGCCGGGACATCTCTTTGTGATAGAAATAGTCACAACCTAGCACCGAAGGTTAGGCGGAGTGTGGTCACAAGTCGAGCTATGTTCTTCTTCCCTGGTTTTGATTGGTTGGTGGGAAATTGAGAATTAACAAATTGATTTCTTCAGGTCGCAAAACTTCTTCTGGACAGGAACGCGGATGCTAACGCACGGGCGCTGAATGGATTTACACCATTACATATTGCGTGCAAAAAGAACAGATTAAAAGTTGTCGAATTATTGCTCAAATATGGGGCTAGTGAGTATTTTTGTTTGCTTAAGAAAAGCTTTAAAAAAGAACATAAATGTAGCATAATTGAAAGAAAATTTTATTCTGTTCACTTATTCTGGGAAGGCAAAGGGTCAAAGCCCATACAGCTATGTCTTCAACATTATAAATTATTTTTTTATATTGAATTGGAAGTATTTCGCAAATGTTTGGCAAAAACATCAATTATCATCTCGTGGGATGCCCCAAAAAATTGCCGTTTACTGCACCATATAAGGAGCGAATTTTATGTTTTAAGTTTATTTTATTTTATTCAGTGTTGCTAGTTAATTAAAGATCGTTCTATATACTTGTATATTAAATATTGACAATTAAAATTGTCACTTGTCAAATTGTTTAAAACAGGCAAGTCGCTACAGACACGAGATTTGTCACTAGTTAAATTAAGATTTAATTATTTTTTTCAGGTAAATCAGCAACTACAGAATCCGGGTTGACTCCGCTACACGTGGCAGCGTTCATGGGTTGTATGAATATAGCTATACATTTGTTACAAGCTGGAGCTGATGCTGATACGGCGACAGCTCGTGGTGAAACACCTTTACATTTGGCTGCGCGGGCGCAACAAACTGATTTGGTTAGGATTCTACTGAGAAATGGAGCTAAGGTTAGTTCTTGCTCCATAATTTGTGGATGATAACTATGATTGCTTTTTTTTATTGTAGCTCGGCATATGACAACTCTCCGCCTGATGTAAAGCTAGAGTGCGGTCCGTGAATGGAAACAACTGCTACTACTACTAATATTCTAAAATAATAACTTATTTTTTATTAACATATTTAATACTTTAAAGAGTGGTAGGCAGACTGATGATGGTTATTTGTCTAGTCTGTCGTCCTGGGGCAGTACCACCACTTTCGAATGTAACACCCGTGAAGTGACCTTGTCGCGTTTCGGGGATAGTTTGAAAGTAGCCAGGTATAAGAGAGGAGTGTGCACTGTCAATCTAGATGGTACATGCTCGTCTCCTCAAGCCGGCATAGTGGAGGCGACTGCAGCCCGTAGAGATTTCTCTGTGGTAGCAGTTGTTTCCATTCATGGACCGCACTCTAGCTTTACATCAGGCGGAGTGTTGTCACATGTCAAGCTACAATAAAAAAAAATGTATCAACTAAATCATCATCAATTAAATTATTAAAGCAAATTATATAATAAATATTGCATTTAAAAAAGTCTAATTACTTAATAACTGGGTAAAAAAATTAAAACTGGTTGGTGATAAGGAATGTAGATTTATTTTTCTACAAAAAGAACAAAAATTATCGTGAAACTCGAAAAAAATCGTGGGCCCCATTTCTCTTAAGCGAATGGGCATTCTCCTTTCTACAGTCAGTAGTCGCCTCCGCTATGCCGGCTTCATGCGTGGAATGTGCACCATCCAGATAGACAGTGCACACTGCTCTCGTTATACCTGCTTTCTTTCAAACTGCACCCGAAACTCGACATAGTCACTTCACATATGTTACATTCGAAAGTGGTGGTGCTACTCGAGGACGGCAGAATGTTTTGATAACCAGGAAAAGTCTGCCTATCACTGCCTCTATTTATTTATTTTCAACATTACAGGTGGAAGCTCGCGCCCGTGAAGAGCAGACACCCTTGCACGTGGCTGCGAGGTTAGGTCATGCTGACATTGCATCTTTGCTGTTACAACACGGGGCTGATGTCGCAGCAGCTACGAAGGACTCGTATACTCCTCTACATATTGCTTCCAAAGAAGGTAGGCCTTTTTTTTTTATTAAAGGAGAATGTCCATTCGCCTAAGATTTCTCTTATTTGTCGATGATTTTTAGTTAATTTTGTAGAAAAATAAATCTACTTCCGTGTTACCGATCAGTTTTAATTTTTTCACCCGCGTTATTGAGTAATTAGATGTATTCTGATGCAATATTTGAGGTTATTATTATTTTTAATGCTTTAATTATGATTGATGATATCTGTTTTTCATGCAATTAAACATTGTCTATTGATTGGTAAACTATGTGTTGATATAATTAAAATGAATTAATAAAAAATAAGATATTGTTTTAGAATATTGTTTTGTTACCAAACTATAGGTATCAAGTGGGCCCAAAAATGGGCATTCTCCTTTTTTTGACTCGTTCAAATGCCAGCAAAACTGAAAAAAATAACTCTTTTTCCGTTCGATTTATTTTTGTTAATATATACTCAGGTTGTCCCAAAAATTAACGTCAAGCCGATACCGGGTGATGGCGCAAGCTATGAGAAAATGTTTGGAAAAAAAACAAATATTTTTTTTTAAATTACAAGCATTCTCTCTACTCGGATTTTTTATTAGTCTCTCATAGCTGGCCCGTCACCATGAGCGGAAACAATTGCTACCATAGATTAAAGGTCTACAGGCAGCAGTCGCCTCCGCTATGCCGTCTTGAGGAATGAAAATTGTAATAAAACTAAATAAATTAACATACATACCCAGGACGGTAGACTGGGATAATAACCATCATCAGTCCGTCTACCATTCTATTTTGTGTAATTTACAGGCAAAGAGGAAGTGGCATCGATTCTTCTCGATCACGGAGCACCAATAGAAGCAGAGACGCGCAAGGGATTCACACCTTTACATCTGTCGGCTAAATACGGCGATATTAACGTCGCCCGGTTATTGCTCAGTCGCGGTGCTCAACCGGATGCGACCGGACGAAGTCATATTACACCTTTGCATATGGCCACTTATTATGGGCATCCGGATATTGCTTTGTTGCTATTGGATAAAGGTCTGTTTTTTTTTTAATTCAATTTTGGTGCTTATATCACGTATATAACATAGTTATATTGGTAAGAATTTATCGAGGTTCGAACACGGGTCTCATCCATCTAGAGGTCCGTCCTCTACAGCAGTTGTGGTCTAGTGGACAGAAGGCGTAAACGCAATACCAATGATTAATCCTCCTTGTATCAGGTGGATTATTGTCATATTATGTTGAACTACTATAAAAAAATTGTTTACAAAGTGGTAGGTTAATAATGGCCCAGGCTGCCTTTCTTTATAGCACGTCATATGACCGCACTCCGCCTGATGTTAAGCTAAAGTGCGATCCATGAACGGAGGCGACTGTTGTCAGAGAAGTGGATCTGCAGACAGCAGTCGCGTCCGCTATGCCGGCTTGATGAGATGCCTCTTCACACTGCGCTTGAAGAATCCCATGTTATAGGAAGTAAGAAAGACGTGGCCGGAAAGGTCGTTTCAGATGTAACATCTGTGGAATGAAAAGAACGATTGTTCACTCCTAATTTATAGTGTACATTCCTCTTTTTGAGCCGGCATAGCGAAGACAACTGTGGCCTTCTGAATATGTAATTTTTTTTTTTTGTTGCAGGTGCCTCGCCACATGCTTTGGCCAAGAATGGTCATTCGGCGTTGCATATTGCATGTCGACACAACCATCCCGATATTGCGTTCGCACTATTAGAACATGGTAAGCTATTTTTTTAAATTAAAAACGGTCCACTTGCCAAAGACGGTTGCGTTTGGTTACCGGTCTGACCAGTTACTGTATTCGTTGATCCGATATATGTGTATTTATTTATTTTTTTATTTTAAAACTTTATTGTTATACATAGAACAAAAGGCGAGCTTAATGTCGCAAGGCATTTTCTTCCAGCTGGCCTTCAGGAAGCAGAAAGGTTCTGCCTTGGGTAGTAAATAAAGTCTTATATATAACTTAGAAATACTTAACTCTATTCAGATACCTACACATACACACACACACACATTACTGATAATATACATTGTATTATTGTGTATGTAAACTTTTTATTATTAAATTCTAATAATACTCTAATAGAAAAGAAAAACAAACCAACAAGCATAAAAGAGCCCCTGCCTTCCGCTATGCGCGCGGATGTTTTACCATTAAATTGTGCAGCCATTTGCGCTTTACTTAAGGCATTAATTAGTGCAATAAACAAACACTAACTCTAGCAAAACCTTTAACTGTATATGTCGCTTGTTTGGTCACTCAGTGCCTATAGGCACTATTAAAGAGTGGTACGTAGACTGATGATGGTTATTTGTCCAGTCTGCTATCCGTGAAGTGACCATGTCGCGTTTCGGGAATAGTTTGAAAGTAGCCAGGTATAACGAGTGGAACGTGCACTGTCAATCGAGATGATATACGCTCGTCTCTTCAAGCCGGTATAGTGGAGGCGACTGCTGCCCGTAAAGATTGCTCTGTAGTATCAGTTGTTTCCATTCATGGACCGCACTCTAGCTTTATATCAAGCGAAGTGTTGTCACATGCCGAGCTACGATAAAATAAACATTTTAATAATGCAATGCTGTAATTTTTATTGCACAATTACAACGCAGCTATAACATAGACCAGTTGGAGCCGTGGCATAAGACTATTTTAGTGTTACATTTTAAACAGCGCCATCTATTAGCGTATGTCGGCATCTTAACTGATGGACGCACCGAAATGTTAATCGTTTTTTTTTATTTAAAAGGTGCAGATCCAGGTGTCAAATCTAAGGCAGGTTTCACACCTTTGCATATGGCTGCGCAGGAGGGTCACGAGGATTGTGTGGAGATGCTCATCGAGAGAGGAGCCGATGTTAATGTACCTGCTAATAACGGTATGTAGTGAATTAACTAGGATTTTGTAGAAGTTGCTAAGCGGAGATGACTGTAGCCTGTAAACGTTACTCTGGTAGCGGTTCGTATGTTTATTAACCGTACTCTAGTATTAAACAGAATGCGATCACATACGGTGGACTGCTTTTTTTTTATTGTAGCTCAGCATAGGACAACCTTCTGCCTGATGTTAAGCTACAGTGTGGTCCATGAACGACAACAACTGCTACTATAGATAAATGTCTACAGATAGCCTCCGATATGCCGGTTTGTGTGGCCGATTTTACACAAAGCAAACTTTTTTTATTTTATTTGAACATTCACACAATTTGTAATATTAATTTTAATTAAAATGCATAAATACTGTTCTATGGTAAAGTCGATGTTTTTACTGGAATTTTTTTGTAGGTCTTACTCCGGTCCACCTGGCTGCGTCTGAAGGTCGTACGACAGTTCTAAAGTCGTTGCTGCAGGGCGGCGGCGATTGTGGTACTCGTACCCGTGAGGGTTACACTCCGTTGCACGCGGCAGCTCATCACGGCCATCATGCTGCGGCGAGAACTCTTATTGATGCCGGAGCCGATGTTAAGGCTAAGGCGCAGCATGAGTTAGTTTTTCTCTTTTTCTTTATTGTAGTTCAATAACAACACTCCGCTTGATGTAAAGCTAGAGTGCGGTCTATGAACGGAAACAAGTGCTACTACAGAGAAACCTGTACGGGCAGCAGTCGCCTCCACTATGCCGCCTTGAAGAGAAGAACAATGTACCATCCAGATTGACAGTGCACACTCTTCTCGTTATACCTGGCTGCTTTCAAACTATTCCCGAAACGCGACAAAGTCACTTCACGGGCCTTACATTCGAAAGTGGTGGTACTACCCCAGTACAAATAACCATCATCAGTCTGCCTACCACTCTTTAATAGTGCCTATAGGCACTAAGCGACCAAAGTACATATAACAAAGTTACATTGGTACCGGTCAGAATTAGCGAGGTTCGAACACGGGTCTCATCTATCGTGAGTTCACGCTTTTTACCGCTAGACCACGGCCGCTTCAAAAGAAACTACAGACAAATTTCTACAGGCAGCAGTCGCCGGTTGAGGAGACTAATGGGAGACGACACACTCCTCTCGTTATACCTGGCTGCTTCCAAACTGTTCCCAAAACGAGATAGGTTCACGGGTGTTACACTTGAAAGTGTTGGTACTACCCCAGGACGGCAGATTGGGCTAATAACCATCATCAGTCTGCCTACCACTCTTTAAAAACTATTTTTTTATGTATAGGTTTACACCTCTCCATCAAGCCGCCCAACAAGGGCACACGCTGATCATACAACTTCTACTCAAGAGTGATGCGGATCCTAATGCACTTTCTGCGGTAAGATATCTTAAATTTTTTTTTTTAATTGTAGCTCGGCATGTGACAACACTCCGCCTGATGTAAAGCTAGAGTGCGGTCCATGAATGGAAACAACTGCTACTACAGCGAAACCTGTGCGGGTAGCAGTCGCCTCCACTATGCCGGCTTGAGGAGACGAGCATGTACCATCTTAGATTGACAGTGCACACTCCTCTCGTTATATAAATAATGTATTACATATTTATTCTCAATTTATTTGTGATTATTTTTAACTATGCGATGCCGGCTTGAGGAGACGTATGTTGATCATCTGGTGCTCACGCCTCGTGTTATATGCTCTATTACTTCCAAACTCCTTTTCAGGCCGGCATAGTAATGGCGACTGGAGCCATCGTGTAAGCGTAAGCGGTTCTCTAGTCGTCAGTTCTCATGGATCTCTACTGAGTTTACCATTTAGTCGAGGTCATATGTTGTGTCATCATAAAACGCGATTAGGTCACTTGAAATTTTTTTTTTGTTTTTTTTCTGTTCAATTTTCATCATATTTTAATAGTAAAATATCTCACAGAACGGGCAAACTGCGTGCGCGTTGGCCGATAGGCTCGGTTACATAAGCGCAGTTGAAGCATTGAGACCTGTTACTGAGAATACACTGAGCCAGGCTGTTGGCGATTCTGGTGAGTTTATATTCTTTGATACATAAGAATTATGTGCTGCAGCGCCATCTAGTGGCGAGTTACAACAACGTGGATAGTGCTAAAATAACTTTCGATGTACAAATAGATGTGCATGTGAATTTTTACTGCGATCGTTCGAGCTATTCGGAAATTGATGTACATACAACAGCGCCATCTAGTGACGAGTTGCAACGAAGTTCTACTAGCGCGCTAGATAGCGCGGAAATAACTCTCCCTTGAGAGAGAGGACTTGTTCATACCAGTTTTTACGACGGCGATCGATTGAACTGTACAGATGTTAATGGGCTACAGCGCCATCTAGCGGCGAGTTACAACAAAAAAATGTTGGGCCCAACGGACACGATGTTACGGACAAAAGACTGCGCGCGTTCATCCGCGACAGGTTCGGGCCCATAGAGTGACCATGAAATCCGCTCGTTCCACTTATGCTAGTTATGCTGCGGAGCTTCTAATGTGGTAACTGATGATATAATACGAAATAGAAGATGATAACTGGATGATTCATAAACATTGCGGATGCCAATCGTATTTGACCTTAATCGATTTAAATTACTATTTGTCACGAGGTTAATATATTTAAAGTTTAAATAGAAAGGTTATCGGTTTTTTTCTCTAAAGTTATTTTGTGTATGATCGTTGAGTTTTTAAGTTTATTACGTACTCATGTACGTACACCAAGCGGCCGTGGTCTAGCGGTAAGACGCGTGAACTCACGATCGATGTGATCCGTGTTCGAACCTCGCTAAACCTGACCGGTATCAATGTAACGTTGTTATATGTACTTTAGGCACTATAGACTGATGATGGTTATTTGTCCAGTCTGCCGTCCTGGGGTAGTACCACAACTTTCGAATGTAACACCCGTGAAGTGACCTTGTCGCGTTCCGGGAATAGTTTGAAAGTAGTCAGGTATAAAGAGAGGAGTGTGCACTGTCAATCTAGATGGTACATGCTCGTCTACTAAAGCCGGCATAGTGGAGGCGACTGCTGCCCGTAGAGATTTCTCTGTAGTAGTAGTTGTTTCCATTAATGGACCGCATTCCAGCTTTACATCAGGCGGAGTGTTGTCACATGCCGAGCTACAATAAAATAATAATGCCTTCGTAGTCTAGCGGTAGAAGATTTGAACTCAGGATTGAAGAGACTTGTGCTCAAATCTCGCTATACTCCGCCCGTTATTATCCGCCTGGAAAATGGTACATACCTAACTTCCGAGACGTCATAAAGTTTGAACGACCTATATCTAGACAACAATCTTTTTAGTTGATAAAAGGATTTTTTCATTGATTTAAATCACAATCGATTGTTATTGTAATTAACTAGGAATACAATGTAAGTATGACGCGCGTTACTTGTAAAATAGGTATTCATAATTCATACATCCATACAATGTTTGTAAGGGGGCATTGTTGTTAGGTTGACCATGTTTTCACAAAAAACTTTTTAGTGACCCAAATTGATGAAAATTATACTTAATTCATTTGTTTGGCTCTTTTAAGAGACGGTTTTTTGGAATTCTGTATGCTATTTATTAAAATATTTTCAACCGTTTAAAATGTAACAAACGAGAAACGAAAAAAACCTTGCCTGAATGTTTTTAAGACGATCCTCTGCCACTGGTGAGGAGGTGGAGACGTCGAACCTTATGTAGCGATGGTCCGACAACGTCTTCACGTCCTCAAGACCTTTCCATTTGTTATATACAGGCATTTGTTACAGGGGTGCCCCAAGCCTTAGACTTGGCGTTGAGGTCCCCCACTAACACTGGTTTGGGCGAGGATCGCCTGATGACGTTTGTTATTTGTGGGTGTCATTCCCTGATGCATATTAAGAGGGATTTGTTGAACTAAAACTTTGGTCTTTATTCCACTCTGATTCTTCTCAACTGACATTACAAAAAACCCGACAAAACAAACGAAAAATATTGAGAATTCTAACACACGTGATGCGACCAAATTAAGTTGTTTTTCCAATCAGAACAATACCTTTTTAAATTATAGCTCTACATATGACAACATCCGACCGGATGAACGGAAACAACTGTTACCACAAATGGCCTCCACTATGCCGGCTTCAGGATACGAATGTGCACCATGCACCTGGCTACTACCAAGTTGATCCCGAAACACGACAAGATCACTTGAAACGAGTGTTACACTTGAAAGTGATGGTGCCACCCCAGGACAACAGGCTAGCCTAATAACCATCATCACTCACCTACCACTTTTATCAGCGAATGGGGTAGTACCACCACTTTCGAATGTAACACCCGTAAAGTGACTTTGTCGCGTTTCGGGAATAGTTTGAAAGTAGCCATGTATAACGAGAGGAGTGTGCACCGTCAATCTAGATGGTACATGCTCGCCTCTTCAAGCCGGCATAATGCAGGCGACTGTTGCACAGTTTTCTCTGTAGTAGAAGTTGTTCCCATTAATGGACCGCACTCTAGCTTTACATCAGGCGGAGTGTTGTCGCATGTCGAGCTACAATAAAAAAATATCCCATTTTTGTATTACGTCTTCGTGGTTACAATAATAACATGTTAACACAGCCGTGTTTGTGCTCTCATTATCTAATCTATTTGCGATGGGCGGTCATATTGTCTCCTATGCCGATGTACTGAATTTAGTTCTATTATTATTATTATTATTATTTTTTAATTATAATCTGCAATCAGTCTGCATGGACTATAAACAGATCTGCTCGAGTCGTTGGTCTTGGCTGAGAACCCCTCTACTGAGGATATCTCTCTTAAGTGTAAGCTGGTCAACTGCTGTTACCAAGGTCGATAATATGTTCCCTCTTGAGGCGTTTGGGTTATATTATTTATTAAGATTCTTTTTTTTTCTATTTATAGATTTATCCTGTTAATAAATTAGTTAAATGTGCACGGGTTGAGATTTCTAATAAGGCATAATGTAATAAATAATATCTGCACTTCAGCATTGAATTCTAACTTGACATCAGGTGGAGTGGGGTCAAACCTACTACTAAAAATATATATATATGACAGGACGGGAGAGCGGTCCATGGCTTCTATCCTCCATTTGTGGGCGATAACTAAGCAAATATGCTGAAACACGACAGTTCCTCCGCACAAACAAGTCGCAACGTGTCCGCCGCGTCGTGTGTTTTCAGAGGCTCTATCAAAGCCTCGACGCTTTTGTTTCATTTATAACAATTTCATCGAATTGTAAACTGTCTAATAAGCTCTATGTGTAACTATAATGCCTAGCGGGGGGGTCTACTGCGGTCTTGCATAGTTTCGTTTTACGTTAGATCCGATGACGATAAACGAAACTAGGATCGAAGAAAATTCCTGTCAAATCGAAATTTTAAATCCTAGAAGATTTAATATGACCAAAACCTGAGTGAAACTTCGTTTTCGCTCATATAAATGTAGCCCCTCCCTAATCCTAAAACGAGTACCATGTATTATGTGTATTTGTAGGACAAGGACAATATAAACTTCACAATTATAATCTTATCGTTATGTTAAGATTCGATCATTTTTATTTATCTACTGTATTCAAGCATTGATTATTAGCTATTACGCGCAACTTTGTATGCATATAATACTCTATACAAACTTACGTCCCTTATTTTACGCCCTTGAGGCACGTATTTATTTATTACTTACAAAAAAAAAAAAGAACAAAACATGAATTTCCATATCCAACTTGATGATACAAACGTTCATTCCCTATTTTACGCCCTTGAGGGATGATTTTGTGAAAACCCTGAAACACGTATTCCTTTATTTACAAAAAATAAATAATTAATTTCCATATCCAACTTGATGATACAAACTTTCATTCCCCTTTTTTACCCCCTTGAAGAATGATTTTGCGAAAACTGAAACACGTATTTCCTTATTCCTTTCCAAAAGTCTATATATTATTTTCATATGTCTATGTTAAAAATACGAACGTTCTTTTTTTTTATTTTAGCACGTCATATGACCGCACTCCGCCTGATGTTAAGCTAGAGTGCGATCCATGAGCGGAGGCGACTGCTGTCAGAGAAGGGGATCTGCAGACAGCAGTCGCGTCCGCTATGCCGGCTTGATGAGATGCCTCTTCACACTGCGCTTGAAGGATCCCATGTTATAGGAAGGGGGAGAGACGTGGCTGGGAAGGTCGTTCCACAATTTGATGGAACGACAGAAGAAGGATTGCCTGAACCTTTTGGCCCGCTTGGTTCATTCCCTATTTTATCCCCTTGAAGAATGATTTTGCGAAAACCCTAAAACACGTATTTCTTTTTTTCTTACCAAAAAACAACATATTAATTTTCATATCTCTAATTAGATGAAACAAACTTTTATGAGACAAAAGGTAGTCCTAGGATAGTTCAGATAGTTTATTAACATAGGCACAATCTTAGCATGCACTTGCTCATCGTCAGACTCTACCACAAGAAATTGAAATCTGTTGTTGTCTATTGAAATCTGTTTAGCGTTTTAGATGTGGAAACAGACAGAGTTGGACGAATACTCAAGAGTTAATACCGTCCTTAATACTCGTAAATTGGAAATAGCTATGAACGTCTGACGTCACGAGACGTGTCGAATGGCTGGCACTTCGCCATTGTGCGTTTGATACTTTTTCATTAAACAATATTTAGTGGAAAATTTAATTTAACAATTAATTTTTAAGTATATTTTAAGAACACAAGTATATAAGTTGTTTTTAAGACTATCTGCATATTACTCTCCATAGGCCGGCATAGCGAATATATTTAAGTAGTTGTCTTTGCTCATGGGTCGCAGCCCTAGTCTGGATTACTTAAGTAATTCTATATTAAAGCAAAATGCTTATTTTTGTTAATTTGTAACAAAACGAAAACAATCTTATATTATTATGATCTCATCGTAAAATAAATTATATTTATTTTAACAATAACTAACTCATTATAATAATATATTTACAATGTTTTTCCTTGTAATACAATTGACGAATTGTTTACAATTTATAATTAACGTTTAAAACGTTTTTTTTTTTTGAAGAAACTAATTATTTATTATATTTAAAGTTTGTTTTCTTTTTCTTTTGAGGAGCATATTAAAGCTTTTTGAGAAAATAAATTAAAAATAGAGCTGAAAATATGATGTTGATTTATTAGCTCAGTCTGCACTCCCAGACCACCACCCGTGAAGTAACGAGCCCGAAATAAAAGTTGTCATTTTTACCGTATAATCATTACTTCCAAGAATTTGTTCCTTATTAACGAAAACCACCGGACAAATGCTTCTGTTCTGTCGGAATTGAGCATTGAAAATCAACTGCGACTGTCATCGCTTTGCCTGCGCTGCATCCTGAAGTACTTCGACCACATAGCGCGCAAGGATGGCGACAATCTGGAAAGGCTTGTGGTGACAGGGAAGGTTGATGGCAGAAGACCGCGCGGTAGAAGCCCAAGCCGCTGGACAGACCCGGTTTCCATTTTTTTTTTTTTTGTTATAGCTCGGCATGTGGCAACACTCCGCCTGATGTAAAGCTAGAGTACGGTCCATGAATGGAAACAACTGCTACTACAGAGAAACCTGTGCGGGTAGCAGTCACCTCCACTATGCCGGCTTGTGGAGACGAGCATGTACCATCTTAGATTGACAGTGCACACTCCTCTCGTTATACCTAGCTACTTTCAAACTATTCCCGAAACGCGACAAGGTCACTTCACGGGTGTTACATTCGAAAGTGGTGGTACTGCCCCAGGACGGCAGACTGGACAAATAACCATCGTCAGTCTGCCTACCACTCTTGAAAATTTGTCTGTCATTTGTCTGGAGATGCCGGTCCATAAAGCTCTCCATCAGGCAAGCAGTCGCACCCGATGGAGACATCTAATTGAGCGAGCCACCAGGAGTCACGATCCTCAACAATGAGGGACCGACGAGGAGAGAGAGAGAACGAAGGTGCAATAATACAGGGAAAATGAAAACACATGTTCTCTTCTTTTTGTTTGTTTGCCCACAAACCCGGCCCCGTTTTAATGTTCAGTACAGATTTTTTTACACGAATATATAGATATATGAATATTGTAGATAGGTGTAGTAAGTCTCACCTTCAAAAAACCTGCTAAGTGACCTGTGCGAGACCTCCACGGTTTCTGTACATGATTTTAATTAATCACTTGCAGTTTGTGTTAACTTTGAATCTTTTGTTTTTCTTTAAAAACTATTATGTATACCCTAGGTAGGCATTATGAAAATTCATTATTTTTTTTTTATAGTAACTCGGCATATTATGTTACGTTAGAGTGCTGTCCATGAACGGAAACAGAAGAGTGGTATGATGATGATGGTTATTAGCCCAGTCTGCCGTCCTGGGGTAGTATCACCACTTTCGAATGTAACACCCGTGAAGTGACCTTGTCGCGTTTCGGGAATAGTTTGAAAGTAGCCAGGTATAACGAGAGGAGTGTGCACTGTCACTCTTGATGGTGCATACTCGTCTCCTCAGGCCGGCATAGCGGAGGCGACTGCTGCCCGTGGATATTTCTGTATGGTAGCTGTTGTTTCCACTCATGAACTCTAGCTTTACATCAGGCGGAGTGTTGTCATATGCCTAGCTAAAATTAAAAAAATCTACAGACAGCAATCACCTCCGCTATGCCGGCTTAAGGAGACGAATTTGCACCATCCCGATTGACAGTGCACACTTCTCTCGATTATCGCGACAAGGGTCACTTTACGTCATACTAAACCTTTAAAATTTACGAAAAACTAATTTATTTTTATAAAATGTTTGTTTATCGTGTATAAAATTAAAATGGAGGTAAACAAAGATATAGTTTAAAAAATGTCAAGGTTCGAGTTTGTGATGTTTTGTTTAAGTTGTTCATAGACGAGGTGACTGCTGCCGACTGATAATGGTTATTAGCCCAGTCTGCCGTCCTGGTGTAGTACCACCACATTCGAATGTAACACCCGTGAAGTGACCTTGTCGCGCCTCGTGAATAGTTTGAAAGTAGCCAGGTAAAACGAGAGGAGTGTGCACTGTCAATCTAGATGGTACATGCTCGTCTCATCAAGCCTTGCATTTTAGCTAGTTGTTTCCATTCATGGACCGCACTCTAGCTTTACATCAGGCGGAGTGTTTTGCCGAACTACAATAAAAAAAAAGTTCCTAGGCGGCCTTAGGATGTTTTTTATAGTAGCTCGGCATGTGACCACGTCACGTTACGTTTGATGTTAAGCTAGAGCGCGATCCTTGACAAATATCTGCCACGTGCGTTTTTTTTAATGCTTAATAGGCAAGCGTTTGACCACACCTTGCCTAGTGTTAAGCAGTGATGCGGTCTAAGATGGAGCACGCTTGCCTATGAGGTACCTATTCACCTTCAATTTGAAGAGACCCATGTTGTACTTCTCGGGAAACACAGACACCGGGGGGGAGTTCCACAGTTTCGCAGTATGCAACAGGAACGTGTTGTCAAAACGCCTCGTACGCACTTTAGGGAACTTGAACCATAAATGGAAGCGTTACATCTGATATTATTGTTTCTATCCCAGGACGGCAGACTGTGCTGATAAGCATCATCGGTCTGCCTGCCACTCTACTTTTATTTAAAAAAAAAACGCTGTTATTATAAAAAAAAATGTTTACGTAGTAGGTACGCAATTAGTTTTTTTTATAATGAATTTGATGACTCAAAACAGACACCATCGCATCGTTCAGATGATTCATTGATGACAGAGTGTTCTAAAAGCAATATTTTTTTTATAATAGCACCACGTTTCTGACAACACCCCGCCTGATGTTAACCCAGAGGTGTCCATGAACGGAAACAACTGCTACTACAAATAAATTTCTATAGGCAGCAGTCGCCTCCGCTATGCCATCTCGACGAATGACCATCCAGTTTTTTAAAAATTATTATTGTAGTTCGGCATGTGACAACGCTCAACCTGATGTAAAGCTAGAGTGCAGTCCATGAATGTAAACAACTGCTACTACAGAGAAACCTGTACGGGCAGCAGTCGCCTCCACTATGCCGGCTTGAGGAGACGAGCATGTACCATCCAAATTGACAGCGCACACTCCTCTCGTTATTTATACCCGGCTACTTTCAACCTATTCCCGATACGCGACAAGGTCACTTCACGGGTGTTACATTCGAAAGTGGTGGTACTGCCCCACGACGGCAGACTTGACAAATAAGCGTGTACCATCCAGATTGACAGTGTACACTGCTCTCGTTATACCAGACCACTTTCACACTGGATCTTGAAACGAGATTTCACGGGTGTTACATTCGAAAGTGGTGCTACTACCCCAGGACGGCAGGCTGGGTTAATAACCATCATCAGTCTGCCTACTGTGCCTACCACTCATTTAGCTTTATAACTAACAGTTCGGGCTTTAATAACATATTTTTTTGCAATAATATAATGCTCTCGGCACGTGAACCGCTCGTCGTTGGTATGTACCGCCTGGCAGTCGCTCGCTGACCTCTAAGCGTTTATCACATATACCAATAATAAATTTATATCCAAATAACTTATAAAAATATTCTATTACGTACTCGAAAAACTATAACGATGTGTTTTTAACAGTATTTGTGTGGATTTTTCTTGCTCGCAATCGTTTCTGTGAACAAATAAACGTATTGTTGTGCTAATTATTTCGGCTGTTAATTAATTTCCGCGAATGTGTAGGTATGTTGCATATGATGTAATGTCGATTTGAATAGATTCTTTTGTTCGCGATCTGTGCTCGGATGTGTTTTGTTACCAGTGAAATTGTGTAATTGTGTCTAAAAGTTTTGTTTTTTGGAGGAAAGGTAATGAAAAGTACTTTTTTCTTTGGTTTAATATTCTTGAATTAAAATGCTTTTAATTTAGATGTTTAAATAACTTTTTTAATAGATGATTTGTATACGTATTAAATGGATATAATAAAAAAAAATCATCAAATCTTTCAGCCGTTTGAGCAAGATTTTTGTATTATAGTAGCTCGACATATGATAACAATCCGCCTGATGTTAAGCTAGAGTGCAGTCCATGAACGTAAACAACCGCTACCACAGAGAGATTTCTGCAGGCATCAGTCACCTCCGCTATGACGACTTGAGGAGAGCAACGTTCCTTTATTCGGCGACAAACAATATACTAAACGCTTTCGTGTTTACAATATAGATTAACAAATCTATAGCTAGTTGACTTTTATGTTCCCTCAAAATAGCGAAAACAAAAATTTTGTCTACTACAATCGCTGATCATGCACTCAACAGTCCTGATACTTTTCTATTAAGGTGTACGATTGATAGAAGAATAATTTTCAAAGTTACCGCCTCAGACGAGGGGATTCGCTTGAATTGCCACTTGAGAGCCAGTATAGCGATTCTAGACTTAGGTAGTAAACTAAGGTCGTCTTATTGTACGAATTGTACCCGAATTATATTGTACCTTAAGCACATACGAAAGCCCGTCTCTTAAAATATTAAAGAAATACCTAGAATTCTCAGAGTCATAAATTA
The DNA here is from genome assembly GCA_948150575.1 of Tinea pellionella. Taxonomy (NCBI): domain Eukaryota; kingdom Metazoa; phylum Arthropoda; class Insecta; order Lepidoptera; family Tineidae; genus Tinea; species Tinea pellionella. The sequence goes on along the minus strand of OX411269.1, from coordinate 2,983,405 downwards.
ACGTATTGTATACCAAAAGGAATTTAATTACCGGCCCTATGATGTTATTATTATTATTAGTTAGGAAGCTCAATAATCCCGTCCTTTAAAATATCCTACGATAGCGATTACTTGAGTTAAAAAGTGATTTATAAGTTAATGAAGGTTCGAATGACCGGCCCCAAAATTAACTTCTTTTTAACCTTAATATAAAGTTTTGATATTTTTCATGAATGTTTTTTTGTTGTAAAATAACTTCTGTTTATGTACTCGCCAACCGGTGAGAATGGTGGCGTTGTGCCAAATTTTATTATTAACTTTGCGAACGTATTTTTACACGCGGACAGGAAGAATGAGCGTTTCTGTACTTTATTTTCTATTATTTGACGGCCGATAGTGGGCTGAGCCTATTGCGCGAGGTACCGGGTTCGATTCTCAATCGAAACTAGCATCTATTTGTAATATGCAAGAGTGGTAGATAGTACCGTCTATTTCAAATAAAATAAGGATAAGTCTTCTCAAGAGAAGTGTTTGCAGGTAGCATTCGCCTTCGCTATGCCGGCTTGAGAATATGAATATTCACCACATAAAGGAAGTTTTATACAAGTTTTACTTGTTTATCCTTTTTTATTCATAACATGGCATTGTTATACGATACGTACGGAATTTTTTCACTTGAAATTAGGTTGTACCTACCTACTTACATAGTTGCAAATATGTACTGTTTGCATTTAAAAAAAACTGTTTATTTAACTCTTTTTTTATTTATTAATAATTTAATTCATTTACGGTGTAAGCAATTCACTTTATTCATAATTTACAAGATAAACAAAAAAGAATTTGTATTTTAATTCATTTAGTCATTTTAGGTACATTAGATTCAAAATAGGGATTTGTTTATTTGAAACCCAATTGAATCCTGCACCTCCATGTGATCGACTGAACCCCACAGCCGTGGGACGCCATCAAGCTTCAAAAGGCATCTAGTTCGCCCATACGAGTTAAACTGTAAGAACGCCTGAAATATTCCATATTATAGTTACCTCGTGGATGCTTTTGATTATGTTTGTGCAGGCGTCAAAAATAATGACATAATGATTTCGCCGTCCTGGGGTGTGTCTTTGTCGCGTATCCTAATCAGTTTGAATGTAGCCGCGTATAACGAGGGGAGTGTGTAACTATCAATCTCGCTCTTCAAGCCGGCATAGCGGAGGCGACTGCTGCCTGAGAAATTTATCCGTAGTCTTGGTTGGTTTTGGTTAAATCAGCCACTGATCTCTGGCTATCTTCCGCCGTGCACACATGTTTAAACAAAATATAAAAATATGGTAGAACAGCAAAGGTATTGAAAAACAATTCTGAGAGGATGTTGGCCTTGACATCTCGTTTATTTTTTGTTCAATCTATACACTGTATGGTTATACATGTAGATCTCACGTGAAGTCACGTGTACAGTCGGGGAAATAATCGGTTTACCTGTAGTTTATTGACTTTTTTAAAATTATTTATTCTTAGCTGTTTGATTAAATTTTATGAGAGAAAAAGTAACGAAATATTACGAGGAAATTTAAAAGATTAACAACTATTACTATCACCATACCCATGGCCACTACATTTTTTAAATTATAGTTCATGTGACAACACTCCGCCTGATGTAAGTTGGGTTAATAATAAATAATAGTATTAGGCGTTACTTTGCGGAAATGCAAACAAAATAATTTTTTAAACACTACTTTGCAACTAATTTCCTCTAATCAATGTTAGTGAGGGTAGGTACACAGTCACATCAGCTGTCAATTTTAGACCCTTCACCAAGGGCTTCGGTCCATGAACCATTGTTTCCAACTGATAGGTACTACAGACAAAATTCCACAGGCAACAGTGGCAACTTGTCGAGACGAACGTGCATCATCCAGGTTAACAGTTCACACTCATCTTGTTATAATAAAATGCAATATTACGGATTTATTTCTTTGCCAGAATCATTAGGTCGCTGTAATTAACTGTTATTGATTTTATTACATGAATTATAACTAATATTGTGATACTGTAATTGTAATATTATTTTATTCGCATTATAATGGTAAAGCTATTATTTACCCGACTGTACTTTAACGCGTATGACGTAATCTCAGCCGATTATAAAAATATAAGTTGATATAATATTGTTTGAAAATTATAGGTTTATGATACAGGCAAACGTTTTTTTTATATGATCGACCTAAGGCTAGTGCTTCTATCATCGAACGACGAAAGTATTATAACTATGCACCTAAAAAGAGAATTCGAATAAGAGAAAGACAAGGAGACAGAGAGAACTATCATTTTTTTATTTTGGCCCGACATGTGACCTCGACTGGTCTGATGGTAAACTCAGTGGCTCCGCACGGTCGCTCCAGTCGCCACCACTATGCCGGCCTGTGAAGGTGCTTTTTCACGCTCCGCTTGAAGGATCCAAGGTGAAAGGACTGGGAGAACTCGGGAATCTCGGCAGATTTTGATGAAAACTAAAACGGTAAAAGGATTTTTGAAAAATCCATTTTCCCGGCCGAGAGTCGAACCTATTGAGTTGCAAATAATTTTTTGTTTCAATACCTACGCTTTAATGAAACAGTGGACCTAAGAATAAAACTGCAGATTATTTTTTTTACAAATCCAAAACTAGACTGTACTAAGCTAAGCTGTAGGGCTAAGTGTGGGTTTACATTTACACTGTCACGGCTTAAAGTGAGAACTCTACCATTTAGGCAACCTAATAAAGGTTATTATTAAATGAAGCGATTCTATTTGTGGAGAGATTACACTTCACGCCGCGAATGTGTAAATTTAAACACACACTGAGGCCTCTGGTTAGTAAAACCATTTAATGTGTGACGTAATACACCGTACAATTCACCTTGTATTATCGATAATTACTTCCGTACTTAAGTGTTTTATTAACGAAAATACCTACACGATTTGTTTATTCTCTGGGGGGTCAATTCTCGACTCAAAACGTATAATAGTTTGCGTTATGTTACTGTATTATCGTAATTTTATGAAAAAAAATTAAATTATATAATATTTATATGTATAAATAAAGATATGGTTGCTCGTAGTAAAGTTTGTGTTGTTAAAATTAAACAAGTAAACTTTGTTAACTGGCTTAATATTGACAAAGTCGTTGTCGAAATGTTGCCGAATAACGAATAAATTATGACCAAGCCACATTGGTATTTTACAAGAGTTTCGTTTTCTCAGTGTACCCATAGTATAGAGCAGGGGTTAGCAAGTGGCGGACCAGAACCGGATCACGTAAGATATAAATAGACCGGCAATTTTTTTTTAAGTATTAAAACTCGAGTCACAAAAAAGCAATAATACCACTGAGTGAGAGACCACCCTTCATCGCGTGGGCAGAGGCGGTAGCGGAATGTTCCGCTATCTCCGACGCCCCGAGCCAAGAACGGTAGTCCCGGGGTTTGACTGCCGTTCATTTACTTGGTTGAAATATTGTTTGGTGGGGCACAACGGCAAAGCGTCGGTGGGGTCGCCAATAAATGCGAAAGCGTGCCCGTGATCTCACCATATGACAAAGAGCAACACCTTGGGGGTTTTAGTCGTGTATATCCAATATTGGGCGGTACATCACCTCGTCGTCTCCCCATCTATAAAAGCTTGCCCCCCACGTAAAGGAGGCGTGTGTATGTAAAAATACTAATTATATTTATGCATAATAAATACACAGTGTTGTTGTTATCTATAAAACCTTGGCATTGAATGAAACCATACGCGCAGTCGAGCGTTCGTAATTGACTTTACGACGTTTCTAATTCAATTGTTCACTGAATTATTTCTTTACCTTCAAACTTGTAATTTTTTAACTTCCTGCGCTCCCAAATGTAGCAGACAGAAGACACAAGAGTTGCAGGCAGACTGATGATGGTTATTAGGCCAGTCAGCTACAGTCCTCATTATTCGTTAAAGAAGCTGCCCTGTTATAGACTTTTAAAAGCTGAAGCTCGCGCTTTTCCCCAAAGTAACCTAAACAATCATGTAGCCGGCTATAACGAGAGGAGTGTGCCCTATCAAAGTTAGATATTTAATTAGATGCTCACTACAAGTTGCAGCCGAAAAAATTCATATACATATATTTTAAAATTAATTCAACTTAGAACTGGGATGCAACTCAAAGTGCGAACATTACAGTTAATACATAGTTACTTAGTACTAGTTATCTATCTATCTACTATCAATCAAAGTTAGATATTGAGGAACTGGTAAATCTGGGCGGCATAGCTATCTATATCGCTATAAAACGTTCCCTAGCAATCTAATAAATAAAAGGTAGATGACCGTTTATTATTTTAAAATATCGTCATTAATCAAAAACTTAATAGGTATTTAAACAGTAAGTAATCATATCAGAAGTTATCTCCAATTAATACCATATCGCACGCCTAGGATAAAACTGTTATAAGTAAAAAATCACGCCTTTCATATAACCTAATTTTTTGGTCTCCACTTCCAATACCTACCTTTATTATAATCAGTTTATTATGAAATACAATGTAATGTTTGTTTTTGTTTTGTTAATTTTTGTAGCTGGGCATATGACAACACTTCTTTTGATGTTAAACTAGAAGCTAAAGTGTGAACCATGAACCGAAACAACTGCTGCCGCAGAGAAAGTCCTGCAGGCAGCAGATGTCTCCGCTATACCGACTTGACATTGTGTTGTAACGTTCACAATCCTCTCGGGTCACTAGTGTTACTCGTACATTCGAAAATGGTGGTACTAGCCCAGGACTGCGGGCTGGGTTAATAACCATCGTTAGTTTGCCTACCACTCGTTCGGATATAAGTTTTTCATGATGCGTGAAAAGAAAAATGTTTCTTGCAGTTTTCATTAGGGGTGCGATATTTTGTCTATGCCTACAGACATGTAATTCTTTTAAGGCGCATGTCGTCGTTGTGATTATAAAAAAAAAAGAATTGTGTAAAATGTTGTTTTGTGTCTGTGAAAATAGTGTTGTGAAGATATTTTTAGTCAGGTGGTAAATAAACTAAGGCCGTCTTGCTGATAGATAGAAACGTACGGTGTGTTGTGTGAATTAATCTAACACGAACTTGGACATTTAAGGAAACCTACGTGACCTTTTTGGGACTAGAACTGCTTCTAATTGAGAAAGTTTACATTACACCGACTCTAAGTGCACCAGGCATTTTTTCAATATGTTCTTTTACATACAAAAAAGAATATAAGACAGAGTACGGACATCCTAGATTCTAGATCGTATTGCGGTCATTTAAAAAAAAATAAGTTGTTAGTAAAGTAAATTGTAATCGAAGATCGATTAAATCAATTTTATGTACTGAAATGTACTCTACACTTCTCTGACTTATCCTGAAACACGACTAGGTCACTTCACGGGTGTTACACTTAAAGTGGTGGTATTATCCCAGGACTGCAGACTTGGTTAATAACCATCACCAGTTTAACTACCACTACCTGGCCACTAATTTTTTTCATCTCAATGAAGATTAAAAGTGTGAACTCATCTCGATGAGAACTGTGTTCAAACCTCGCTAAATTGTGACCGGTACCAATGTTACTTTGTTTTTATATGTACTTTGATAGCTATGATCAATACAAGTTTTATAATAGGCATTGAAAATACAATAAAGTAAACAATTTTTTTCTCTCGCTAATCTATTAGTATCTTTTTTGTTAAATTGCATGAACCGTGATAATATTTTTGTTCTATTTTATTTATAATAGTATACTCTATAGTTTTTGTGTTAATGGAACTCTTCACCTTGACTGTTGTTTTTGGTATTATGTCATTCTTATACTATAGTTTTTTTTAAGTGACGTCATTGAATAGTATTTGCATAATCTGATGAGTAAGCTGTGTTGTTATCTTTGTAACTGTGTCAAAGTTGAATTATATTACAGATAAGCTAATTTTTTAAAGAGTTATACACACCCGTGTAGGGACCTAGTGAGTAGTAGTGTTTCGGGAATATTGACAGATATAAATTGGTTTACAATCAAAGGAGAATGCCCGTTCACAGCAAGAAATGGGCTCACAATTTTGTCGATAATTTTTAGTTAATTTTGTAAAAAACAAATCTATTTATCGCGAATCAGGTTTAAAAAAAATTAACGAATAATTAGACTTTTTCTGATCCAATATTTAAGATTATTATTACATTAAAATTAATAAATTCTTTAATAATTGATGCTATCTGTTTTTTTTATGTAATTAAACATTGTATATTAATTGTAAACGATGGATTGATATAATTGAAATAAATTGGAAAAAAAAGTATATTATTTTAGAATATTGTCTTGTTAACAAATTATTAGACATCAAATGGGGGTTTTAAAATGGGCATTGTCATTTACTTCCACAATTGGTTAAAAATAAGGGCGATGTTCCTGTAAACTCAGACGATTACTTTCTAAAATGCTGCAGCATCGGTTTTGCTTATAAATTTTTTTTAAATAAACGATTTAAACACCGCGATAGTGTACGAAAATAAATGTTAAAAATAAGAAATAAGTAGAGCGATAAGAAATTAAAAAAATAATAATTATTATATTTATATTTTTTTATTATTAATATTTAAATAGCTTAAAAAGAGTTTAATATTGAAGTAGTTTAAAAAAAACATTTAATTTGCAATTAAATAATATTGTTTACAATTTATCTTAAATATGAAGCAATAATTTGCATTTAATTTCGACTTAAAAATTTGACATAGATAGTTCGACAATAATTAATAATATGACGAAAAATAATTAGCATTGTTTTTTGGTAGCTTTACCGCAGTGCATATTAAAATTCTGGCCTTGATTCCTAAAACAACGTCCCGTTTTGGCGGTCGCATGCTAGTGTGAGGACTTCGGCTAGTGAAATCATAGCTCAGTATTCCAATAAACGCGCTCGCTCGCGGTGTTTCCGTTTCGAACTTAACTTTTAGATCGCGTGCTATGAAAGATGCCTGGTGTAGTCGCTAATGGTGTACACGATAAAAAATCAGATTCGCTTAAGAGTAACAAAAAGGATACGAAAGTTAAGAAGAAACGCAGTGTGTCGTGTTTACAGTGTATTAAGCCTGGAAAGGATAAAGATGGTTTGTTTGATTTTTTTTATTATTTATAATAATACATTATTTTATTGTTCATCTTTATTATTATTTGTTGATTTGTCGCTTATAGCTCTAGTCGTTTTGGGGTAGGCAGAAATTATAGAGATCCACATCTATGCCACATTCGTTTTCATTTTTATTTTCTTTATTTTTATGCATTTTACAGTGAATTATTTTATTTGTTAATAAAGTCTATTAAAATGTTTAAAGTACTGTGTATTATTGCTGTTTTGTTGAAAAATTATCTTGTCAGTGACTGTGAGCCCGGTTTAAAGTAAATTATTAAACATGCTTAAAATCCATGTTATTAACTGAAAGGATTATTAAATTACGTATTACATTTTTATCAAGATTACGTGCACAATTGTTATTTAAAATGTCGTCTGTTTTGCTTAATAACTTATCATGTAGGAAAAATTAAATATTTAATTAAAAAAAACATCTTAAAATAAAATAAATTACAAGTTACAAGTATTACTAGACTATAGTCTGTATTACGGGTGTCCTCGCCCTTTATCATATGAAAATATTACATTTTAAACACAAATTATACTTTCGATCTTATAAGCATTTATTACTAGCTGTTGCCCGCTACTTCGTACGTGTATTTCGTATAATAACGCGTTCCCGTTTTATATATAGGTAGACTTTTATAGGAATTTTATAATTTAAAAAAAATTCAGAGCCTTCTTCAATAAACGGCAAAATATGTAACGCAGTGAAAATTAAAAAAAGTATCCTATTACATATTCTAGTCGATAATTTAATTATGTGTTAAATTTAATCATAATTCACTATTCACTCGACTATGATTGGGGAAAATAAAAAAAAACTGAAACTCAAAGGGAAATCGTTACTTTTCATGAAAGCTGCCTAAAATAAGGTACAAAAATGTTTTATGTAATTAAAACGATTAGACTTTGCATGTAAATAGTGAAGATTGTTGTAAATTACTCTAAGTGTTATCGCAAATACACTCACGTGCATTATTACCGGAATGATCGAGATATTTCCTTTGAAATCATTTCTTTTTTGTGTTTCTTCTGATTCTTTCTCAAAACCTACTCTTTGTTGCATTAGATATGTTCAAAGGCGTAACAATACTACTTGGTCAAAGAAAAAATGGGATTAAAATTACCAAGGTTCACTATTATTATTATATTGGTCACTTATCATGCTTGTATTTTTATAAAATTATGATCAAAATTTATAGATTTTTCGTTTCATGAAGTACTACTTATTATCCCCTTTGTGTCTGCTGCAATAATAGGCAGGTTTTTGAGAATTAACGAAGTAATAAATAACATTGTCTTGCGTTACACATTGCGTTCCGATATTCATGTAAACGAGTGTAATGCATGAAACAGGCCCTTTTTACACTTTCATTTGTTATGAATAGGCCTTGTTAACGATACCCTAACATTTTAGCTTTCAAAGTTACATGGTTTTTATATCGTAAATTGTATAATACGGAATATTTATCCATTTATTTATTTCTATTAAACGTAGCTATTTTATGCTGATTCAGCAGAAATTTCGGAGTCATATAGTTTCGTATAATATATGTATAGTCGCCTACTCCACTTTGTCGGCTTGACAGAGCTACTTTCAAGCCGATTTCGAAACGTGACTAGGTCTCTTCACAGATGTTACCCCAAGACAGCTGACTGGACTAATCAAGGAACAATATCCTCTATGGGGCATATAATCTACACATCGCAAACTGTGTAGCCAGATATGGAAAGTGCGAGCTATGCTAAACTAACTTAGCTATTGGTCTGCAACTGACTCTATACGGAAATTAATCCGGGATGAATAGCATCACTATAAGCGTCAGGACTCATACAAAACATCGTAAAAGTGGTTAGCAGACTGGTAGTAGGTTGCCCCATAGAATGTTCCTTGATTAGACCAGTCGCTCAGTGCCTATAGGCACTATTAAAGAGTGGTAGGCAGACTGATGATGGTTATTTGTCCAGTCTGTCGTCCTGGGGCAGTACCACCACTTTCGAATGTAACACCCGTGAAGTGACCTTGTCGCGTTTCGGGGATAGTTTGAAAGTAACCAGGTATAAGAGAGGAGTGTGCACTGTCAATCTAGATGGTACATGCTCGTCTCCTCAAGCCGGCATAGTGGAGGTGACTGCAGCCCGTAGAGATTTCTCTGTGGTAGCAGTTGTTTCCATTCATGGACCGCACTCTAGCTTTACATCAGGCGGAGTATTGTCACATGTCGAGCTACAATAAAAAAAAAAAAAAAAAAAAAAGTCAGCTGTCTTGAGGTAACATCCGTGAAGTGACCTAGTCACGTGTCGGGATCAGATTGAAAATAGTCCAGACTCCTGCTGCCTGCACACATTTCCCTGCCAGGTAGTGTGGTCAAATGCCGAGCTACTATAAAAATGTTGACTTCGAAATTACTGCCGATGCATCACGACTGCGACCCGACACTATATAGTCAATCTAAATTCTAACTGCGTAGTAGATTTTACTGATACGTGTTCAAAATATAAATTATCTCATTGCAAAATTTAAAATCATAACATGCAATTTATTGAGGGAATTAAAACAGCTGTCTCGATCAAAAGTTAACCCAATTCATGTTTATAATTTTATATGTACCAAATGGCCACGGATTTAGGTGTCGTAACGGGCTATTACGTATATTTTAAGAATACCATGATCACGCCCTTGTGATGTTGGTTGCACGATTTTCGACTTTAACTCTCGTATCTAAAAGGTTTATTATTAATTGCCTATTTTATGGGTTTATAGGATTTTTAGATATTGCTAATTTTGCAGATTTAGTGCCTGTAAGTTAATGTTGACAGCGAACCGTAAATTTATTTTAAATATAATATAGTCGCGCTCAGTCATCGTAAACATTTCCTGATTCCTAATTTTCTATGTAGGCACTGATTAATTTTTTTAATTGTTATTATCGATAACTAGTTGTAGCACGTCACTTTTCTTTCTCTAGTGATGTCCTGCAGTTACACCCAAAAAAAAATTGCAATTCGCACTTACGGTAGATTTTTAATTTATTGTATTTATTGTTTTATTAGTAGATATTTTTTATCATAATATAATCGATTGATTTATAAATAAATATAATTATAAATACTGAAATATTTATCTTTGTCGAGAATTGAACCCTGAGCCACCTTGTAACGAACTGGCCACAGAAGCCACGAGTATTTTAAAAACATATGTTTTGTTAATTATAATTAAAGGCATGACAATGGGTGGCGTCAAACTCATTATGAACATAAAATGACGTTTGCAATGTTGCAGCTACCAAAATAAGTCTATTTTCTACAACATTTTATTACGAAATCTTTGCCAACTGCGTTGTTTATTTACTCAAAGAAGGATGTACAAAGGAATATGTTAGTTACATTATGGTAAAGGTCACTTTCGTACAAGGGTAACAATCGCTGTCAAGTGTCAAATGATCTAATTAGGATTAGTTTGGAAGTAGCCAGAGTATAACAAGAGGAGTGTGCTGCGGAGAATATCAACAGCACAGCAAATGTTGCCACAGAGATTGCCACGAACTGCGATATTTCTTAAATATTATAGAAAGGAACTAATCAAGCATTTTCTCCTCACTTTATCGTTGCATTTGTATTCTGACGTAATTGTGTATTGCTGTAGACATGATCTCATATAGTGAAGGTCGCATAATGGATGCATTAATACTGAATAAACATTGACTGAATGCAACTCGTGAGTGCATCTCGACAGACACGGGTATGAATTAGTCTTCGCATGGCGCATGCGAGAAGCACCGACTAACAAATGTATCTAATTTAGCGTTTCAAATAGAGACGTTAACAATCTAAAACGTAAAATCCCATACATTTTTAGTTCGGTGCTTCACCCACGCGCCATTTGAAAATGCTAGGGGGATTAGTCTGGTGTTCCGTCCAGGGGTATCAATCAGCCTGGATAGTCTCTATGGTAGCAGTTATCTCCGCCCATGGATCGCACTATAGCTTAAAATCAGACGGAGTGCAGTCACTATAATAAAAAATATATTTATGTACATTTTAAATAAACTATAAACCAAGAAAAACTCCGATCTTAAGTCTTCATGCAAAACAGTGTATTCATTGATAACGTAATTATCAGACGTTTGTTTTTTTAACGCTTCGTCATCGTGTTGCAATTATGTCATCTTTAAATTTGTCCTCACGTGGATGGGTAGATCGTGCCAATATAGTGCACACTCCTCGCCACTATGCCTTAGAGGCCCAAGCGTGAGTTTGCTCTTTGCCACGAATCAGACGATGTTTTTATTTAATTTTTTATTTTTTAGTTTTATGCCATACGTTATAATAATTTGCATCAAGTTAATAATATTGTGCATTCATTCATCACCCTAAACAGTCAGGTCAAGTCTCAGTCAAGTCAAAAATTGCTTCACTAAAGTGGTAGAATCTTTACTGAAACACCCTACGGAGTTTTGGAGGGAAAATAGAAACACATGTTCTCTTCTTTTGAATTGTTTGCCCACACTCACGCACGTTCACGAACACTTAATGGTTAATAATCCACTATTATTACACATTAACACTCGAAGAAACACAAGTTTAGGAAAATAATTCGCCGCCAAAACTCTCAGATGATGTTATGATGAAAAAAAATCAAATAAAACGATCTTAGTGGAGAGATGTCACGTTACGCTCTCACGGCGTAAATGTAAATTTATGCTAGGGCCTCAGGACGGACAGACTGTAAGTCCAGTCCAAGTAATAATCTGATTTTTTAATTATACGATACTATCTTAGATAAACAAAATACCAAGCTGGAATTTTGCGAGAACCGAACATGAGGTCTCTTGATCGTGAATTCACGCCGTTAAGCCTTAAGGCTTAAACATTTGATCAATTTCCTCAAGCATAACGGAGGTGGCTAGAGACTGCTGCCTGAAGCAGTTGTCTCATAGACTCCACTCTAGCTTAACGTCGAGGAAAGTATGTATGTTTGCTATAAAAAATCACTTAAAGGGATTTTTGGCCAAGAGCTACTGGAATGGCAATTTTGTTATGAACATTGGCTCTAAGCCAAGCTAAACTAATATCTGTAGCCGTAATAATGATTTATGAAGAGGAAAAACATGCCTTTACATATAGATTTTTACGATAATATTTGTAATCGATTTTTTGGCCTCTTCTATTTACGATTTTTATATGGTGACCTTCTTTCTGTTTAATTTGATTTTTCAGTCGACTTTAAACATAATCTACTACGAATAGAAGTTAACTAGGCACTTACATTAATGCTCTGACACCACACTATGGGCACAGGAGATAAGGAATGCCCGAAAGAAATGTTTTGTTTGTTTTTGTTATAATTTTTACAAATATTTGTTTAGACCGGGAATTGAATCTAGGGCCTTTGTGTGATAAACTGAAGATGCACACTATATGTACTGGAATTCTAAATCACATAGTTCCGAATTAACTTCTGCTGATTGCATTCTTTAATAGTTAACAAAATGGATTCTTGTAACTTTAAAGTATTTGGTCATTCAATTTAAACACCTACGCAAGGGGCTTGAGATCATAACCTCTTAAAGTGGTCACTGAGATATTATGCAACCTACACAATTGGCCTAAATATGTTAGTAGATGAAAATATTAGATGTGGTTAGTTTATTTCATATATGGTATTAAGGATCGCTTTTTGTGCCTCTACCTTGTGTTATTAAAGCAATTTTTTTTTAATATAGTAAGGTAAATTTTAAAAAAGTAATCAATTTCGTAAGGACTTCATATTTACTACAACTTCTATTTTAATCTACCCTAGATATTGCGGTCACTGTCGACTTCCAGTCAAAATCGGTTTTTTTCATACACACCGAAGTGTTCTCTATACATATATCCCGAAAATTTCATCCTACCTGCACGAGATGCGGAAGAACGATGATGTCAGGGAGTCAGCGATAGTCGTAGTCTAATTACAATATAATACAATTGTCACGCCTTTTTCCCACCGGGATAGGCAGGGACAACGGAACGCCACTTACCACGATTCTGACACAACACCCTCGCTTCCTTCACATCCACGATTCTCTTCATGCACGCCCGACGGTTATAGGCACTAGGCAACACCCTTCCTTGGTGTTGCCTTGTTTAACGCATCCATTCACATCAGATTTATATTTTCCTTTCGTCAATCTCCTTTCATTCATCCTTTCCAAGTGCCCAAAACATCGAAGCATTCCTTTCTCAATCCTCATCGCTACATCATCGTTCAAACCACGTCTAATTGGTTCTATATTATCAATAGAAATAGTACTCGGTCCATTTCGATCACTATTTCTGTAATGAGCAACAATGTCTCTAGACCAATGAAATGTAGCACGAAACTGAAATACATTGATTGATGTAAATATTTACGTAGAGAAGTTTATGACTTTGTACATTGTGCTTTAATCACGTCGCCATGATTAATTTTTACAAGTTATTTTTAAATCTATAAAGTATTGTAACGGCCTCTTTGGCGCAATAATTAGCGCCCCAATCTTTAACGTGAAGGTTTCGGATTCGATGTCAGTTCAAAACAAATGTTTATTAATTTTTTGTGAGATATTGTTGAAAAAAGAAAATATGCATTTGTTTTTGGGTGCAGATGATATTATTTGTTTATGTTGTCCATGTTCTGATACCCAAAGTTTGGGGTCAAGATATATTTGATTATATTATTATTGCTTGTTTTTATTATTACAACCTTGATAATATTCTAGAATCTAGAGGCTGTGATTTAATAGATATTCCCGAAGTTTTTTTTTATTTATTTGTTTCTGTAACATGTTTGTTTGTATATATGTACCTATAATATTTCTATTATTCATATTTTATTGCACCTGTCTCAGCTTTCATCTCCCAATGCAATGGTTAGCTGGGAGAAAATGCCTGATGGCATTAAGCTCGCCATTGTACATTTATTTGTGCATTAAAAAATTATTATTATTAAAAAAAAAAAAACAATAACAATAAAACTCATTTGTTTTTAAAGTCTTAACTAAAAATGGTTGTAGACGGACGCAGCGGATCGCGCGCATATTTGTGACGTGTTTGAATCGATAACGGTTTCACAATAACTTTATTGAATACAAATTATTTAATCATGGGCACATTTTCATTTCCTTACTACATACGGGACACTTCCTTATGCTAAATAAAAAGTTTGGGACTTTTTACGGACCCTCGCGTATAAATAATAACAGTTATTATGTTTTATTTTTCTTCCCAATTTGCGTAACCATTGCTCACAGTTTTTAAATTACTATTGTTTAGTTTTAATTATTTTTAAGTAAAAATTTGTTTTGTTATAGGTGGTGTGGAAGGAAAATATAGAGTGGCGGCGCCTGAGCTCATGCAGGACACCTTCATGAGCGATTCCGAAGACGAAGGAGGTAAGAACACCAAGCTATAAAAACCAGGCAGTAGACGCTATTTTTAAAAAAAGTCACCACTATAGACTAAATAAAACTTATCAAAATCATCTTTTTTTTCTATGGCACTGTAATTTCTAACTGTTTAATAACACAAAGCCTTCGGTACGGTTCTACTTATTTGCAAAAGTTCTCTCAATTTACATTTAGTTGTTTTTTTTTTACTTTTATTCCTTCTATTTAGTCAAAACCTCACTTCCGAGTCAACCTGCAACGTTTTTTTTTAACTCTACCCATTGTAGCAGAACCGGGTTTTTTGACCCACGTTAGCCTTTTACAAGTGTTAAGGTCAAAACCATAATTATTTCCATTGATCTTGCATGTACTTTGATCTATATATTACAATCATCTCCCTCTAAATTATTTCTTATCTCTTTCTAACTTGGTGACAATAATTCCAGGTGAAGTGGAGTGTCCTATCCAGCAGCAACAACAATACAGATACATGAATAGCGAAGTGGGCACGTTACATCGGGCTAAGCCGCTCGAGGACAGCGTTACCGATGGCCATCTCTGGCCGAGCAATAATGACCGCAAAATTGCACCCGTCGACCGTCAGCCACTCGATATTGGGTAAGTTTTGCCATTGTAGATTATTTTTAGTAGTAACATTGCGGTATTTTTTGTTTTCAATACAAGATTGAATTTCAATACATTGGTACCGGTCAAAGTTTAGCAAGATTTGAACACGGATCTCATCAATCGTGAGTTCCACGCCTTCCTAAACTACGGTCGCTCAATATACTTTGTTAGTTGTTTTTACTTTGCTCTCCTGTTTGCAGATTCCCTTCTCTGACAGTAGTCGCCTCCGTCTATGGATCGCACTCTAGCTTAACATCAGGCGGTTAATCCTTGTACATAGAGAATATTTAAGCAAACGAGAAGGACTTTGTTTAAGTGCAAATATTTAAGTTTGCCTTTTATCTTAAAAACAACGATTATGACCTAAACTTCTCCTATATAAAGTTATTTCGTTCGTTCCTTTTAGATTTCTGGTATCGTTCGTGGTTGACGCTCGTGGTGGTGCGATGAAGGCTAAACGACGTGGTGGTGTACGCATTATTGTACCACCAGCGGCTTGTGCTGCACCTACGAGGGTCACTTGCAGGTATTTATTCAAATTAAATATGATTTTAAAATTCGGCGATCTCGGTGTGGTTGTTTTGACGCCATTTTGTTACGCAAAGGTCTCTGGTTCAATGCCGAAACGAATATTTATTTAAAAATAAAGTAGGTGTTTGTTTTGAGTCTGGGTGTTGTATGCTTGTCCTTGTCTCACCCATAGTGCAGGGTACCTCAATTTGAGGCCAGGGCATTGTCTTTTTAAAATTCAAGTCGCAAGGCATTTTTAAAATTATATTTTATTTAAATTAATTTTTCTGCGTCATAAATTGATTTAAAAAAGGCATTGGTGTTAATTTTTCTATTATTGTAATTACAGAGCTGCGACCAAGCGAGCTCCAGCAGCAGCTCCTCCTCCGCTCATGGAGGGAGAGGCTTTGGCATCACGACTACTTGAATTACAACCACAGGGAGCTAAATTTTTGGCGTAAGTACTTAGAGTCGAGATTCGCACTAGTTTAATCAATGGATAATGCACACTTTTTTTAATTGTAGCTCGGCATGTGACAACACTCCGCCTGATGTAAAGCTAGAGTGCGGTCCATAAATGGAAACAACTGCTGCTACAGAGAAACCTGTGCGGGCAGCAGTCGCCTCCACTATGCCGGCTTGAGGAGACGAGCATGTACTATCCAGATTGACAGTGCACACTCTTGCTATACCTGGCTACTTTCAAACTATTCCCGAAACGCGACAAGGTCACTTCACGGTTGTTACATTCGCAAGAGTTGGTACTGCCCCAGGACGGCATACTGAGCCTATAACCATCATCAGTCTGCCTACCACTTCCCGAGCCGGCATAGCGGAGGCGAGTGATTTTGTAATTTCTGTGTTCTATCTTAAATCAGGCAGACTGTCTTAGGAAATGAAAATGTTACTTGATTTTTTTTTTTAATTTTAATATTTCAGGCCAGTGATAATAGAAGTCCCCATATTTACATCATCGTGTCGTGAACGCGAAATTGTTATACTACGATCTGACACTGGCGAGACGTGGCAAGACCATTACCTGCACAATAATGATAATCCACTTATTCAGGTAAATACATATAAAAAAAAATCTTTTATTCATAGGCAGAATGTCGTCTTTGGGTGGTACCATTTTTTTTAAATTGTAGCTCGGCATGTGACTACACTCCGCTTGATGTAAAGCTAGAGTGCGGTCCATGAATAGAAACAACTGCTACTACAGAGAAACCTGTGCGGGTAGCAGTCGTCTATACTATGCCGGCTTGAGGAGACGAGCATGTACCATCCAGGTTGACAGTGCACACTCCTCTCGCTTTTCCTGGCTACTTTCAAACTATTCCCGAAACGCGACAAGGTCACATTCAAAAGTGTTGGTACTACCCCAGGACGGCAGACTGGACGAATAACCATCATCAGTCTACCTACCACTCTTTAATAGTGCCTATAGGCACTGAGCGACCAAAGTACATATAATAAAGTTACATTGGTACCGGTCAGAATTAGCGAGGTTCGAACACGGGTCTCACCGATCGTGAGTTCACGCGTCTTACCGCTAGACCACGGCCGCTCTTGAACCATCTCTTTCAAATAACCTTTACGTTTAGTTAGACAATATTATTTAAGGCGCGGAGATTAAAAAAATTCAAATAAAGCAATTCTTTTGATGGTAATCTTAAGTTCACAATTTACGCCGTGACAACGTAAATAAATTCATACTTGGCTCTCTGACACCATATTGCACAGATTGTTCCAACTTACGTATATTTTAATTTAAATATATTATTTTTTATTACAGGAAACACTAACAAAAGAACGCCAAGAGTATGGTAACACTGGTGAGACTTTGGGTGAGAATGGAGAGAGAGTTACGCGTATTGTGACGACAGACTTCCCCCACTACTTGGCAGTCGTGTCACGTGTCAGACAGGAGGTGCACATTATCGGACCTGAAGGTGGAACCGTCTCCAGCGCTGCTATACCACAGGTACGTTATAAGTGACCTTATCACGTTTCGGGAATAGTTTGGAAGTAGGAGTGTGCACTGTCAACCTGGATGGTGCATATTCGTCTCCTAGAGCCGGCATAGCAGAGGCGATTGTTGCCTACAAAAATTTATCTGCGAACGTGTAGGACGCTTGAAGTCACGAACTATGAGACCCGTGTTCAAACCTCGATAAATTCTGACCGGTACCAATGTAACTAAGCAGACTGATGACACCCGTGAAGTAACTTAGTCGCGTTTCTGGATCAGTTTAGAAGTAGCCAAGTATAATGAGAGGAGTGTGCACTGTCAATCGGGTTGGCGCATATATTTTCGAGGTTCGAACACGGGTCTCATCGATCGTGAGTTCACGCGTCTTACCGCTAGACCACGGCCGCTATTAAATTCGTCTCCTCAAACCGTTAACTGCAAAAACATATTAAATATAGTAAAAATCTCTCATGTGTAAAATGTGATTACGACGAATTGAACGTTTACATTTACTAAGTACGAAAAAGCAATCGGATTTACTGGTGGTCTGTCAAGTGAAGTTAGCTGCGAGTCCAGTCCACTTGTGTCGTTAAGTATAGCACGTATTGATTAATTAGTGATACTTTGTGACAGGTTCAAGCTCTGTTCCCGCCGCAAGCGCTAACGAAGCGTATACGCGTCGGTCTCCAAGCGCACGGTGCGACGCCTGATTTGTGTCGGAGAGTGTTGCCGCGACACGTTGCCGTATCGCCAGTCCTCACAGTTGAGCCGAGGCGGCGGAAGTTCCATCGTTCTATCACGCTTACTGCTCCGTTGCCCAGTGAACAGGTTAGTATTTACCCAGTCTGTCGTCCTGGGGTAGCATCACCACTTTTTTTTTATTATTGTAGCTCGGCATAAGACAACACCCCGCCTGATGGGCAATGAACAGAAATAACTGCTACTACAGAGAAATCTCTACGAACAGCAGTCGCCTCCGCTATGCCGGCTTGAGGAGGCAGGAATGCATGCACCACCGAGATTGACAGTGCACACTCCTCTCGTTATACTTGACTCGTGTTACACTTCAAAGTGGTGGCACTACCCCAGGACGGCAGACTGGACTAACAAGCGTCATCAGTCTGTCTACCACTCAAGTGTAACACCCGATCAGTTTGGAAGTAACCGGGTGAAGCGAGTGGAGTGTGGCCTTGTACATATTCGCTTCCTCAAGCCGGCATAGTGGAGGCGACTCGTGCCTGCAGATATTTCTCTGTGGTAGCGATTGTTTTGGTTTGGAATCCACGTTAGTTTAACAAAATCCAGTAATTTTATTTAGCAATTATATATTTTTAAAATTGCAATGTTTTTAGGGCATAGTGACTGAGAAACCGTCCGCGGCGACAGCTGGTTCGAACCTGCGCCTTTTGTGTAGCATAATGGGTGGTCAGGCGCGCGCCGTATGGGAGGATGTCACCGGATCCACGCCCTTAACCATAACTGATCACGCAGCCAGTTTTACAACGACCGTTAGTGCTAGGTTAGTTATTTTTTTTAATTATGATGAATTATAAACAGACTTAAAAGTGGTTATTAACTTATTAGTGCAGTCTGCGGTTTGGGGTGGTACCACCACTTTCACCACCCGCGAAATGCACTTGTCGCGTTTCGGAATCAGTTTGGAAGTAGCTAGATAAAGGAGTGTGTACTAATAACCTGAATAGAACTAGAAAAGAATTCTAGTCTTCTCGAGGTGGTATAGCGAAGGTGACTGATGCTTGCATAGATTTATCTCTGGTGACAGTTGTTTCCGTTCATGTAAAAGTTTGTAAGCAAACAGATTATAGTTATTAGTCGAGAGGAGTCTGTCTTGTCAACTTGTACAATATACACGCTCGACTCACCAAGCCGGCATAGCGGAGGCGATTGCTGTGTGCTGACATTTCTTTGTAGTAGCTGTTCTCGCTTAACATAAAAAAGGAATAAAAATAGATATTGCTTTACATGAATTCTTGTAAATGCGCGTGCGCCACTATTCCGTTCTTTAAATGTCTATTTAATCGCTTACCTTTTTCAGATTCTGGTTAATGAACTGTCAGAACGTTAGCGATGCAACAAAACTTGCAACTGATTTATATAGGTAATTATTTAGTTTTACATCTACACCCTATCTAAAGATAGAAAGTTATTAGGACAGTTCTGCAGTCCTGAAGCCTTAGTATAAGTTTATATCTACGTTGTCACGGCGTAGGGTGAGAATTCATACTTGGCCCACTGGAGCAGTGCCACCCGTGAAGTGATTGGCGGAGGCGACTGATGCTTGCAGTTGTGATCCATGTGTGTGCTCTAGATTGTTTATGGTAATAAAAATATATTATTTTTTAGAGAAATGCTATTGGTGCCATTCGAAGTCCGTATCGTAGTGTTGGGCAAAAGACTCGACTCGCTCGAGGGACGTCTTCTCGTTCTCTACATCACTGATAGGTACAACTACGACACATTGTTGCAACAGGTTAGTTTTTTTTAATGATTAGACAAGATAATATTATATACACGGGGTGTAAAAGGACTGCAGGCTTATTGTTGGTTTTTTTTTAATAAATCAACTAGCAATGTCATAAAAACATTGATAGGGCCTACACGTTCGGTCGTCGATCAGCTGTGGGTTAGTGACCTCGCGCGTGCTACGAGGCCGTTACGACACCAGCTGTTTATCAATCCTTACATTCACGTAGTACCTCGGCATGTGACCATACTCCGCTTGATGTTGAACTAGAGTGCGGTCCATGAACGAAAACCATCTAGATTCTAGATGGTGCATACTCATCTACTCAGGCATAACGTCTCTCTTCTCTGTAATAGCAGTGGTTTTCGTTCATGGACCGCACTCTAGCTCTACATCAGGCGGAGTGTAGTCATATGTCAAAAAAATCTGCAGGCAGCAGTCACCTCCGCTATGACGAATTTGCATGATTATGTGTGTATTATTTTGTAGGAACACTACACCGAGGTAGCCGCTTCGACGTCGGTGCGCCTGTTAGATGGCAAAGACGTGTTCCTCGAGTTCTCTGGTAACTTGGTGCCTGTTACTAAATCTGGTACACAGCCTACGTTGCATTTTGAGGTAAAACTTGCATTTACTTAATACATTATACGCTAAATAATATGATATATATATATATATTTTAAATTATTGTAGCTCGACATGTGACAACACTCTGCCCGATGTAAACCTAGAGTGCGGTCCATGAATGGAAACAACTGCTACCACAGAGAAATCTCTATGGCCTGCAGTCGCCTCCACTATGCCGGCTTGAGGAGACGAGCATGTACCATCTAGATTGACAGTGCACACTCCTCTTTTGTACCTGGCTACTTTCAAACTATTCCCGAAACGCGACAAGGTCACTTCACGGGTGTTACATTCGAAAGTGATGGTACTGCCCCAGGACGGCAGACTGGGCTAATAACCATCATCAGTCTGCCTACCACTCTTATAATATGATTTTTAACTGCAAATATTACTAGAAGTTTATCAATTATAGATTGTTTTTAGTATTTTAAATGCTAGATTTTTTTTATTATTAAATAAATGATGGAAATTGAATAGAAAAAATTGTCATTTAAAAAAAGTTTTTTTAAAATATTTTTGACAAATTAAAAAGCTAGATTTTTTTATAATTAAATTATGACGAAAATTGAAAGAAAAAAAATAGGGTGGTGAAAAAAGGATTATGTGATGTTATTTTTTTTACAAATTTTCGACATTTTACAAAAATAGATTTGTTTATTTTTTGTTATGATGAAAATTATATTTTAAAAAATTGTACTATTGTGACGTCAACCCAGCAGTTGGACGGGCTGCCGATGTAAAGATAGAATAGAGGAATTTCGATACGGTCATGTATAGCGCTAATTGCTGTGTAGTGGTCAGAACATAGCATAGCGGAGGGCATGGGTTCGAATTATTAAAAAAAATAAGTTATTTCGTTTTTAGGCTTTCAAAGACAATCGTGTAGAATTCCCAGTAAGAGTCAAGCATCATGAGGAGACACCGACTGGACGCATTTATTTCATGAACGAACCCAAAGTGCCTAAAGGTGAACAGTCACAGAGTCCAGCTTGTGTTTTGGACGTTGAGCTGCCGGATAGAATTGCGCCGCGTGCTGGAAAATCACAGCTTGATTATCTCAACCTTGATCAATCTGGTAAGCTATACCATAATAATAATATGTACTATTTTTAGAAAAAGACTAGTTTTTTTTTTGCGGCCGCTTAGCGTATGGCCAAGCGCACGTGGAATGCCTTTCTCCTCGCTTCGACCGTCCATGAGAGATAATTTGTGTATATTTAAAAAATAATTTAGAATAGATATTAGATTCCTAACAAATTTTGCTTCGGGGCAATAGCTCCCGTTTCCGACATATTTCCAAAGTTCATTCTGTTCATGAACCGCACTCTATCCTAACATCAGCTACAATGAAAAATTCTTGATGGAACCCCGCAAGACCTCTAATTCCTTCCTCATCATGTTAAAGTATATATTTATTTTGTTTAGGTTTCGACGCGTTACACGACGAGCTGAGCTTCCATTGGGGAGACCCTAACAACAGTTTGGGTCCATGTTCATTGCCCAATCAATACAATGGACATGTTAATGGACACGTGAGTTATTATTATTTTATATAATAGTCCGATATAGGGGCATAAACAAACTGTCACAGAGAAATGTCTGCAAAGTTTCAATAAGACCGTCGATATTGACAGGACAGACTCCTTTCATTATATCCGGCTACTTCTAAGCTAATGCTGAAAACACGTACACTTCACTGATGCTCACTACACCAGATAGCTACATATTAATCTGCCTTATTTTTTTAAGGATAATAAAATTTATTTAAATTTCAGGATAAGATTGTCGCAAACGGTGACGTCAAACCGGGACAAAAGGAAATAACTACCAAAGTAGAAATCACAGAACCCAAACCAACCCCACCACCGCCAGGTAATGTTATTTCTAATAAAAACATACGGTTTGTATAGTATAGCTTAAATAAAAGCTAATTAATATAGAGTAGAGGAGCATTGAAACACTATATTTTCATGCTATACACCGTAGCACATATTAACAATAGGCTAACGGTATTTGGCACTTAATACAAAATAATCTATTTCAGTTGTACAAAATGGCGACTCAGGAAATGTAGACACGAACAAAACTAAAGCTACATTCGATTCTGATGAAGATAAAACTCCAAGTTCTACTCTGGAGAAGAATAAGAAGAAATCTGATCACCCTACTTCCTTTTTGGGAGGCCTTGCTGATAAAGTGAAACAAGTATTCGTGCATGACGATGACGATGATAAAGAGAAGAGTAAAAAGGAGAAAAAAGAAGATAAGAAAGATAAAAAGGACAAAAAAGATAAATCTAAGTCAAAGCAGGAGTCTCCCTCACCGAAACAACCTACTCCTCCTCCTAAACAACCTACTCCCCCTCCTAAACAACCTACTTCCCCTCCTAAACAACCTACTCCTCCACCTAAGCAAGAAACACCGCCTTCAAAACCAGAAAGACATAGTCCTCCTAAACCAGCACCCAGATTAATTAAAGAAGATTTACTGGAAAGAGTAGATGATGTCTTCAAAGACCTCCATGGCAAACCTAAAGGGTCGAAGGATGACGATTATGAAGATGTTGTGGTAAAAAATGAAGATTATGCAACTAAGTTACAGATTTTGGAGAAAAAAGCAGAAGAAATGTACAAGGATGCTGTGCCAGTTGAAGAAGAAATATGTGTTAAGAAAAAAATTGAACGCAGAAGACAGGAGGCTCAAGAAGAATTCGAAAACTTGATCGGAAAAATGAATTATGATGTTAACGAAAAAGGAGCTGAGATTAAGAAACAAGGTGATGAAATAGAAAACAATCTCGCGGAAGAACTAGATTTCCTGAATAAAGAGAAAGAAAACTTAGAATGTAAAACTAAGGATGTTTCTCAAGATGTTGTAGATAAATATGACAAAGTATCAGATGATCTAGACGGCAAGAAACAAAATCTACAAAACAATATTAAGAATAAGATGAATGAGATGGAACGCAAAGCTGAGGATAAATATGATCAGTTCTCCAAATCCTATCAAGATTTTGGCGATGATGTCAATGATAAATCTTCATCATTGCAATCAACTATTGTGGGAAAGATAGAAAAGGGAAATGCAGCTGTTAAAGATGGTTTTGATAGCTTTACAGACTCGTTGCATGAATCGAAGGATAAATTTGTAGATAAAACTCATGACAGTTATGACGATATTAAAGGTAAGGCTCATGATGCAAAGCAAGCAGGTCAAAAGAAATTCGATGATATCTCATCATCTGCGCACGAGGTAGGTGAAAACTTTAGTCAAAAGACCCAGAAAGCGAAAGAAGCAGCCAATAATAAAGGTAGTGAAATGAAAGACTTATTAAAAGAATTTGGTGATTCAGTATCAAAATCTGCGCATGAGGCTGAAGATAACTTGAGTCAAAAAGCACACAATGCTAAAGAATCTGCTAAAAAGAAAGGAGCTGAATTTAAAGATGGACTAAATGAATTTGGTGATTCTGTATCAAAAGCTGCTCATAAAGCTGGGGATAATTTGGACCAAAAAGCGCAGAAAGCTAAAGAATCTGCTAAAAAGAAAGGAGCTGAATTTAAAGATGGAGTAAATGAATTCGGCGATTCTGTATCAAAATCTGCTAAAAACAAAGGAGCTGAATTTAAAGATGGACTAAATGAATTTGGTGATTCTGTATCAAAATCTGCTCATGAAGCTGGAGACAACTTGAGCCAAAAAGCACAGAAAGCTAAAGAATCTGCTAAAAATAAAGGGACTGAGATTAAAGATGGGCTAAATGAATTTGGTGATTCTGTATCAAAATCTGCTCATGAAGCTGGAGACAACTTGAGCCAAAAAGCACAGAAAGCTAAAGAATCTGCTAAAAATAAAGGAGCTGAGATTAAAGATGGGCTAAATGAATTTGGTGATACTGTATCAAAATCTGCTCATGAAGCCGGAGATAATGTGAGCCAAAAAGCACAGAAAGCTAAAGAATCTGCTAAAAACAAAGGAGCTGAATTTAAAGATGGGCTAAATGAATTTGGTGATACTGTATCAAAATCTGCTCATGAAGCCGGAGATAATGTGAGCCAAAAAGCACAGAAAGCTAAAGAATCTGCTAAAAATAAAGGGGCTGAGATTAAAGATGGGCTAAATGAATTTGGTGATACTGTATCAAAATCTGCTCATGAAGCCGGAGATAATGTGAGCCAAAAAGCACAGAAAGCTAAAGAATCTGCTAAAAATAAAGGGGCTGAGATTAAAGATGAGCTAAATGAATTTGGCGATTCTGTATCAAAATCTGCACACGATGCTGGAGATAATTTGAGTCAAAAAACACAAAACGCGAAAACGAACGCGTCTAATAAAAGTGCTGAAATAAAAGAGGCCACACTTGAAAAGTTACAAAAACTAAACGAAACGCTTGATGGAACTAAACAGAACGCACAAAAAGAAATGAAACAAAAATCTCAAGAAGGCAAAAACTTCTTCTCGGGATTAGTCGAAAGCGTATTCGGTGAAAAGGATAAGTTACATGACGACATACACCAAAAAGTCTCTGAAGGCCAAGAATATGCAAGCAACGCGGCACATATGACTTCCGATAAACAAGAGGACTTTGATAGTGAAATATTACAAGCACAAAAAGAATTCCATGATGCAGCTGATGCTTTACAAAAAAGAATAGTCGATGGCAAAGATGATATACAGAAGAGATCGAAAACTGAAAAGGATGAAAGCTTAGATTCCACACGGAGTCATCTGGAAAAAATACGACAAGAAGCAGAGCTGACTACGGATGAAATAAAGAGGACAGCTGAAGAGACACTGAATGCAGCGGGTCAAAAGCAGGCTGGTATTCAATCTTCAGTCTCAGACGAAAGTGACCGTCTCGTCAATTATGGAAAAGATAATCTCAAAAAAGCGAAAGAATCAATTGGTAGTAAAGTGAGCGAGTTCGATGACTCGTCAAATGAAGCGTTCGATAGAGTTCATGATTCAGCCTTGAGTTCTTTCGACAAGTTCGAAAGATCTTCTAAGGATAAAGTTAGGGACGCTCAGGATACGTGGGAGGATCTACAAAGTTCAACAAAAGATACTTTCGCTGATTTGAGAGACGACGTGCACGGATTAGAAAGTTCTGCACAGGATACGTTACATAGTTTCCAGAGTTCAGCTGGTAACACGTTCGATAGTTTAGACGATTCTGCTAAAGAATTCGTGAGTGGTGCACAGACAGGTGCGTCTAATACGAAGGATTTCTTCAACGATATGGGAGATGAGATACAGAGTGGTTTCGAGGGCTTTAAAGTTTCAGCAGATAATAAATTGGAAGATGTTAAATGTAATGTGAAAGAACTGTCGCATGATGTTTCTGCGAAGGTTGGTGATGCTAAGAGTTCAGCAGCTGAAAACGTACAACAAGGCGTCGATGCAGTCGGTCGGGAAACAGACAAATTCACCAGCAATCTTAATAATTTGGGAAACGAAGTGTTCGGCACAGCTTCTGGTTAGTATTACCAATAATTATAAAAATATTTACGATTGAATATATTTAAAATTAATTAAAATTGTAGGATTCATGAACAAAGCCGATGCTAGTACCAAATTAATGGAATCCGAGAAATCACAGTCGTCACCGCACAAAAAGGGGTCAGGGTAAGTTTGACTGAATCTTTTATTTTTTTAATTTGCACAGAAGTATTATACAAGAAAACAAACTAATTCACATGTCATTAAGTCATGAATTTATCTCTCTATACATTTGTGGAATAATGAAATATCTTCCTTTTTGAATTAATTAAAATATACCTCAAAAGCTTGAAATTTTGTTTTATCATAAATTATTGTTTCTAAAAATAGTCAAATTAATTATATTAAAATAAAAAAACTATTATAATGGTTGCGTGAATTTCGTGACAGATTTGAAAACAACATAAATTAATTTTCGTAATAATGTAATTAAATAATTTTATCATCACCGTTGCGTTTTACTACTGAGATTGAATATAGCGGCTGTACCATTAGCATATAAAACTTTTTTTAAATATATATATTTTTTATTCTTACTTCGTAAATTATTAAACATGATTATTGTGAAAAGTAATTATTATTGCTATCCATACAAATACAGACGCAAATATTGTGTCGCCATTTTCAATCCATTTCATAATATCGTAAATTTGACCGTAAGCTGAAACTTGATTTGTCTTCAAAAAATCTGGCATGAAATTTTAATAATGCAGTCCTATAAAATGAAAGCACACTCCTTCAGCTCGACTAACTTCACAGGCACCGCATTAATCTATTTTCAGAATACCAAAATTGAAAAAGAAGAAAAAATAAGCGGCCAAATCGAGAACGAACACGAACGATGTATGATATAAATGTAGAAATTAATATTTTATTAATTTATTTTATTAATGGAGCCTCAAATACATGTGCAAGTTTAAAAAAATATTATTATAATAATTTGCTAATTAAAAAAAAAAGAGAAACAATTTATAGCATTTTTTAAAACATGTATTTGGGGTATTTGTAACATGTAAGTGTTCTTTAGATGTCTAATTGTGGCATTTTTTTCTTTGGCAATCTTAAATTAATAATTATTATTTAATATACCAACTAATTGGTAGCAATTATTTTTTAATAATTTAATTTGTTGCTGTAAAATTTTTATTTTCGCAATTGATTTTATTTTTGTTTTAATTTTTTTTTCTAATTAAGCAAAAGTTTGAGCTAATTTAATTTTTATTGCACAATATTATGCAAATTTAGTGCAGGAATTGTACATTTCAATATATAACGAATATTTTTTTAACGATTTCCGAGAAATCGAATATATCTACATTTAATTAATTAATTTTAAAATATAATAATATAATATATTAACTTAATGATTTTTAAAAATTAAGTTCTTGCCTCATTTACAAAGTTTTATCAGATTTTATTATAAAATATTGTTTTTTTAATATTAAATCGAAAATTTTAAACTGATTTATTGCATTTTTTATGATATATTTTTTTAAAAGTATTATTTTAAATAATTTTAACATTTGTTTTTAAATTATTGTTTTATTTTTCTGATCACATTTACCAATTACTCACTCGTGCATCACAATATTTAATAATTTTGACATCTTTTAGATCTGCTAATTTATTTTATATTTATTATTTCATTTATTGATAATTGGTCTTATATAGCACAGGTTTTTTAATTATACGACGCAGAATTATGCTGTAAGAACTGTAACTGTAATTAAAAGGAATTGCTCGTGAAATTAATAAATAATCTTTAAAATATAATCTGTTGTTTAAAAATTGAAACATCTGTGTTATTTAGATTATTTTTGGATAAACAGAAACGCTTTTTGAATGTCACAAAGCGACGACAATGATGACGCCTAGTTTTTATATTTATTATTTTTTAAAATAATTTAAACTATATGTTGCTAGTGATTTGTATTATGTAAGTTGTTAATAAAAACCTAAGAGATTATATTATGAGAAATTTCACGAAATATTGTGTTTATTTATTTATTTATTTATTATTTGCTCCGCTGCGTCACATTTGAGCATGATTTTACACTTGGGGTAGCTTCGCTGGTCCCACTGACCAGTGGAACTATTCGATACTCGTACTTATCGATTATGTAAACAAAAAATTGCTTTATTCGTTTTTCTAGTTTATCTAGTAAATTGACTGCCAATTGAGCACTTCTATTCAGTCTCTTTGAGTACCAGCCCCCCCTCCATTGCTCCCCGTTCTTCTCTTCACTGCTTTCCTACGATTTTCTGCAGACTTGTCCCGCCAATTTCCACTCGAGTTATGTCCCTTGGTCTTGGTTTTTGAGGACTATTTCTGAATTAATATTTTTCGTATTAAGGCGGCTGCATACGTTACTGCGAGCTCAAAAATCATGTTCAATCTTCTTGCACAGTTTAAATGCTTGTTGCTTGTTTGCTTGTACAAAAAGATTGATCATGTCAAGCTTTGCAGTAATTGTCAAGTTTTACGGCAATTGCTTGTTTACATAAGGGAATTACGAGACAAACGAGCATAATCATATTCTCACAGCATAAAAACAGCACTCATGCTTTACATGATATTGTCTGTCACATTTTGCACGCATTTTTGGTGAGTTACATTCTTTTAAATTTGTGTTTTATTTTTTATAGTTTTTTTAAGCGGTTTGTAAAGTGAGGCGTGTGATTGTGTATGTTTAAGTCTAGGACAACTGTCTACGGAAGCGTACTTAAGTTCACCGAGCGATAAATCGCAGTGATTTTGGAGCGTTGTTCTAGCGTGAAAAATCACAGTGATTTGATATTTTTTGATGTCTGTTCGTAGTGATTTTATGACGGTTACGCTCTTTTTCTACTACCTATAATTTATTATTTATCATTTACATGATTATTTAGATAGAAATAAATTTAATTTATTCCTTTATGTTTGCAGATTTTTCTCGAGATTACGTCGAAATCCATGATGATGAAGATTGTTCATTAACTTATTAACTAATACGAGATATTGCCACAATTATTGTTACATTTATTTATAGTATTTATAATGTCCAAACTTCGTTAAATTCTATAATATATAATGAGAAATTATATACAACAAAGAACCAAGTATGAGTTTCCATTTACGGTGTCGCGGCGTAAAGTGAGTCCTTACCACATTAGACAATATTATATTGTCCGCAGAGGTAAAAAATCAAATGAAGATTTTCTTATTGGTAGTTCTCACTGTTTTGTTCTCGCCGTGACAGTGAAATGTGTTCTTATACTTACATCGTATTATACTTATACCTAGAAAGGTTTAAGAAATTATATTTTATTTATTGTTATAAATAATATTTAATAATATGAGCACTGTCCTTTCTTTATTTAATTTGAGAATTAAAAAAGTGGTAGGCGGACTGATGATGGTTATTAGCCCATTCTGCCAACCGGGGGTGATACCACCACTTTCAATCGTAACATTCGTGAAGTGACTTAGTCGCGTTTCGAGTTCAGCTTCAGCGGCATAGCAGAGGCGACTCATGCCTGCAAACATTTATCTGTTGTAGCAACCGCACTCTAACTTAACATCAGATGGAGTGGTGACCGCACCGAGCTGCTATAAATATTGTTCATGTAGATTTCAATAATTATATTGTATTAGCGTAAGGGTGTCTTCGGTTTTAGCTGATGTTAGGACTAAAGTATTGTAGATTATCCTGAGTAAAAATAGGCGTGCAAGTTATTTTTTGCAATATGA
This sequence comes from Tinea pellionella, assembly GCA_948150575.1. Lineage (NCBI taxonomy): Eukaryota > Metazoa > Arthropoda > Insecta > Lepidoptera > Tineidae > Tinea > Tinea pellionella. The sequence goes on along the minus strand of OX411269.1, from coordinate 2,953,419 downwards.
CCTTTTTTCTTTCTTTGCGCTTGGGGTGTCACGAATACCGTACCGTGCTAGTCACGCCACTAGCTACTATGATGCCAAGTTTAGTATACTCATATAACAAAAAAGAAGTCAAAAAGGTCCGTTGAGTTATACCCAGTTCTAACGGATCGCATTAAGTTATATAATTTAGCCTTTTAAAGAGAGTTTGACATAAATTCCCAAATAATAAAAAAAATGTGAGTGTTAAGCGTTATAATCTACAATCTCCGGCCCGAATATATATAAAGGCACTCTTAAACTTTATTTCTCTTTGTATGTGTTTTTTGAAATTGTTCTATAATAAAACATAAAAAATGTAATTGCTCATTGTGTAATGTTTTTTTGTCAAAATGTAGTTTTTTACTTTTCTAGAAATGTTTATAAAAATTGTGCTTGCGATTGTACATCGCCGAGGTGCTTTGATTGTCACAATTGTTTAATAATTTTTAGGGTTGCCAACAATGAATTTCTGGTTTAATTCAGCACGTAAGGACGTAGGAATTCTACTATCGAGGGGAAATATGAACGAACTTTTTTATTATTTATCGGAATTACTTTGTAATGTTAGCAACACCATAGCAGTGTTGTCAGAGTAATATTTAATAGGATTGTTATATTTATTACTTTCAAATTGTTCTATTTTTTTATGTAACATCCGACCAAGTAAATCTTATAAATTCCCATACAAAATGTGCTCGTATCAATTTTGTTAAATATTCGAGCTTCTTAGTCCTCAGGACCTGAAATTATTAAAATAATGAGCACTTTAAAGAACCCTCGTAACTCCAAGACCAAAGATGCTCTAAAAAGAACTTACCCTGATATCTTATAAAATGTTGGTTACCCTATCTAATGACGTAATAACTATCACTTTTCTGTAACTTCTTGCACTTCCTAAAACTATAGTTTAGCGTAACATATATGTAGTATTTAATGGCATAAATAAAATTTAACTTTTCACAAAATAAAATGCAAGAAATTATATAATAAGAAAATAATAAAAAGGCACGTTATTGAGGTAAATTATTGTCAGATTTACAATATTATATTATTACTTATTCCATATTAGGTGTAATGGAAGTAAAAATAATGTTCTAAAGGTACTGTGATGCCAAAATTAAAAGTTTTATGTAAAATTTAGATCTGTTAATTTATTTATAGAGTTTAACTTCAATCTATTTATTGCTTTATAGTGATTAAACAAATAGATATGAATAAAGGTTTTTATTTCTACCCCAAAACGACCCGGGACTGTCTTATCGGCGTCTAACCTCTTAAAACTCTCTGAAAAGAATGCAAAGAGATTTTCTATCTAAATGGTAACCGCTGTTAACCCGCTAAGGTTTTTACAGCATGACTGAAGATTTGTATCTGAGGCTTGAGGGTGAGGTTACATTCACGTTGTCACGGCGTAAAATTATCGTTTTTTTTTTATTTTGAATTAATAAAATCGTATATAGGAAATTTAGGTACAATAAAGAATATATATTTTTCAAAAAATCGCGGGCGGTGGTCTTGAAACACATTTTTCATAGAGCTCTGTTTGTTCCTTACACTCATCATGCATCGATGCGCAATTGCTTATCTATTTGTATTATTATTATTTTTTTACGTGGAGAAATCCGTTTCGGACTTCCTGGCCCCAGGGGAAAGGGCCAGCGGTGTGTCGGGCTCCTCGACTAAAACCCCACGGTGCCGCGGTGCCCCGGTCGTCATATGGCAGAGTCGCGGGCACGCTTTCGGAATAGAAGTCGAAATGGTTTTTCGGGCCTCCGCTACCGTCATAAAACAATATGGACACTGGACAGACAGGAACGGGAAATTAAATGAAACTCAAATATCAATTAAAATTTTATCGTATTAAAAAATAATGGTAACTGTAGAATATTATTAGATATATGTATCACAAATTAATTTAGTGCGCATTAAAAATATTAAGATCTTGTGTCATATTAAAAAACTAAAACCACAACGCTTTCGTCATTCTTAGAATTAATATTTTCAAATAAATTATATTAGTTTTTAACAAATTATAATTTTTTAAAATTAATTATTAAAAAAATTAAAGATTAGGTAAATATCAAAAGCGGGACATCAGAGGGACAAGGACGCGGTTCCATTGCCGCAGTGACAGTTTAAGGCTGATTCACACCGGATGCGTGGCGTGACGTGACTTGAGCACGCACGTGCAAGCCCTGTCACACCGGTAAGAGCGGTGCAGGAATAAGTCATATCACGTCACGCAGGTAACTTCTGCACGTGCGTGCGAGTCATTTTTTCATCAACCATATCATATAACGCGAAATCTGCACCAATAGGATCGATTCATTTGACTTTTTATTTACCCTGGCGGTCAAAATGACATCGTCTGATTGGTGGAGAGGACTCGCGTTACACTGTCACGGCGTAAATGTAACCTCGTACTTAGCACTCAGATAAATAATAAATAAGCCTCTATCGACTGCGACAGTTAGTTTGCCTAGGAAAAAAAACAAGAACTATGTGTCGAATAAAACACCGTGGAATTTTAATTTGTATGCCAGCGCTAGGCTGGAGACTCCGACATAACACTAGCACCTACCCCAAGGTCCAGGGCAAAGGATTTCACCACGTAAAAAAAAGGTTATAACACTTCATTTTCTATGAAAAGTATTGGACTATCAAAAGGACAACTGCTACTATAGATAAATTTCTGCAGACAGCAGTCGTCCCCGCTATGCTGGTTCGAAGAGACGAATGTGTTCTTTCAAATTCATCCCTAATTTATACTAATATATAAATTATTAATTACAACATTTTATCTAAAACTGTATTGCTTAATCTAATAAAATTCATCTATATTTATTGTATATGTAATAACTTGAAGGCACTTAACAAATATAAATTAAAATAAAACTAAAATCTTACAGTAAAGTCAAAAATCTCAAAAAAGAAAAGAAAATATATTAGGAATGTATTTTTTTTTCTTGAATTGTGTTGTCATATTCAAGGTGTCAATTGTCATATTTAGTCTGATATTGTGAGTTCACGTGTACGACCAACTGGCCACAGTCGCTCTCTGCAGTAGACCTAGTAACTCCACTAACTAGAAATCAGCGCCTAATGCTTTTTGTGTTGAAAATAAAAATACTTATCAATATATTTTCTATTTTTATACTAGAGACAAAAGAAAAACTGTTACAGTCAAGTCAATAAAAATGCTTTAGTGTATAGTGGAATCTTTACTAAAACTTCCAACAGACTGGAAGGAAACCAAAACTCCTGCCAGCGAATGCATCCATGGACAGCAAGTCTTTCTTATAACGATTAGGTAACGCCTTTACGAAAATCCAATACAAAAAAAAAAAATCTTATTTACAAAAATTGATTTTAATGAGGGTAGGTATATAATGTTTAGACCCTACACCACTCCACGCGACTCCACGTGACACCATCAGCGCTTCTGTTTTGTGCGTGCAATTGCGTACCTACCCTCACTAACATCTATAAGCGAAAATTATATGCAGTAGTTTAAAAAAAAAATTCCTTTAAAAGAATCAATTCCTAACAGAAGAACCAGATACATCATCCTCATTTTTAAACTCAACACCATCGACACAGTTCAAATAATCAGAATCGCTCAATTGTTTTTTAATTAATAAATGAGGCGTTCTCCTTGCTCGTTTACTCTTTGAAAACTTGGGCGTCATCTGTCTTTCCTCCATTAAATATTGTATAACATAACGTTCGAAAAACAATGCAAATATAAAATGTATCGCCGCTATAGCTAAAATTATATAAGACATCGATACTTCCAAAGGCATTAGCAGTTGTAAGAAATCAGCCAACCATTCAGCGGGAGCTACAGCAATGTAAACACTGGCAGCTGTCATTATGCCAACACTAACCATCAATTGTTTATTAGTCAACACAGACTTTCTATACGGCGCACCATGACTAAAAACGATAATTAAAACGATATATTGAAACATCGATATTGCAAAAATAGCGTAGTTTTCCCAACACTCGTTGGCTTCCGGACCTTCATAAGTATGTCTAACATACCACGAATACTGAGTAACGGCGTAATAACTAAAGTACTGGGCGATACCAATCAAAACCATCTGTCCGAACAGAGAAAATAAAGGCACAATACCGAGCAACGAAGTCAAAGGCGGTATACTACACAGCTTCCCAGTATACGCTTCAGTTTTACCGAAGAAAAACGCAAAATTAACAATAAGGGCTACGTCGATGAATAAAAATTGGAAATCGGTCAAATTAGAGTCGAAATAATATAAAAATCCAACAGATAAAAACTCCGTTAATGAATACGCTATCATAAATTTGAATACTCCGAAGCTGGTGACCAGTGCGGCTCTACCCTCCCTCAGTATCCGAGTGACGCAAACTATATCCGGGTCGTGGGACGTGAAGGGCGCGGCCACACTGCTCTCGAGCTCCGACAGCGATATGCCTGTGTGGGCGGCCCTTAAGGCACCGCAATCATTGGCTCCGTCACCACACATACCTGGAAATTAATGCAAAACTTGTATAAATAGAGGCTGTGGTCTAGCGGTTCACCAGTACCAATGTATCTATGTCATATTTACTTAGATCGCTCAGTGCCCGCGATACAAGCTCTATCTTAGTACAAATTAAAAAAAAACTACTCGATTAGAAATAAAACACCAGTTGGAGCTTGATGCATTCGTCTCATAAAGCCGGCATAGCGGAAGCTAGTCTTCGAGTCCGCATGCCAGGTGGGCCCCGGTTGTTCTAGTCTCTTAATCTACTTACCAACATAATACCCAAGTGCCTGATATTCAACAATGAGTTGTTGTTTTTGGTCTGAGGTCATCCGTGCGAATACAGCTCCCCGTTCGATCACTCTGCCTATTTGTTCCGGATACGATGTCCTTAGCACCTATCAATTATTATTATTATTTGTTATATATTCCAAACAACTGCTACCACAGATAAATCTCTACGGGCAGCAGTCGCATCCGCTATGCCGGCCTGAGGAGATGAGCGTGTACCATCTAGATTGACAGTGCACACTCCTCTCGCTATACCTGACTACTTTCAAACTGCTCCCGAAACGCGACAAGGTCACTTCACGGGTGTTACATTACCACCCCCGGACGGCAGACTGCTTTTTTATGTATGAATGGAAACAACTGCTACCACAGAGAAATTTCTATGGAGTATGCACCATCTAGAGTGACAGGGCACACCCCTCTCGCTAATAGCAAAGTTTTTTTTTGTAGCTCGACATGTGACAACACTCCGCCTGATGTAAAGCTAGAGTGCGGTCCATGAATGGAAACAACTGCTACTACAGAGAAACCTGTGCGGGCAGCAGTCGCCTCCACTATGGCGGCTTGAGGAGACGAGCATGTACCATCTAGATTACCAGTGCACACTCCTCTTGCTATACCTGGCTACTTTCAAACTATCCCCGAAACGCGACAAAGTCGCTTCACGGGTGTTACATTCGAAAGTGGTGGTACTGCCCCAGGACGGCAGACTGGACAAATAACCATCATCAGTCTACCTACCACTCAATAATAGTGCCTATTGCCACTGAGCGACCAAAGTACATATAACAAAGTTACATTGATAGTGGTCAGAATTAGCGAGGTTCGAACACGGGTCTCATCGATCGTGAGTTCGCGCGTCTTACCGCTAGACCACGGCCGCTCTTAAATACTCGTATATATTCCATACAACTGCTACCACTGAGAAATCTCTACGGAGTATGCACCATCTAGAGTGACAGAGCACACCCCTCTCGCTGATAGCCAAGTTTACGGGTTGTAGTCGTGCGTTCCGTATCGTAGCTATGTATTAAGTAAAAGAATTACCTGCCAAGTGTCACCATTCATAACGATCTTGTAGTTAGGTGTTCTACTACCATTTTCTACATCTTCGCCACTGGATGCCGAATCGGTCACACTACCGCTGTCTATACTCTTTCTGTGACGTAGGATTGAAGATTTACCTACTGGTACCTTCAAAAATGATGAAATTAATCAACCAGGTATAACGATGGGAGCGTTCCATGTATACTCAAGCCGGCATAGTGGAGGTAACTACTGCTTGCAGATATCTCCCTGTTAGCAATTGTTTCCGTTCAAGGAACGTCTAGAGTGCGTTAGAGTGCCTACTATAAAAAAATATTGAGTAGACTTCCGTTGGACGCGACAGTCGCGAGCCTCGGAAGTGTTTACCGTCGCCGTTTATACTGTCGCAAAGAAACACTCACCCCGTGCAATGTATTGTCACAATAAATGACATTATTGATACCCCCACTAGAAGGCTGCGTATACATGTGTACAACCCTTTCTCCGCTCGCTAAAATACCACATTCTTTGGCTACACTCACTGCTGTGTGGATATTGTCACCTAAAAGAAAATTATACTGTTTTAAAATATGACTGGCTAGAAGAATTTCGACAGCCAAGTGAAGGATCAGTGGCTAGGTAGCTTAACGGTGCTCGTGCGTATAGCGTAGGACGTGGATTCTATGCCCATCTTTTTTTTTTATTGTAGCTCGGCATGTGACAACACTCCGCCTGATGAACGGAAACAACTGCTACTACAGATAAACCTGTGCGGACAGCAGTCGCCTCCACTACGCCGGCTTGAGGAGACGAGCATGTACCATCTAGATTGACAGTGCACACTCCTCTCATTATACCTGGCTACTTTCAAACTATTCCCGAAACGCGACAAGGCTACTTCACGGGTGTTACATACGAAAGTGGTGGTACTACCCCAGGACGGCAGACTGGACAAAGAACCATCAGGATCCGCCGTCCTGGGGCAGTACCACCACTTTCGAATGTAACACTTGTTACATTCGTTTCGGGAGCAGTTTGAAAGTAGCCAGGTATAACGAGAGGAGTGTGCACCATTAATCTAGATGGTGCATACTCCTTTCCTCAGGCCGGCATAGCGGTGGCGACTGCTGCCCGTACAGATTTCTCTGTAGTAGCAGTTGCTTCCTAGCTTTACATCAGGCGGAGTGTTGTCATATGCCGAGCTGCAATAAAAAAACACCTTGCACTTTGGCTGTTCAGTACAGTCCATGCAAGCACAAACTTAATTACAAGCTATTATACTAACCAGTAATCATGACAACATGGATGCTGGCTTCCTTCAGTTCCCTTATAATAGCAGTAGTTGCAGGCTTCAACCTGTTACTCATTATGATCAGACCGAGAAACTCTAAATCGATCTCCAGATCCTCTCTGGTGCTCTTCTGTAACTGCTGGAATGTCGTCTCGACTATTCTCGTCGAGGCAGCTATGACGCGGTAACCCTTTTCCGCGTACGAACTCAAAACTTCATTCAAGTTATGTGGCACTGAAAATGAAGACATTCTTTTTATTAAGCAGTCGCCTCCGCTATGCCGGCTTGAGGAGGCGACGGTGCACACTCCTCTCGTTATACCTGGCTACTTTCAAACGATTCCCGAAACGCGACAAGGTCACTTCACGGGTATTACATTCGAAAGTGGTGGTACTACCCCAGGACGGCATCATCAGTTATGTTAAAAGTAACCAACCTGTTTCCGGTCTACACAATGTACGTAACATTTCCGGTGCACCTTTACAATACAATCTGAATACATTTTCGCCCAAAATTCTAGTGACGACTGAACTACGTTGCAATGAAGACACGAATTGATTCTGTTGGACTATACCCACTTCCAATGGCACCTGCAATTCACAATAAGTGGGTAACACGTGGGTAAAGACGACATCGGAGTCACGCTGGTTTATTGCATTCTACACACGTTTTTTTTAAATTGCAGCTCGGCATATAACACCTTGCCTTGTGCGGTCCATGAACGAAAAAAAACTGCTACCACAGAAAAAACCAAAGAGATGCTGTAGGCATCAGTCACCTCCGCTATGCCGGCTTGAGGAAACGAATGTGCGCAACTTAAGTTGTCTTGATTGACACCTCTTAATACTTGGCTACTTCCAAACCGTTCGCGAAATGCGACAAGGTCACGTCACGGGTGTTACTACCCCAGGACGGCAGATTGGGCTAATAACCATCATCTCACTCTCAAGCCGGCGGCATAGCGAAGGTGACTGCAACTGCAGCTGCATGATGACATTTATATACTGCAACAGCCGTCTCCGCTCATGGACCGCATGCTTAACGTCAGCTAGTAGCCGGAAAAAAACTTACATGAAAATCATCTACATTAATATTAGCTGGTTTCTTTGGTTTGACAATGGTTGGAATTAATACGTCATAATTACTCTGCTCTGGCACATCAGGCTCCTCTAATATCCAACCCGTTGACTCAAACATCTAGAAATTATTCAATCTATATATATAAAAAATCAATTGCTGTTCGTTAGTCTCGCTAAAACTCGAGAACGGCTGGACTGATTTGGCTAATTTTGGTTTTGAATTATTTGTGGAAGTCCAGGGAAGGTTTAAAAGGTGAGTAAATATGAAAAAAATGCTTGGAATATAGTAAAAACAACAATTTCGCTTTTCCTTAGAAACTATTCCTTTGGTTTTGAATGTCAAAAATTTGATGTTCGTTCCGTCGTTTAGAAATCAATTAAAATTAAAAGTCGTTCAGAAATGCTTTTTTTATTTATTGATTCTGAGGCGGTACAAAGTTTGCCGGGTCAGCTAGTCATGAATAAAATTCAACAGAAAAAATTAGATGCATCAATAGGCAATGTACTTCAACCGGCACCATGCAGAATGACAGTCTTTTTTTTTAAATCGTAGCTCGGCAGACAACACCTCTCTGCCCGATGTAAAGTTCGAGTGTGGTCAATGAACGGAAACAACTGCTACTACAGAGGAATCTCAACGGGCAGCAGTTGCCTCCGCTATGCCGGCCTGCGTATGCACCATCTAAATTGACAGTGCACACTTCTGTCGCTATACCTAGCTCCTAAAACGCGACAAGGTCACTTCACGGGTGTTACATTCGAAAGTGGTGTCACTACCCCAGGACGGCAGACTGGGTCATCATCAGTCTGCCTACCACTCCTTATTAGTGCCAATTGGCACTGACCGATCACCTAACATAGTTACATTGGTCAGAAGCGAGATTTGAACACGGGTCACATCGATTACGCGTTCTACCGCTAAACCACGGCCATATCTAAATAATCTTACCTTTAAATCAAGCGGATCACCCGCCAATTCGCCATTTAATAGTGTCAATGAATGGCAAGTAGCCATGGCCAGTTTGAGATCATCGAGATCGTTCAGTAATCGGGGATCCTGTTGTGGTGTTGCCAGCATAGCGGGTACGGTGTTATTGGATACACTGACTACACCCCACATGTCCAAACCATCCTCTGTTAATGTGCCCGTCTGTGGATTAACATAAAAAAATTAAAGGTACTAATTTTAAATTAATTTTATTAAATCACGTAGTTTTTGGCCAATATTAAAAAAAAAATCTCGAAAACAAAGTCGCAAGGAAAATGACCATTTTTGAATCTATTCTAAAATAATATCTTAATTTTTTTATTAATTTATTTCATGTATACAATGTATAATTACATAAAAACAGATATCATCAATTAATTATTAAAGCATTTAATATAATAATAATCTCAAATAATGCTTAAGAAAATTCGAATTACTCAATAACCCATGTAAAAAAAAAAAAAAAAAAAAAAAAAAAAAAAAAAAAAAAAAAAAAAAAAAAAAAAAAAAAAAAATTAAACTAATTTAGATTTATTTTTCTACAAAACAAAGTAAAAATCATCGACAAACTCGAGAAAAAAATTGTGGGCCCATTTCTCTGAATGGGCATTCTCCTTTAACTATTGGAAAATATTACCTTATCAAAACAGATAGCGTCCAAAGAACCGCTAACATTAACAGCTCTCGTATTAAGACATGCGACTTTAGCCTTCTGCAGTCTAGACACGGCGTACAACTTCCCAACTGTCATGGCGGCCGGCAAAGCGGGAGGTATCACTATAGTTATAATATCCAACGCTTTTAATATTATGTCGCTCGGTGTTAGTTCGCGGTATGCCTAAAAATACGAAAGTAATTCCAATATTTATCAAATTAAGACATTTTGAGCAACCGTGGTCTAGCGGTAAGACTCGTGAACTCAACGATCGATGAGACCCGTGTTCAAATCTCGCTGTTATATGTACTTTGGTCGCTCAGTGCCTACAGGCACTATATTAAAGAGTGGTAAGCAGACTAATGATGGTTATTTGTCCTGCCTGCCCTTCTGGGGTAGTAACACCACTTTCGAATGTAACACCCGTGATTGTCGCGTTTCGGGATCAGTTTGGAAATAGCCAGGTATAATGAGAGGTGTGTGCACTGTCAATCTAGATGGTACATGCAATACGCCTCTTCCAGCCGGCATAGCGGAGGCGACTGCCTAACACCAGGCAAAGTGTTGTCCTATGTCCGAAAAAAAACAGAGAAATTTCTGCATGTAGCAATTGTCCGTTGACAGGGCACATTCCTCTTGTGGTGGAGGATCGTTTCTTAACTAGTGTAACGTGTAAAGACCTCACCTTAAGGGCGACTGTATAAGCGAGTCCGATAGCTGCAATAAACGTCAAAATAATAATAAATTTGTATGAATCCCTGTCGAATTTAAAATCGGCCGGGACTGGGTACAAAATACTGCGTACCAATTGTCCCTTGCTCGTGTTGTATCCAGTGCGAAGAACTAGGGCTCTGGAAAAGTAATATTATTACTTAAATGATTAATAGTATTGTCAGTTTTCTTTATTATCTTTATGCCTTTTCGAAGCCAAAAGTATATTCTGAACAAGCAAAGACGTCGCCAGCCGATATCCTATTGGGGTTCCTTTACATTTGACAACTTTTTTAGATTCTCTAGAGGGGGGGGAGGCAACTGCCCCTCCCTGCCCCCCTTGGCGACATCCTTGTGAACAAGTGCATGTCAAGTCCATGCCTACGTTAATAAGGGATTTTCATTTCATTTCATTTTTTTTTTTCATTGTTATTTTTTAGTTTTTGCAGTACTTAAGTCTTTTTTTTTTTTTGCATCCATTTGATTTAAGTTATGTTTAAATTCATTTTTTTTTTGTTGTTGAAAGTTTTGTTAATTTTTAGTTTTTCTTTCAGAGGTTCCCTTTTTACAACTACTTATCACATATACCGTAAAGCCTATAATTGGCCTTATTGTTACAAATTAAGCCTTTCTTTGTTATACTCTAGGTTTACGCTGTTGGCTTTAAAACAAATAAACAAATAAACTTTTTTTTTTAAATTACTACTTTTTTTAATGGCATCACAAAAATTTGCCAATGTCAAAGTAATAATTTTTGCGTTAAGCATCATTCATTGAACATACAAAAAAGTCAGAGCGGAGATAGTTTGCCGTCCTGGCATAACACAACCACTTTCAAGTGTAACACTCATGAATCGGAATCAACTTGGAAGTATCAAATTATAATGAGAGTAGCATGCCTTAGGAATTGATGATGCACTGTTTCCCTAAGCCGGCATGGAGGAGACGACTGTTGCCTACAGACAATTCTCTGTCATATGCCGAGCTACTATAAAAAACTAGTAAACAAAAGTATTTACTTACTTAACTGGTTCACCGTTGTAATATCTGGTTTGTGTGACTCTCGTACCACAAAATAACGTGTTAGAAGAATGCTCTTTCAGGCTATACGCTTTATTTATTCTTAACAGAGCAGTTTTCGTAACTGGCACAGATTCCCCTGAAAAAAAAAAATAAACAACAAATATTAACATTATCTACTTAATACCTTACACTGCGGGAACAATTACGTAACTCGAAGTCTGAAATATCTGCATGCCGCTACCTCCGCTATGCCGGCTCGGGTAGGCGAATATGCAAAGTCCATTTCCAACCATTATTGATATAAAAAAAATTAACTTAATAATTCATTCATTCATACCTGTCAACATACTCTCGTTAACAATGCACGAGCCGTTAAGCAATACGGCGTCGAATTGCATATGACATCCGTTAGATGGCAGCACTATGACGTCACCCGGTGTGATATGTCTACTGTCTACAGCTGTCCCCGGCCACACAGTCACCGTGTCATGGGCTTCTACTGTCGCACGGAGAGCGGTTTGATTCTAAAAAAAAATTTATTTTTATGGCATTATGATATCTTGCCAGTGTCAAAGTAATTTGCATCAATTTATAGTATCATTCATTCATCACACTAAACAGCCAGGTCGAGTTCCAGTCAAGTCAAAAACAGCTTCAGTAAAATGAAACAGAGTTTTCAGAGTTTCTTCTTTTGAATTGTTTGCCCACACTCGCGCACGTTCACGAATCCACCATTCTTACACATTAACACTCGAAGAACACAAAGTTTAGGAAAATAATTCAAGACAGATACCCAAATGTCTCCAGAAGACCACCAAAACTCTTCTAAAATATGTACTTTTTATAGTGGCTCGACATTACATACTCTGTCTGTGCACATTACAATACAGTCAATATATAGAGACATCAGTTAAAACATAAAAATGTCTACAGGCAGCAACGGCCTCAGCCATGGCTGTAGGTATGACAAGACAAACGTGCACTAGCTACTTCTAGTCCAATACAAAATCTAGCTTAGTCACAAGCAGCTTAGTATAAATATTAACCCTGCACCGAACAACTCAGATCAAAATGACCAATAACAATAAAATAACCTACCTTTTTAGTTTGTATAACAGAAGTGGTAACACCAAATGTCGACATCAAAACAACAGCGATACAATAATAATAATAAGGCTCGGCCAACCAGACCGCTATAGTGAACAATTGAAACACATAAAACGGATTAAACACTTCAAGCAAAATTAACGCCATCACCGATTGAACTGGAACTTTGATTTCGTTTAAACCGTAAATGTTTAACCTGGAAAATTTAAATAATAATTAGTTATATTTGGTTATAGCTCGGCATACGACAACACGCCGCCTAATGTAATGTAGACCCTAGAGTACGGTCCACGAATGGAAACAACTGCTATTACAAACAAATTTCTACAACCAGCAGTCACCTCCGCCATGCCGGCTTCAGTATCATCCAGATTGATGCTCCCTTCATGTGACATTCGAAAGTGACGACACTACTCCAGGATGGCAGACTGGGCTAATAACCATCATCGGTCTGCCTACCACTCTTTAATAGCGCCTATAGGCACTGAGCGACCAATGTACATAAAACACAATTACATTGGTACAAATCAGAATTTAGTGAGGTTTGAACACGGATCACAATAACACCGTCATCAAGCCAGCACAATGGAGGCGACTGTTGCCTTCACTTTCAAACACTTCTGTATGGCAGCAATTGTCTCTGATAATGGACCGCATTATCCACACAATAAATGCCAGACATTACAAAACAAAAAAGCCATACATCCTTGTGCGTTTCGAAGGCGGTGGTGGTGAAGATCCCATCTTCTGCAGATCTGCGCATGTAGACCCACATTCGATTCCGGCCAATTTCATAAACGAACTGCGGACCTCGTCCCATACAAACATGCATTTCTTATGCTGGAAATATCTGAAGCTCGGTGGGTCTGAAAAATTTACAATAAAAACAATAAACAATTATTAGAATTTCTCGAAAAATCTGACCAGTAGGACCATTATGATTTTGTGATAATAAATGTACATACATTATTAGTTTAATTATTTTAAAAGAGCAGTATTTTGAGCGGCTGTGGTCTAGCGGTAAGACGCGTAAACTTACGATCGATGAGACCCGTGTTCGAACCTTGCTAAACCTGGCCAGTACCAATCTAACTTTGTTATATGTACTTTGGTCGCTCAGTGCCTATTAAAGAGTGGTAGGCAAGACTGATGATGTTAATAGTCCAGTCTGCCGTCCTGGGGTAGTACCACCACTTACGAATGTAACACCCGTGAAGCGATCTTGTCGCGTTTCGGGAGCAGTTTGAAAGTAGCCAGGTATAGCGAGAGGAGTGTGTACTGTCAATCTAGATGGTACATAGTCGTCTCCTCAAGCCAGTGGGGGCGACTGCTGCCCGTAGATTTCTCAGTAGTTTTCGTTCAGCGACCGCACTCTAGCTTTACATTAGGCGAAGTGTTGTTATATGTCAAGCTATAATAAAAAAAAGAAAGAAAAAACCGCAGTCCCCTCTGCTATGCTGGCTTAAGGAGACGAATGTGCACAATCCAAATTGACAGTGTCCACTCCTCGCTTTGGGTACTTCTCAAGTAGTTCCAAATTGATCATAAACCTAGACTAGATCACTTCACGGCGCGATTTAAACGCAGAACGTCATGCCTTCAACCACTAGGTGACAGCCGCTCTTAAAACGTATTCTAGTTTAGTACGAACCAAACTTTATGGCGGCTCCGAAGTTAGCCACAAGTCGCTGCGCAATACACAAATTGAGGTATCAGGAGTGCACCCCATGGAGGACAATGGAGTGCGCATCACACACAAAAGCGCCAATCATACTTTAGCGAAAATCGCACTAATGCTATAAATATTACGTCAGTCTGAGTTATTCAATTTTTGTGTTCGCACGTCGATCGCTCCCGCTTTAATCGCAAATAAAAACGTCAATAATGCCTAGTTGTGCAATTAAATGGTGTCAAAAAAGGTCCCGAACTTCAAGCTACAAAAAAGATGGGATAACATTTCACAGGTAAGTGATTATCTCCTTTATTTTTTAATTTAAATATTATAAACAAATTCTTAGACGCCCCGTCTTCTTTCTCTTTCTAATACACTGACAGTTGTATCTTTTCTTCGCAATAGTGCTGTTCAAAGCGTTGCGACGATCTATATCGATAAAATTATAATTTAATAATTAATTTATTTAGATGAAATATTTTTATTAATCGACCTAAAAAGAGGAAGTTAGCAATTCGACGAATTTTTTTGTAAATATGTTAACTGATTTCTACGCCGATTGTGAACCGATGTTAACAATTCTTTTTTTTGTTGAATTGGTTACATCTCGGGGTGTCCTATTTGGAAAGAAAATTTGTCACCTGTTTTCTTTAAAAATCGAAACCATTCTGCATCTCGAAGCAATCCTTAAGATATTACGTCTTTATATCGTATTGTCACGATTGTAGGAATTGTTGGGATAAACAAATTAAAAACTAAACAAAAAAAATTACACAAAATAAAAATTCAAATAATTATCGATATTTTATAATTTAGAATAAATATCGATACATCACTAGAGGATCACGTGATGTTGCGTCAGCCGTTAGCGCGCGGGAAAGTTTTCCCCCCCTCCTGCCTAAAATCGGCAAGTTGTGTTTCGAACAAAAACGCGTCGATGCGCAATCTATTCTATATTATCTTTGGTGCACCCGAACTACTCGCCCGCAAGATATTTTTTTTTTTTATTGTAGCTCGGCATGTGACAACACTCCGCCTGATGTAAAGCTAGAGTGCGGTCCATGAATGGAAACAACTGCTACTACAGAGAAATCTGTGCGGGTAGCAGTCGCCTCCACTATGCCGGCTTGAGGCGACGAGCATGAACCATCTTAGATTGACAGTGCACGCTCCTCTCGTTATACCTGGCTATTCCCGAAAGATGACATAGTCACTTCACGGTTACATTCGAAAGTGGTAGTACTACCTCAGAACGGCAGACTGGACAAATACCCATCATCAGTCTACCTACCACTCTTTAAAAGTGCCTGTAGGCACTGAGCGACCAAAGTACATATAACAAAGTTACATTGGTACCGGTCAGAATTAGCGATGTTCGAACACGGGTCTCATCGATCGTGAGTTCACGCGTCTTACCGCTAGACCACGGCCGCTTATGTTCTATTCATATTTGTTATTATGAGTGTACCCGTGCGAAATAGCGCCCGTACCTAACTTCCGAGACGCCATAAAGTTTGACGCGACCTATACATATAATTAATGAAATAGAATAAACGTTAACTTACTTATAATCGTGCCATCTTCCAGATGTATCTGAGTAGCTCTATCATCAGGTAAAGGTGGTGTTTCTTGTTCATCGGGATCTCTCTGAAATCCTTCGTTTAACAGACCACTGAAATCATAATAATAACTCTATTATGCATTTGGTGATGTCATAAGAAAAAATTATCTCCAAGCGTTGCTAAAAACTTTGATGGTCATCTGGAGACATAAGTCCTGAATTATTTTCCTAAACTTGTGTGTCTTCGAGTGTTAATGTGTAGTAATGGTGGATTATGAACCATTAAGTGTTCGTGAACGTGCGTGAGTGTGGGCAAACAATTCAAAAGAAGAGAACGTATGTTTTCTTTTTCCCTCCAAAACACCGTAGGAAGTTTAAGTAAAGATTTACCACTTTTTAAACTATTTTTAACTTGACAAGAACTCGACCTGTTTAATGTGATGAATGAATGATAATTACTTGATGTAAATATTTACTTTGACACTGGCAAATTGTTATAATGTCTTTAAAAAAGTGTAGCTTGTGTTTTTTTAGCTGCTACCACAAGTAAATGTCTGTAAACATGAAGTTGAAGTTGAAGATGAAGTCTTGACGACGCCAAGGTGCACCGCCCAAGTTGACAGACCACTCTTAATACCCATTTACTTGTTTACGGTGTTGCGTACAAACGATAATTTAATCGTTTTTAAAATGTAGGAGAGTATAGACCATATAGTCGTGATACCTTTTTTTACATTTTATATGGAAGTGGTGCCACGTCTTCTCTTTGTCCTCAGGCTACGTCCACAGTGGTATCAACACAAAACCACACAAGACTCGGTAACATAATATTTGAACTATTTGTAACTGCATCTTACCTTGTATCAGTCACATTTTTCTTCAATATTTTCTCTATATAAAAACTCTTGCATTTCTTTTGATATGTTTCCTGAAAAATATCATTCATTAATAAAAAGAGTAGTCGGCAGACTGATGATGATTATCAGCCACAGGTAGTACCACCGCTTTCGAATGTAACAACCGTGAAGTGACCTTGTCGCGTTTCGGGAATAGTTTGAAAGTAGCCAGATATAACGAGAGGAGTGTGCACTGTCAATCTAGATAGTACATGCTCGTCTCCTCAAACCGGCATAGTGGATACGACTGCTGCCCGCACAGGATTTTTGTAGTAGCAGTTGTTTTCATTCATGGACCGCACTCTAGCTTTACATCAGGCGGAGTGTTGTCACATGCCGAGCTACAATTTAAAAAAGAACCTGGGAGATATCAACTGATATCTGCAGTGGTGAAGACTGCAACTTGTCACAAACAGGCATAACCGCCCAAGGAGTCTAGGAATCTACAATCTAACCTAGACATTATATTAAACAATACTTACAATAACTAGCACCTTATCAGCAACTTTAAGATTACATCTATAACTAGATAAATATAAAAACCATGTCGGACACCAATGGAACAGTAAAAATGGTACACCAACTGTCAATATTGAACCTAGGTACACTAATACTGTACGCCAACGACTCTTACGATATCCATAGAGTATCTGAAATAAAAACAAAAGGTGATGTAATACATTTTTTATAGTAGCTCCACATGCAATTGCACTCCGCCTCTCTATTACAGAGAAACGGCTCCAGGGTCCACTGACGGGCCTTGCAAAACAGACCACAGTCCTGTAATGTCTTTCTTTGTGTTCTGCAGTCCAGGCGTAGGATCTTAGCAGGTAGGCGGGCTAATTGTCCTGTACTGGACATATCGGTCCTTTTTTCTTGATTAAATTATGAAGAAAATTTACAGAAAAAGAAACAACACATGTTTATATAATACATATAATATTGTTTAAAAAAACAATGGTTTTCGGTCAAATATCATTAGCGTAGATAGGCATAGATATATACAACTAGATGTACAATAAAGCTCCCAATGTGACGCTATATAAAAGATGACCACAGTCACTTTTACGTTCTCTGTCAGTTAGTATTTGACTTGACGGCAACATTGCCAAAACGATTGAAGCGGCCTACGCTTTTTTCATGTCAGATGTAAGAATCTCCTCTAGTATATATCTCTATGTAGATAGGTATTTCATGATAAAATGTATAAAAATATATACAATACAGCAATTGACTATTTAAGTTCCCATAAGTAAGACCACAATGGCTTCAGATTAATTTAACAAAAATAAATGCGATACATCTTTTTTTATTGTATCTCGGCATATGACAACACTCCACCTAATGTAAAGCTAGAGTGCGGTCCATGAACGAAGACAACTGCTACTATATACAGATAAATTTCTACAGGCAGCAGTCGCCACCTTTATGTCAGCTTGAGGAGACAAATATGCATTATCCAGATTGACAGTGCACACTCCTCTCACTATGCCTGTCGACTTCCAAACTGATCCCGAAATGCAACAATGTCACTTTTGAAAGTGGTCGTACTACTCCAGGATGATAAACTGGACTAATAACCAACATCAGTCTGCCTAACACTCTTAATTTAGTCTTATTAAATATAATTGTATCATACAGAATTTTATTAAGTGATTTATAAAGTTTCAAAATACGTTTTAATTAAACAATAAAAGCATAAAAATAATAATAGGTAAGTAGGTATTTATCAATATAAAAAATAATTTAATTGTTAAGATAAAATATATTTTTATTGAAGTTCAATGCATTTTAATTAAAACATTTCATAAACGTTTATTGCCTAATATTTATCGTATAATCAGCGCTATTATTATAATACGTAATCAAATATTAATAATTTTTTTATCAATGACTTATAAATTTTTTTTATAGTAGATATATAAAAATTGTTTGTTTGCCACACGTTACTCGGAGTCACCCATGAGTGTGCTGTAGTGGGCGGCATGTTCCTGTTCATCTGGCATGAATCACATGTGTTAACCATGGTTTCTATATCCTGGTCCAGGCCCGGCCACCAGAAGTAACTTCTCGCAATTGCCTTCGAGATCACTATGCCATCATGAGTTTCATGCAGAGCCTCTAACATAAACTTTCTCATAGGTGGTGGTATCACTACTCTATTACCCCATATAATACAATCATTACATAGTGACAGTTCTCTTTCCAAAACTATTTAATCTAATTAGAAAAAATATTTTTGTGCTAAAAAGCCCATTTATTAAGATTTAGGAGATTTTTATACATTATTTTTTATTTATCAAACTGACGTCATTCCGACAATTTTAAATGACTATATTATGCTAGTAAATGTATCACAGGCACTTAGCGACCAAAGTACTTATAACATAGTTACGTTGGTACCGGTCAGTGAGATTTGAACTCGGGTCTAATCGAATGTGAGTTCACGCCTTGTACCGCTAGGCCAATGGTCGTTATTTCTATCTGAAGGATGTAGGTTTATTTTTCTACAAAATTAACTAAAAATTATCGCCAAACTCGAGAAAAAATTGTGGGCCCATTTTTCTTAGGCGAATGGGCATTCTCCTTTGCAAAAATGAACTTTATTAGCCAGCCCCGGATCTAGGGGGGGGCAAGCCGGGGCCCCTGCCCCGGGCGGCAAATTCAAACTAATACTCAATTCATCATTAAAGCAACTTTAACCACAGAAACATCTAGTACTTGAAGCACATGAATTATTTTTTGCGGGGCGCATAAGCATAGGTGATAAACGAGGGCGGGGGCGGCATTTTTCAATTTTAGCCCCGCCTCGAATAAAATCAAGATCCGGGGCTGTTATTAGCACTCTGAGAACATTACATTCTCTAAATGTATTAAAATACACCTCTCTTACGACTTTAAAATTCTACACCAAATGCCTGTTTATGACAAAACAGGACAAATCTTTGTACCACAGTTGGTTTTGGGAACACCATGGCAGAGTACCCAAAAAAGCTTCCAAAATTGGTAATTTTTACCTGCTCAAATGCTGGATCAGCATCTAGATTCTGTACAGCACATTCATGCGCTTCCTCTGTGTTGATATAATTGACTGTTGCCTCTTCCTCATCAATTAAAGGACGGATATCATCTTCAGAGTCCATTTTATATTATATTAGGTACTAACTAACTAATTATCATCTCTCCTTAATATTCACCATGATGTTTTGTGCTCCTGATTAGATAATCATGGTTAAACTGAAATAATTAAGTATACGTATTTAAGAGAGATAGACGGATCCGTCGGAAATAGTTTATTGCCAAGAAATCGTTTAATATTATTATAATTAATATATTAAGCATAGGGTTGTCAGGTTCTACTTATTATAAATACTAAAAGAGTTGGGTTTGTTAAATAAATTATTAATAGTCAGCCAAAAATCCATAAACTAATAATCTTCGTTCAAAGATAACTTAGAACTTTTGGGGTCTCAACTTCATCCCTAAAAAGCCAGATTAGTCGGAGTTGTTTAGATTGTACACGTCCGTGAAAAGTTGGCCATCTGGCAACCCTGCTTATCTAACAAAGAAGTAATAAAAGTTGATAAAAGTTAAAAACTTTAATACAAGGTCGGTTCATCAATTGAACACCATATAAAAATATTTAAAAGTAGACCATTAAAAAATAATAACACTACAATAATGGAATAATTAAATGAATAATAGGTAGTGAAACAATATGATATGAAGAAGATTACTTACAACTATAACACATTTTAGTATGATACAAAAGTTTTAATTTGGAACAATATTTGGAAACGAATGCCATTTGTTCTTTAATAAAAACAGTTTGTTGAAGACTAGTAATATAAACCTATGTTGGCTTTATTTTCATTTTAATACGAAAACAAAAAACGGATCACGAACGAAACCCCATCTCTCCTCCAAATCCAAAGTAAACTGTTGTTTTTTCCTAATTGGATTGGACTCGTACATCATATCTTTGCCATTAGTTCTATCATCTATCGAATATTATATTGATTTATTATTTTATCTATTTTAAACTATTTACATATATTTAAACTAATTATATTTATTATTTACATGGAAGAAATAGATTACAATTTTATTGTAAGAACATTTTTATTGTCCAATCCTCTTTCTTCTTTCAAGTCGTTTAATGGTTTTGATTTTTTTATCCATCCACCCATCCACGAAAACTATAACTACCTATCTTTCACAAGTAATTAATCGAGTAATATCAATCGAGTCATCATACATAACAGCTGAGAGAATTCAAAAGGTCAAAAAATAAACTGTTATCAGTGAGTAATAGTTATTGTAATTATGTGATATTGATCGTCACTGATCTTCAGTTCTGCGATGACTCATATTGGGACATTTTACATCAGCGGAACCCGTGTCGAAACGTGATAAAATTTAATTCACAAACTGACGAAGGACCCAGTGTGCCCAGCGTTACACGAAATATGAAAACTTCCTATACTTCTAGTTCTCGTTCTCGCCTTATGCGCTAACCTATGAGAAAGAGCGAGACGGAAGTATGATTAAGAAAAGACTTATTTGTATAAGGATTTTTTTTTCTCCGAATTAAAAAATATATATTTTATTTCGCATGTACGATAACATTCTCTGCAACTTTTGTTCCGGAACAATCTCCACAACTGGTTCCGAGATATCGCGGTCACTTCCGGTCCAAATTAAGCAAAATCCTTTCTCAGTACACGCTAACACTATCATACGAAGCTGCCCTTATCAAAAATTCTTTAATTTTTATTACGTTAGTATTTAAAAACGGCTCATTTAGGTACTAAGAAACTCTGTGGTTTAAATAAAATAAAAACAAATCAGAATTATATTTTTTATTATGAGATTCAAAATATGACACAAATAAATGGCAAGCATGATTATGGCAAATAATAATATCACATTAATGTTAAAACAAAGGAACAATATAGCTAACATATGGTTTACTCTTTGTTTATGCCTTCATCTAAAAGTCTCAACAGTTTCTTATAAACTAATATTGGTGCATCTACAGCCCATAAAAAATCTATATGATTAAATTCTTTTAAGGGTACAATGTAGTGATCAATTGGATTTGGTAATTGATTATATAACTTTTTCACATCAGCTTCTCCAGCTAACCAGTCGTTCTGGGCGCTCAATAAAGCTATAGGCAAAGTTATATTTCGAATAGGATACTCAGGAGGGGTCTCAGTGCCATAAATCTCTATGTTTTTTACCCGCCCAAAATCAAATTGTTGAAATCTTCCATGATTCCTTATCTCTTGAGCGTAATGGACTAGAGTCTTCGTAGACGCTCCAGCAGGTACATGTGCTAATATCAAAGGAAGCAACGTACGATTAAATTGCTTATTGTCAAATCCGCAGAGGATAAATAGTGAATTCTCACAGATAGCTTCTTCGTAATGGTTTATCTCGCACGCGTGTTTCGACAGCCAT
Organism: Tinea pellionella; assembly: GCA_948150575.1. NCBI lineage: Eukaryota > Metazoa > Arthropoda > Insecta > Lepidoptera > Tineidae > Tinea > Tinea pellionella. The sequence continues at coordinate 2,931,127 of OX411269.1, read as the reverse complement.
CTGAGTACAGAGTTTTGAGGTAAAAACTCGTTAGCTCCTAATAATTTCATTAAATACTCTATATTGTTAGCGAATCGTGCTAAAAGTTTTATAGGACTTTCTATTTGAGACATGTACGCTACTGGAGCCAAGGCGTAACCGGCTCGTAGTAACTTATTATAGTGAGGTTGCATTGACAATAACGCAAAGAGTATCGTTGTGCCCATAGAGTGTCCTACATAATTCAGTTTTGTATCCCATCCTTTAACATCCATTATGTGATTAATGACTGCCGGTAAATCGTGTTGACTGACATCATGCCATGTGAAGTTCCAAAATTCAAATGAATCTATACTTCTAGAAGTATGAGCTCTAGAATAGGTGTTCCCTCTGACATTAGCTAACCATACGTCATAACCAGCTTCTGAGAGAATGTACGCCAATCCTTTTTCAGGTCCTGGAATTATCCAATCAGCTGAACTTCCTAATAAGCCGTGATGTAAGAGGACGGTCCGACGAAAACTAGTTTTGTTTGTTGCATTCTTGTTGTATGGGATCCTATGGAGTGTTAAAATATATCCATCATCTGTAACAACGGTATGGGACTCAGCAGTGTAACCATTCAAAGCTATTAGTTGTGGTGTTGTCATATGTATAGATGGATCATTATCTTTACATGTAACTTTGATGTCGTCCGGAGCTATAGTATCAAATATTTTATTATCAGTTTCCTCGGCTTTCGATATATATTTTCTAAACGTACTCTTCACTTTGTCCTTCCCGGTAGAAAAATAGTAGGATATTTTATTTTTCACTTTTTCACTTTTTTCCTTCACATAATTTTTTAATTCAATAGTTTTATTTGAAACCATGTCATAAATGTTCCGTGGCTCCAAAAATACAGAACGACTTTCCACTGGATGGTGTACATTGATAAATAAAAATATTGTTAATAATATAAATATCGGCAATTTCATTTTGATAACGACGTATATTCTTCAACGAACCACACAACTATTTGCTCGCAAGTACTCGCAACTGAACCAACTACATCCTAATGAGTCTAGCTAATAGCTTATTAATTTATAGAACACGGGTCAGTTTGTAACCTTGACCTAATGCGTATAACAGAAATATATCGTATTTGTTATCTTTGTTCAGGCTAAAATCACAGGCAACCACAACAAAAATTCAAAATTTATCGAATGAATTTGTCATCGTTCACTTTATGTCATAGTAAAGTACTCGACTTATCGATGATAAAAGTGTACACGAATTTATAAATATTAATTATATTGTATATATAAATATATATTTATTTTACGACCGAAAACCAATGTCTAAATAAATAACTATTATAATTTGAGTTTAATTAATTCGAAAAAAACTTTACCATTTCGCTGTCTGCTGTTATAATGCGCTGTTCCATACCCAAGGCCATTTTTAGCTTAGTACCTGAAAAAATTATAGTAATGTTAAAAAAATTAAATTATAATTATTGAAAATTCAAATTGTTAGTTTTGTTATCGATATCGAGTTGACATCACTAGTGACGAAGGATTCGTTCAATCATTCTACACTGCATTCACTCGATTTTGACTTCGTTCGTTCGCGTCAGCGCGTATTGTTTTTTTTAGTTCTGGGTTCTTGGTGGTTCTTTTATGCGTTTTCGGAATTATATAAAAATACTTTAAAGCACGCGTTTTAATATTGCGCTGAAAACATATATTTCGCAATCTATTATCGGGTAACAGTATAGTTATTTTTTCTTTGGCAAATATAACCTAGAAATTTCAATGTTTTGCTTTTATTTTTCTAATTTTAGAATGAAACAATTATGTTTTCCTCTTTACACGATTTATTTTGTAATTTATTAGAAGTTTTAAACGCCTGTAAGTGCTAATTTAGTTTTTTTACTTGTTTTCAGTTAAATAATTCAATATGATCATCCCAGTAAGATGTTTTACATGTGGAAAGGTTATAGGCAACAAATGGGAAGCGTATCTTGGTCTTTTACAAGCTGAATACACTGAAGGGTGAGTAGAGACCATGAGACTTATTCTGCAATGCCCAATAGATACTGGATAGTTTTCCGTTACTAAATCAATAACAGTTGCTGCAAAATTAATTTAAAAAGCATTGATATATACAATTAGATGTGCAATAACGCTCTCAATGTGACGCGAGAGAAAACATGGCTACAGCCACATCTAGGTTCTCTGTCAGTTAGTATTTGACATGTCGGCAACATTGTTAAATCATTTGAAGCGGCCTACGGTTTTTTTATGTTAGATGTATGAAGTTTGCTCCTCTAGTATTATCTCTATGTTAAAAAGTGAATAAGTTTTTAATAATAATAATAACTTTATTAATATATAAAAATGACCTATGTACAATAGTGCTCTGCCATCGGAACTGGTCTGGGGACACTATCTAAGATAGCAGTGCTTGACTCTTAAAACTGATTGTTACTAGTAACCTTCTGAGCTTGTTTAATATTTCTAATTGTCTCTTTCGAAATATTACAATATATGTTTACCTCTACAAATATATATGAACTGCGCTGAATAATTTATTTTTGTATAATCTGCGCAAAATGATGACATAAATGTAGAACCCGGAAACAAAAATTTGAGTCGTAGTCACTGATGTTGGTTATCTGTCAATCTGACCAGCATAGTGGAGGCGACTGCTCCCGCACATGTTTCTCTGTAGTAGCAGTTGTTTCCATTCATGGACCGCACTCTAGCTTTACATCAGGCAGAGTATCGTCACATGCCGAGCTACAATAAAAAAAATCTATACCAGTCTAGTCACAGGAGGAGTGTTCAATGTCAACCTGGATTGTGCACATTCGTCTCCTTAAACTGACATAGCTTATTCTAACTTAACATCCGGCAGAGAGTTGTAATAATTGGTTTTCATCCCTTAAATAGTACCCCATTTCACTACTTCCCTTCATCTCAAGTTAAAAAGGTTTTTTTTTTTCATTGTTTATGACAACTATATGTATATTTCAACCGGCCGTTGCCTGCTACTAATTTTTTCATCTCAAAAAGGTAACGGCCCCAGCCTAAATATGCCATGCTATTAAAAAAAATTAATATGATCCTACTGATATAAGTGTGGATTTTATTTTTGCACTACTATTATTCGCCCTATATATACAAGGTGTCCCAAAACTCAACGATAAGCGGGCACCAGAGGGTGGTCCTGCTCATGACTACTCGAGAAAAAAATATAAGAAAAAATAATCTCCTATTTTTAAAAAAATACAACAAAAAATTAAAATCTTTCGAAAATTGACAACCCTTATGATATTTTTAACTACCATGACCGCAATTTTCCAAATATTTATAATTTCTTTTTTGTATCGGCAACCTAAGTAGCACTGCTATCCATCACAACCCTTAAAAATCCCAGATTACCTGTAGTTTTTACACAAAAATCAATCAAAACTACTTTTCACATTAAAATTTCAAAAGATTTTTACTTACAGTCCATTTTCACACATCGTCGTGAAAAAAAAAAGTATGGTCACTACTATGGCAAGTTGTTTTAAAAATTGACGCAACTAACCAAGATTCTAAAATGGTACAATACTCTAGGAAAACTGGCCACAAAAAAAAAACATGCGTACTATTTCTAAACAAGAACCAACTTTCATAAATCGTTGTTTGTTGATAGTAAACGCTTTTACCTACCAAAAATTGGTTTTTTGTTGCAACTTCTTGGAATTTTCATGAAAACGTGCGTAGGCAATAAAATTTAGAAGTTAAATAGTAGTTATTCGTTGTTAAATAACAATAGGGCCCTTTGAGTTAGAAGGAAACTTAGATGGCAATAGTTATTTAAACTTTTTACAAAATGACTTGCCAGAATTATTGGAAGACGTGCCCATAATAGATTTACAAAACATGTGGTTTCAAAATTATGGTTGCCCTGCTCACTATGCCCGTCCTGTGCGAGAATACTTAAATCAAGAGTATCCAAGGCGTTGGATTGGGCGACTTGGTCATATCCTATCTCTGGACTTCTTCTATTGGGGTTGTCTCAAAGACAGGGTCTACTCAAAATCAATTGCAACATTGGACTTCGCCAAAAAACTACTCAGGCTGCGGAACATATCAATGGTAGAAGATATGCACGACAAATAAAACGATCTTTTTTAAGACGATGTTGTGCCTGTATTATTGCCGGTAGCGAATAATTCGAATATTTGCTGTAATATTAATAAAATTATAAATTGATTTTTTTAATGCTTAATAAGCAAGCGTTTGACCACACCCTGCCTGGTGTTAAGCAGTGATGCGGTGTAAGGTGGAGCACGCCTGCCTATGAGGTACCTGTTCACCTTCGATTTGAAGAGACCTATGTTGTACGTGTCGGGAAACACAGACACCTGGAGGGAGTTCCACAGATTCGCAGTACGCACGAGGAACGTGTTGTCGAAACGCCTCGTACGCACTTTAGGGACTTGAACCATAAATGGATGGTACCTCTCCGGGTGCCCGGACGTCCGATAGAAGAAAGGGGACGGTAGAACCAGGTTTTGTAGCTCTTGCGCACACTCCCCGAAATGTATCCGGTAAAAAATAAATGTCATTTGTTGTACCATTTGTTTTGTTGCATTCAATATTTTTTAACAAGAAAAAAAAACAATTTTTGGTAGGTAAAAGTGTTTACTATCAACAAACAAAGATTTGTGAAAGTTGGTTCTTGTTTAGTACTATACGCATGGTTTTTTTTTGTGGCCAGTTTTCCTAGAGTATTATACCATTTTAGAATCCTGGATACTTGCGTCAATTTTTAAAAAAACTTGCCATAGTAGTGTCCATACTTTTTTTTTACACAACGATGTGTTAAAATGGACTGTAAGTAAAAATCTTTTGAAATTTTAAAGTAAAAAGTAGTTTTGATTAATTTTTGTGTAAAAACTACAAGTAATCTGGGGTTTTTAAGGGTTGTGGTGGATAGCAGTGCTACTTAGGTTGCCGATACAAAAAAAAATTTATAAATATTTGGAAAATTGTGGTCATGGTAGTTAAAAATATCATAAGGGTTGTCAATTTTCAAAAGATTTTAATTTTTTGTTGTATTTTTTTTAAAATAGGAGATTATTTTTTCTTATATTTTTTTCTCGAGTAGTCATGAGCAGGACCACCCTCTGGTGCCCGCTTATCGTTGAGTTTTGGGACACCTTGTATATATATAGAACGGCCGTGGTCTAGCGGTAAGGCGCGTGAACTCACGATCGATGAGACCCGTGTTCGAACCTCGCTAATTCTGAACGGTACCAATGTAACTTTGTTATATGTACTTTGGTCGCTCAGTGCCTATAGGCACTATTAAAGAGTGGTAGGCAGACTGATTATGGCTTTCGAATGTAACACCCACGAAGTGACTTTGTCACGTTTCGGGGTCAGTTTGAAAGGTAATAATGAGAGGAGTGTGCACTGTCAATCTAGATGGTGCATGCTCGACTCCTCAGGCCGGTATAGCGGAGGCAACTACTGCCCTAGAGATTTCTCAATAGTAGCAGTTGTTTCTATTCATGGACCGCACTCTAGCTTTACATCAGGCGGAGTGTCGTCATATGGCGAGCTGCAACCAAAAAAATTTTTGTGACTTCACAATATGGCGTAAATACGTTCCTATTGTTATTCTAATCGCACTGTATAGAACGTTATCGCATATTACTAATTATTATTTTTTTTTTTTAATGTCAGGCTTTGATATTTTTGCCGGCTTATAAAATTTAAGACAACTGCTATGACGGATAAATGTCTGCAGGCAGCAGTCGCCTAGCTATCCCACCCGGCTTGAGGTCATTGACAGTGCACACTCCTCTCGGCATACCTGGCTTCTTTTTTTGATTGTAGGTCGGCATATTGATTTTATACACAGAGAGTACTCGCATAAAATTCACTTTATAATTATATTATATTAATCTTGTTAATCTCCTTTTTGGAAGTGCACTGGCACCTGTAATCGTGGGATAGTAACTTTATATTTTTGAATGTTTTTTGTTGACAAACTAATTTTTTCTTAATGCATGTCTGAAATTAGCAATTCTTATATTTAAAGACGTCAATTGAGTCACGTTTTTTTTTTCTCCTTCTTTGTAATGATCGTTAAAAATTATATAGTTACTGTTTAATGATGCTTGCGCAAGAATAAAATACATAAATATGTATAAAATGTGCTAACTGGATACTAGTAGGTACTTTGGGTGAAAAAGGGCAACGCAATCATAAATATAAAATGTAAACAATTATTTGTTTCGATCGAGAATCGAACTGGAGAACTCCACGTAAACTAGCGCGGGGTTTAAAGAGCGCATTTAAAAGAAATGTTTTTCGTACCGCCTCAGGTTCAGTTCCGGTTAGTTTTTTTGTCTAGATAGAAAATACGTGTTAACGGAATCCTAGCAACGACCTCAACCTCAACGTTCATCATATATTTTAACTATTTAGGCAAAAAATAAATTGCTTTTTTTTAAACAATTACAAAGTGGTTTCTTTCCTATACTATATATATATATATTTCCTATACTTGCCTACTTATTTATATATTTATAGATATTACTTTTTGTACGTTTGTTTCTATAATATAATTAATGTGTAATTTATTTATTTTAATGAATGAACGTCATTATCTGGATAATCTATCGACTGTAATTTTTTAAATTATTTTGTCTGCTTGTTGCTTATCCGTAGAGATACTGTTTAATATATGTTTTTTTTTCAAATTACAGTGACGCTCTAGACGCGTTGGGTTTGAAGCGATACTGCTGTCGAAGAATGTTGTTAGGTCACGTAGATCTCATTGAAAAATTATTAAATTATGCACCGCTTGAAAAGTAGACATCTAGACTAGAGATAAAACAATACTTTATTTTTTTTATAACATAATTGTAAGAGATAATAAAAAATTTACTACCTACTCACTTGTTGTTTTACTTGAGGGATCCTTTTAGGGAGGGAATTTAAGTTAAATATATGTTTAATAGTATTAGGCGTTCTTTGCGGATATCCATAAGCAAAATTATTTTTAAACACTGCTTTGCAACTAATTTCCGCTAATCAATGTTAGTGAGGGTAGGTATACAGTCACATTAGTTGTCAATGTTAGACCCTTCACCAACATGCAAAAACCTCTCGAAGCGACCACACGTCTCCTGAGGATGCCACGTGGAATGGCGAAACGCATCGAGAGGTTTTTGCACATTGACAGCTGATGTGACTGTGTACCTACCCTCACTAACATTGATTAGCGGTAATTAGTTGCAAAGTAGTGTTTAAAAAATTATTTTGTCAAATATTTATCTTTTTTTTTGTATAGCAGGCCGGTATGCTAGCTAGGAGCGGTCTATGAGCGGAGATAACTGCTACCACAAGCAGAGGGCCAAGTACGAGTTTGCTTTTACGCCGTGACAGCGTAATGCGGGATCTCTTCACCAATAGGATCGCTTTATTTAAATGAGACTAAAAATAACATCATCTAATTGGTGGAGTGATCTCTCATTACGCTGTCGAGGCGTTAATGTAACCCGTACTTGGGCCTCTGATGTCTGTATTCAGTAGTCGCCTTCGCTATGCATTGTTCAAGTTGACAGTGCACACTCATGTTTATAAAAACAAAATTAAACCTCAATAAAGTGGACTAGTAGTTCCGGAAGGAATACGGGACAAAAAAGAAATATTCAAATCTATGTATTTATTTAGATAATATGTCATTTCGTTTAGTATGTCGTTATGTTAGGATTTCCGCTTGTTATAATAATAATAAAATTTAGAACATAATTATGTTTTTATTAATGTACCATTTTGTATATTTCGGCAGTAATTTGTGAGTTTTGTTAAGTAGTGGTAATTGATTTTTTTTACTTATACATTTAACAAATTTTTTGTTACATTAGCTATAAATAGATGAAAATAAATATCGTTTTATTTGCAATTTAATATTACATGGGCGTTGACTTGCCAAAGTAAAGTAGTAAGGTACTGGAGTAAAGAGAAATTTCAACAGCAATTCTTAGTAACATTGTACTTAAAATTGAGCTCATTTTTCCGTGTAAAGGACAACCTTTGGCAGGCAGACTGATGGTGGTTTCCGTCTGCCGTCTGGGGTAGTACCACCCACCACTTTCGAGTGTAACACCTGTGAACTGACCTTATCGCGTTTCGGGAAGAGTTTGGAAGTAGCATGTGTGCACTGACAATCTGATTTCTGCACATTCGTCTCCCCAAGCCGGCACAGCTGAGGCGACTGTTTGTAGAAATTTCTCTGTAGTAGCAGTTGTTTCAGTTCATGGACCGTACTCTAGCTTTACGTCAGACGGAGTGCTGTCATATATTTAGTTACAATGAAAAACCTCGACATTATTGAGAGCCCTAAGCTTGATTTCCATAAGTCCTTATGGAAAAGACTTGGTTGCTCTCTTTTGCGGGCTCACGTCGCTCTATAATTATCTAAAAATACTTTTTGGTCCAAACTAATCTAAGTTATTCTAAATACAACGCACATATAAAAATTAAATCAAATAAATGTTATATAAATAGGTAATCTTTGTGTTATTTAATATTTCGCAATGATAAACTAAATTGTGAATTTTCAAACACATTTTCTTTGTTAACGTTTTCTTACAAAGCGAAGTTTAGGCATGGCATTATTAATTAAACAAATATATCGTAAATAATGTATTTCGAAAATTGATTAGATTTTTTTGTATGATTAAATTAAGTAATATAAAATTTGTTGTTTTATTTCTTAGCCCCTTTTTTAATTTAAATTTTCGTTTTGTGTTTTAAGTAGGTACATGTGGACATGATGGCTAATCTCCGTAAGGTCAAGTTTGGGCAAGACCTAAGGCTAAGTATGAGTTTACTTTTACGCCGTAACAGCGTAACACGTGAACTCTAAAAATGCGGTCAAAATAACATTGGTTTCGGGGTAGAAAACAAAAAAAATAATATCTAAAATTTATCGATTATATTTGGCTTGAAATTGTGTTAAACTACGTATATAGTAGTCGATTATAACGCAATGGTTGAAATGTGAAAATTAAAAAAAAAACCTGCAAAAAAAAAGACAAGATGGCGGAAACCAATCATTGCAATGCTTGTTTGAATAGTGAATTGTAACGATTCTTTAGAGATGAACAACAATTATCCTGGGTCACGCAACATCGCACAAACTGGCGAAGGTTGTATTTTAAATGCAATAGGCAATCAATTTACTGAAAAGGGAGTAGGTCGACATTGTAATAAAAAACGCACCTTTAAAACGATGTAGGTAGTATCTGCTCTACCACATACGTGATTTATTATAAGTACAATTCATAAAAACAATTTTTTCGACAATAAAAATAATTTCGCAGTCGTTTATCTTACTAGAGAACTAAATTAGTAAACGTAGAATTAAATTTTTGCTGAATTTAATTATTGGGTCAGCATAGTGTCGGCGACTGCAGTCACCAAGGACAAGATAACGCTTAATGGTGTAGAATTTGAGTTTCGGGATAAGCTTGTAAGTGAACGGGTATAACGAGAGCAGTCTGCCCTGTCTGCATAGATGATGCACTTCAGGATAATTCGTCGACACAGCATGTGAACAGTCTCTGTCCACAGAGAAACTGTTTCTGTTGGTGAGGTCCATCTTTTACATTAGGTAGAGTCTGGACTGTGTGGACCATTCCCCGGACTTCTACTAAAAACTATATCTTTTTAGCATGTACTTATCGTCAAACTCTACCATGGCAAGAAACTGGTCAAAAAATGGGGAGGTGAAGTCAAGAAACTACGATATTATCATGAACGTTGAATCACAATGATGTGACGTCACGAGGTGATTAAGTCAAGGTAGCTCGTGACGTTCCCATTAGGGGACCTGTATACGGGATATCCCCTCTATTAACACGTCTGTGGGATCATTTATATTATTGTCACCATACAGGGTTAAGTTTGGGAAAATTAATATTAATTGTTATTTTATAACGTTTACAGGGTTAGGCAGGGGGACTTTGGGAACAATGTCTATACCGGGGTAGTTAGTGACTATAAAGAACCAGGGATCACATCCATTTTCATACTCCGTTTCGACGAAGTCATCTAATTTCGCACTATTTTTCAATATATCTTTTCCACCCTTATTTTAAGATATTTTAGATTTATATGTATAGTATTTTTGATGGTTATATTCTAAGAATAAAGCTTAGTTATTTTTAAATGTATAATTAAACTAAAATTATAGTGTTTCAAATATTTAGCGGAAACTGTTATTTGACTAATTGCTATATATTCCAATGTCTATATGAACTTTCTGTTGTATGTTTCCCAAATAAATATTTTAACGCAATTGAATCTAGCTGTAATTTTAGTCTACTTACATAATAATATAACTGGTATCTAAAATGACATAACATTAATCAAAATATAGGTATAGGAAAATTTTATAGTGGGGTTCCTAAAGTAGAGGGGGCGTCCAAATAGATCAAGTTCATTGTCACTAAAGGAGATGTGACCTTGACCTGTTGTGATTCGCCTATCTTTTTTATGCTATGCCGGTTCGAGGAGACGAATGTGCACCGTCCAGATTGACAGTGCACACTCCTCTCGTTATTTCTATATTTCTATTTCCCTAAATAGTACATGGTCACTTTACATTCGAAAGTGGTGATACTACCTAAGACGGCAGACCGTTCTAATAACCAGCAAAAGTCTGTGATAGACAGACTTTTTAATAGTGTCTATAGGTCCTGAGCAATCTTATAGTACATATAAATTAATAAAATAGGTACACTGATCAGAATTTATCGAGATGTGTTCATTTTCTTGAAAAATTGAAGTATTAGTGCAGAGTAGGTTCCATGGACAACAATTCATACTAATTTATTTATTTTGCTATGCACTACGCATCCTAATTATTAAGTTTACGCATGTATGAATGTCTGTAACTTAATCACCCATAAACAACTGAAGCAATTTTAATATTGATGCCGCTTGGTACGAGTGTTTTTGTTTCTTTGTTTATTTTTCTTTATACTTCATTCATTCATCACATAAAACAAGTGATTGATAGAGTTTCAGTCAAGTCAAAAAAAGGTTCTGTGAAGTGATGATATTTTTACTTGCAACGGAGTTTTAGAGGAAAAAACGAAGCACAATTGACACTGATCTTACTAATTATTATTATTTTTTTAGAGCAATATAAAGTCTTATACAGGTGAAAACTTTCAGCGGTACAGTAAGGGGAAGTACCTTAAAAGATCAGAGATCGCAAAAATCTTTTTCCGTACATCTTTACCTTTTTTATTTATCTAATCTTTTTGTTGGTGTTATTCTTGTAGCTGCAACAGTTAAGGTACTTCTCCTTACTGCTCCGCTGAAAGTTTCCACCCTGTAGTATATAATATTTTTTGTATATCGTATATAATATTTATAATTAGTATTCAATACAGTCGTAGAATGAAGACAAGGCGAAAATTAATGATCCTTAACTCGTGTCGATACAAATAAGGCTAGGCAGGGTTAGTAGGACTAAAGTATCAATTTTTTTTTAATGGAAAAATTGTTCTAGGTACAATTTAAAGAGTAGTAGACAGATTGATGATGGTTTTGTCCAGTCTACTGTTTTAGTACTACCACTTTCAAGTGTTACACCCATCTTGTGACCTAGTAGCGTGTGCTCTGTCAACGGACGGATGTGCACTCGTCTCCTTAAGCTAACATAGCGGAAGGGACTGCCGCTTATAGATCCCATTCAGTTTAACTTCTGGTGGAGTGTCGTAAAAATAAAAAAAATAAATTCTAAAACTTTTTTTTAAATAAATTCTAAAACAGGCATAGTTACTGTGTTCATAAACAATTATCTACAAATGAGAATAGTAGGTAGGTCGACCTTGACAAACGTTATGTAAGCAAATAACTATTTATTAGAGACTTCAGGGATATTATATATCTGCAGCATAATCTACCTAAACGTATATATAGAGGTAATATGAACATTTTTTTTATTGTAGCTCGGCATATAACAACACTCCGCCAGATGTTAAGCCAGAGTGCGGTTCATGAACAGAAACAATTGCTACTACAGTTAGTCCTGTAGAATACAGTCGCCTCCGCTATGCCAGATGATACTAATATACACCATTTAATTAATCATAGCAGTCTGACATGTGAGGTTCACGAGCGAAGACAACTGCTCGTTGTACAGGTGAAAGGCACTACCACAAGACGGACTACTACCCTGCCTACCCCTCTTTCAATTAATACCTATATTATATAGATAGGGAACGATCAAATAACCTATAACATACGTAAAACAAACAGTGGCATTGGCCGTTACATTAGAAATTCGATTTGAGAGATTTGAACGTGGGCCCTTCACGCACACATTCGTCCGTCGGTCACGGCCGCGCGTTAATAATTATGAAATAATTATTAATGATGCTATTAAAACGATATTTGTATAGTTTTTTGGAGGTAATTAATTAAAGGAGAATGCCATTTGGCAAAGAGGTATGGGCTCACAATTTTTCACTCGAGTTTATCATTTTTAATTTTTTTACTCGAGTTATTGAGTAATTAGACTTTTTGTGATGCAATATTTGACGTTTTTATTATATTAAATGCTTAAATAATTGACGATAACTGTTTTTTTATGTAATTGAACATTGTCTATTGATTGGTAAAGGATGTGTTGAAATAATTGAAATATTTTATTTTTATTTTAGCACGTCATATGACCGCACTCCTGATGTTAAGCTAGAGTGCGATCCATGAACGGAGGCGACTGCCGTCAGAGAAGGGAATCTGCACACAGCAGTCGGGTCCGCTATGTCGGCTTGATGAGATGCCTTTTTACACTGTGCTTGAAAGATCCCATGTTATAGCAAGGAGGCAAGACGTGGTTGGGAAGGTCGTTCCACAATTTGATGGAACGACAGAAGGATTGCCCGAACCTTTTGGTGAATAGTTTTATAACGAATTATTTTAACGTAATTTTCGAATATTGTTTTGTTAACAAATTATTAGATATCAAGTGGGGTCAAAACTCAAAACCGCCATTTTCCTTTTTCTTCTAGTGATCAGCATTTAGTTAAAATGCTTTGTTGTTATAAATGGTACATGGAAAATGTATATTACCTTACGTATTAAAGAAATAAAACTTTATCTTTATAACTGAAGCGTTAAACCGCAAATTATGATAAAAAAATGATTCAAATAAAATGTTTAAACGTATTATTGCAACAGAAAATGTAAATAAATACTTATTAAACAATGTAATTATTTAAATTAAAATTGTAATACGAAAAATAATGTAAAATAATAATAAAAACCCACCTTTATAACCGTTCATTATTAAAAATAACTAAATAACTTAACTAAACACTAAAAATTGTAAAAAAATTACGGGGAGTTTTATTATTTCAAAGAAAAATGTAATAACCCGTAGTTTTACCGCGGTTACCGATGCGCCGGCGCACGGTGTGTCGCGATTACGAATGACATGATACTGACTGAATGTTGAACGGTAAATTGCAAAATTTTAAATACATTAATTTGTGTCTATAACATTTACGCTAGTCTTATCTCTCATTATTTAAAAAGATTTCTAAAGAAACTGATAATAGTTATTAGCCCAGCTGCCGTTCTGGGGTAGTACCACCACTTTCAAGTGTAATAACCGTGCGTTCGAAATCAGCTTGGTATAATGAGAATCGTGAGCACTGTGCACTGTCAACACATTATAAAAAAAGTTTGTCACAATGCAAAAACCTTAGGTAAGTTTTCAATTCTTTTTGCGTAGATATCACGGGTATAACCAAATAGATATATAATAGAGGGTAGATATAACCAAAAACGTTTTTTGGTTTTTTTTTTTTTTGACTAACAGGGTTCATCTATTTTATTATATCCATTTTAAAAAAATTCTTCCTAAAATAAGCAAGGAGAAATTTCTATAGTCAATAATCGACTTCATTATGCCGGCTTGAGGAGACGAATGTGTACCATTTAGATTGACAGTGCATACTCCTCTCGTTATACCTAGTCACTTTCAAATTAATCCCGAAATGAGTAGTGGCAGAGTAACGGCAGACAGAGCTTATAAACCGCCAATCTTGAATGGCGGGCTAATTAAATCGAACGTTTTGTAACTTATAAGTGACTCAGGCAAAACGTGTTGCAAAATAATATTTATAAATTGATACAAGAACTTTCCATAACCGATATGCTAATTTTAATATTGCTTTACACTTTACATAATGAGTTTAACGAATGTATACTCAAATGTTAAAAAAAAAAATATTCTTCAAGTCTTCCTAACTTCCGTAACACGCTCGGCTCCTGTAGAGTAAACAGGAAAAAAATGTAATCATTTTCCCTCCAATAATGCCTCCATGAAATGTCTTTGTATTCTTTATTACGCTTTTTCTTCATCATTTCTTTTGCTTAGCTTCTAGCGGGCATACCCTAAAATTACATTTTTATTTCGTCAAGTGACTAAATCGCAATTTAAAGATCAGTTTCTCAACCATTTTTAAGTCGCGACCCACGAAAAAGCCAAAAAATTAAATAAAAAGTCTTGCGACCCTTCACTATAAAATTATAATAATATGTACATAGCGCGCTATTTTTAAGTTTTTTTTTATTATTGTAGCTCGGCATGTGACAACACTCCGCCTGATGTAAAGCTAGAGTGCGGTCCATGAATGGAAACAACTGCTACTACAGAGAAGTCTCTACGGGCAGCAGTCGCCTCCACTATGCCGGCTTGAGGAGACGAGCATGTCCATCTAGATTGACAGTGCACACTCCTCTCGCTGTACCTGGCTACTTTCAAACTATTCCCGAAACGCGACAAGGTCACTTCACGGGTGTTACATTCGAATGAGGTGGTACTACCCTAGGACGGCTCACTCTTTATCTCTTGGTTTAAATAATCGGCCGTAATCTTAATAACTTAGTTCATTTAATCACGTACTTACCTCATTTGGAGATGCTAAAAATATATTACTGTATAATTTGAAACAAACTTGTTTCGTTAAAAATAAAACCGAAACACGTACGGTTCAAGATGTGAACTCTTTTTTTTTTTTGTTAATTCTCCCATTCTGGGAAGGCAAAGGGAACAAAGGCCATACAGCCATGTCTTCAGTAATATAACATATATCTCATTTGTAGTAAATTCTTAAAGTTTTTACATCAAATTGCAATGGTGTTTTATAATTTGACGCTTTCTTGGAGTATTTGGCGGCAATTCACCCGGTCACGTCATAATATGAGCGTTTTCACGGCGTGGGATAACCACAAAAAAAAACCGCTTCTGTTGCCTCATATAGAGTGAATTTTAATGTTTCCACGATTACTCACATGCGCAGCATAAAATTACGCAAAATAACACCAATTTTACACAATAATAACCACTAAACTAATTAAGGAAAGGGATAAAAAAAACACCTCAACCTTCCCGGGCAAAAGCGCGCCAAATTTGTTTTAGTCAGTCGGCAAAAGCTCTAAAAGTAAACGAAGAATTTTAAAATAAATATGAATCATAAATAGAGACTGAAATGCTAAATTTTTTTATCGATACAAAAAAAAAACGGTTAAAAGTAACGTTTCCAAAACATATACTATATTTCTTATGACACTATTTGCGCCTCGGGTTGATGGTGTAACGTTTTATAAGTATTTTTTTACCGATATTAAAGTAAGTCGTTAAAATTTGAGGTCGCTAGCTATTATATGTTGATTTTGAATCAGACAGTCAGTAAGGGTTTCTTTTTTTAAGTCCCCTTCTCTATGCCGGCTCAAGGAGACCAATGTGCACCCTCTAGCAGGGTACGCTGCATTCAAGCTGATCCCGAAGGAACGCGACTAGGTCTTTCTTGGTTGCTAGTTACATTTGAAAGTGGTGGTGAGGTACTAAAAAATAATTCAAAA
Organism: Tinea pellionella; assembly: GCA_948150575.1. Classification (NCBI taxonomy): domain Eukaryota; kingdom Metazoa; phylum Arthropoda; class Insecta; order Lepidoptera; family Tineidae; genus Tinea; species Tinea pellionella. The sequence goes on along the minus strand of OX411269.1, from coordinate 2,915,201 downwards.
ACGTTATCATTATAGAAAGTAGGTCAATTACATTATTATCAAATTGTTTTTTGAATAAACGAATGGGTAATCTATAAACAAATAAATGATAACATTTAAATAGATATATAATTGGTGCATACTCGTCTCCTCAGGCCAGCGTAGCGGAAGCGACTGCTGCGGGTAGAGATTTATAGTAGTAGTAGCAGTATAGTAGTAGTAGCAGTTGTTTCCGTTCATGAATCGCACTCTAGCTTTACATCAGGCGGAGTGTTGTTATGTCGAGATAATAATAAAAAAAGATCGATATTGCTTCCCAGCTACTACACAAGGAGGAAAGCTTCCTATAACATGGGATCCTTCAAGAGCAGTATTTTCAGTCTCTTCTCTGACAGCAGTCGACTCCATTCATAGATCGCACTCTAGCTTAGCATCAGGAGTGCGATCATACTACGTTAAAATAATAATAATAGAATCCTATTAAAATATGAAGACGAAAAAAAACAGTTTGGCTATTGGCTCGTGGCGAAAATAGCCAAATATGTGATGTTAATAGCGAATATGAGATAGCGAGAGAAGTGTGCCCTGTTAGAACCTTAAGCCTGCATAGTGGAGGCGATTGTTGCCTGTAGGCATTTATCTTACTAACCGCACTTCAGCTTAACAGTTGTGCCACTCATGTGCATCGCGATGGAAATGTAAGGTATAAAAGGTAATAAAAAAAATATTATATTTTATATAATTCATTTATTTAAATTGTATAATATTCACAATATCGCTAAACCATTTCACGTTCAAAATGGCAGCGATTTTACATACAAAAATGAGAACACAGAAATTTTCTTTTCACAAAAATTTATCAACTAACTAAACAACAAAACGAAATGCAGAAGAAGGGGTTTCGATTATTTCTGATTTGGAGTTACATGGTCACGAGTAAAACACCCTCGAGAGTATAAAATTTACATTTGAAAAAAAAAATTAGTCACATGCTAATCACGAAAAATTTTTCTCGTTTTATATGGCATTATAACAATTTGCCAGTGTCAAAATATTTTTGCATCAAGGTAATAATATTGTGCATCACGATTCGTTCATTCATCACACTAAACAGTCAGGTCAAGTCTCAGTCAAGTCAAAGACTGCTCCAGTAAAGTGGTAGAATCTTTACTGAAACTTCCTACGGAGTTTTGGAGGGAAAATGGAAACACATGTTCTCTTCTTTTGAATTATTTTCCCACACTCACGCACGTTCACGAATGCTTAATGGTCAATAATCCACCATTATTACACATTAACACTCGAAGAAACACAAGTTTAGGAGAATAATTCAAGACAGACAACCTAATGTCTCAAGGTGGCCGCCAAAACTCCGCGAAAAGTTTAAAACATTGACAGAGTTTAGTTATCCCATTTAATTTAAACTTGGCTCCAATACAAATTTGGTCCAAACTTTTTATTGTACATAACATTAAAGTTAACCCGTCTTTACTAACTAATTGATATCAGTGGCGTAGCTAAGTAGTTGAGGACACCGGTGCTAAAAAAAATTAAGCCACATAATCTGAATCACCGTCAACAGAAATGTCTGGGCCGAAAGTACTGCAATAAGAACTCAATGCCAATAGACTATAATTTTATTTCTTTAACTCCTATTATTTTGTCATTTATCAGGATATTATAAGATTCTAAGGCTGGCATCTAGATTAAAATTTTGTCTGCCTAACCCTCCCATAGTTACGCCACCGATTGATATGACAAAACGCAGTCATATTTAGCTAAATTAGTTATTTTAACCGAACTACCATACCAATAAGGTAATTAGCGTTCATTAAGTATAGAGTGGAAGTCAATGAAAATGTAACTTGGCAGTATTTTGATGAGAAGAGACAAATGCGAGAACAATTAATATTTTTAATACTGATCATTGCCAAGAGACATTGTATTCTAAAGGTCTTTACACATATATCGCTTTCTCTAAATTGAAATGCCTTAATAATTCGCTCCATAGTTAATTACGATAGTTACAAACTCAAAAAAAAAAAAAAAACTAATACAATGCAGGAATTCTCGGCGGACGCCTAATGTGTGTGCGAAATTTAAATTTACGCACTCACGGCGCGAAGTGAAAACTCCAAGAAAATTAGTTTATTTGAAATATCTTTACCAAGACTGTACTTTGGTTTGTGTTTAGTAAAATTAATACACACAAATGGAGTAACTAGTCTGCACTTCGGACGGCTCTGCATCCAAACATCTTTTTGAAGAAAAAAAAATCAAATTAACAGTATTTTTCTTAAATCAATAAGCGAATCACAAATTTATATCATTTGAGAATCTATCATTTCATGTGACGTCACGTCTATAAAGTTTGAAGACGTTATAAAAAACAAACTATCGTACATTTCTAAAAAAAACGGCTGAAAGAACATTGACTACTTTTCAGCCATATTCGGTCCATAAAAAATTTATTTAAAAAGAAAATTGCTATAAATATAATTGACTAAATACCTTAAAACACTATTATGGGTAAAATTATAACTACTAGTTATTTTCGCTTCACATCACGTTTATATTTAACTCATTTGATTATTTAATGTACAAAAAAAAAACCATTTCTTGACATCTCTTTCGGGCCGGTAGAAAATTGAAATTTATTTCGAGGGAAAAATCAAAACAATAAATACTGTATTAAAACGAAATTAATCATTATTGTTGTGTGTGTAACATTGTGTGAAAAGGGGTGGAAGGGGTCCTAAAGGAGAATGCCCATACGCCGAAGAAAAATGGGCCCACATTTTTTTCCCCCGTTAGTTAGTTTTGTAGAAAAATAAATCTATTTCCTTATTAACAGTCAGTTTTAATTTTTTCCACCCAGGTAATTGAGTTATTAGATGTTTTCTGATGCAATATTTGAGGTTATTATTATTTTAAATACTTTAATAATTAAATATATCTGTTTTTTTGTGTAACAAAACATTGTCTATTGATTGGTAAATGTTGTGTTGATATAATTAAAATGAATTAATAAAAAAAATAAGATATTATTTTAGAATATTGTTTTGTTACTAAAATATTAGGTATCAAGTGGGCCCAAAGATGGGCCATTCTCTTTTATCTAAATAATTTGAACTATTAACGAAAAATTTAAAAAGTAATACCCCGCTTTACGCGAGAGATACGTTCCGCAAAAACTCGCGTCAAGTGAAATTCGCGTATAAGGAGCTCACGTTTAACCATAACTAAAAGTCAGTACAACATGCAAATCAATACATACTTTAATTCTAAAAACACATTGTGTAGCGTTACATTATGCATTTTTTTTACGGAAAAATGTATCTATTGTCTGAGTTGCGTTTCATTTACGGTCTTGTAAAATATTTTCACAACATGCAACACTGTTTTTTTACTAATTGACACATGGTTAAAACACGGTCATCATCACTGTCTGTGCTCTGCAATATGTCCAAATCCGAATAAATCTTTGAAAGTCATTTTAGCGCGAAATTTGAAAAAAAAATAATAACGAAATCGCCCATAACGGGGTCACGTAAAGCGGGATATTATTGTATTTCAAACTTTATTAAGTATGTGATATCAGTCGTTTTAGAGAGGGGGGAGTCTCACAAATGTGACCAGCTGTGACATGGACAGATGCCCTTCATTAGCCCAGTATACCGTTCTGGTACAACCTACCACCAATTTCAACACAAGTGTAACACCTGTGAAACGACCTAGTCGCATATCTACACATTGAGTAAAGATAGGGAAAATTAAAACGGTGACTAATATGATTACAACTGAGCTTTAAAGCCGTTCAATACAAAACCTTATGCCGCTAATAATAAAGTAGAAAATAAGTTAAACATAAACGTATAATAATGTTATTCTATACAATTCCTTTTTGTTTAATTATTGAAATGCGTTTCGATGTATCTTTGATTTAAACTTTACTACCCACGCCTGATTGTAAGGGTTGTAGGCGTTAGTGTACAAAACGGAAAACTCCATAATTTTGGCACTGAATTGCGAAGACACGCGCGACCACAACGTCTGCAAAGCTTTTTTTTACGATGTTATAATCGTGAAAATAAGTGACAGTGAAAAGTGACAGTAAGCAGTATTATATGTGATCACACTGCGTTTGGTGTTTATAAGCTAGAGTGCGACCCATGAGCGAAAACAACCACAGAGAAAGGAGAATGCCCATTTTCGGGCCCACTTGATACCTAATAGTCTAGTAACAAAACAATTTCTAAAATAATATCTTTTTTTTTACTAATTCATTTACTAATCAATAAACAATGTTTAATTACATTAAAAAAACAGATATCATCAATTATTAAAGCATTAAAAATAATAATAACCTCAAATATTGCATCAGAAAACATCTAATTACTCAATAACCCGGGTGAAAAAAATTAAAACTGATACTGGTAATAAAGAATGTAGATTTGTTTTCCTACCACAAACTATGGAAAAAAATTGTGGGCCCATTTCTCTTAGGCGAATGGGCATTCTCCTTTTTGCAGGCAGCAGTCGCGTAGTATCTTCACGGGTTATACTAAGTGGTGGTACCACCCCAGAACAGCAAACTGGGCTAATAACCATCATCAGTCTGCGTACCACTCTTAAAGTAAGAAGAGCCTCACTGAGCTATAGTGGTGGACAGAGAGTACCTAGCACAGAATAACATTATTTGATTAGCGAAATAATCTACTGAGCATAGACAACGCAAATAAAGGCAGTAAAGGAAACAATCATAGAGTTTACACAATAACAAAGCGAGGGGTTAAAAACGTATTTTTTTATCGAGAATTAAAAAAAAAACAAAATTAACAACCTACTATTTACACTAATAAAAATTAACGTGCGAATTTATTTCACTAATTTTCCACACAAACTATTTACTGAATTAAAATTAAACTAGCTGTCGATACTAGTCGATAGGTCTTCATTTTATATACAGGCTGATTTTTTTAAATTGGGATGGTATGGGGAAACCCGAAACCCGGGAGATACAGAGAAACAGTCTTAGGAACCATTAGATCTTTTTTATGATATAGTTTTTTTTTTGCTAAGGATCATTAGATTGAAGGAAAAAAATCTGAGTTGCAAATGTTAGTCTAATTCTCTGTATACTAATTTAAAAAGTTGTGAATTTGTAACATAACGCTAACGAAAATACCGACTTCCTATTGGCTATCATCACTAGTGACAAGAAAAATGATAGAAATTAATTTATACGTCTTTAAGAAAGTATACTAGGCCTATTTTCTTCTTCAGGGTTCAAGTTATATCCAAGCAAAAAAAATTCAGACCGCGGGTCGACAGCTAGTATTTTGATGTTTAATTTATATAAACAAAAAATTTGTATAAAAAATTAATGAAACGATCACACCTTAATATTTGTTAAAAAATTGTAAATAGGCCCTTTTCTAAGTGATTTTTCTATTAAAAAAAATAATAATAAGGAAGACAAAAAAAACAAACATTATTATTAATGTATACAGAAAATGGCAAAAAAAGATTAAATTTTATTGCACGTCAATTGTTTAAAATAATTCATTTTATTATTATTTATTAAAAAAATGCATCACAACAGACTGTGTTAAATATGAACAAAAACTGCAACGAAATTGATAAATTGGCGGGAATCGAATCCACGCCCGTCTCTACACACAACTTTTATTCATAAATAACACATATTAATCGAATAAAAAATTGCTAATATTATTATTATTTCAATTGATTTTTTAAAAAATAAATACAATACGTCGATCAATAAAAATTAATTGATTAAGAAATGCAAAATAAAATGGCGGCATTTCCGGTTTAAAATCGTAATATCGAAAACTGTTTAAGTAAAAAAATGCCGTTATTACTCGCACTATTACAAAAAGAAAGAAAATGACAGATATATTTTTTTACAAAAATGTTTTGCAAAGCGAATTGCCGTTAAAAATTAAGGAATTAATTTGACAAAATATTTTCTCTACAAAAAAAAAAAAAGAGAATTGATTCCAAACACTTAAATTAGTAGAATGAGTTGCACAAGAAATAAACATCCTCTATCACTCCGGAAGACTGGCGTGAGTACAAAAAAAACATTTTGCCAAAATAATTCCCCAGCAACTTACGAAACACCTTGTATAATAATAATATAGACTACAAATATCAACAATGCAATACAATACAATATCGTCACATATTTTGTCTAATCACACTGTATATAAAGCGTTTTTTATATTATTTAATTCATCCCTGTATATGGACAAAACTGGCTAATTATTAAATTTTTAATAATATTTTTACATGTAGTGAACGCTGTTTCACTATGCCGGCCTCTTGTGGTCATACTCTTGATAATGAACAGCTCACAGCTGTGGTGTGGCACATACATGGTGTTTATATTTTGTCTATATACAGAGTGATAAAATATGTAAATAACAATTGAACTAACATTGACAATAAAATATCAATAATGAATGATACATGTAAACCTTGCCGCTGCACATCGTCTCGTCAAGTCGGCATAGCCGAGGCTGTGGTAGTCAGCAACTTTTCTCGCCTCCGCTTTTCTGTCAAAGTAATACGAGAGACATTGCGGACATAGCCACTTCCTTATCTAACTAAAGGCCACCATCTATTAAATTGATTAAAATGTACAGTATTTTCAATTTAAAAAAAAAAACAAACGCCACCCACTGACGAATACAGCAACAGTACCGTTTCGATATATCAGTTCGATAAAAAAAATTAACTAATTACGAACTAAAAGAAAAAAAAATAGAAAGAAAACTTAAGATTAATATATTGTTTTTAAAAACGGACATCTGACCGCTTCATCTCATTTTCCATTTCGTAGGAAATAACGCTTAGTCTTCAAGGTACCACCAAGCAGATCCAAGAGTAGATCTCTCAATACTTTTTTTTATTGTAGCTCGGCATGTGACAACACTCCGCCTGATGTAAAGCTAGAATGCGGTCCATGAACAGACACAATTGCTACGGGCAGCAGTCGCCTCCGCTATGCCGGCTTAAGGCACCATTGACAGTGCACACTCCTCTAGTTATACCTGGCTACTTTCAAACTGCAACCGCAAACGCGACAAGGTCACTTCACGGGTGTTACTGCCCCAGGGCGGCAGACTGGGCTAATAACCACAGCCTGCCTCTCAACCCACACCTATCGTATGTTATTGGACCAATTAGAAGAGTCTTTTTTTCTTTTTGTTTTATATGGCGTTATAACAATTTGCCAGTGTCAAAGTAAATATTTTTGCATCAAGTTAATAACATTGTGCATCACGAATCATTCATTCATCACACCAAACAGTTAAGTCTCAGTCATGTCAAAAATTATTCCAGTAAAGTGGTACAATCTTTACTAAAACTTCCTATGGAGTTTTGAAGGGAAAATGGAAACACAGGTTCTCTTCTTTTGAATTGTTTGCCCACACTCACACACGTTCACGAACACTTAATGGTGAATAATCCAACATTATTACACATTAACACTCGAAGAAACACAAGTTTAGGAAAATAATTCAAAACAGATAACCAGACTTCTCAAGATGGCCGCCAAAACTCCAAGAAGAGTCTTTGAAGACATGTTAGTATTCAGGGACCACTCGTGGGTCTACTTCGAAGGGCATTTTGAAGACAAAGCGGGAAAAATCGTCAAATGAGTCGTCACACTTTTATATTTAATTTATATACTAGAATTTTTTGGGGAGATTTTTTAGTAATTTTTTCACTTCAAACTTAACGCACTCGCTGCGTCAACATCACGATTTATCGGAAAACAGTCGGGGCTTCTCGGGGACATTCGTGTACATTCGTTTCCATTATAGTACCGCACTTTAGTTTCAACAAAAAAAAAAAAACTCTCCACAGCTTTATTCATAGTTCACAATCTATTAAAGCGTATCGTCATAGACGCGTACAATTAACAATACCTGTGTTTATAATGATATGTTCTGAAGTTATGCGTCTGAGAGAGAACGCCGTACAACCGTCCTGCTCACACAAAAAAGTCCAGTAATCTTAGGTCCACAAACCACTACAGTACCCCGAAAATGCCTCTATAGACAGTAGGTCTTAGACTAGATTAACAAACGTAGCGATAAGTGTCGTATAAGGTTTTACAAAAAGAAAAAAAAAAAAAACATAAATCTCCCCAATGTTACATAATTAGTCATTTCGATAAAATTGTTCAAAGATTAATTATTTAAACAGTGGTCAAAATTCTTACAAAACTAACTACATACTTAATAGGCACTAAACATCAATTACACTCGCGTCTCGTTTTAACTATACAAATAACCAGGGAGAAAAAAAACAACACTCTTTTCCTCGTGTTCCGCAAAAATTCCACTAGAGGTCCGCCGTTTTTCGTTCAATGTCTTTACTTATGAAAATTTGAGATCATTTTTCACGCACTACCATAAAAAGTCCTCGCTCAGTTATTTACCCACAAAAACAAAAAAAACAAGATACTTTTACTGCTATAGTTAATATAAAAACATGTATACAAGTATTAAAATAAGGTAAAATGCATAATCACTAGGAAATTATCTAGTACGAGTCGTGCATTTAACAAATCGCCTAGTTGATTCTATACAATTCCCGTAACATAAACACATAGGAACATCATAATATAACACTAAAATATCAATTACAATTCTTAAACCGCGGTTCAAATTTTTAAATAGCATTGCGCGTTCTAGATTTATTAATTACAAATCAGTTAGGATATTGAACCGCTTATTAAATTGCAATGGAGTTTTTAATGTAAGTAGGAATCAAAGAAAATTGTGTAGTAATTATACAAAAAAGGCCACAATTTCGTTCATCCATTTTGAGAACCCAGATGTATCGTTTTAATTTTTTTTTAAAATAAAAATAATTTAAATATCTTTGTTTTTATTTTCTACAAAATTTTACGCTGTTTTTACTAAATTTTACGTAGATATAATTTTCTATGCAAATGATCTATTTATTTATTACTTAATCAATTCCTCAAATAAAAAAAAAATACTAAAACGATCACCTCTTCCTTTCGTAAAAGAAACAAAAAACTAATAGCAGTAAAAGTATAATACGCACACATACGCAGTTTTATTTCCAAAAAAGTACCACGTGACCACGATCGTAAAATATTAGTTAAAAAAAATGGCGACACGCGGTTCGAATCGAAAGTAAAACCGTATATGAAGACGTACGCAAAGAGTGAATCACACGAGATGGTCGCGGTCGTCGAGGCTGGCGTCGGAGTTTCTGTCGTTGCGCAATTCGCGTTCGAGATCCAACGAACGACGCTCCAATTCGGCCCGTGCCGCACCCGCACCCGTACCCGCGCCCGCACGCCGCGGCGCCTCTAGAGATGACACCTGTAATAGCAAACAAACTTTATAAGATCGACCGAGGCCTAGCAGGTGTAGATATGGATAATGGTTATTAGCCCAGTCTGTCGTCCTGGGGTAGTACCAACACTTTTGAATGTAACACCCATGAAGTGACCATAGAGAAATATCTGATGGCAGCAGTCTCTTTACTATGCCTGCATGAGAAGTTGGTGGCATCATACCAGGAAAGCAAATTGGGGTAATAACCATCTTCATCCTCTGATGCCTTCCATTACTCCTGATCTGAGATTTTATTATAAGCTCATACCTTGCTAAGACGGCGCGCGGAGGGCGGGCGCTAGGAAGGTGCGGGTGCGGGTGCGAGATGCGGTAGTTTACCCGCACCCCAGTACCTGTTGCCAGCCGCAGTCGCACCCGCACCGCAACCGCTTTCTTCAGATAGGGCGGCTTGCAGCTTTGCTTCTGAAAATACTATACATTTATAGTAGAGTTTTGACGGTTAAGAGCGGCCGTGGAGTAGCGATAAGACGCGTGAACTCACGATCGATGAGACCCGTGTTCGAACCTCGCTAAATTCTGACCGGTACCAATGTAACTTTGTTATATGTCCTCTGGTCGCTCAGTGGCTATAGGCACTATCAAAGAGTGGTAAGTAGACTGATGATGGGTCTTAGCCCAGTCTGCTATCTTGGCGTGGTAGTACCACTTTCAAATGTAACACCCGTGAATTGACCTTGTCGTGTTTCGGGAGCAGTTTGGAAGTAATGGAAGGAGGTATAATGAGAGAAGTGTGCACTGTCCATCTGGATGGTGCGCATTTATCTTCTTAGGCCAGCATGGCGGAGGCGACTGCTGCCTGTAGAAATTAAAATGTAGTAGCAGTTCCGTTCATGGATCGCATTCTAGCTTTACATCAGGCGGAGTGATGTCATATGCCTACAGTACTGGACATAGGTCTGCCACAGTGGTTTCTTGACAAAGGTATCCTGCCACCTTGGCGGACGTTAGATTTACGTATTATTAGCCAGAAAAAAAATACATACTTGCGACTTGCGTGGCATTAAAAGTTACGGGCGTACGAGCGAGTGGAGTGCGAAGTGAACCTCCCCGCGCCCCGCTACCAGCGCCCGCTATCGACGACGACTGGAAACAATAATGTGTACCATTAACACGAGTATACACTTCACACACTGCTTAGAACTTTAGAGCGGCCGTGGTCTAGCGGTATGACGCGTGAACTCACGAAATTATGACCGGTACCAATGTAGCTATGTTCGCTTGGATCGCTCACTAGCTTAGTACAGGCATATGAAAATAATAAAAAAAGGATCAATGTAACTTTGTTATATAATTTGCTAAATTAAAAAGCTAAAGAAGGTTGTCACTTGAAAAGAAATGTATGGGATATGATGTTTTGTTATCACTTGGGTGACGGCTTTTGCCTTTAGCCCTCAATCGCCCATTGTTTATAATGTAAGGCACTAGCTTGTACAAGAGTTTCAAGAAACACATCGTACCTCTAAATGAAAACTGTTTCAACTCAAAAATCTGGACTTCCTTTTTATGACCTATATTTTGAAAACAAATTATAAAATATATTTTTTTTATGTAACAATCGAATATTGATTTTTATTTTGTTTGAGTTAAAACAGTTGGCGATAGACAAAATAAATAATTAGGAAAACATCCCATTACCATCTAAATACTAAATACAAAAATACTAAAAGCAGAAAATAAACGACAAAAACAACTACTTGTGCAAATAAAACTTTAAATAAACTAAAATAACTTAAAAATTAAATAAGATGATAGCCATTCAAACAAAATATGCTTAAATACTTATATTAAACAATAAAAATGAAAAGGAGAATGCCCACTTTTGGGCCCACTTGATACCTAATAGTTAGGTAACAAAATAATATTCTAAAATAATATCTTATTTTTTTATTAATACATTTTAATTATATCAACACATCATTTACCAATCAACAGACAATGTTTAATTACATTTAAAAAATTATATCGTTCAATTATTAAAGCATTTAATATAACAATAACCTCAAATATTGCATCAGAAAACATCTAATTACTCAAAAACTCGGATGAAAAAATTAAAACTGATTGGTAATAAGGAAGCGTAGATTTATGTATCTACAAAATTAACTACAAATCATCGACAAACTCGAGCAAAAAAATTGTGGGCCCATTTCTCTTAACCGAATGGGCATTCTCTTTTATAAATTTCATATATTTCGAGTTCGAAAAAATTCGAAGGTGACTTCTCAAACGTACAAAATAATGACAAAACACATTAAGGAAGCTTTAACAATTTAAAAAAATAATAATTTAAACAGCCATCATCAAAAAAAAAAAACAGAAAAAAAGGCAAACCTATTTATCAGTGCACTTAGGCATGGCGAGGCGCTTAACGCATATCAAATGCGAATCTTGCGCAACTATACTAACGTGGTTTGTGGGCGGCGGCTGAGTCTCCTCTTCGTGCGGTGGCCGTGGTAGGCGGCGACGGAGCCACGCGTGACGGAGCGCGGCCGCCGGGGTTAACCGCTTTTCAGGGTCCCATTCGAGACATCTGCAAACGACATCACTACGATGTTAAGCCAGAGTGAGAGCCACTACCAATAGTTATATTAAAAGAGGTGGTAGGCAGACTGATGATGGTCTTTGGTCTTCGGCATGTGACAACACTCCGCCTGATGTAAAGCTAGAGTACGGTCCATGAATGGAAACAACTGCTACTACAGAGAAATCTCTACGGGTAGCAGTCGCCTATGCAGGCTTGAGGAGACGAGCATGTACCATCTTAGATTGACAGTGCACACTCCTCTCGTTATACCTGGCTACTTTCAAACTATTCCCGAAACGTGACAAGGTCACTTCACGGGTGTTACATTCGAAAGTGGTGGTACTACCCCAGGACGGCAGACTGGACAAATAACCATCATCAGTCTGCCTGCCACTCTTTAATAGTGCCTATACCAAAATATATGTAACAAAGTTACACTACCATAATAGATTAATAATTAATTACCGTCTTATAAAATCTATGAAAAATTTATCTTGGCACCCCTTGAGTGCGCTAACAAAACTCTTAGAGCCAGGTGGTCCTCGTGGTTTACCTCTTCTCGAAATGCCTGAAAAATATATATATATAAATTAAATAGTTTAATAAGTATATTGTGTAAATGTGTATATATATATTGTGGATGTGAAGGAAGCGAGGGTGTTGTGTCAGGATCGTGGTAAGTGGCTTTCCGTTGTGGGAAAAGGCGTGACAATAATGTATAAGTATTATATATAACTAAATGATCACAGATAAACGAAATGAGGTTTTGTGATCTGGTAGTGCAAAAATTGGATAGATTAAGTATTGTGACTAAATAAATAAATAATAAAATTAAAAAAAATAAAATCAATCATTTTTAGTAGCCAGATATAACGAGAGGAGTGTGCACTGTCAATCTGGATTCAAGCCTAATAGTAATAGTAAATAGCCTAATAGTAATATAGTAGTTTAAAATAGTAGTTTGTTTATTGGCTAATTTATAATATATACCAATAAATTGTACACAAGATAAGCGAGTGCGTCTACAATAAACAATACCATTTGTTATTATTATATATAATAAACAAAGCGTTTGTATAGAAAACAGCGTTTATGATAACAAACACATCGCACTAGGAAATAACCAGTATTATCACTTTGTGCTCCCGTTTGGCAAAACACCAGACGACTTCTTGGGTCATACGACATTTTAAACAACTAATAAAATTATAATGCGTCTAATTGCGCGACAATTAGCGCGTTAAAAGTCACGGGCTCTAAAACTATCATGCCAATAGTATTGACATTAATAGAATAACATGTCATATGACCGCACTCCGCCTGATGTTAAGCTAGAGTGCGATCCATGAACGGAGGCGACTGCAGACAGCGTATGTCGGCCGGATACATTAACGTAACGCATTAATTAATGCGTTAAGACGCAGGTGGAGCCGTAGTATTGTACAAACAATAACAGAGCGTAGTAATAATGGTTACTAGCCCAGTCTGTCGTTTTGGGGTACTATTATCACGCGTACTACTCCAGGACGGCAGACTGGGCTAATAACCATCATCAGTCTGCCTACCACACTTTAATAATGCCTATAGGCACTGAGCGACCAAAGTACGTTTAACATAGTCAGAAATTATCGAGGTTCGAACTCTCGTCTCGTCGATCGTGAGTTCACACGTCTTACCGCTAGACCACGGCCGCTCGATATAGTTAATATTTAACACAAAAATATTTATAATCAAAAAGAAGGCGTATTTTTAATAATAAAATTCGTTTCATTCGAAACATTCTTGCGTCTTCTCGAAGTGTCGCGGGAGAAATGCAACTAACTAGACGTCTGATTCATACTTTCTCACCCACTTAATTGAATAGTTTCGACACTCATTATTACTACGCGTAGGAAATAAAATAAACAAACTATTTTATATACATTTGAGTCATTTAAGAGAGGTCATCATCGTCACCTTTAATTCTCACGCCAAGATACAACGGAACGCCACTTGCCACGATCCTGACATGATGGGCGGTTTTTTTTTATTGTAGCTCGGCATACGACAATACTCTGTCTGATGTTAATCTATAGTGCGGTCCACGAACGGAAACGACTCCTACTACAGATAAAATTCTATAGGCAGCAATAGCGTCTGCTATGGCAGCATGAGAAGACGAATGTGCAACTTCCCCCCCTCTCGTTATACCTATTTCCAAACTGATCTCTTCAACAAGGTCACTTCATGGGTGGTACATTCGAAAGTGGTGGTACTACCCTAGGACGACAGACTGGGCTAATAACCATCATCAGTTCGCCACCGACTCTTTAAAGTTCATATAGTAACATTGGTATTCCGCGAGGTCGGAACACGGGTCTCTTTACTGTGAATTCACACGTCTTACCGCTAGACCACGGCCGCTCGAAATATAATAAAATATAATAAATTACCTCCGCTCAATATCGTGCTCCCGTCGGATAACGTGGTCGCCGCACAATACCGCGGGTTTCCCTTACTACTAATAAAATTCTTTGACCGTTTGCCTTGCTCTATCATCTTCTGCGGTGGCATGCCTAACAGTTCAATGATGCATGCCATCTGATCAGCCTCATCCTCGCCCGGGAGCAACGGGAACCCTGAAATTAATTTATACAGTTGACTTTACACTAGGTAATTACAAATCCTACGTGCAAACATGATTGATGTCCGGTTTCTGACGGGAATAGTACGGTTTTTTTGCATGTAATGTCCCTGCAGACACTGCGGACCGCACTCTAGCTTAACATCAAACGGAGTATGGTCACATGTCGAGCTACTATAAAAGACAAAGTCAATAACCAACCTGTGAGTAATTCAGCCAATATGCACCCTAACGACCACATGTCAATAGGCATGCCATATCTCGCGCCCATCATCACCTCTGGCGCCCTGTAGAACCTCGATTGTATATACGTGTACACCCTCTGGTGTTCGTAGCATGAACTGCCAAAGTCTATCACCTGGAATAGAAACAGAAGGGAGAGATTATTATTTGGCTTAGCAAATCCACGATCCTTACAAACATCATTGGGAGACGAAAGATCCGCTACCATACGGAAATTTCTGCAGGCAGCTGTGGCCTACGCTATGCCGGCTTAAAGAGATAAATGTGTACATTACAGCTTTCATTGAAATATTAACACAAAAAACTCAAATAAAACAATCAATGTAATCGCATCGTTCATAGTAATCTATTATTATTTTAAATAACCAATATTTCGCGTACATTTCAGTTTTCATTAACACACTCAAGTAAAGCAATCAATGTAGAATGCATCAATACATTGTAAGCTACATTTTGTTGTCTAACTAACACACAATGGATCATTGTTCATTAATAGGTTAACCTGCGTCAATAGTTAATCCATAACAGGCACCTGAACCCATAAATGCGATGCTAATTAATGTGTACATAACGTTATTAATTGTTTTTATAGTAGCACGGCATATGACAACACTCCGGCTGATGTTAAACTAGAGTGCGGTCCATGAACGGAAACAACTGTTATTACAGATAACTTATTGCAGGCAGCAGTTGCCTTCTCTCCAGAAACGCGACAAGGTCACTTCACGGATGTGACACTTGAGTGATGACATTACCACAGAACAGCAGACTGGGCTAATAACCATCATCATTCTGCCCACCACTCCTTAAATAATTAATGCATTAACAACACAAATTGGCGCAGTCCTTGGGTCTGATGCAACAGAGCGTTTCGGGATGTAACCGGGTATAGCGAGGTTAAGTCGTCATAGCGAAGGAGACTGCTATATACAGACAAGGGCTTATAGTATGCACTTGCTCATCGTCAGACTCTACCATGACGTATGAAGTGAAGATACCCATCAAAAGGAACATCCTATATCTAACCCAAACTAACTCGCAAACCAATGACACGTTATCTAATAATACCACTAAAGTGTAACCCAATGACTAAACAGACGTCATCACTGACTAACTTTCTGAATAACTATAAACCCTGGCGCCTGTTACAATGTCACAACTGTCACTACACCCTAACACAATTATGTCATACTCAGGCGCTGAAAACTGAATGCGTAATCTGCGAAATATATTATATATTTTATCAGACCTAGTTTTAATTCATAGTACTATGATTTATATTAGTATTTTTATTTTGTAATGCATATGACCGCACTCCGTCTGATATGAAAACCGCAAATACAATATACGGAAATACGGTGGGTTCAACTCCTAGAAAGACAGCATCTGGACTGTAAAGGAACACACATATCGCGGGTGCAGTTCGGGCGCTCTGGTCGAGTCCTTATTCCGAGAACCATCGTACCGAAAAGTCTAAGTTTGGGGTTGGGAGTTTGGGACTCAGAACTCAGAATATTAAAAATCAAAAAGTTCGGTAGTAAAATTTTAATATCACATCTAATAACCTTTTGAACTTCAAATAGCTTGTCTCAAGAGTTTTGGCACTTTGGCAAGGGTCCAAAAACCTCTTGCTAATTCACGGTCATTGTGGAGTATTGGTATCGATTGAGTTTATAAAAAAAAAACATTTAAAACCGAGGCCACTACTACACCAGTTCAAGTGTCTAGGTCTCTGATATCACGAATACTAGACAATATTTAAAACTTAACTTCCAATTAACGTGAAAGCCAACACCTGAGCGTCTATGCATTTTGTTTTACAACATTGTTTAAAACATAGCAGATTTATGTTGAAATTAAGTAATTTTATAACTTTCTCAACACTAATTATTATCGCAAACCACTATAATAAACAAATAGCTACGGCACAGAATATATAAAATGCTTTTTAAATATTTTAAACATTTTATATTGGTTATATTTCACAAGCTTTTTATATATTGTGCCGTATATACTGTGCCGTAGCTATTTGTTTATTATAGTGATTTGCGATAATAAAAAAGTTATAAAATTACTTAATTTCAACATAAATCTGCTATGTTTCAAACAATGTTGTAAAACAAAATGTATGGACGCTCAGGTGTTGGCTTTCACGTTAAGCTATCGTAATTAAGCTATCTAAGACAAAAGTTGTCTACACACTCACATTGTCTCATTTACCCGACATAGCGGAGGCGAACCTTATTATGTGAATGCAATCACACGAAAACTACTACGAAAGTAATAGTCAAAAAAAAAAATACAATAATAGAAAAAAAGTATTATATTACTAGAATCGATAATGTTAATAAACCGCACTCTACCTTTACATTAGACGGCGTATTTAGAGCTTCATATTTTTTCTTTTTTTTTTAAAGCCTAGTGCTTATGTTACAGGCACTGAGCGACCAAAGTACATATAACATAACATACCATTATCCCCATATATAGTTACATTGGTACCGGTTAGAATTTAACGTGGTTTGCACACGAGTCCCATTGATCGTGAGGTTTCATTTTAGACCGCTGTACTACGGCCGCTCTTCCGTACCATTCAGAGATACACAATGAATATTAAAAAGCAACTTATACCGAATCCTAATTAAAATTAGATCAAGAGAACACTTCCGAACTAAAAAATTACTTAAACAATAATTCATAGAACAAAATTCAGTTCACAATGTTTAACATAACACGAACTCGGGACTAAAATATTTATTAATAAGCCGTTTAAGACGAATTATCCACTACTAAGAAGTGATTTATTGTTAGGACTTTCTAAGAAAAATCAATCTTTCAATGCTCCCATTTATTTACTAATTATGTTTTACGATTTTGTTGCCAAATTTTATGGGAAATAGGTGATTCTTTTATGACAACCGATGACGGCGCGTCTGGCTCCACGGCCAATTTATTTCATTCTTATATTTTTTCGATAAATAAAACAAAATATAACAACAAATTTAATAAAAAGAACTTTTTTTTATTCCAGGATGACAATGCACACTCCTCTCGTTATGCCTGACTACTCCTCCAAACAAGGTCACTTGACGGGTGTTACTTTCGGACGGCATAGCAGAGGCGACTGCTGCCTAGCAATGGACTGCACTCTAGCATTTACATTAGGCGGAGTGTTGTTATATGCCGAGCTATAATATAAAAAAGACGCCAGATTGAGCTGATAACCATCAGTCTGCCTACCACTCTTTAGGAATATAAATTAGTATGTTAGTCTAGGAAAGTTTAGGCTTATCTAGATGTATGTAAATATTGTATTAAAGTTTTGACTTTCGATACATTTCCAATAAACTTTAACCTTTTATACTTGACTTCAATAAGATTAGAGAAGGTTACACAAGCAAACATTAGTTTATTTTAACTGTAACTTTGGAACTAAATTTAACCATACCACCTTGACCGCAAACATCAAAGCCCCCGCTTTCTTAACGTAAGAATGATCGAACGAGCGTTTTAATAACAAAAAAATATACTTAGACAACTGTTACCAGAGGAAAATATCTGCAGGGAACCGCTATGCCGGCTTGAGGAGACAAATGTGCACCATCCATCACTGGCACTATCCCAGAACGGCAAACTGGATTAGCAATCATCAGTCTGACTACCACTCTCAGAAGAATAAACGAATCGTATATTAAAAAAACTTTAGGAGTACCTATAGTTACGTATTTAAAATAATATAATAATAATAATCCAATTATATTAAGGAGTCGAAATAACGGCAGCCTCAATCATTAATAGTCGACATAACAGCAAAGTAACGTTACCAGGACAATCGAGGTCTTAAAATAAATTCTAAACAACGGCTACATCCGTGAATCACGATGTACGTATTAAAAATTGAACCATAATGATGCAGAAAAGAGTATAATTTGTCTAAATCATGACAACGCAAGGTGAGCAATCACGCTGACAAGATAATCAAAGTGAAGATGTTATAATGACCTTCGGAGGTAATTTTCTTATCCCCACAGAAACAATGGTAATGTATGAACGTAAGATGTAGGCTGCGACCCCGACCGTGTTGTGTATAACGGAACGAACGCGCAAAAAAAAAAGTGTAACACCGTATCTCTACGACTACAGTTCGACTGGAGAATAAATAATTGCAAATAAGAAACGATGTGTACAATTAATTTTTAAGACTAAAAAATTCAGATAAAAGTTTTGTGCCTAATAATTATTAATGTATGCAACGGTTTATTTCAACGAAAACAAAACCAGGTCAAGAAAATGAAAACCGCAATAGAAAAATACACGCAAAATTCACTACACAACCTTCACCGCAACATGATCTTTGCGCGGAACGCGTTGTAATCTTCGACAGATTTAGGTTGAAACCAGGGCTAAACAAATACAATTTAATTAACAATAATAGAGAAAAACGCAATTAAACGTTAATTGTATTAAGAAAATAAACAAAGTATTAAATTTTTTACAGTAGCTCGGCATGTCACACTCCGGCTGATTTTAGACGTATGGACACCATTACACTACCAGGGCACACTTCTCTCGTTATTCTGAGCTATTTCCAAGCTGATCCTGACAAGTGACTAGGTCACCTAACGGGTCCAACTTCAGTTTTACAATTAATTCATTTGTCGGTCGAATTTAATCATTGGAAAGACTGGCTTTGTAAATTCACTGGAGAAAATCAACACCGGCCATTTGAAAGGTAAATGGATACAGTTTAATCCTTACATAAGCTGAAGGTATTTCAGTTAAGGAATAAACCGTGATGGGAACGAAATTACCATTAAATACTCGCTTTGTATTCAAACAAAATTCAAATTAGTTAACAAGCGCAGCATAGTAAAAAGTCTTGACAACCCTATTCGAATATTAACGAAAAACTTCACATAATAAGACGGTTCTCAGGAGACATAAAATCTGTGTCACTGGAAGATTAAAAAAAAACGGTCACAGTTCTCGAGAAGCAACGGTTACTTCTGAATTTAAGTAACCACCTAATTAAATCTACCGAGCATTTTCGAGGAATCCCTCTTATTATTTACAAACACGGGTGTGTCAGATGTCGAGACAGAGGTGGGGGCACGAATTGGTGAAATCAAATCGACTGTTAAAAAGAGTGTTACATTTTTTTGGACGAACGCCAGGACAATAGAGTTTTGTAAACGACTGACTTGTCTTGTTACAATTCCCCTGCTGTATAATTATGCAATGTCTCCGAAAGAATCATTTTTCTTAGAAATTTTACGAGAAAAACTATTCTCAGTTTCTCTTTCGGAGATTTCAAATAGATTAAGAACGTCTTACTTACGTCAAATAAACTTAAAGAACAGGTTAAAAAAAATCCTCAATTTAACTCACAAGTCAAACGAAATTGAAAATACTGAAAACAATAAAGTGAAAGAACCTTCGACATCTACCTACTTAGACTGCAATTTACATACTTAGAAGACAATTTTAGAAGAAAAGATAGAATGAGAAACGGAGAAAGGAAGATCAAAAAGGGGAGTCAAACATTTGATAAAAAAGAAGGGAAAATCAGTGTAAACTCCACCGACCGTAAGGCTTTTAAAATGACGAGATTACTATGAACCAGAAAACATAGCGCAGCATAGCGAAGACGACTACTACTGGAATTTATCAATAGTAGCAATTGTTTCTGTTAATGGACCGCGCTCTAGCTTTACATCAGGCTGAGTCTTGTCATATGCCGAGCTACAAAAACAAAAAAAAAACGATTTAGAATCGCTATTAAACTATCAGCTTTCTATCAAAACAAGTCAATAGACAGTTTCTAATCTCAATAAATAATAAGGGAAAAATAAACTAAATAAAAGTGTAAATTTAACAAATATTTACACACGTGAGTGGTGACACGTGCCGTCGCATCACGTCCATTGCCAATTACGCCTCGGTTTACATAAACATGGGCTAAGGAAACAAATGATTCACGATAGCGATAACCTCAGATGTTGTGCGAGTTACCACATAAATGCTTATCAGGAATTACTATTATCAAACATTACAAGCTGCAGGTTACTGTTTCAACACTCATACTCTAGAAAGAGTCACAGGCAGACTGACGATGGTTATTGGCATAGTCTAGGGGTAGTACCAACAACACTTCTAAGTGAAATGGAGTTCTATGAAAAGAGGCATGGACGCTGTACCATTATCGAGTCAGAATAGCGGAGGCTACTGTTGCCTGTACTGTAGACATTTCATTATATCGGTGACAGCAGTGGTCTCTGCTCATGGACCAATTCTTAATTAACGTCAGGAGTGCGGTCATATTTCGTTTATTATTTTAAAATCTACTTCTCTCACGTCAGGTAACGGACCTCTGCCTATCCCATTATAATTGCAACAGAAGCTCATTAAACAAGAACTAATAACAGTGATGATATTAAAAAGGCAGCTGCGATGCTAAACCCACTTTTTCACCAATTAAAAACGGGCCGGCGCGATTTTCTCAGAAATTCGTAACCAGTCAAAACAGATGAAAGATTTTGTATGTTTGTGGTAAAGATATTATTTGTACGATGCCTATATCGCACGTCTACATTAAATCTGGATCAAATGGATCAGGCGCCTTTCGATACATTGTATACATTTACGTTGTCACGACGTAAAATGAGTACTTTCCACCAAACAACTAATATTAAATAAAGCGATCCTAATGGTGGAGGCCTCACTTTACGCCGCGACAGCGTAAATATGTACTCAAACTCAGGCCTCTGATTCGAATACATATTATACTTAGATCGGCTAATTATGCTAAACAATGCACTTGATCTATTTAAATATCATAGTATTTCAAAACATATTAGATTGTACTTGTGAAAAAATGATCAAATATCGGTTTTTTTTAGGTCAAACAGAAGCGATTTTATCTATTATTTATTTATTTTTATGCCACCTTTTTAATTATTCATTTAATTTGAATTTTATACTTCTTGAATCAAGTTTACATTTTAATGTATTTTAATATACTTTGTGTACCAATGAATAATTTAATTAACAATATAATTATTAGAGGGGGCAATGAACTTTATATTTGCGGAAATTGAAAAAAAAAACGAGGTTAAACTGACATTTTTCTTAAATGGTACATAGTCAACGATGAAGCTTGCAACGTATCACCTGTCTGTCAGTTGAATAAATACGACATAACTAAACCATCACGAATTCGGCTTATTTAAACAGAAATATATAGTTACACACCACACGACACATCGGGAACAGCTAGGAAGTGGTTAACAAGAGGAGTGTGTGCCCTGTCAATGGATGGCACACATTCGCCAGGCACAGCGGAGACGACCGCTCATAGAAGGCACTATCGCTTAACACAGGTTTTTTAACATCATATGCCGAGTTACTATAAAAAAATATCTATAAAGAGTGACAGATCAGCAACTGTGTGAGATTTAGGGAATGCAATCCCGATCTCGCGGGATCCCGATCTCGCGAGATCTCGTGTAATTTTTCGGGATCAATCCCGAAGCATAATATGACGAGATCCCGTTCGAGATTGACGGGATTGGGCGGTAGTGCTGCAGTGGTCGGTGCGCTTGGGGTGGGCGTTGATTCAACGAACTGTTGTTATCAACCGTTTTTCTACTGTCAACGAGTTAACCGTTTTTCGTTTTGAGCGAAACCAGTTAAATCCATCAACTGTTTGTAAACAAAACGTTTTGAAAGGAGTTTATGTGTACTTGGGTCGCTCAGTGCCTATGGGCACTATTAAAGAGTGGTAGGGAGACTGATGATGGTTATTAGCCCAGTCTGCCGTCCTGGGATACGGTACCACCACTTTCAAATGTAACACCCGTGAAGTGACCTTGTCGCGTTTCGGGAATAGTTTCAAAGTAGCCAGGTATAACGAGAGGAGTGTGCACTGTCAATCTAGATGGTACATGCTCGTCTCCTCAAGCCGGTGTGTGGATGCGACTGCTGCCCGCTTTCTCTGTAGTAGCAGTTGTTTCCATTCATGGACCGCACTCTAGCTTTACATCAGGCGGAGTGTTGTCACATGCCGAGCACCGAAGACGTTGATCAACCGAAAGGAAATGTAAATAATGCAATGAACGCTTACGAATGAGTGAGAGAGATACCAACAGTATAAGTTGTTTTAGCGTGAACGAGATAAAAGCATTGTCTAATAAGGCTTATTGCAGAAAAAAAATATTATTGGTTTATTTGTTTGAGTTTTCATCGTTTTCAGTCATCCGAACTTTACATTTTCTTAAAACTAGACGAGATCCCGAAAATTCCGGGATCCCGCAGGATTGATATTTCTAATCCCGCGGGATCTCGAATTTGCGATCTCGAGTCGGGATTGCATTCCCTAGTGAGATTGTAACAAAAACTATGCATTTCAAGTTTAAACTTTGGCTTAAAGGTATTTTTTTTAAATTTAGCGATAAAATGAAATAAATTCTTTATTCTTTTAGAAAATATTCTCACCATAAAATATTGTTAACAAAGTGTTCAGGAGATACTAAACGCGTCCTTTGAAATAATTTTAGTTCACATAAACTCAAGTATCAACGTTCAATTTACTTTAAAATTAATAATTAATTTTCTTTTTTCTTTAAACAATTCGTCGAATTTGAATATAAAAAAAAGAAGAGTCGGTAATGGCTTCATACAAAACTCACGCATAAGGAAAAACGTACAAAACATGAAAAGATATTTGAAAATGCATTTAGCGTTATTTATTTAGCCGCTAATGTGTGTCACATCTTGAATTTCATTTTACACGACCCCATTTACACGTGTAACTCTTTCATCTCGAAAAAAGTAAAACATTTATCACACACCAAAAATGCCTTGTCATAACACTTTTTCTCAATGAAACGAAATCGTTTAGTTATATCCGAGGATTAATTGATATGAAAGTTCGCATTTATACATTTTTTTTATGTAGAAAATTTTATGCCACCCACTTAGTTGCAACTCGCCCGTTTCTAAACGGACAGGTTGAGTCCCAGTCAAGTCAAAAAATAGTTTCAGTGAAGTAGTAGAACCTTTACTGAAATTCCTACTGAGTTTACGAGGGAGAATTAAAACACACGTCCTCTTCTTTTGTATTGTTTGCCTACACTAGTTATTAATCCACTATTATTTCGCCGTCACTATGCCGGCCCAACAACGTGCGCATGAAGTAGTGGGAGAACACGTGAAAGGCTTTAAGAAAAAAGGAAACAGTTAATTACCACCATAAAATAAACATACATTAAGACTTAAGTTCATTAACCTATCTAATCCTTTTGCGAACAAAAATATTAATTAAATAAACCACATAAAGCTGTATTCACACGCTAAAATATTTATAAATATACTTTTTTTTCATACAAAAGAATGTCCATACACGGTTCGTTGATTCGACGGAACTCGTACACATTTCTTTGCATATAAATTAAACCTCGTTAATTAAATTTATAAATGTGTGTGTGAATATACATCAGTGGGGTTCAAACGGTTCTAAGCCCTTCACGATGGATAGCTAACATCAAAACCGTATCAACACATTGAGTGGTAGGTAGGTAGACTGATGATGGTTATTAGCCCAGTCTGTCGTCCTGGAGTAGTACCACCACTTACGAATGTAACACCCGTGAAGTGACCTTGTCGCGTTTATTTTGGAAGTAGACAGGCATATCGAGAGGCGTGTGCACTGTCAACCATCCGCACCTTCGTCTCTCAAGCCAACATACCGGAGGCGGTTGCTCCTTGTAGAAATTTCTCAGACAGAGTGTGGTCCCATGCCGAGCTACTATTAAAAAAAGATTTATGGCTATTTACACATACCGCTATTAATCTAATCGTTTGAGGAAATAATCCATCAATATTGTTCATCTTTGTATATTAAAAAAAAAACAACTTTCGATTAAGACAACATTGGCGCCAGGGTGTTAGGACTACTCTGAGAGTCGATAAAACGATAAGATATTTTTTTTATTGTAGCTTGACATGTGACAACACTCCGCCTGATGTAAAGCTAGAGTGCGGTCCATGAATGGAAACAACTGCTACCACAGAGAAATCTCTACGGGCTGCAGTCGCCTCCACTATGCCGGCTTGAGGAGACGAGCATGTACCATCTAGATTGACAGTGCACACTCCTCTCTTATACCTGGCTACTTTCAAACTATCCCCGAAACGCGACAAGGTCACTTCACGGGTGTTACATTCGAAAGTGGTGGTACTGCCCCAGGACGAGTCTGTCGTCCAAATAACCATAATAACCATCATCAGCCTGCCTACCACTCTTTAATAGTGCCTATAGGCACTGAGCGACCAAAGTACATATAACAAAGTTACATTGGTACCGGTCTTTAGCGAGGTTCGAACACGGGTCTCATTGATCGTGAGTTCACGCGTCTTACCGCTAGACCACGGCCGCTCATTTTTTTTTTACACTAAATTTAAAAAAAATGTTTTTACTCCAGAAGCATCTTCATTAAAGGGCAATGGGCATTATTGAATTTAACATTAAAATAAGTATAAATAAAACTTTTTTAAAGAATTAGTAAATAAAAATCAGTTTGGAAGTAGCTGGATATAACGAGAGGAGTGCGGCCTCTCAATGGATGGTACATGTTTGTCTCAAGTCGGCATAGCGGAGGAGACTTCTACATGCAGTGGACACGTGATCAAAAGCAAAAAAAATTAGGAATCAAAAAATTGCGTTCCTATGAATTCGTCCTTGTATGAACGAAGTCAATGGTGTGTTCTGTGTAGACTCACCACAATGTTAACATCCGGTTAAAGCCTCACCTGCCGATAATATCACTATCATTGCCTACTATTTATATTAAAAATTCACTAACAATGTAAATTAGAAATGTAAATACAAATAGTTTTAAAATAAATAAACTTAGTTTAATCATTAATATTTATAGGTCGATTCAAACTTTATGGCGTCTCCGAAGTTAGCTGCGGACGCTACTTCGCGCAGCTACCGTAATTGAATGAATGAATGATGAATTAAATGAATGAATATTTGTTTAAAAAACGGCTTCTCTTCGCTGACATCTGTCCTAAACACGGAGGTTAGCTGGAAGAGAATGCTAATTAGCATTAAGTTCGCCTGTGTGCACGCTACACTAAGCTTTAAATAAATAAGTTTACAATAATAAGATTTTTATTTAAATATAAATAGAACATATAAAAATATCCCGCGAGCGGGTAGCTCTCCCTCTCACTTTCATCGAACCCCGCTGATACCCTGATTTGTGTAGCGACTTGTGGCTAACTTCGGAGCCGCCATAAAGTTTTATTCGTACTATACTATATTTTTTTCATGACACGACATGTGACCTCGACTGGTCAGTGGAGGTCCATGAGCATTGACGACTAGATAACTATTTACACGGTGGCTCCAGTCGCCATTACTATGGTGGTCTGAGAAGGTGCTTTTTCAGGCTTCGCTCTTGAAAGATCCAAGGTCAAAGGATTGTGATATATAAGTCCTGGGGCAGTATCAGCACTTTCAAGTTTAACATCCGTAAAGTGACCCATTCGTGTTCTGGGATTAGTTTGGAAGTAATGGTGCGACAGACAGACTTTAATAACCATCGAGTCTGCCTACTACATCTTTTACAAGAACTAATTACAGGATACATTTGTCAACACAATAAATTATAATGTAAATAAAAACACAATTCCAATCAGCATAACTGGAAGATGGCAGATGTACGTAAGTCTCGATAAAGCGGTAGGACGCGTTTTTCAATATAGTTAGCTTAACATAACGGTACGGACCGATTTAACTTGCAACTTTGTTTCTGTACACAGATTCGAATCGTTTAAAAAGAATATTACGAATTATTTTTAAAGCGACACGTACGAGTATCGTGAATAATTTAAAACGGATTAGGAAATTATTTTTGCATTTTATTATTAATTAAAAAAATAAGAATAATATCGATAACTTGCAATTTTTTTCCTCATAAAAGTTAAATCGGTATTAGAAATAGAGACTACACTCTCTAAGCGGACCATGAACTAAAACAACTGCTCCTGCAGATACATTTCTGCAGACAGCAGTAGCCTCCGCTATGCCGGCTTGAGGAGACGAATATGCACCATCCTCTCGTTATATTTGACTACTTCTAAACCGTGCAGTTACACTTAAAGTCGTAGGACTACGCCAAGGTGACAGACGGCTAATAATCATCCGTTTTCTCAAGTCAGCATATTGGAGTCTACAGATATTTTTCTGTGCTAGTAGTTGTCTTCGATCAAGGACCGCACTCTGGCAGAGCGTTGTCATATACGTGGAGCTACTAATAAAAATGATTTTCATCCCAATTTCACTTCTCGCAACATTGACTAAGAAAGAAAGAAAGATTTTTATATATAAAAAAGGGATTTCTACGAAACTTGTGACGCGGTCGTAGAACCCGTCTGAATTAAAAATACTGAAAAAATATATGAAATTCTAAAAGGTTTTTTTTTGTTCAAATTGTTTGGTTTATACGGGAGTTTTCCTCAATACAACACAAGCCAAAATTATGTGCCAAACGTACTAATAATCTTCTACGAAGAACGACGAAGCAAGATTTATTGTACATACATTTTAGTAATAGTCCGGGGGGCGGCGACACTTTTTTTTTACTTATTTACCGTCACCATTTCAGCAGTTGTGTATGTATAATGTATAAAAAAACAGCTTTAATAATAAAATTTTCTTTACAAGCAGTGTGCTGCGGTTCTCCAGTCGTCGGCGCTCAAGGAGCTCCACTGTGTTTTAATAAAAAAACAACAAAAAAATCACAAATGGGAGACTTTCACCGCCAGCGCGGGCGCGTTTCGTAAGTGTGTGTGAAATAAACGATAGATAAAAGAGAAAATAATTCTTAATAAAATGATCAGCAAGAAAATGTCGCTTCCTCTCAGACCATAAATAAAATCACCGTTTGAAGATCATAAATAAGGCGAGTCTATAAATAAGGAAGTTAATATTCTCGGAGTTAATCTTCTATTGTTTTAAAAAAACAACACTATAATTTCTGCATAGTCATCTCATATATTTTGAGTAAAGAAACTTTTATATCAATCGTAGTAAAACCATCAAAATTCGCTTTGCCGGCTTGCAGAGACGAGTGTACCCCACCGCTGACCAGTACCAAAGTAACAATGTTATATGTACTTTTGTTAACTCAGTGCCTACGATACAAGCGCTAGTTTTAATAAAGGCATTAAAACGTATTAATTACGCGGGTAGTTGAATCTAGCCAGTCAGTAATATTTTGTGAAGAGAGCGTGAAACTGCAGCCGTATAATGTCACAGCGAAAGTTACTTCGTTATTTAATTATTTAACCTACCTTACCTCATGTAATTACGATATGCGTCACTTTCGCTCCCACATTTTGCTTTTATGAAGAAGTTTGTGACGATTTGTGTTCAGCGGAAGGCAACATCTTTGCCTTCAACAAAAAACTTCATCAAAAAAAAAATTATCATTCTGGAGTTTGGCAGGTTTAACTTAATGGTGGATTTATTTTCTATTAAGTTGCTCGTGTACTTTTTCCTCCAAAACTCGGCTAGTAGTTTAAATACACTACTTTACTAAAAATTAATTTAAAAAGAACACAGAAGATTAGACTGCATGAGAAACAACTTCCATCACAAATAAAATCTGCAGGCAACAGTCGCTTCTGCTATGCCGGCTTTAGACACTGTCTATTGAATATGTATACCCTTCTCGTAATATCTCGCTACTTTCAAGCTGCTCTCGAAACGCGGCTCACGGGTGTTACACTTGAAAGTGGTGGTAGGTACTACATCAATCTTATATTTAAAACACTCATTTAATTTAAAGATTATGTAAATGAAAAACCAAGGCCTGTGGATTCATCATTATACTTTTTTGCAGATACGGATTGATCAAACATACATCTGCACAGGCTCGGTTTGGATGCGAACGAGCGACTCTACCAAGATTAGAAAACAAATATTAGGTGCTTACATATGAAATTGGCGTTTTGTATGGGAGGAACAAAAAGTCGAATATTTTTAAATATAATATATTTAATTAATCAAAGTATGAACCATTGTTTTCTATGCACTTTTGCCATCTCATAGGTAGTTCATTGATCCCTTTACTAAAAAAACCAGTCGGACGGGAATCAATAAAATCTGTGAAGGCGATTTGGACTGCCCCATCAGAGTTGAATTTTTTCCCTTGCAAGAAGTTGTCCAAATTTCGAAAAAAATGGTAATCTGTTGGAGCAAGGTCCGGGGAGTACGGAGGATGTCTTAGACATTCCAATTGAAGCTCTTCTAATTTGGTAGCCGTCTGTTGTGCAGTGTGTGGTCTAGCGTTGTCGTGAAGCAGCAGTGGCGTGGAGCGATTGACCAGCCTAGGTTGTTTAGCCGCTAGCTTTTCCATCATGGTTTGCAATTGCTGACAATAGACATCAGCCGTAATAGTCTGGCCAGATTTGAGAAAACTGTAATGAACAATACCGGCACTAGTCCACCAAACGCTTACAAGTAACTTTTTTGGGGTTAATTTTCGCTTGGGGCAGGATTTGGCTGGTTGGCCAGGATCCAACCATTGCGCTGAGCGCTTTCGATTATCGTAAAGAATCCATTTTTCATCACAGGTAATGATTCGGTTTAAAATACCTTCATTATTGTGCCGGTTCAGTAATGTAAAAGTCGACGCGCGTTTGCCGGTTTGCTTCAGTCAATTCGTGAGGTACCCACCTTTCAAGCTTTTTAATCTTCCCAATTTGCTTCAAGTGAATTAAAACAGTTTTATCACTAACACCGCAGCCTGCAGCTAACTCGGACGTGGTTTGCGATGGATCCGCTTCCACAATAGCCTTCAATACTTCATTATCAACTTGGGTCTCAGGCCGTCCACGGGGCTTGTTCTGCAGGTCGAAATTTCCAGAACGAAAACGTTGGAACCAAAAACGAACTGTGTTTTCTTTTGCGACATGTCCGTCATACACATCATTCACCCTTCGAGTCGTTTCCGCAGCACTAGTGCCACGGCGGAACTCGTACTCGTAAATAATGCGATATTTTAAGTTTTCCATTTTGTAAAATGAGTGACGCAAACAGAAAAAAACAGAAGAAAAAAAACAAATGAATGACGGTCATCGAAGGATAAATACATGAGTAAATAGCTGTGAAAATTTGAATTTGGAATTCCTTACCAAAGAGGAGAAAATCGTGATTAAAGTGGCCAGTACGAAAAACGCCAATTTGATATGTAAGCACCTAATATAATTTAAGCAGAAAAAGCTTTCATTTGAGAAAACACAAAATGTGTGTTAATACAAACCAATTAACGCCAAAGAGGCAATCAGGCAAAGCGATTCTTTCAAAACGCTTTCAGAACCGTAACATAATACATATTTATTTACGCAATAAAACAAACCACGACCTCTAAAATATCACACGGCGCGAGACACGAAACAATACGTAAATAAATCACAGAAGCTACTTTTTTTTTAAATTAGACTAAATAGGTCAGTGGCCACAAACATTTCATTAAGGAATTGGGGCGTGTCGTTTGGTTCTGGTTTCTGGAAACAAACCAAGGGCTACGTGACATGTATTAATGAATATCTAGTATTCTATAATTAGTCAACTTAAAAAACATTTAAGTCTGCTACCCACACTACACACATCACCTTTTTGCTAAACCATGAATCTAATGAAACAAAATTATTATACAATACTCTAGTACTTTCTTCTATCGGACGTGCAGGCACCCGGAGAGGTACCATCCGTTTATGTCTTCAAGTTCCTAAAGTGCGTACGAGGCGTTTTGACAACACGTTCCTCGTGCGTACTGCGAAACTGTGGAACTCCCTCCCGGTGTCTGTTTCCCGACACGTACAACATAGGTCTCTTCAAATCGAAGGTGAACAGGTACCTCATAGGCAAGCGTGCTCCACCATAGACCACATCACTGCTTAACACCAGGCAGGATGTGGTCAAACGCTTGCCTATTAAGCATAAAAACAAAAAGGTAAAATATAAAGCGACCGTCGTCTAGCGGTAAAAGGTCTGAACTCACGATCAATGAGACCAGTCAAATCTCGCAGACCGGTACCAATGTTCAGTGCCTGTCATACATACTAGCTCTAGCTTAAAAATTAACGGTGAAATGTCGAACTTTTATTTAAAAAATAAATAATAGGAAAACGGTTAAGATTCAATTCCAAATCATTTACCAATATCTAAACAACTATTATCCTTTATCGTTCAGAAACGAAAATCTGTTCCAAAAACTGATTAAAATAGATACGTTTGTTTTATAAACACGTGGCGTCACAATTACAGGTACGCCCCTGCTCCAAATAATTATTACACAAACAAATCCAATTTTACTATTCAGTGAAAATACGTATAAGGGGCTGTTATTTCATATCACAATTTAATCCTAGACTAGATTAAGATGGAATGATAACATAGATCTGCACAGATAACAATAAATTTTAAATGAAATTGAAATGAAATTTTAAATTCGAAATATCTTGTTATACAAATTATTTTATTTTATTATGCAAGAAATATATTATAATAATTTTTCTTCTATTAGTTTATGGACATTTTATGGTCAATAAAACATTTTTAATTTATTGAAAATTACGCGTGGATTCGGGTTAGGGGGCGATTCGCACGAATTAAACTCGCCCGAATGTGCGAATCGCCTACTTTTAAAAATTAATTAAATTTTAGTAGGCGATTCGCACCTCAAACCTCTACTCAGGCTGTTACGCATCAATTTTTTTATTAAATTTTCATCACAACGTAACCATAAACAAATCTAGTAAGTCAATACGCCTAAAATTAAAAGATAATTAAGACAAAAGTTACAAAAAAGCATTATTTGATCTTAGTTTAAAAGAAAAATTTGAAATAACGACTGCTGAGGTAAAACGTGCCGTAAACAATGGATACCCAATTCAGACTAACACATAAACAATACAAGTAGGCCAATATTCTATTATTAGTGCACGCGTCATCGCGCTTACTGCACGTGAAATGCATGAAATACGTTTGTTTCTCTTAATCAAAAAGCGAAACGTATTTCAGTTTGGAAGTAGCCAGGTATAACGCGAGGAGTGTGCAACAGTCAACCTGAATGGTGCACATTCATCTCCTCAGGCCGGCATAGCGGAGGCGACTGCTGCCTATAGAAATTTATATGTAGTAGCAGTTGTTTCAGTTCATGGACCGTACTCTAGCTTAACATCAGGAGGTGTAATAAATAAAAAAAAATTATGGAAAAAGATAATAAAATTAGAATATAAGCTGTTGTGAAAGAGTGCCTGTGACGTAGAGTGAAGTCTCTAACACTGTGGAGGTTTCAGTTGCATATATCTAGGTATTTGAGAGTACCGGAAAGTTCAGCCTTCGCCAAGATACGGGGCGAATCTATTGACGAAAAAAAAACAGATAAACTACTCAAAACAAAGATAAAGCAACAAGTTTTGAGCAGTGTTCGAGCAATAAATAAATAAATGTTCGAGCTATAGACTTCCATGGTCTATGTTTATGGTGAGCGGTGACCGACTTGATCAGTTGTTCGGTCGTACAGCACGTTCGGTCACCCTACCTCAATGTTCAAATCAAGACAATCGTTAGCCTCTCCGTGTACGCAATAAAAAAAGTTGATCTGAATCTGAAATGAATTTCACTGAATACGAATAATTCTTATATCGCCTATGCCATGGTGAATGCTCCGAAGAGCTCTTTAATCTAATACCTGTCTCATCCTTCCACAACCGTAACACCCGCACTGGGAGGGGAAAGCATTCACACTATGTCGACCGAATTGGTCGCCGAACAAAACGGTTTATCCTCCCATGTATTCTCCCAATCCTTTCACCTTGGATCCTTCAAGCGGAGCGTGAAAAAGCACCTTCTCAGGCCGGCATAGTGGTGGCGACTGGAGCCCCGTGCGAGCGGTTCTCTAGTCGTCAATGCTCATGGACCTCCACTGCGTTTACCATCAGACCAGTCGAGGTCACATGTCGTGCCAAAATAAAAAAAAATATCATCGAAAACAAACAAATACTTGACCCATATAACAATTCACAGTTCATTATTATTTTACTCGATAAAAATTAATTGTACACACTCGACTCTTAGAAGAGCGGAAGTTATAAAAGACATTGAGGCGAAACATGATTTAAAAAAAACATTAATACTGATATAAGAACAGTTATTATTACTTTTTTTTTTGTTTACGCCCCCTTTACTGAAGCTTGTGAAGGCGACTGCTGCCGGCAGTCATTTCTCTGTGGAAGCAGACGTCTCCGGAACGCAAGAGAGGAGTGTGGTGGGATTATTATAAAATAATCATAAAACTTAGACCATTACAATTTTTACGATACATAGCAGTACCCTTCCAAAAGAATGTGTACCAACACGCTTAAAATCACCAAATTACTTACAATCCACCACCAGAATAAACAGCAGATTTTTTTTTCTTTTGACAATAACAATTTAGCCTGTAATTTTGATTATTTAATTAATTAATATTATTATTCGTTTTTTTTTTGTGTAAATTAATTTTACGAACTATATTTGTCGAACAAATCTGCCAACAACAAAACAAATGCCAGTTAAAAGTATACCAATATACATAAATCGATAAGTAATGTAAAAACAATAATTAATTACAAAAAAAAAAGTACGAATACCTAAACCTAAATTAAATGCGCGTCGGCGGCGTTATTATCCGGGTTAAATTTTGCTCACTACGTAGGTATTTAGCGGTATCTATGTATTTATTATACTTAGCGATGATAATAATAAAAAAAAACAAAACAAAAAAACATTTGCAATGACCTTATTTTTAATAATAATAATATAAATTCAACAAAAAATAAACACGAAACAGCACGCACACTTCCTGATAAATATGTTTTATGAATTATAAGTAAACTAAAATGTATTCAGCTCGTCTGTTAATAATTGTAAGTAGTACAATACTATACAATACAATTGTCACGCCTTTTTCACACAGGGATAGGCAGCGACAACGGAACGCCACTTACCACGATCCTGACACAACACCCTCGCTTCCTTGTAAGTAGTAAGATAGTTTTATTTCATGTTTATTTTGTCTGTCATCGAATAAAAAGGATTGACCAAAGAAATTGGAATACAATAGAACACATGTTGAAAATAGCACAGAAAATCTATAGTCTGCACTCTTTTAACTCACCAAATACTGAATGCAAAATTATGAGACAGATATATACGTGACAAGACAGGCTAAAATTGAAGTGTCCAGTTTTGAGGCAAATGCATAGATTATAGACTGTTGTATAGAAGTAAAATAGGGATGTAGTCAATACGTATATCGAGATGTAAATGCAAGCATTTATCGACTCTTCTATTTACTCTATGACCAATTTTTTAACACTTATTATTTATAAACTAGTTATTTAATTTGTAGCAGTTGTAGAAAGATGACATACCAATTTTAAAAAGTCTTATCAGCTATAATATCAGTGATAATTATAAAAACTGGACAGAAAAAAAGACCTGTCCAGCGGTAGACGGCGGTGGACTCACGGTTGATGAGACCCGTGTTCAAATCTCACTAAAATTCTAACCGGTAGTGCCCAAGCACTATTCAAAGAGCGGTAGGCAGACTGACGATGGTCCCATATTAGGCCGGTCTGCCGTCCTGGGATAACACTATCACTTTAAAATGTAACATGGTCGTATTTCGGGATCAGCTTGGAAATTACCGGATGTAACGATAGCACTGCCAACCAAGATGGCGTACATTCGTCTCGCACTATAACTTAACATCAGGCGGAGTACTATCATACGTCAAGCTACTATAACCGGCATTGTCTACCTACGCATAACGTCAGAGGTATTTAGGTAGTCGTGAATAAAACTATTTCTCAATCAAAATCAGTATATTTAGAAAACTCTTGGATTGGTGGAACTT
The DNA here is from genome assembly GCA_948150575.1 of Tinea pellionella. Classification (NCBI taxonomy): domain Eukaryota; kingdom Metazoa; phylum Arthropoda; class Insecta; order Lepidoptera; family Tineidae; genus Tinea; species Tinea pellionella. The sequence continues at coordinate 2,880,422 of OX411269.1, read as the reverse complement.
GATTGTTTAAAGCTGTTAGGAGCAAAATGCTACGAACAAAATCTACAGTGTTTTGTCCATATAAACTCCAATGATTTTTATCAAATAATTTTTTAATAATTCATCTCTCGAAAATCCAAGACAATAATGATAATTATTAATAACAACAATAATATGTAATGTAAAACACCCATATGTAATAAAAAAAGAATAAATTAAAATATCGATATCCGTCTAGGACATTAAATAATATAAAAAAACAACACTAACATAACCTATAAAACGAATGTTTAATTTTTAAAATAAGACGGTTTTATTGATAACATTTATTGTCTACAAATAAAATGTAGTATGAGAATAACTGCTCACCAAAAATTATACTAAATTAGAAGAGTTAATATCTTAGAAATACTCAAAAACTTTTTAAGAATATTTACCGGTGAAAACTCGTAAATTCCTCATTATTTTCTTTACGAGAGCTATGTGAACGGCAACCTAGTACTATACAAGCCATAACAATTCACAATATTTAAAATTAAAGAAATAACTTAAGAAATAAACAATAAAAAATACAAAATAACGAAACGACACAAACGTAAACAAACCCAAATGAAACCCGACTAAAAAAAGAAGTGTGTCAAACTGTGGATTTTAGAACAAAATTCGAAGTTTTTTTAAAGTAGTCGGTTAATGAAAATATAATGACCAGAATGATGACCAACTACTACAAAAATGATGACACTTCAAGGAAAAAAAAGGCAACAAAAGCATTTCTATCTCTTTTTGTTGCATTTAATATCCTGGTAAGCTAAAAGAGCATAGAGTATCAGTTTTCTGCTGCTGCCTTGCCGTGGCTTCTATTATATTCCAATTTCTTTGGGATTGACGGATTCTTGAATAGGCAATTTTTAATTATACTTTTCTCACCTTAAATTTTTATATACGTACGTACAACACGCAATATTATAATTTTACTTGGTTTTAATTTTCTTTTTATTTGTTAGCTTGCATCCTTCTATGCATCATTCAACCTAGATTCGGACATGTGTTACTCGATTTCTGGCTCTCAAAAAACCTTAAAACTTTATTTATGTAATGTAGTAACCATGTCGACCATACTCCGCCTGATGTTAACAAGTTGGAGTGCGGAGGCAACTTCTACCACAGAGTAATGTATTTAGGGCAGCATTCCCATCCCCTATGCCGGCTTGAGGACAAATGTGCACTATCCAAAATGACAATGCACTATACCCGGAAACATAAAACACGATTAGGTGGTACTACCCCAAGATGGCAGACTGTGCTAATAACCTAATTTAATATTTAAATAACAAAACATATTTAATTTTAAAGTCCCTAATTAAAATTGAAATAAAAAAAAAGCATATTTAATATTAAGGAAATGATTGAAACAGACAGTTGCATAATTTCAAATAGTATGATGCCATCTTTAAACGCTTCTAATAATATTATTGGTAGGTAAAAGTGATGATGCATCTCGTCTAGGGTTGTCCGAACGATATCATTTTCTATAGACACTATTTATTGTATCAATACAAGAATTATTTTTAAAAAAACACCCGTGTAAATAAATAGTACCTATATAAGAGAGTAAAAAAAACACTATCTGAAAATCTGAACATGTACAATAATGTCGCGTTTCGGGAATAGTATTGAAAGTAGCCAGGTATAGGAGAGGAGTGTGCACTGTCAATCTAGATGGTACATACTCGTCTTCTTAAGCCGGCATAGTGGAGGCGACTGCAGCTGTAGAGATTTCTCTGTGGTAGCCGTTGTTTCCATTCATGGACCGCACTCTAGCTTTACATCAGGCGGAGTGTTGTCACATGCCAAGCTAAAAAAAAAATTTTAACATTTTTTTTGGGTATGTTGAACGACGCATAATACTAATTACGTATAGCGAAGTTGTGCGCAACAGCTAGTATATATTATAAATAATAAATGAATCGTAGCGTGACCCTAAAAATCTTTGAGCTGTCACTCAGCAAAATATCTAATAGGAAACATTTAACAATCTGCACAACGTCTTCCGAATAAACTTTTAATAGCGTGTACAATCATACGTTCAAATGATTCAATCCTTTATGACGTAATTATTGCAGACAATCATAATATAAAGATTGGAATAAATCCAAAACTAAAGGCAATGAATGGCAAGGCGTGGCAAGGTGTCTATAATTATTTGGTTGTTAAATGTGCAGCTAAAAAAAATATATTTTTTAATTTTTACGTTATATCTGTTTGATATTATATAAATAAATAAAATAATTCATTATTTTCATTAATTTACTTCTTATAAACAACCTAGATACACCTGGATACATCTTAGCGTAGACAAATGTCACAGAGGTGAATCTGCCGACACATTTCTTATGCATTTTCGTATTTACTAATCCAACCCGCCCATTTTAGAAGTACGTACATAGAAACAAGCAAAATAAAGAGAGATTAACTAACAGAAACACTAGACACGAATGCAAAACTCGTAAAAAAAAATGTTCGCAAATCTCGGCAGGAGTGGTCCAGATAAAATTTATGGACCATTAATAAAGATAATAATCGCATAAACACACTCGAGAACATTCACTATTGTTCACGAGATGAAGCCACAAAGGCTAGCGGTGCAGTTATAAAGAATACAAAATAAAACGAAAGTGTCTAACTACCTACACACACAAATTACCAATGATGAATAGACTATTTATTTTATAAAGACAAGAGTGCTGCTACAACAGAGTAATGTCTGTGTTGACATGTCCAAGTTGTCAGACTCAGTATAACTAGATATACCCTTTAATATATTATATAATCTAAACAACAAACAATGGAACGTTTATAAAGCCGAAATTATTAGGCAATACACGAAACCAGACAGATATTAGTGGAAACATCACTGGCGGCATGACGTCAACGAATGCCGTTCAACAGCCGAGTGCATCCGCCTATCAAAACCGAACCGGGCCTACTACTTAACCGTTATACTTATCAAGAGAGCATAAAATCAATGCAAAACCGAAAACGTCGATTTTATGAAGCATTCGTCAAGTTTGACTCTGCTCCAGTGATGTAAATGCGAGGCGCGAGTGCAATGCCCCAAATGTGAGAGAGGACTTCGTCGAACTGTCCAACGTACACGTGCATCCTCGAAATATACGTGACTACATGTGTTAAGTGGAAGAGTATCTAATGAAGTGAGTCTTCCTGAAATTGTGCGTTTACGGGGGCGGCCTATAAATATGACGCTGAAACATTTTCCTTTCAGTCGTTCAGGAAAGCTCGAAGTGTACACAGTGCCAAATATTCCGAAACGGTCTTAGACAACGTGACCGATCTCGACCCATAACAAATATTACTCGAACGGCTTAGAGGAGTGATTTCGTAAAGAATTTTCTGGCCGCTCCTCAATTTTTGTGTTACAGTTATAATAAATTTTGTGTAATCCAGGATTTAACTGTTTATCTTTTTCTTGTTTGTGTTTGAAGAAAAAAAAACATCATGTTGGACAAAACAGTTATGGGCGCTAGTTGGGAAAGCGTGGTAAGTTTCAAATTAGTATTATGTTTTTTAAAATTAACAAAAATCAAAATACTCAATATAAATAAACATTATTATATGTAACACTTATTTAAAATATTACTATTAAAAAAAAGTATCGATTCGTGTAGTCTAGATATTAGAACATGATTGAGTTGTTCTTGTCCTGCTAACAAACGCTTTGTTTACAAATACGAATGAGAGCATTTAATAATGCGTGAAAAACTGTCAAGTACATCACCCTACACTATTCAAGACAATGGAGCGAGTTACGCAATAAGTAAAGCCTATAGGCGAATGTTGCTTATTGAGCTACAAAGCTGCAGCAGCGGTTAGTTTGTTTAATATTAGTTATATAACGGAATATTATTGCTTTTTTAAAAAAATTATTTTATTGTAAGGGTTTACGCTCTTAATCGTGGCGATGTCAGCCGTATTAAAGCCTAATCTACAAGTAATAAACACACGTAATAATAATATGTAAATATATAAAAGAATAAAAAAAAAGCTTACGAGGTATTGCTTACGCTTGAAATCGTGGCGAAGTCAAGCCTACTGGAGCTTACACAAAACCTATCACCATAACACGATAATAAAATTAAAAAAAAAAACAATGCTCATTATAATTATGTCTCTAGAAATTTTTATTAATAAAAATTAATTTGAGCAGCCGTGGTCTAGCGGTAGGAGACGGACCTCACGATCGATGAGACCCGTGTTCAAAGCTCGCTAAATTACAGGTGATAGAAAAAATCATACGATAAAAAATATTCTACCTATCTAGGGGTAGGCAGAGGCAAAAAATTAAGCTTCATTCATATCTCTTTCTTTCTTTATATTTAGGCATTAAAACGTGAACTTTTCATGAATTTTATATTTAAAAAAAAACCACTGTACATACACACATAATAAACTTTGTAAAAAAACCGCAAAGCTAAAAAGCGCAATCGAGAAAAAAGCTCACATTAAACATTATTAAAAAAGGGTTTCTCTGGCACATTATACGTGACCCGTCAACTCGCTAATGGGCACTTCCTGTGAATGCTAAAAACGGAAATGAAACGGCATAACAACAATCGACGGAGATAGAGATAGAGATAGAGAGAGCGAGAAGGAGAGAAAAACAATTAAGCAGCGTAAATAAACATTCGAAATAAAATAAAAAATCACGAATTGGTGCATAACATTTTATAACAAAAAAAGAGAAAACTTTTTAATATTCAATTATTGTTAGGAAAAAAGGGAGAGAAAAGTCGTTTATTCTATTTCAAAATATAGAATACTCCGCATGATATTAAACTAGAGTGCGGTCCACGATCGGAAAAAACTGCAACCACAGAGAAAAATCTGCAGAGAGCTGTCGCCTCTGTCGGCTTGAGGTGACGAATATGCATCGTCCAGGTTAAACTCTCGTTATACCCGGATGCTGGGATCAGAAACTCGACTAGATCACTTCATGTACGTTTACACTTAAAAGTGGTTGTACGGGGATGCTAGACTGGACTAATAACCATCAACAGCGTTCTTATTGAGAAATCATTTGTCGATACAGTTTAAAATATGTTTTGCATTACCCAAATAAATCTAAATAATCCCATAGCCTCTGTGGTTAACAGAGTTTAAAACTAAAAAATATAGACAAAATAAAAAAGAAAACAGATAAACTCCTAAATCAAATTAAGTCAGATTTCCATCGGTGTCAAAAGATCTTTACAAGACATTAGAAAGTCAAGTCAAACAAATAAGCTGTCATAACCGCACGTCAAACACAAACACGAGTTTCGATATCAGCGATGGCTTTTGTCAACTTTCACCTTTGATTGACAATGTTACTTTGTAATGTGACAATTTTGTGTCAATACATAACAATTCGAGTTTATTACGAGACGCTGCGAACGCGAGACTCACCACTCATACATTCACTTTAACAGGATAAACAAAAAGAAAGCTCTTCATAAAAAAAACCTTTGCCTGAAATTAAGCTACGAGTGCGGAAACGACAAAGTGGAAGCAGTCACCCACGCCATGCCGGCTTTTTGAGGCGATCCCTGAGATGCGACTAGGTTGCTTCACGTATTACACTTGGAAGTGGTGGCGGTAATTACCCACCCCATTCCGCCTACCACTCTTGAAAAATTCCGAGTACCTATTAACAAGTAATAAATCCGAATACATCTCTTTCTAAACTTGACATAGAAAAATACGAATCGGTGGCGATCATAGACATTATTTAAAAAAAAAAGCTAGTCATACCGGTTTATAGTTTTCGAAAGTCTCTGCAACAAGAGTTAAGTACGGTAATTATATGATTAACTACTAATTTTTTTTAAAGACTACAATCTCATCAGCGTAATATAAAAACAAATAGGACATTTTACATTTTAAAAATTATTTTTATATTACAAATTATCAATTACAGGTAATCAATTCAGTTTTTTTTAACTGTTGTAACACATATATTTTTCAAATGTGCAAAAATAATTACAATAAAAATATTATGCATCGTACCCTTATCAAGATAAATACGTAAATACACAAAAACTATTTTTATTTATTATAACTATTCTAAACAAAAAAAAAAAATACAAAAATTACACAAAAAAAAAGGAAAATATATATAGCTTAATATTTTTGTATTATATATTTTTTTAAATCTAGTCTTATTTTTAATCTAGTTATTTAAAAAATCTTAATCACAGTATACCAGCATCTTCTCCGTATGCGTAAGAAAGGTCATCTGAATGCTCAATGTTCGAGTCATGTCACTATTTTGATACCATTACGTATAAAATAACCACGAAGAAAGGTCAATATTCTATGACATTTATCTATTTTAATAATATAATAATACCAAAGAAATATATATTTTTATCTAAACTATTATTAGAAATATTATTCATTCAAATGAAACGCTCAGAAATTTACAAACTTACTATACGATTACGGTTTATGTAATTTTTGTTTTAAATTCAAAATCTTTATTTCAAATAGGTCGACTAGGGCCCTTTTGCATGATGGATGTAATCTGTATTAAACTCTAGATGCCGAGCTACAATAAATAAATTTAGGAAAAAATCCTTTACCTAAACAGTTTGCTAATATATTTTTTATTTGATGGTAAGCTAGAGTGCGATCCATAAACAGAGGCGAATATTGTCAGAGAAGGGATCGCGTCCGCTATGCCGGCTTGGCAATGGCCGTTCCGAAGCTACATGCAATCCTTACAGTCAATTTTATTTTGACCTTTCAATTTAAATACAGTTTACACCCACTATAAAAAAGGGCGTCGAAAATACTTTTTTTATTAATAAATACGAATATCAATTATTTTTCCACTAAGCAACATTCTAGGTACAATCTAAGAAAAAATAGGTTCATAAAGGAAAGTTTAAACCGAATTATAACACTGAAACATTCAAATCACGATCCGCAGAACCTCTAAAACCGCCACAAATAGAATAACCGCGAGAAAGTACAGTTACAGTCTAGGTATTCTAAAAAAAAAGCCGTTCCAACAGATAAATAAAACTTATCTTAAACATTACGAGCCAAAAATTTTGAGGTGTACGACCGAGATTATAATATTTAAAAAAGCATTTTCTTTGTTTTTTTTTTTGCACTCGCACATACTTCGATAACGGTTCAACTTGGTGTTGCATCAGATTGTGTACTATATCGACTCATGGGGACGATAACCTATTTCATTATTATTTTTCCAACTCTCGACATGAATGGTGCACATCTTTTTAAACCGGTATAGCGGGGGCGACTGCTATATGCAGAAATTTACCTGTAGTAGCAGTAGTTTCCGTTCAGGAACACTCTAGCTTAACAACAGGGGGAGTGTTGTCATATGTCGAGCAGCACTACCACTTTAGTGTATTGATCTGTGTCTTAAATCCGGCATAGTGAAGGCGAGTTCTACCTGCATTTATCTGTGGCAACTGTGGCCACATGCCGAGCAATTATAAAGATATAGTAAAACTTCTAAACAATAAAAGTAATATTTTAACCATAACCTATAACTTTAGTTTACTTTTGACATAAACACAAATTGACAGATATGAAATGACCTAGTAAAACTTCATCAAAATTGGCCACACGCCATAATAAATCTACGCGAAAGGCAGGAATCTCCAACGTAGTAAATTTTACTACGGACATCGTAAAAAAATACTAGGTGTTTTTTTTATTGAATACTATACTAGCTGTTGGCCGAGACTTCGTATGCTAAAATTATAATATTTCACGTTCAACTTGAAAGTAATTTTTTTTAATGTGCACTGAGCGACCAAAGTACGTACATAACATTGGTACTGGTCAGAATTTAGCGAGGTTTGAACACGGGTCTCACCGATATGAGTCCTACCACAGAGACCACGGCCGCTCACTGAAATTGGATTCCCTAAACAAACTTTCATCCCCTATTTCATCTCCTTTAGAATGAAACACGTAACACTTTATTTCTTACCAAAAACCTAAATATCCCTAATTTTATGACCTATATTTTTTACCTTAGAATACAATTTATTACATTAAATTTTATCGAAATCCAGCGGTTTAGGCGTCTATATTGGTATATATTTAGATGGAGAGGTGCTACCTTCAAATCCGAGAATAGAGACAGGTTAAAAATAAACGTTGCACGAAATATATTTACTGAAATACAAAACGCGTTTTAGTTTTAGCACGTTGTTACGAAACCACTATGAAACGGGACACGCTGTTACGACGACGCGTTAGAATAATATGGACATTTCGCTTACCAATAAAACCCACATAAATAAATACTGCATTAATTACCTGCAACAAAAAAAAATTTTAGTTAGAATTTTAAAAGCTAGATTTACCTATTTTACTTTTAAATTAGATTTGATTAAATTTACTAGCGCTTAACCCCTGGTCATTCTCCAGTTATCATCAATCCATTACATATCACTTCATCATTAAGGATCCCAAACAGTGAAAGCACTAGATTTGGTTCGCTAATGCTAATTTATATACTGTATCTTATCAACAAAAATATTATCAAAAATTAAATTATTTTCTGCAGTCTGTAATTTAACGAATAGTTAATTAGAGCATGCACTAACGAAGTAAAAACAATTTTAGCCCGACCCAATTTCAAAGACAGCGACCCAAATTTAATACGGCAGCAGTGCACCTCTTTTTTACTGTAAGAAAAGCTATTAAAAATAAACATAATGTTAGACAACATGAGACGTCAAAACATTTCATGAAAGCTCATTTTTCGAAAATGACTTCGTAATATAACCCATGGCTATTGTATTTAGCTTTTAAAGATTTAGAACGCGAATCCTATAAGGTTGCGGAAACACTACAAAAAATATAACATTACAATATAAATTACCAATTTTGAATAACATTGAGATCAAGAGGATTTAAAAAAAAAACATCTTCAATAGTGGTGCAAAATGGGTTGTAAAGCTTAGTGGTGAGCGAAGGACGTGGATTCGATTCCTACCTCAACACGGCCAGAGTTTTGCTCGCTAATTTTTTCACTTAAATTTCCATCATAATAAAATTCATTATTTGTACGGCAAAAACCAATCAAAATAATCTACCAATCCATTATCGAAAAACAATTTTAGATTACATTGAACTAGTAAATTAAAATAAAACTTTATTAAGGTATTTCTTTAATATTTCAGAACGTCATAACCGTGTCGTCGTGACAAGTTCCACAATATACCAACGCCCTTCTACATCATGTCCTAAGAGTCCAATAATAATATTCTATTTCTGCGTGACCTATTTATATAATAATCTATTTGACCATTGGCCGCCAATGCTACATTCTGGAATTAACAAAACGACCCATTAAAATATTGCACAATCGTTGAAATATAACATAAACGCTACGCTAATAAAAATAAATTCTGTACTATGATCGTAGCCAATAAACATTTTTTTTTTGTTTTTTTTAAATTGTAGCTCGGCATGTGACAACACTCCGCCTGATGTAAAGCTAGAATGCGATCCATGAATGGAAACAACTGCTACTACAGAGAAATCTCTACAGGCAGCAGTCGCCTCCACTATGCCGGCTTGCAGAGACGAGCATGTAGCATCCAGATTGACAGTGCACACTCATCTCGTTATACCTGGTTACTTTCAAACTATTTTGTTATGTATTGTAGCTAAAGAAAAATAATCAACAGTCCTCTCAACTATGCTGGCTTACGACTTGTCTCAAATAATTTACTTGGATAAGATCAAAAAACTTTTAAAAAGAAAAAAGAAAAACGAAATATTTACTTATTGAATTTTTCAATTACGATCTCACTCTCAAAAAAAAAAAAAAGATTATTTCCCATCGCGCCAAACTTCGTCTCGAACTCAACAACAATTCATAAATATAATAAATAATAAAACAAAAACCATCAATTGATTTATTCCGCGTCAAAAATAAGAGAGCACTTAAGATTTTTTTTAGCAACCGTTACAAATCGATGATTGAACTTTTCGTATACAAAATCCGCATAAAAAATTCGAGGTCGCATATCAAAATCATGGTAAATAGACATTTAAACATTGCAAATAGAAACATACTCAAAATTCTACGAACTACTAAAGAACTAAGGAAAATACATTATTTATAGTAGTCCTTCATTTAACCACACTCGGCATGATATTAAGTTCGAGCAGTCACCTCTGCTAGCGAGCTCTACCCCACACTACCCCAGGACTGCAGACTGGACTAATAACCATCATCAGCTCTATAACTGTATCGCTAAACCAGCAAATAGTGATATCATAACAGCAAAAACAAAAGCCCTTTGTTCATAATTCCAATAAACGCAACTAGACAACCGTTGCAATAGAAAAAAAAACAAGCAAACACATATGGGTAACAGCCAACAGGTGCCGAGACATGTGGGAACACGAAAAAAAGGGCACAAAATAAGAGACAAACAATGCTAAACACATAGGAACAGAAAGGGATAGAAAGCACCCTCAAGGGCATTAAACGTGCGCGTACAAAGTCACGTATAAAATTTATGAGAGTAAAAACTTTGAATTATTCGTCAGATCTTACGAAGAACGTTTCACATTAAGGGCTTGATTTAGGGCTTTCGATCGCTGCATTTATTCCCGCAGATAATATTATATCCCTGGGCCAAACAGCTACTAGTTTATTTAGAACGTTTATTTATGATTGTTTTTATCAATTTCAGGTGTCAAGGGACGACTACGAGATAGACTACAGTCCGAGTCCGAGAGGATCACCGCTCAAGGACACGTCCAACATTCAAGAGGAACAACCCTACTGCATCAGCAGACACAACCCCAACAAGACCTTCAGGAGGGAATCCGTGATCGCCAGTTGGAAGCATTTGAAGAAAGAACGCGAACAGGCGCTCGGGAAGAGATTCGTTTACGTAGACGCTGAGAATTTTGAAGATTATTACGGTAGAAACAAAATCAAACGATGCAAGAGTGACCGTACAGCCAACGTGGCGAGAATACCGAAGAAAGTAAAACGTACATATTCCGTATTATACCGATACGACCCGAACGAGGAGAAGGTTGTCAAAGAATATAAATATCAACCAGTGAAGGAGCCGGAGGTTCCCGCAATACCGATTCAGAGATCACATTCGGAGCCATTTTTACGTCCAGAGAGGATACCTAAGAAAAAGGTCAAGAGGTCCTTCACGACCCTTTTGAATATTAAAACTAAATTCCTTAATATATTTTCTTCGAAAAGTTAAATTCACATATTTGAGATAAAACTAGGAAATTTTGCTCAATTTGTGACATGCTCATATTGGCTAGTCATATACAATTTATTGCATTTAATAATGTTATAACGTCACCTTAATTAAAAAGGTATCTTATATCATACAGTCATTCGGGTTATGTGTCCGCACTTAACAATGAATGGAGCCTTTATCAGACACAGATGAAAACGAAAAAGTAACAGCAGCGTGCGATTACCCCAAATGACTCAATCATCAATTCAAATGTGTAATAAATATAGTATTAAAAGCTCAATATATAGTATAAAACGGTACATGTAAAAATAATCTCGCTTCTAAGCAAAAATATCGCTCAACGATTTTTAGATATTTTATAATTGTTTCAAAATAGTAATTAATAAAGAAAACAAATATATATTTTTCAATTTTCTTCTGAATTAAAGAAAAAATTCTAGATAGAAAATAACCCAGAACATTATTACTAATATTAAATTATTCTCTGTATATTATTTTAAAAAAATATATCAATATTCAAATTTCACGGAAAAAAATTAAATATTGGAAAATTGTACCAAATTGTATTTAATATTTGATTATAATTAATTTTAAGTTTACATTTATATTGTGATAATTTTATAATAGTTGTGTTTTGTGATAAAAAGGCAAGTCAATTAATAATTCTTTGAATATATTTTAAACAATTTTTTTCCATTTTAAAATTTGTTTAAAATAATAATCATAATATTTTGTTTAACAAAAACTTTTATATTGTAAAGGTTAGGTCTTAATAAAGTTATTAAACAATTAGTTAGTAAATTAACATATAACATATCGCGTTTCGGGAATAGTTTGAAAGTAGCCAGGTATAATGAGAGGAGTATGCACTGTCAATCTAGGTAGTACATGCTCGTCTCCTCAAGCTGGTATAGTGGAGGAGACTGCTGCCCGCACTGGTTACTGTGTAGTAGCAGTTGTTTCCTATCATGGACCGCACTCTAGCTTTACATCAGGCGGAGTGTTGTCACATGCCAAGCTATAATAAAAAAATAAACAATATTCGTAAGTTTAGTTAGTAGCGTTCAACGTTCCCGTTCTGTCCAAGGAAAAGCGGAAAAAGGTGGAATACCTTTCTCACTTAGACTTCATCTAACACAAAAATCTTTAATCACACTGGTGGTACCGGAACGCATGAGCAATGTCGCACAGAAATAAACTTTTATAAATTAATTTAAAAATTAAATAATTTATTAAAAGAAAGAAATAATTTGTTATATCCTTATGAAAAAAAAAAAACCTACACCGAGGTGCTTCTTTTTTTTACATTGTAGCTCGGCATGTGACAACACTCCCCCTGATATAAAGCTAGAGTGCGGTCCATGAATGGAAGCAACTGCTACTACAGAGAAATCTCTACAGGCAGCAGTCGCCTCCACTATTCAGGCTTGAAGAGACGAGCATGTATCACCCAGATTGACATCACACTCCTCTCGTTATTTAAGACTTAACCATACACATTATTATTAATAAATATTATTTTCGTGCTTATTTTGTTTAGTGTCTAGTACACATAGGTAAATATTACTTAAGACCTAGATCTAACTATGTCTGAACGTCTCTGAAAAAAAAAAACACACAACAGCAACTAATCTTATCCAGAGATGGGTTTTATCATGAACGCGTTCTGTTGATAAAAAAATATAAAAGCTATGCTATAAATATTATGTACTGTAATCAAATTGTACGTGTTCATGACGAGACGCCTCGATGACTAATCGGCCTAACGTTAGTATAAAAAAATATATCTCATTCCTTAAAATTATTTTTTTAGTTTTAATTATTATTAAAAGGAAAAATAAATAATATTATTTTAATTCAGTGTATTCTTTTGAATCCCGCCCTGCTGGTAAATGGATGAGACTGTCATCATGGGATGGTCCGTGAAGTCGATATCATTGTGCTGTGTCAACTTGACACTCATCAAGCTGTAACTGCGGAGGTGATTATCAGACGGACTGTGGCTACATGCTTGGCTACGAAAACGTTCGAATACCATTTAAAAACATTCAACAGTCTCCGTTGTCTTGCGAGAGAAGAATCGCTCATGATCGTGAAGACCCACGTTCAAATCTCACAAAATTCTGGCCGGTACTAATGTAACTATGTAATATATACGTTGGTTACTCAGTGCCCATGTTGCCACTAGTTTAAGTATTAAAAAAAAATCAATAGTCAGACAAACAATAATGACAATATAAATGGAATCTCTCTGCTTACTACAGAATTAATAGATAATGCATATAGTACAACACAATCTAAAAAAAAGGGATATAATCGCAAAAAAAAATAATCAAATAATTCATGAAAACGCGCAGGATCTTTATGAATATAAAATTCGAGAGTAGCGTTTTAAATATGCATATGGGTCGAGATGACCTTACCCCGACTACATAAGAGTCAAATTGGTACAACTATAACTGAATTGTAATTGTTAAGAACAATCACTTACTTTGATTTTTTTTATGACAGGCAATGCCGCCTGGCTTGGGGAGAGAATGTGCCCTCTTCTTGTTACACCCGGTTACCTCTAAGTTGAACCCTCCTGGTACTACTCCAGGACGACAGAATTGACTAATAACTATCATCAGTCTGCCTTTGCAAGGTAATAATAATCCGGGTGTTTTCCCCAGTTCTCGAACACCCATGAACTTAGCCCACGCCATGTTCCCACTGGGGTAGGCAGAAACTATGGAGCGCCAGCGATTCCGCTCTCTACATACAATGCATGCACGTCGGTTGAGGGTTTTCCTAGGGCGCCTCCTTCCAACACTACCATCCACTTTCGCGCAATAAATCTTTTCAGTTAGTTTCTTTCTGACCTTGATGACCGAATCACCTTAGCATATTCCTTTCCGCTCTGATCACAATACTGTCCTTGAGCTCGCAACGATTCCTTAGAATAGTAAGCCTTGGAATACAATTACAATAAAAAAATCCAGACCTTTTAATACCATCATCGAATAGTCAACAGCCAAACACAAACATTGTAGATTTACACTAGTAAAATCGTACATTTCCAATATGGATATTTTTCAGTCCGTATACATTTGTAAGGGTAAATATTGAATACTAAGTGTTTAGTGAATATAAAAACAAAAATTCGTTCAAAATTGACCCTTACGCAGTCGATATTAGAGCAGCAATTTATTTTTGTACAAACATGTGTGCGACATTCGGTGCCCGGCTCCGGGCCCCGTGGGAACATCGAGTAGCAGCGACACGGTTCACTCCATTTCGGGGTAAAATTTGAATAAACAGGGAAACTAAATATTAGGTACATATGATAGGAATCCATAATGATTTTTCCATATTTATTTAGTCGGAATCGAGTCAAACGAAGTTAGCTGCAAATCTAATCCATTATTAGTCAATAGATCTAGAGCAACGATATCGCACGAGACAAGTGTAACAGCCTTCACGTGTCGTTTATATTTTATATTACAAAAACAATTAGTTTTCGGGTCACGGATACAAGAACCTTGAACTTAGAAACTGCGGACATAGATAGTGACGACAAAGATTTATTAGTTAAAGAGAGATTTTAATTAAAACTTTTAAGTATTAATTGACCTACTTAACTACAAGTTTCTCTATTGAGTGACGCGGTCCCAAGACCCAAGGCCCATGTCTTGTCGGTGGGATATCTTTTTTTTTTTATTATAATTGTTATTGTAGCTCGGCATATGACACTACTATATAAAATAACACATTTCGACTATTTTACGCACCAAACTTTATGGCGGCTCTGAAGTTAGGCACAAGTTGCAGTACACAAATTGAGGTATCAGCGGACCACGATGGATGGGACCCGCAGGTTATTTTTGTATGTTCTATTTATCATTTTACTAGCTGACCCGGCAAACTTCGTACCGCCTCAGTATCAATAAATAAAAAAGCATTTCTGAACGACGCGACGAACATCAAATGTTTGACATTCAAAACCAAAGGAATAGTTTCTAAGTGAAAGCGAAATTGTTGTTTTTACTATATCCCAAGCATTTTTTTTCATATTTACTCACCTTTTAAACCTACCCTGGACTTCCACAAATAATTCAAAACCAAAATTAGCCAAATCAGTCCAGCCGTTCTCGAGTTTTAGCGAGACTAACGAACAGCAATTGATTTATATATATAGATTATATTGTGAAGTTTATAGCGTAACAGCGCCCGCAGCTAACTTCCGTGACGTCATAAAGTTTGACGCGACCTATAACTGCCTATCTATATGGGAAGCAGCTTGAGGATACTATTACGGCAACTGACGTTAAAATGTAACATACAATTTGGGCCAAAAAACTAAAATGCTTTATCTCGACTCTTATCCGTACGGTTCACTGACCTTTTGTTATCGCTTAGTGCACGTGAGTTTATAGGTAGGTAGGTAGGTAACAATTTCAATTACTGACGAGGGTAAATAAAATTGAATGTACGCATTTCTTACCAAATTGGGTTAGATTATTCAATTATTAAATACGATGTTATATACAGTAGTTTAACGTCGACATATTTACGGATACTGAACTATAGGTCGCGTTAAACTTGATGGCGTCTCGGAAATTAGCTGCGGGCGCTATTTCGCGCAGGTACGATTAAGTTTACAATAATTAAGAGCTGGATATACGCCGTTGACCTTGCTCTTGCACTGATTTATTGGGCGACAGAGGGGTTGCGCACGCGATTGTGTGTCGATTTATGTAAAAAATTATAATAATAAAAATAATTTGAAATATTGCATTGCGCAGCGACTTGTGCCTAACTTCGGACCCGCCATAGAGTTTGGCTCGTACTATACGGTCCTTCATGGGTGAGTGTAGTTTATTTGTTACTATACATCAGGCGGGATTTTTTTACTTAGCACAAATAATTATTATAATCGGTCGTGTGTCCAGCATTTTTCTTAAAGACTGTACAGAAAACTAATTACGTTACGTAAACTATGATAAGTAATAACATAAATGCAATTAAATTTATTGCGGTTACAAAACGGACCGCAATAATTAAGTAGGTTTTACAAAGGTACAGACTCAAGAGTGAGGGTGCCTTGGCGCGTTTCAACGTTCAATTTTATTCATATCGGGATACAAGCCCAGTTTAGTTTATACGCATCAAGAAACCCATACCTTAAAACCACTGATCATTTGGTTAAGTACTCCCTTAAAAAAAGAAATATGAACGATGCAAAGTTTAAAGATGTTACTAGTAAACTTTATTGCGTGAAACATGGTGTTATTAAATGGGTTAAAATTTGTTCACATGTTTCGCCACATTTAGCGGCATGCAAAATTTTCGATAAATCTAATGTATATAAAATCAATCATCACATTTAATTAGGTAAGTATGTCATTAAAAATTACAAATTAAAATTAATTTGTGTCAAATTTCAGGATTACATGGGTGGACTAAGGCCTAGGCAACCTAGGCACGTGACCAGGGCCCGTAATTTTTGGGGCCCGAAAATTAGGTTTTTACGAAACACAAAGTATGTATCATGACTGAAAAATAGGCCCGGAATTACAATGTTGCCTAGGGCCCGCTTTAGCCTTAGTAAAAAAATTAGAGTCCTTAAAGAAATCTTTTTTTGACTAGACAAAGAACAGAAACAACTGCTACTACAGATAAACTTTTACAGGCAGCAATCGTCTTCGCTAAGGCCGCTTGAGGGGACGAATGTACACTATCCAGATTGACAGTGCACACTCCTCTCGTTATACCAGACTACTTCCAAGGTGTTACTACTCCAACACGGCAGACTTAACCAAGTACCATAATCAGCCTGCCTACCACTCTTCGCATTAGATTACGTAACAAGATTTAATTTATAGATTACGTAAATTAATATTAAGGTCATTTGAATTAAATACTTCATTAAGATAACAATATGTCGATGAGGAAGATGAATTCCTAAGATGACAGCCATTAAAAGTATCTTTGATTTTTATCTTTGAACTTCACAAATTGAATTAATTATAATTGGAGGGTCCTCGAAGCTACATTCAATTGTTTTCTTAGGCCGGCCACACACAGTCCGAATTGCAAAACGGAATTCCTTTTTCTTTTACGTAGGGAAATCCCTGTTACGGATGCCCTGGCCCTTGAGGAAGGTACTAACTACTCTAAGTACTAGGGTTTGTTTTTTTTTTATCGTAGTTCAGCATGTGACAACACTCCACCTGAAGACCATGAGAGTGCGGTCCATGAATGGAAACAACTGCTACTACCGAGAAACCTGTGCGGGTGGCAATCGCCTCCACTATGCCGGCTTGAGAAAACGAGCATGTACCATCTTAGATTGACAGTGCACACTCCTCTCGTTATACCTGGCTACTTTCAAACTATTCCCGAAACGCGACAAGGTCACTTCACGGGTGTTTCATTCGACAGTGGTGGTACTACCCCAGGACGGCAGACTGGACAAATAACCATCATCAGTCTGCATATATTTATATAGTTATATCGGACGGAGAGTTCGAACCTAGCGCTGACATATGGAATAAAACGGAGTCTGGGCACGTGTTAATATTCGTCGAGACCCGGGAATCTATTATACTCTTTAATGCGTGTACATACTCTAGCGGTAAGACGCGGGAACTCACGATCGATGAGACGCGTGTTCGAACCTCGTTAAATACTGACCGGTACCAATACAACTTTATTATATGTACTTTGGTCGCTTAGTCCCTATTAAAGAGTAGTAGGTTATTAACTCAGTCTGTCTTCCTGGGATAGCACCATCACTTTCGAATGTAACACCAGTGAAGTGACCTTATCGCGTTTCGGGAACAGTTTGAAAGTAGCCAGGTATAGGGAGGAGTGTGCACTGTCACTCTGGATGGCGCGTGCTCGTCTCCTCAGGCCGGCATAGCGGAGGCGACCGTTGTCTTTAGAAATTCATCTGTAGTAGCAGTTACCGCACATAAAATATCTTTTTAAGAATCTTAATGCGGTAACTAACGGTTTATTTGCAGTTGGTAATTAATTAAAAGTCTAGCTTTCTTTTGAATTACGTGTGTAGCCTACGTTTATGTTTCTCATTCCAATAGCGTCTCTATCTCTATATATACTAGAGGATCAAACCTCATACATGGGACATGAAAAAAAGCGGCTTCAAACGATTTGACAATGTTGTCGACAGTCAAATGCTAACTCACAGAGAACCTAAAGGTGACTGCGATCATCTTCTCTCTCGCGTCACATTGGGAGCGTTATTGCATATCTAGTCGTATAGATCAATGTTTAAAGTGTAAAAAACCTGGATAGTGCGGGGGCAAACACCTCTGAATTGTTTCCGTGGTTAGATTTGCTGAACCGTAACATTTTTGTGAATTTTTATTTTACTATAGTTGCTTTGTTATAATTTATTATTGCAACTATCTTCATCGTCCTTTATTCCGGTACTGCTAGCAGTCGCCTCCGCTATGCAGGCTTGAGGAGACAAATGTGCGACATCTAGATTTGACAGTGCACACTCCTCTCGTTTGTAGACCGCACTCTAGCTTTACATCAGACGGAATGTTGTCATATGTCGAGCTACAATAAAAAAAAGAAAAAAAATAGTTATATAAGCAAACAATTTTTGTACAAAGAACAAAGTATCAAAAGCATTGTAATTAATAATTAATAACAACACCAAAAAAGGTAACCGATCCACTATAATTACAAGACAGCAATATTTCTTGGCTACCGTTCACCGTAACATTTACCAGAAGTCATGGTTATGAGTACACTTCGGTGTATAGCGACGAAAATATATCGCGTGAGTGAAAAAATAAAGCAATATAAACTAGAGACTAATAACGATAACGTTTCTTATTTCTCTGATTTTTACCTTTATTTTATTATCGATGCCGATATCTGATAACGTTACCCATTCATCGACTCGATAAATATAACGTTAATGTTATTCAAATTTAACGGTATATATTGTCACGTGCACCGTTCAAATTAACAGTGCATACTCGTCTCGTTATACGCGATATTTTAATACTTTCTGTACAATTCTTATCAAAAGGAGAATGCCCATTTTTGGGCCCACTTGATACCTAATAGTTTGGTTTCTTCTTGGGTTCTAAAATAATATCTACTTGTTTATTAATTCATTTTAATTATATCAACACATCATTTACCAATCAATAGACAATGTTTAATTACATAAAAACAGATGTAATCAATTATTAGGGCATTTAAAATAATAATAATAAACCTCAAATATTGCATTAAAACATCTAATTATAATTAAATAACCCGGGTGAAAAAATTAAAACAGATTGGTAATAAGGAAGTAGATTTATTTTTCTGCAAAATTAACTAAAAATCAACGACAAACTCGAGAAAAAAATTGTGGGCCCATTTTTGTTAGGCGAATGGGCATTATCTTTTAATAATAAACAGATTACTAGAAAAAAAAACCTACATAATTAAATAAAATACGCTTATAAAATCATTATTCCACGTCGCTATAATCCGAATTGTACCTAAAGTCATGGCCCTTTTTGTTTCCAATAACATAAAAGAGTCCTACCTTGACCTTACACTTCAGTTTATATAGAAATGACCACCACAAGCAAAATGAGATATAAATTTACCTGCGAACAAAAGACATATTAAATTAGATTAATTCATTGGTACATTTTTTTTATTTTTTAGTGTAGCTATTCCGCCTGATGTAAAGCTAGAGTGCGGTCCATGAATGGAAACAACTTCTACTACAGAGAAATCCCTACGGGCAACAGTCCTCTCCACTACGCCGGCTTGAGGAGACGAGCCTGTACCATCTAAATTGATAGTGGACACTCCTCTAGTTATACGTGGCTACTTTCAAACTATTCCCGAAACGCGACAAGGTCACCTCACGGGTGTTACATTCGAAAGTGGTGGTGCTACCCCAGGACGACAGAGTCTATTTACCACTCTTTAATAGTGCCTATAGGGCCTGAGCGACCAAAGCACATATAACAAAGTTACATTGGTACCGGTTAGAATTAGCGAGATTCGAACACGGGTTTCATCCACTGCTCGTCTAGACCACGGCCGCTCTGAGTTTGTTTGTTTTATTTATATTCATTGTAACAATTATTTCGATATTTAATATTAAAATACGAAGTGCGGGCGGCGCGGCTACTCCACGATTTATACGAGTATGTTTAGTTAGTTACACGTATTATGTAAAAGGAGTATTATAGGTGTATCGTATGACACATTAATCAACTGGAGACCTTTGTTCTGGAATCATACGATGTTTAGTGAAAGGAGCCGTTGTTGTTTTGTCCGTGTCTCCATTGTAATTGTTACACGTGTGTTTTTTGGTTGGTTCTTATGAGGTTAGAAACAAGGGCGACCGGTGTACATACATTTTTTTAATGCCCGAACAAAAGTTCAAGTCATATTTTACCCCCTAGAAAGATAATTTTACAAAAATGCTGACCCATTTGTGAATATCCTTAAGTTGATGATTGGATCCATATAAAGACACATCTTTTTTTTATTTTGAGACAAAAGGGCATTGAATATTGTCCTTCCTCGGAATGCACAATCTATTTTTTTGTCAAAATTATCGAATTAGCAGTGAAAACGTAACAAACAAGCTGAACTAACGTAACGGCTACAAATAAACAAGTTATCGCTATTTGCAACCGAGTGTCTTTGTAGCCTCCTAAGTTTTTGTTGTTAAAATTAAACAAATCAACTTTGTTAATGTACATGTAGATTAGGTCTTGTTCGTCGAAAAAATTTTGCAACAAAAAAAAAATTACCAAGGTAAATTGTCAAAAGAATAATACTACTTGTAAAAACGAAACGAAAAAGATTCTTGTAATGGGATACCTTCTATCTAGGTATCCCGCAATCATGAACCATATTTCCAGGAAATAGGAGCCGTTTGATCCTTATCTAAAGTTAGATTATCTAAAGACATTATTCATGGTATTCAAATAGGCGTCAGTTTCGCGTCGCAGTCTAGACTATCTCCAATATCCAACTATGTGAAATATGTAAGAAAAATAAAGACTTATTATTACTATATCTATATAGGTTCGACTTGGACTTGACTTTATTACACGAGTAGTACTATACTGGTGGTGTATGAAATAAACTATCCTTAATTGTAAAGAGTGGTTACAGACTGATTGATGATGGTTATTAGCCCAGTCTGCCGTCCTCGGGAAGTACCACCACTTGTGTAACACCATTTACTATTATAAAAAAAAAATAACAAAAACATAACACTCGATGTAATTTGTATATCATTTTTTCTATTTGATCTTTAAAGCTTTTGTTAAAATACTTTTTGCTCTTCAAAACAGTAACTTTGTAGTGAACAAATGGTGCATCATGCATTATTATCTAAAATAACAACACAAAATACTAAAAACAAGTTCACACGCCTACTTTACAGATAGCAATAATAATACCAAAATTACAATTTCAATTTTCCATGTTATTTAAGGATAACAATAAATTCGAATCTGCCCCCAAATCCCGTGGGAACATAATGGGTGTATCCCCACCTACATCATTAACAAGGGGCACTTAGTAGTTATTGCTTGTTTCAAAGAGATTCCCTTTTTTTTCTAAACAAATATTTCGATTCAATTATTTTTATGAATGAAGTTTTAACATATTTATTTTTTGTTACGTTACTTAATAAAAATATTGTTATGGAAGTCGATAGGTTTACAACTTATTATACGAGTATAAATACTGAATATATAAAATTAATCATCATCAAATGTCACGCCGTTTTCGCACGGGGATAGGCAGAAACAATACAAAGCCACTTGCAACAACTGAAACAACTCCTCACATCCCTTCCATCCACAAGCTTGGCGTTTATGAGCACTAGGCAACACAGCTTTCAAAAGGATGTCTCCGATTTGGTCAGATAATACCCTTCTGGGTCTGCCTTGTTTAACGCATTAACATTAGATTTATATATTCCTTTCACCGATACTTTTCATGTGCCCAAATCAATATCTATATATATAAATCAATTGCTGTTCGTTAGTCTCGCTAAAACTCGAGAACAGCTGGAGTGTGCACAGTCAATCTAGATGGTGCATGCTCGTCTCTTCAAGCCGGCATAGTGGAGGCGACTGCTGCCCGCACAGGTTTCTCTCTGTAGTAGCAGTTGTTTCTATTCATGGACCGCACTCTAGCTTTACATCAGGCGGAGTGTTGTCACATGCCGAGCTACTAAATAAATTTAAAAAAATATATTCATCTGTCAACTGCTCAGAAAGGGTCAGTTGAGGAGCATCTACAACCGACGTGCATGCATGAGGAGTGTAATAGATGTGGCAATAAGTTATGTTGAGAATAGGACCTTATCATAATGACTGAGATTCAAAACCGCGATGCAAAATCGCAACGCAGAAAGTATAGGCAGTGCCGTCTTTTGCAGTTGAGGGGCTCTAGGCTCACAATACTTGGGGGTCTAAGGAAAAAAAAAATTCTCCTTATTTATACATACAGTATTATTTCAAACTCGTACATATGAATATACGCAAATAATGATCTACTATGGTATAAGAATAAATTTTTTGTTAATAATAAATGTTAATATTAAATTATTCACCAATAAACAAAATTATAAGTATTATTTTTGTACTTTTTTTCATTTTACCTTGATTTTTGTTTTTGTGTGGAAATTGAAAAAAAAAATTGCTTCTCAGAGTCGGGGGCCCCCAACTGTGCGGAGCCCTAGGCTCAAGCCTATAGAGCCTATCCATAAAGACGGCACTGAGTATATGTATATATTATACATACATATTAAAAAAAAAGAACAAACCCAACTCCGTACAAACGTTTTAGTAAATACTAAAGCATATTAAAACACACACTTGTTACTCATCGCGGCTTTATTCAAATGTCAAAAACAAAAACACACACAAAAAGAGCTTGTTAATTTATTGCACGAGTAAATCCAAAAAGGATTAGACACTTCCACGAAGGACGAACCGAATGTACTTTTTTACTTTTATCGTTTACCGTTTTCCATTATAATTATTATTTATTTATGTTTATTTTAAAAACTTTATTGAAACAATTCAAAATGCGAGCTTAATGCATTTTCTTTCAGCTGGCCTTCAGGAAACAGAAACTTAGTAATGGCCACGGGTAGTAAAAAACGATCTATAATATAATACAATACAATTGTCACGCCTTTTTCCCACAGGGATAGGCAGAGACAACGGAACGTCACTTACCACGATCCTGACATAACACCCTAGCTTCACATCAACAATTCTCTTCATGCACGCCCGACGGTCATGGGCACTAGGCAGCCCAGCTTTCTATATATGTAAACTTAGAAATACTTCAAACTATATTCAGATACACACACATACACACAATACTCCATCCAGAGATCCATGACTTAATCCCTCCTACACCACATCGCTTGAGGTCGACGCGTGCAGGCGATCGAATGCATCGCCTCACCGTCGAAACAATCCCCTCGCGGACAAAAAAGTTCGGGCAATCCTTCTTCTGTCGTTCCATCAAATTGTGGAACGACCTTCCCAGCCACGTCTTTCCCCCTTCCTATAATATGGGATCCTTCAAGCGCAGTGTGAAGAGGCATCTCATTAAGCCGGCATAGCGGACGCGACTGCTGTCTGCAGATCCCCTTCACTGACAGCAGTCACCTCCGTTCATGGATCGCACTCTAGCTTAACATCAGGCGGAGTGCGGTCATATGACGTGCTAAAATAAAAAAAAAATAAAAAATCTGATAATATACATATATATATACAGGTATATACATAATATTAGATACACACATACTGACTTAGTATATACAAAATTATTGTTGCGACTTCAAAAAATGTTCTGTACATTATGTAGATATTTATTTATTAGATTGATAAATTCTATGCCGGTCCAGTACCATCCCATGGTAGTACCAAGTGTCACATTCACCAACATCCTAGCCGTGTGGACGATGCGCTTTCGTTTCTACAAGCAGGCATAGAGTGGACGACTCAATACATACATACACAAGATGTACCTACAAGAATACATTTATATGAATTCATAATACAGTGTGTTACGACGCGATCACATCACTGTCATTGTTCCACCGCACGTGTCTCATAAAGAAATAAAACCTGTCTGCCTCTGACAAAGGATACACCGACTCCTGGACATACGCCAACAAGCTCTAAATACTTATATTTATGTCACATATATCAACATCGCATGTATTGTACACTTTGACCATTGTATGAAATCTATTGTTCCATAGAGATTGTCACTACAACAATAAGTGCACTTTGGCACCGGTCAGCATTTAGCGAGATTCGAAGACGGGTCTCTTCGATCCTGAGTTCACGCCTTTTATCGCTAGACCACGACCTTGTAAAAAATACTGCCTTCATGACCAGGTTCTATCCCTGCATAGCTGTCCATCTCTACAACAAAAACAACTGTAAAAGTATTGTGAGTAATTATTTGTTGTTACAAAATTACGAAGAAACTGAGGAACTTCTGAGCGTCGTAAAATAGTTTTATATATATCACACACCCTCTCACATACACCCCATTCACACTCCATAATACACACTGAAGAGGACCTCACGTACACACACACACACATTCCATTCAAATTTAATAAGGATTAAGTTTTAAGTTTATTAAGTTGAGCACTGCCATTGGAGACAGTCCCCAGACTAGTTCCAGTGGCAGTGCAATACAGGACTCAATAAATAAAAAATACTTCGTTGGGCTTGTGCACTAATAGTAGGGGGCTGATCAATAAATAGTAATTAAAAAAAAAGTAATCCAGAATAAACACAAACGAAACAAAAAAATAAACACTAACTAAAACTCAAGCCCTTTGAATCAATACAAACAAAATGAAAATAATGAACCAGCATTTTTTTTAATTTGGCGTCATATTCTCGATATCAGAGCACACTGTAGAAGAATCCGATTGTTTAATCAAATACCTACTCAATAAAAATAAATTTAAAAAATAATTTCAAATTGTAATCGTATAAAACAAGAATACGTATGTTTCCACAAACGGAGGGGGTCGCGTATGTAGATAATTTAAATATAGCACTCCGTTCAGAAGTACGTAGAAGGGTGTAGGGGAAGTACTCGAATTCGACAATAATGATAAATCATTGTGGAATAGTGACGGTGTTATTGAATTGCACGTTTTAAAATCCCTTTGAGACTAGGAGTAGTAGGGTTCAATTTACAATAACGCAAACCAAGAAGATGAGAGGAGGGTGACGTAACCACACTCCACTTACATCAAGTCAGAGTTGCGGTCCATGAGCGGAGATAACAGAGAAGTGTCTGTGGATAAAAGTCACCTATGCTATGCCGGTTTGACGAGACGAATCTGCAGCACCGGTTACTTCCAATATGATCCAAAAAAAAAACAATGCTGCTGTGGCAACCTCTATTAAAAAGCAGATGTCTTTATTGCACTAAACATATTTGTACCTTAACTTATTGGCTAGTGTTAGAAGACACGTAGAGATACTTTTATATATGTATAATTCGTATCATACATAATACTATTATTGAACTCGGAAGGAAATGTTCAAACAAAAATGGCATTTAAGTTCAGTGGCTGTACGGACTCAAATACCATACATTTTATTATAATTGAAAATGGCTATATTCGCTTCTTTGTTGTCTGGATGCTAAATTGAGACTGTTTTGTTATTATTCCAAGAAGGGTTGCAATTTTTTTTACTACTTATCTGAGTCAATAAGGAAATGGGTCGACAAGATTCTGTTCGACGTTGTGTAAAATTTATAACAAAAACAAAAAATACAGTACACTAAAAATGATTGATCGAAATTGTTTATAACCCCAGATTTATATCTCCACGGGTCAAGGGGGTCTACCCCGAGCTCACGATCGATAGTCAACTACATAAAAGAAGAAAATAAAAAAACACCTTCATAAAAAAAAAACCTCAATGATGAAAACGTTTCATTCAAAGTTTCCTAGGGCAACAAAGTCAGAATCGTGACCAAATAAACTGGGACACTTTGTTTTATTAACCAAGAAGTTATCTTATAAACAGACGTAACTATTGCGTTGGATTAAGATATCAACGTTGCACCATCACCCTGTACAGACGGCCTGCATTTAAATTGCAAGCTAGCTGCAAAATTGAAGTTGAAATGCGGTTTTTGTGCAGTTGACAATACTGTCAATTGTATTCAGTTCTAACGACTGGCAAAGCTTGTGATACAGTCCTAACACAATACCGACTGTAATAGACCTGCCACTGATGAGCAGGCGAAACGGAAGAGATGCGGGCGGCACACGGCACCTAATAGTGTTGTAGCTATGCATTTAACAAAATATGTAAATTAATAAAGGCTCCGAAATCTAAAAATAAAATAATAAATATCATAACTTATGTAAAAAAAGAAGATAGATCCAGAGTGTAATGTCACGCGGCTCCACGCCACGATACGCTCGGTCACACGAACGAGACAAATTGCTGGACACCATTCATTCCACTCGTATGACCACAATTCCAGTGAAATTATAGGACAACAAATACATTTTTTTTTTCTCAATTGTTATTATTTGCATCGTGCATATTTGCATTATCATCTAAGGTAAAAATTAAATATTAATCTGAATTCAAAGCCTGTCAATAACAATAAAGTAATATTATTAGCTACAATTTAATAGGATTACATGTTGTGTCAATAAATTGGTCTTTGTTATTGTATATCGATATCTGCCTGATGTTAACATGAGTGCCACAGAAAAATGTTTGTAGGTCTCTGCTTTTATTGTACGGGTTATACCAGACAAGTAATCCAAAAACCTGGTCGCGTTTCACGGAGGCAAACCGTGCTAATAACCATCATCAGTCTATTCACTATATTATTTTACATTTAATAGAAACGTATGGACAGGATGGATGAAAAGAGAATTAACAAAAAAGATTTATTGTGCGAAAGTGACCTTGTCGCGTTTCGGGGATAGTTTGAAAGTAGCCAGGTATAAGAGAGGAGTGTGCACTGTCAATCTAGATGGTACATGCTCGTCTCCTCAAGCCGGCATAGTGGAGGCGACTGCAGCCCGTAGAGATTACTCTGTGGTTGTTGTTTCCATTTATGGACCGCACTCTAGCTTTACATCAGGCGGAGTGTTGTCACATGTCGAGCTACAATAAAAAAAAAAGTGGATGGCAGTGTGGGAAGGGGGTGCCCTAAGAAGATCTTTCTCAGTTAGATTGGTCAACTGCACAGAATGTGTCAGATGAGTAGCACCCTCAACGTGCATGCATGAGAGTAACGGATGTGGACGAAACGAAAGTGGTA
The DNA here is from genome assembly GCA_948150575.1 of Tinea pellionella. Taxonomy (NCBI): domain Eukaryota; kingdom Metazoa; phylum Arthropoda; class Insecta; order Lepidoptera; family Tineidae; genus Tinea; species Tinea pellionella. The sequence continues at coordinate 2,852,802 of OX411269.1, read as the reverse complement.
TGTAGAGAAAGGAGTCGCTGGCGCTCCATAGTTTCTGCCTACCCCAGTGGGAACAAGGCGTGAGTTAAGTAGTAACAGAAGTAGTACAAACGTTTGTTTCGTTTTTATCACAAAATTGAAATTTATACTGAAATTAAACTTAATTTATAGCCACAGCAACTAAATACACAGGATATTCATTGTCTTTGCGGAAGAGCATGTTCTGTTCATGATTGGTTGGTCAAGAACGGGGAAACATTACCCCTAAGTGATTACATATTAACTGGCCTATCATCTATACCTACATACATAGAGGTACATGTAATATAAACTATAAAGGACCACCTAGGGAGTTTAAATTAATCTAGTTTTTGTTTTAGTCTAGGGTTACTTACCGTTATGATTTTCTTTATAAAAGGACCTTAGCCATTTTTGGGCCCACTTGATATCTAATAGTTTGTTAACAAAACAATATTCCAAAATAATATTTTATTTTCTCATTAATTTATTACAATCGTTCAGAAATCAATAGACAATGTTTTTACATAAAAAATATATAATCTTATGCATTTAATATGATAATAACCTTATTGCATAAAAAAAAGTCTAATTACTCGATAACCTAGCTAAAAGAAACTGATCGGGGATCAAGAATGTAGATTTATTTTTCAACAAAATGGACTAAAAATCATCGACAAACTCGAGAAAAAAAATTGTGGGCCCATTTCTCTCAAGTGAATGGGCTTTAATCGAAAATACTCGTACATATACAAAAATTGTATCTCTATGTTTGTCTAGTAGACGTTCCAGCACCGGCAGTTCTACTTTAAAAAAAAATTAACGCGTTAGATAACTAGTTTATTAGGGAAGATTTTAGATTTTATTTTGTTGCCTAGATAGGTAAGGTCTTCTGGAAACGCAACGTATAATGACAATTTTACACATGCGAAGTTGCTGGCACTCATTAACCACCACTGACACCAAAGCGGCACTTTTCATAGTATTTCGTAGAAAATGTCCGTAGATAGGAGTCGCCTCCACTATGCCGGCTCGATGAGACGAGTGAGCGACGTCCGGGTAGACACGGCTGACTCGATCTTATTACAATACAATACAATTGTCACGCCTTTTTCCCACAGGGATAGGCAGAGACAGCGGAACACCACTTACCACGATCCTGACACAACACCCTTGCTTCCTTCACATCCACAATTCTCTTCATGCACGCCCGACGGTTATGGGCACTAGGCAGCCCAGCTTTCATGAGGATGTCTCCTATTTGATCGGAAAACACCCTTCCGGGTCTGCCTTGTTTAACGCATCCATTCACATCAGATTTATATATTCCTTTCGTCAATCTCCTTTCATTCATCCTTATCTTATCCTTATCTTATTAAATATCGAAATTTTGTTGAAAAACGTTACGAGCCGAAACCGAGTCGTGAGTGAACCCGACACTGGGTTTAGAATTGAACACGTCGCTTTCAATAAATACTCTTAGTTATAAAACCACATTGTTACTAGGTAAACTACGTACCTATACTTAAGAGTAAACGCCGCGATTGTATTGAATTTTAATGGCGCAAAGGGCTCGTAAAACAAAACTTTAAAGCCCACATAAAAAGTTGAATAAACAAAAACGTGAAACGCGCTTCCACCATTCACCGCTAAACTGTTACACTTATTCTAACATACTAACCACATTATGTACTAATATAGAAATATAACCTACGATACAAAGACCAGTATTTATATAGCGCTGTTACGTGCCATCATCAATAAGTTGGCTGCATCAATTTAAAGCTGTTCAATCAATTGCACAGAAATTAATCGTACTCGACCTACAGCGGGAATAATATGAATTTTATTTGAAAATACGTAACTATAGCGAAAATAATGCGAATTTATCGGTAAGTATAGAATACTAAATTTCTTCGCACACACACACACACAAAACAACGCAAATGCAGATGGAAGTAATAACGAGAGGAGTGTGTACTGTCCACATTGGTGGTACACATTCGTCTCCCCAGGCCGGCGTAGCGGAGGCGGCTGCCTAAATTTATATTTAGTAGCAGTTGTATCACGGACCGCACTCTAGCTTTACATCGGGCGGAGTGTTGTCGTATGCCGAGCTACAATTAAAAAAAAAAGAATGTGAAATTACAAATAATACTAGGTACTGTATACACATAGGGGTCTAAAACTAGGGAGTTGCAGAGCTTTTTATAGAGCTTAAAAGCCAACACAAAGTAGTCAGTTAATCCCACTAAAAAAAAGGCCAAACGACCAGAGAAAAAGGAGTAATTTTACCATTAAGTCAGACATCAACGGATTTAAAAATGCAAGATGGAAAGAGATAGGGAACAGGTTTTAATGCAACAGGGTGGAGAGGAGGCGAGACGAATCGATTTCAAGTGGAGTTGTTACGTCACAAAATCAAGGAAAAGAGATACAGTTATATCAAATCGGCGCGCGGGAGAGGGAGAGATTGCATATCCCATGCTGCGACCAAGAAGGAGAGGTCGTTGGCATGTAAACAGAAAAAATCACTAGTATATCAGATGGGAGGTCTAATCCGAATCAAAATACTTTTGTCAATCATAAACGAAACGTCTATTCTTTAAGTCAAACAAAACCACTAGATATTACAATCATTAAGATAAACGGTTCACTTACAAAATAGTCGCTAGTTCAGGTCCACTATGAAATTTGCCAAAGGCATTAAGCTCGCCTATGTATTATTTGTGTGTGCAATAAAGTGTTTTTTATTTTATTTTATTTATTTATTATTTTTTTATAAATGTAACTCGGCATTAGGCTGATGTAAAGCTAGACTGCGGTCCGTGAACGGAAGCAATTTCAACAGGCAACATTCATCTATATACCGGCTTGATACCGCATGTGCACAATCCAGATTGACAGTGCACACGGAGTGCGGTCCATGAATGGAAACAACTGCTACTACAGAGAAATCTCTACGAGCAGCAGTCGCCCCCGCTATGTCGGCCTAAGGAGATGAGTATGCACCATCTAGATTGACAGTGCACACACCTCTCGATATACCTACTTGCAAACTGCTCCCGAAACGCGACTATGTCACTTCACGGGTGTTACATTCGAAAGTGGTACTACCCTAGGACGGCAGACTGGGCTGATAACTATCATCAGTCTGCCTACCACTCTTTATTAGTGCCTATTGACACTGAGCGACCAAAGTACATATAAAAAAGTTACGTTGGTACTGGTAAGAATTAGCGAGGTTCGAACACGGGTCTCATCGATCGTGAGTTCATGCGTCTTACCGCCAGACCACGGCCACCATACACCATTATTGATGCAATATCGTATACAATCTACAAATCCGTATAAATAAAAGCTTCATAAAATGTCCATTATAGCGCATAGAAACCTCTAACAAAAAGAGGGTGTGGTGGGAAGATTGTTATCAGCCCTTAACTCGACTCCACTTTGGGGGCGATAATTATGATTCAGTAGCGGACGTCAACAAGAATTATATCGTTATCTCTTAGTTTTATTGTGAAACTAGTTGTAGCTAGAGACTTCGTATTCGTATAATTAATATTGCACGTTTAACATAGTGGGAAATTTATTTGGTGGCTGGTATAATTTTTTGTATGTTATGTTTTCAATTCTTCTTTGTTTTCTATTTCTGCTTGTCTCTGTGTTTTCTCCAACTAAATAAACAAACGTTACATTCCTAAGAAATTTGCGGTTTTACGCGAATATTAATAGAAAATAAAATAGGTTAGTTAAAAATAAATTTTAAAGGAATATATCGCATAAGGAACAAATAAATAAAAATATAATATTTAGAATAGGATTAATATCGGTTATTTTTATTAATTTTTTGCACTTTTTTATTGAAGCTCAGCAGACAACACTCCGCCTGATGTAAGTGCGGTCTATGAATGGAATCAACTGCTACTACAGAGAAATCTCTACAGGCAGCAGTCGCCTCCGTTATGTCGACCTGAGGAGACGAGTATGCACTATCTAGACCACATATGGGCAACGACCGGCCCGCGGGCCGGATCCGGCCCGCTGTAAGATATGATCCGGCCCGCGAGACATTTTGAAAAACCCAATTAAAAAAATATTACATTAGGTACTTATACTCACGAGAGTGACAGTGAGGCGGCAAAAAAAAAAAATATTATCACTACTTTAAAATGCACTAAGTACTTTTAAACGCGGCCCGCGAACGTATTTGCAAGCTAAAGTTTGGCCCTCAACATGTCAAAGGTTGCCCACATATGATCTAGACTGACAGTGCACCTAAGGCACTAAGTTTGATACTAAAATTTGTTTAAATGTTAAATTACAATGAAAATTGTATAGAAAAAAAATCAACACGCATTCATGTAGGCAACATGCTAAAGTGGATGAGATACGAACCCACCCTCCGCTATGGGTGCGGATGTTATGACCACTGAAATAACTACACAGCTGTTGTCGCTTTACATACTGTAACTCTTCTTCAACTGCTGCTGGGCTGACAGAAGACATACTCTGTTACTCACTTTCTAGTGAGTTCGTTGCTAACTGACAAAATTCATATATCAATAATTTATCCGTTATAACTATGACGAAAATTGAACAAATAAAAATTAATTTTTTTCTATTAAATTTTCATCACAATTTAATTTAAAAAATTAATGTCATCAGATTTGGCTTCTTTTAATTATGGCAAGTGACGAAAATGAAATGCAAGTTACGGATAAAATTTCACTAATTGCGCCGTGTAATTGAAGGTTTTACAAGGTTTTCTAGAGCCTTTACACCTTGACTTTTATAAGCGTGTCTAATTAAGTCTTGTGTAAATATTAGATTAAAATTATTACTATTATTTTTTTATATAAATAGAAAGGTACATAACTATTTTTCTTCCTACGTTAACATTAATAAAAAATGACGCAATGTAATCGTAAAATACTTAACTCACGCCTTGTTCCCGCTGGGGTAGGCAGAAACCATGAAGCGCCAACGACTCCTCTCTCTAGATACCACTTTCGTTTCGACCACATCCATTACTCCCCTCATGCATGCACGTCGGTTGAGGGTGCACCTCACCTGATCCTTTCTGAGCTGTTGACCAATCTGGCTGCCATCCACTTCCGCACAATAAATCTTTTTTGTTAATCTCCTTTCATTCATCCGCCTTAGCGTACTCCTTTCTACTCTGGTCACAATACTGTCCTTGAGCTCGCAGCGATTTCTTATCACACGTCGTAATCGTAAAATAATTAATTAACAATAAGGTGTGTATACTGTATATATATGGTATACTTGTGTGCAAATCAAAAGCCTTTTGTATAGACGAAACTAATATATAAATGAGAAAGTGACCGCGTTCATTTGTTACTTTTTCACGCCTAAACCGCTCTGGACAGATTACAAGATTGCATAAAAAAAATTGAAGTGAGTTAATAATCATCAACTTAGGGATATGAAAGTTAATATTCAGGCTTTTGGTAAAAAATAATAACCTACGTGTATCAGCATTTTTGCAAAATCATCCCTCAAGAGGCTATGAAATAGAGCATGAAAAGGAGAGTGCCCATTCGCCTAAGAAAAATGGGCCCACAATTTTTTTCCCTAGTTTGTCGATGTTTTTTAGTTAATTTTGTAAAAAAAAATCTACTTCCTTATTACCAATCAGTTTTAATTTTTCCACCCGGATTATTGAGTAATTAGATGTTTTCTGATGCAATATTTGATGTTATTATTATTTTAAATGCTTTAATAATTGAAGATATCTGTTTTTATGTAATTAAACATTGTCTATTGAATGGTAAATGATGTGTTGATATAATTAAAATGGGTTAATAAAAAAATAAGATATTATTTTAGATTATTGTTTTGTTACCAAACTATTAGGTATCAAGTGGGCCCAAAAATGTGCATTATATTTTGCATTAAAAACGTCATCATTTCTCAACTAATAATATTAATTAAACGCGCACACGACGCTCAAGCGCCAGTTAGCCTTATGAAAAGCGGCAAGCAAACAAACCATCATCTACAACTGACGCATCCGATATTTTAAACCTAAACCGGGTCAAGGTAGATTGCAATTTAACCAACCGCAGACATAAAGAAACAAACTATTATATACAGAAGAAGAAAAAAACGATTACGAGGTTAGTGACCACTCCTATGGTACAAAATCCACGAGTGTCGGCTCCTGGGACCTAAGCCAAAGCACAATGAAAGTTGTCAGAGGCTCTAGCCCTCGTGGCGCCCGTGTGCAACCAGTACCATGGCGCCCAAAGGCGGCTTTACCTATAGTGCAGGGTGTGCGACGCTCACGGGCGCCGGGTCCAAGGGGGCGCCGAGCACCCTCTAATCTAATGCGACACCTCCAAAGACACTACTCATTTTCCGGCATTATTTAAAATTGCACTATTTGCACCCGAATTTCCGTTTGAAAATATAACTGTAAGTATTCCATTTTCACCCTGCTCCTACTAGAGGGCGCCATGGTACTGGTTGCACACGGGCGCCACAAGGGCTAGAGCCGCCTCTGATAGCGCCCTCTAGTAGGTGCGCGCTCGGTGCGGGTGAAAATGGAATACTTACAGTTATATTTTCAAACGGAAATTCGGGTGCAAATAGTGCAATTTTAAATAATGTCGTGAAATGAGTAGTGTCTTTGGAGGTGTCGCATTAGATTAGAGGGTGCTCGGCGCCCCCTTAGACCCGGCGCCCGTGTGCGCCGCACACCCTGCTGTGTTGTCACTTGATCGAATCGAAAACAAATTGGTATGGGATTTGACCATTCGCTGTCACCCAAGTGATAACAGATTTAAGGGACTGGCAGTCGTGTCCACCACGCCTCTTCAGTCTTCACACTGAAGCAATGAAGGTTGCAGGTTACACGCCCGAACCGTTTGCCCTAATTCCAAATTAATTTTTGTCCATAATATAATCTATTTAATTTCAAGATAACATTTGATACGAGTTAAAGTTTTCAGAAAATGTATACCTTGAAAATGTACCTTCGCTTCGCTTCGTCGCCGACTAACTTGCAAAATATGCGGTTAACATGAATAAAGTTAGTACATTATTTATTCGTTTTCAGAATTTGAGATTCAATGAAGAATATTTAATTTTTTTCTTATATTTATTATTTTTATGTTTTTTTTATTTAATATTATATATATAAACTATCGAATCGTTATTTGAAAAAAAAAATGGTTATTTGACCCGGTTTGGTAGGAATAGATACATGAAGTATCGGTAGATTTAGTGTTAATGAGATGATATATATATATATATATGAGATAGGATATGAAATGAGCTGGGTATGTCGAGAAAAGTTAATCTGCACATCAAACCGGCATGGCAGTGGTGATTGATGCCTGTAGACATCTTTTGTGGTAGCAGTTGTCTTCGTTCATGAACCGCATTTTAGCCTACCATCAGGCAGAGTGTAGTTAAGGTACAGGTGTCCAGCTTTTTTTGTACGTCAGCGTAAATAGAATTCGCATTATACAATGAAATGTATTTAATAAAAAAAAAAGACTCTTAAAGTTTTAAAATTGTTGAAGCGAAAAAGCGAAATCGATTAATGTGGTTGGTAGCCTTTTAAAAAGATCTAGATTCTAGATTAAAGAAGAACTACAAGTTTCCAACTAGCAGAGAAGAGTTATTTCGATCTAAAACTTATTATAAAGTAAACGAAACTTTAATAAAGTTTCACTCGAATAAAACGCATCAACAAATGCATTACGGTTTACGAACGCGAAAGCTAAGCGTTTATTTTACTTTTTTTTATTTCTACAGGCAGCAGTCGCCTCCGCTATGCCGGCCTGGGGAGACGACTGTGCACCACCTAGATTAACAGTGCACACTCCTCTCGTTATACCTGACTACTTCCAAACTGCTACACGGTCACTTCACGGGTGTTACATGGGAAAGTAGTAATACTACCCCAGGCAGGCAGACTGGGCTAATAACCATCGTCAGTCTGTCTACCACTCTTAAATAGTGCCTTTTTTGTTCTTTTTATAATTCAAGCTGCGATTTCTCTGAATAAATAAAGAACGGTCATGCACTACGTCCACAACGCTATACAACTAGCAAACGAATACGGATTAGCAGCACATGTGATATTAGACGATACTATTTTTAAGCAAACACGCTGCCAGTGGAGGTAACCAGAAATAGATCATTTTATAGTGATGTGCTGTTTGATTATCGATTAAAATAAAAATCGATAATCGTGTAACTTTTTCACTTGAGTTAAATAAATACGTACTTTTTTATAGTAGCTCGATGTGTGACCACACTCCGCTCGAGTGCGTTCCATGAGCGGAGAAAACTGCTACTACAATTAAATGGTTGCATGCAAAAGTCGCTTTCATAATGCTATCATAAATTAAATTATTATAAAACACTACTTTGCAACTAATTTGTTTTATAATAATTTATTTATGGATTTCCGCAAAGTAACGCCTACTACTATTAAATATAATGCTATCATGCCTCGAGGAGACCAAATGACCGCAGGTCTAATACCCATCATCTGACTCTGCCACTCTTAATTATAATTTCAATAATTACACTCGTATGTATCCATGTTCATTAGAAACGTTAATCAATTTGTAAAAACAAATGAATTTTCAAAAAAAAAAAAAAAACTAAGAACATCCGAAGACAATAATCTCGATGCAATAAGCACGGTCATTAACACTCTATCTGATCGGTTAATCGGTCGATGACATTATTAGGCAGAGTGACGTCTTCAGAAATAAAATAAAACCTGTATTAATGCAGTAATCTTCATCAATAATTAATAAGTAGAGGTATTTCAACACAATAATAAACATTATAAGATAAAAATCACGATATTTTTTTTCAACAAACAAACCAATAAAATTAGTAGAATTAACCATTTCTATACCTAATTTTTTTTAATAGCAGTCGGGCATGTGACCGCCCTCCGCCTGTTACTAAGCTAGAGTTGGATCCATTTAGCAGAGATAACTACCACAAAGAAATAAATGTCTGTTAAAAATTTACACAAGATCAAGGAGATTCCGAAACGTGGGCTGAGCGGTGTGCTTGCCGCTAATCAAACAAATTTATTATGACCGCTGAGATAAAAAAAAAACAAATTAAGCGATCCTGCTGGTGGAGAGTTTTGCGGTGAACGCGTAAATTCATAAAGACATCACTTAGCCCTCAGAGCATGTAAAGGTGATTCAATTTGAAAGCGGTAATACTACCTAGGCACGGCATACTGAGATAATCTGTCTATAAACATTGAAAATAATAAAAATACATCTTTATTCTTAATGGTATTCCGAATATCGTCAAATAAATCTACAACTGCGCGAATACTTTTATTTAAGAGTAAAATAAATACAAATATTTTTCATCGATATATTTTGAATGACACCTCACTAAAGTCTATAATTACAGACATTTCACATCCGAGTTCTGGCTAACTCTTTTACTATTCGCATAAACGGGTCTCCGTGTAGACAGACCGCTTTCAGACTGATTTGGTAGACAAAATTTAAAAATTACGATGTTTAATATTTTTTTATGCATATAATATTTTTTATTTAGTACACCGATTATACTTTAACACTTAATACTTACAGTTCTTCGTATTTTAATTGTTGCCGCATAAATATTATTAAATAAAGAATTTCAATAATATATTTTTACCTGAAACAAGAAAAAATAAAATTTTAAATAACAATTTACACCATGTGGTAATTGTTGACGCGAAGTTCCCAAACGCGATTCCCGATAGAAACGATCAATATATTTAACTAATTATTGTAACAAGGAAATTATTAGGAACTGCAAGAACTGGCTTTTAAAAAAACTATGTTTAGAAAAACATAGCGAAAAACATATTTCAATAACTATGTAGGTACGATTTAAAATACGTCGCTATATGTAAATTAATTAACACACATAAAAAAATTCAATACAGTCCGGCACATTAAGTAATGAGTATTATTTATATACATTTAAAGTAGGCCGGGCACATATGTAATTCTATTCTCGAGCTGCACTGACCGACATCAGCCTCACGGGTGCATATCGATCAACAGAGCTCACTGACATTAACGTAAAGTTATATCATCACGACTTGGGCCCTTGTAAGAGTGAACAGGAGTTATGGGAAAGGGTTTTTTTCTCGAGATAGGCGATGATTTTTAGTTAATTTTGTACAAAAATAAACCTATATTCCTTATCACTAATCAGTTTTATTATTTTTTTTACCCGGGTTATCGAGTAATTGGACTTTTTCTGATGCAATGTTTGAGGTTATTATTATACTAAATGCTTTAATAACAATAATAATATATGTTTTTTATATAATTGAACCATCTATTGATTGGTAAACGATGTATTCATACAATTAAATAAAAATAATAAATACTGTTTTGTTAACAAACTTTCAGTCTCCTTGCCTAATTTCCGGAAGAAAATATTTACCCGAACGGCTCAAAAAAAAAAGTTATTTAAAAAAATAACAACAAAGCGTTTAAACGCGAAAAGTAGTTATAATTTGGCATAACAATAACAGGCGCGCGTGCGCATGCCACCATAAACTACTTTCTAAAGATCATAATTTAACAATGTTTCAACACTAAACAATAAATTATACATAAATAGTTATAAAATAATTTTAATATTAAAACCTTTGTTTTATAGAATAGAAAAAAATATCCTTTTTAAAGAAATTTTTGAAATAAAGTAGCTTCTTTCGAAAATAAACATTAACAGCATTATATAACACGGTCAGCTAAACAATATCGTCTGACAAAACTTAGTCACTTGCACTTTTTTAACACTGTCCGTCAATTTAAGATCCTTCTTGTCTAGTCTGTGCGCTTTCAATTAAATACATTCTTTGTTGAGCATAATTAAGTCCTTTTACTCTACAATACTCGTGAATTAAACGTAAGAGTGGTAGGCAGACTGAAAATGATTATTAGCCCAGTCTGCCATCCTGGGGCAGTACCACCACTTTCGAATGTAACATACCGTGAAGTGATACTTGTCGCGCTTCGGGAACAGTTTGGAAGTAGCCAGGTATAACGAGAGCAGTGTGCGCCATCAATCTGGATGGTGCACATTTGTCTCCACAGGTCGGCACAGCAGACTGCTGCCTAAAGAAATTTATCTGTAGTAGCAGTTGTTTCCGTTCATGGAGCACTCTAGCTTTACATCAGGCAGTACATGCAAGAAACCGGACACCTGGCAACCCTCTACTTTATAAAGAGATATCTACCCTTGAGGGATGATCTAGCAGAAACTTGCTGAAACACGTAATTCTTTATTTCTTACCAAAAGCCTTAAATATTACTTTTTATATCATATTCTTTAACTCGATGGTTTCCCTAGACAAATTTTCATTTCCTTCACTTTTATTTTTGAGATAAAAGGTATGACAATTCTGAGAACGGTTTAGGCGTCAAATACGTAACACACAGAGTAACTTCCATAAGTATATTAGTAATTGTCGGTATTTGTTTGAGATTAAAAAGACTTCGACACCGCTTGACCGATCACCATGAAAACAAAACAAAAAAAACAAAAACAAATAAGAAATCACACAATAGACGTCCACCTATCAAAATTAAACAAAAGATAATTAATTATATTCATTAAATAATAGATAACCCGTAACAAACGAAAACGTGAACATTTGTTGAACAAATTAAAATACGTAATTAAGATAAATATTGTATAATTAAAATTAACAGCCGATAACCAGCTAATTCATGTCTGGCGCTAGACGACATTTATTTGTTCATTGTGCTTTGTTTATAATAATTATTATTGTTAATACGATTAATCATACATATAAAATAGTTTTTTTTATACAATTCAGCATCTGTCAACACTCCGCCGTATATTAATAATTATAAGTGTGGCGATCAAAAGTCCACGAGAGTATAGGACACAGAGAAACCTTTCTAGACAACAGTCCTATTCGTTATGCCTTAAAAACACTCCACTCGCTATACCTGGTTACTTCTAATCTAATCCAGAAACGCAACTACATAGATCACGGTTGTTACTACAGAACGGAAGAACCTGGGCAAAAACGCATCATTGGTCTGCCTATTAATGCCTATAATATAGGTTCTGAGCAGCCAAAGTAATATATTACAACATAGGTTTGGTACCAGGCTTTAAGGAGATTTGAACACGTGTTACATTTTACCGCTAGACCACGACCGCTCAAGACCTTATTTCAAGACTTCATATCCGTAATTATTTCCATAAATTACTCTTAAAGAATCCTAAAACACCTATTTGTTCAAATTAATTAAAAAAGTTATTTATAATTTAACAAAAAGGGTTAGGTGGCGTTTCGCACGAATTGGATTCGCTCGCAACATGCGAGTTGACCAGTTATTAAAAATAACATTTTTTGTAGTAAATTGGCACGAATTTAACGCGGGCAAATCTACAGTTTCAGAAATACGTAGTAGGTAATTTGCCTGAATAAAGTGAAGAAAAATGTACAGTAGTGCACAAAAGTGATATGAGTAAAAAAAAATTACGACACACAAATTGATCAAAAATATGTTAATAACAAATAACAATTAAGAACAAGGTCTTAAAATTAATTCTGACATTATTTAAAACATCTTAATTAAACTATATCAGTTAGTACGCAAGTGTAACGAGCGTGGTCAACTCGCACATTTCGGGCGAATCAAATTCGTGCGAATCGCCCACTAACCTAACAAAAATAATTCATAGCGTTATTGAAACAAAATGAAACGTTTGCCTTTTACGTCCACATAATGCGCAAAACTTGACAATAGAACGAAACACAAAGAGCTTTCTTGTAACACCGGCCTTGGACAGTCCGCTACTTAAAAAAATAATCAACAAATATTTATTATTTAATTTTTTAGAGGAGACAACATTGCCGGGGTTCATCAGTTTCGAGTGAGGTGGTTGTGGCAACCCCTATTAAAAAGTAAGAATAAAAAAGTAGGATGTCCTTTGTTTTTTTTTTTTATGTCAGAAGATATATATTATTTTACTAAAGCAAGAACATGTTTTATTTAATTTAATTGGAGTATCTTCTCTCAACTAAATTTGGAGTAATTTGTGACCCCGACAATGTTCTCTCAAAAAAATTAATAAATAAATAGTTCCACATACAACAGTAGCGTGACGATGGGGTAGACAGGGTATCAGTGTGTTTCAAATTAAAACGAGAAAGCCCAGCGAATACAGCTTTTATTACAGAGAAACGTCTCTCCGCTCCTAATTAGATGATTGTAGCTCAACATATGACAGCACTCAGCTTGATACTAAGCTAGAGTACGGTCTATGAATGGAAACAACTGCTACCTCTCGCTATACCTGGCTATTTCATCCCGAAACGCGACGAGGACACTTCGTGAGTATTACACTTAAAAGTGGTAGTATTACCCCAGAACGGCAGACTGGGCTAATAACCAACATTAGTGTATCTACCCACAAGATTATAAAAAAGTAAATTTAAATAAAATAGGTAATGCTTAAAATCACATAACGACTCCAAGAATGGCATCAATACTTCACAATGCATTTAAGGTCGTAAGCACTGAGTCTAGACAGGAAAATTGTTGGCAATCTCTGACCGTTGGGCGATGACCTTAGAGGTTAGCAAACTGGATTCAACATGTAAATAATTCATGTCTAAACTTATCGGTAATATTCAGGTTTTGTAAACATTTTTATTTTATTTTATTTGTACCATTAAAGGCAAAGAGATCGCCACCTATACAGACTAGTTTTAATTTTCCGATTTTTTTTCTAAGACACATTGCCTTTTTTCACTTTTAATTTTTCAATTATTTTTAAAAGCGGAATATTTATTAAATATTTGCAGCGGAAATTTCAAAAGGAAAACGATACACGTCGCAAATACTCCTTGATAATGAATGATCCACCATAATTATTATTACAATCGAAGAATCACAAGTTTGGGAAAATATTATATTTTACCTCAAGCCAAAACTTCCCTTTTTTACTTTATTTTTCATTCTCAAATTAGGAAAACATTTCTTTATTGCATATAGAATAATTTCCACAGTATAAAACTATTTTTCAGATTATACGCTATAATGATACTCGTATAATGAAGTACATTAAAATCTTTTAAGCCGCTTACTATAACGTTTATTTTGATCATTACAATCCGATGCGACGTTATTTCGCAAGCTTTTGCGTCGAAATAGATATATCCATAGTTATTAAATGTAGACTTAAAAGTTCTTTTATTAATGACAAATGTATCTCATACAAATTAATACCAGAACATCGATAGTTAAAAAGACATTTTTGAGTTCGAAAAGTGTATAAAGTCGGAAGTTACAAAACTTTGTTAATTAGCTCTATTCCCGTTTGAACTACTTCGTCCACGTTCTGCCTTTGATGGCACTCGTACACTGAAAAACTCAACTTTATATTTCTTTCTTGTTTAATTCTTCTTTTCATTTGTTTCATACTATTAACGAGATTGTGAAATGTTAAATAAGCCAGTGTCTCATGTCAGGAAAGTTAAGGATGGAGTTCTGGTAACACTGGCTTGCTGGACTGGCTTGAAATACTCGTGTAACCCGGGCATCATGTACTCGTATGTATGAAAGCGAATTGAAATTAATTTGTAACAAATCTTTCACTGGGTCACTATGACGCGTTAATTCGCAAAAATAACATTCGCACGAAAAGAAAGGCATACGGGTACGTATAATAATAAAATTAGCGAACAAATCATAAGTGTAAATCAAAACGATTCCTTATTTAGACAAATATGAAGAAATTATTGCAACATTTTAGAAAATGTACAAATCACTACTGCTACGTTTATACAAAAGTTGTAAGACTGTAATTTCTTTTGTTGCCTGCCTACCACTATTTAATAACGACTATAGGCACTGAGCGACCAAAGTACACATAACATAGTTACATTGGTACCGGTCAGAATTTAGCGCGGATTGAACACGTGTCTCGTCGAACGTGAGTTCACGCGTCTTACCGCCAGACCACGGCAGCTCTAAAGTTTTTATAGAAGTTTCGGCACGTGGCCACAGACCACACTCCGTTCGATATTAAGCTAGAATTCAGCGGAGGTAGCACTCCCGTCTGTTATGATAGCTTGAGGAGACGAGTATTTCCAGGTTGACATTGCATACTCCTCTTTTTCCACTTTTAAAAGCAGATCCGGAAACTCAACTACGTCACTTCACAGGTGCATTACCGTTATACGTTCTTAAGTTTGCCTAACCCTCTTTTATTCTAGTCTAGAGCGACCGTGGTCTAGCGGAAAGACGCATGAACTCACGATCGATGAGACCTGTGTTCGAACCTCGCTAATTCTGACCAGTACCAATGTAACTTTGTTATACGTACTTTGGGCGCTCAGTGCCTATAGGCACTATTAAAGAGTGGTAGGCAAACTGATGATGGTTATTTGTCCAGTCTGTCGTCCTGGGGCAGTACCACCACTTTCGAATGTAACACCCGTGAAGTGACCTTGTCGCGTTTCGGGAATAGTTTGAAAGTAGCCAGGTATAAGAGAGGAGTGTGCACTGTCAATGTATATGGTACATGCTCGTCTCCTCAAGCCGGCATAGTGGAGGCGACTGCTGCCCGTAGATATTTCTCTGTGGTAGCAGTTGTTTTCATTCATGGACCGCACTCTAGCTTTACATCAGGCGGAGTGTTGTCACATGTCGAGCTACAATAAAATAAAACAAAGTCAGCAGGTAGCAGTGGTTAAACCCGGCTACTTTCCAGTGGTTCTAGACTGCCTCGTGACGTCAGACTAAACTAAAAAGTAACCGTTAACATACAAAACAAAGTAAACCATAAATAGTAAAAACACAGTTGCATTATTATGTATAGACTCGTTGAAATAATAACACTTTAGTTAGTTGTAGGAAGACGATTTTAATGGCCCCGCTGATTGGCAACAACCAAAATGTCGGACAATGACCGTGGGCTTCTTTTGCGGGTTAACTAAACACCACGCACACACATTCGCGTCTTTTTATTTCCGTGACCTAATAATAATTAATAGATTCTATATATATACTATGTTAACGAACGAAAATAACATCAAAAATGCGATAGTCAAATAACGCTGAAAAAATATATCTTTTGATAGCTTTTTTTTTTCAATCGTAATAATAATTATTATTATTTATTGTACCGTACACAATCGCGAGCTTAATGCCATTAGGCATTTTCTCCCAGCTAACCATTGGGAGATGGAAGCGGAGACAGGGGCAATAAAATATGAGTAATATAAATACTATAGGTACATACATAAAAATAAATAAATAGATAAGTAAATATCTACATAATAATATAATCGTAGCTAAGCATATGACAACATTTCCGCCTGATGTAAAACTAGAGTGCGGTCCACTACACCAATCGCCTCCACTGTGTCGGCTTGAGGAGAGACGAGTATGCAACATCCAAATTGACAATGCAAACTCCTCTCGTTGATCGTAATTTGGCAAATAGTTCTTTGATGATGTATGAAAGACAACGTAAGGCAAACGGTCATTGTACGGAAAAATCTTTTATCTATCATTACGTTAATAACAATAATTGAGACGTAAAAAGGGAAAATGATAACGAGTGCAATGCAGGTCGCGTCATGTCATGATAAGATAGATACATGCGTGGATGTGACAGAATAATTTAATAGAAAAGAAATTGGTAATGTACAAAATTAATTAATTTATTTAAAATGCTTCCACATTCTAGAGGCAGACTGAGCGGCCGTGGTCTAGCGGTAAGACGCGTTAACTCACGATCGACGAGACCCGTGTTCGAACATCGCTAAATTCAGTCAGGTACCGATGATGTAGCTTCGGTACTACTCGTATTAAAGAGTACAAAGAAAGACATTGCCAGACTGCAACGCGAGGGAGACATAATGCGGTCACTCGTGTGTCAAAGTATGTCAGTTAGACCGAGTTTTCGGGGTCCACTTCTTAATCGTGCGTAACGTAATTTAATAATAAACAAATACAGCATTTTAATTATAAAATAAATTAAATTAGAAAACAAAAACCGATAATATTTAGGTTTTATTATATAAATTTAAAAAAAAAAGTGTCATTAATTACTAACACACACCTGTCGTCTATGATATAAACGACGTACATATTTTCAATTTCTTTGTTAAACATCCATTTTTTGTTATTATATTATCTACAAATTAATAAAATGAGGTCGTAATTAATTATTAATATTACTATGTAGGACGCTGTGGAAGGACTGTGAACTCACGATCGAAGAGACCCGTGTTCAAACCCCTCAAAAAAAAACTTGACACCGTGTAACCTCGTTAAAATGAACCTTGATCGCTTAGTGTCTATTTGTTATTATTCCAGCTCGCTGTAGCACCACCATATTCAACCCGTGAAGCGATCCAGTTGTTATAACGTAGTCAGGTATAACGAGAGGAGCCGGCATAGCGGAGGGGAGTGCTGCCTTCAGATATACTCTGTGATAAGAATTCTCTAGCTTAACAGTAGGCACATTTCTAGCTACAATAATAAAAAAAATTTGGTGACTTTTTGAATTATTCTGAAATCTGAAAAATTCCGAGTTATTCTGGAATCTCGCAGAACTTCAGCAAGGGTTATCCTAGTGAAGTATGCAGGAACAGCATGCTGCTTCACAATAAATTTTGTACACATTAATAAATAAATAAATAAAATGTCACTTAACTGAATAACTAAGTCAAGTCAAGTAACAGAAGGATATAATTAAAAAAAAAAAACATTTTTTTTATTGTAGCTCGGTATACGACCAACACTCCACCTGATATAAAGCAATGAATAAAAATGTAATTCCAAAAAGCCTTTTACTAAATCTGTCAACACCACGAAGCGAATGGGCAAGGTCCAAAAAAACTAACCCATGGTGAATCGAAAACCATTTCGAGATATCACTTCAATTAGAAGAATTTTTTGATTCTCGTCTGAAAATACTTAAAAATCGAGGAGATATTTGAAAAACTGTAATGACCGTCTTCGACCTTTCACTTAGACTTTTGTACCGTTTGACAAGATAGAATACAAAGTACCAACCTAACAGTTTTGTAGATTATTATGTTGTCTATGGTTGTCGCCTCACAAGTTTGTCAAATATCTTTTGTTTGTGTTTCCTAACAATAACAGTGTTTTATACGAATAACTATTGTAATTTTTAAAACAAAACTACACTATAAACACGATGTTTTAATTAACAGGAACTTTTAAAAATCAAAAGTTTTGTTTGAACTTTTGACAAACGATTTTTTTTTTGTTCATTGGCAATGGTTTAGTTCCGAACGAATCCTCAGGTTTGCCAATATTACGATCGCAATTTTTAAAAATTAATAAAAAAAGAACAAAGCAATTACAATAGTTTTCCAGAAACACGTGTCGACTAAATTAATCTATATTATCTAAAAAATATGTAAAAAAGATAGCTGTCACCAGAGACACCTCCCCAATTGCGGCGATGTCAATCCCATGGTGTACTAAAACGTGCAGTGACGTCACAGCAGTAAACGACCTAACTATACGTAGCAACATAATTATACTACGGGTCAACAGCCGTTACGCATCATTTCCAGTAGTTCACACGCCTCTATCTGTCAGACAGCCTGTTTTACCGCCCGCCCGCTTTTCACCTAGGTCATGATTTAAAAAAAAATAGTCGAATGTTCAAATATATTGCTTTACTAGAGATTGTTACTCGGCATGTGACAACACTCCGCCTGATGTAAAGCTAAAGTGCGGTCCATGAACGAAAACAACTGCTACTACAGAGAAATCTCTACGGGCAGCAGTCGCCTCCACTATGCCGGCTTGAAGAGATGAGCATGTACCAACCCAGATTGACAGTGCACATTACTCTCGCTATACCTGGCTACTTTCAAACTATTCCCGAAACGCAACAAGGCCTCTTCACGGGTGTTACATTCGAAAGTGGTGGTACTCTAGATGGTGTGTGCTCATCTCTACAAGCCGGCATAATGGAGGCGACTACTGCCCGCGCACATTTCTCTGTAGTAGCAGTTGTTTCCGTTCATGGACCGTACTCTGGCTTTACATCAATAAATAGTTACTAAACTATTTTATTTAAAAGTCCGGAAAGAGACTGCACTTGGTTCGACTGTAGGCCACTTACAGTACAATCCATAAATCGGATGCCTATATAATATTGTCAGAGTATACTCCGGCTACTTTTAAGCTGAGATACACGTATTACGTTATAATAACATGAAAATAAAAGTATCCAAACGGAAGTAGGCATGTGAGGTTAGCGGTCGCACACAATCAAAGTGCGATTTTTGGCACTTTCGTTTAGTGACGGACCACTAATTATTACAAGTTACAAATAACACAGCGAGCCGTCTATCTATTTGATCATCCTTTTGCTGCCGTTTCACTAAATCCTCCTTCGAGCGTAGTGTGAAGAGGTACCTCACAAATCCGGCATAGCGAATGCTTGACAACAGCCGGATCGCACTCTGGCTTAACATCAGGCGGAGTGCGGTCAATATTATTATGACGAGCTAAAATATTTTAAAAAAAGACATTTTCCTGTAGTAGCAGTTGTTTCAGCTCGTGAGGAACTACATTTACGTCCCATTTGCTCTGCACCAATCAGAAGATGCTGTTTTGACCGCTGACGTAAAAACAAATTCAAATGAAGCGATCCCATTGGCGAAGAAGTCTCACGTTACGTTTTAATGGCGTAAATGTAAACTCACTCTAACATGCGAACAACTATAAAATTGTGTAATACTATATTAAAAAGAAAAGCTCTGCCTAACCCTGATATAGAATTATAGGTCTGAATATAAAACGTATAAAACACACAACTGAATTGATTTACGATATAACTAAATCTCCCTTTAATATTGGTACGATGAAAAAAATAGTTTTTATTTGCCAAGATATTTTAATGATTTATAGGAATCGTGAAGCAATAAACTGGCATTCTTTTCAAGTATACGCAAACTTAAATAGCACAAAGCAAAGAATTACGACGTTATTATATGCGCACATTTCTGTCCTCGAGCCGGCATAGTGGAAGCGAATGTTGTCTGATATTTATCTCTGGGATAGGCATATCTAACTGGAACACAATGGTTACAAGACAAAGTTGGGCACTAGCCCAGCCTGCCGTCCTGGGGTAGTACCACCACATTCGAATGTAACACCTGTGAAGTGATCTATTCGCGTTTTGGAATCAATTTGAAAGTAGTCAGGTAGCCAGGAGGAGAGTATACAAGCACCTGAAGCGGGCACAGCAGAGACAAGTGCTGCCTGTAGTTTGTCTGTAGTAACAGTTGTTTCCCTTTATGTACCGCACTTTAGCTTTACATCAGGCGTAGTGTTGTCGTATTATGTTGAGATACAATCCACCACAGTAAAGTAAGAAAATGTGTAAAATTTTCCTTTTATACACTTGATACAGTACCCGATTAGAAATGACCCAATATTGTGACAGACAATGACGTCACAGTTCACGACCTAGTCACACGAGTCCGCAAATCATACTGACCATTGAATAAGCACAATATTAATTACACCACGCACTTTCAGAATTTTATTTTAAACTCTATTGCGTTCGATACAGGGCCCAATTTTGTGATGGTAATTTGTAATGGAATTAAGAGGTTAGTACTAAATGAAACGGGGCAATGTCCGTCTGTCGGTTTGTTAGTTTATTGTACTCTGTGTACATAACCTTAGCTACTGTTTATGCGCCTACGCAACCAATCCTCCAAGTTTTAAATAAACGTCAATTGTAAATGCAAACGGTTTTTTTAGGCAGATTTAAGATTTTTCAATATAAAGGCAAGTTTATTTTTAAGATAGGATAAATAAAAAAATAGCAAAATTAATTAACAAAATTCCTAGAATTAGAAGAGAGAACGACATTAACTTTAATATTTGAGATAATAAAGTTACAAATATTAAACGGGAAGTAAGTTAACGTATTCAGTCCTATTAAACAAAATATGAAAAGATTTAACTAAATATTTTTATACTAGCACAGGCTAAAGTCGTCCCCGTCATACCGGCTCGATTCGCATCGACCAGGTTGTCAGGCCAGACTTTAAATTAGGTTACTAAGTTAATACCCAAACTCGACCAGGCTATCACTAAGAAGTGGTAGTAATATCCCGAGACAGCATGCAGAGCTAAAAACCACCATCAGTCTACCTACCAAGCTTTAGCCAAAGATAAAGTCACAAGTGTAAAGTTTAAACGTTTTTGTCGTAATAATTTTCTTAAAGTTAATTTAATCGCAACAGCTGCCGCTATCTAAACCGTTCAATTATATCAAACTACAGTATTACTCATTCGGAAAGGCTTTTCGATTGGCCAATAGCGGAACTCGCAACCAGATTTTATGGCTTACAACTACTACATACAACCTATTAGGTATCGATTTGATTACAAATGATTATAAAAATAATACCTAAATAAATATTTGTTAAGAGACTTAAGAATGGACTTCTAAAAATGCGGCAGAAGTGACTAGAGGAGTCCAACTTCAATTTAGTAAATCTCTGGGCCACACGAATCGTGAGTTGGGGAAAAGGGAGAAAGATGTGTTCTTAAAAACCAGCATCTAGATGCAGCCCATGTGCGCAAGAGCTACACAACTTAGTTCTACCGTCCCCTTTCTTTCATCGGACGTCCAGACACCCGAAGACGTACTATCCATTTATGGACCAAATTCCTAAAGTACGTACGAGGCGTTTCGACAACACGTTCCTCGTGCGTGCTGCGAAACATTGGAACTCTCTCCCGGTGTCTGTGTTTCCCGAGAAGTACAATACGGGCCTCTTCAAATTAAGGGTAAATAGGTACCTTATAGGCAAGTGTGCTCCACCTTAGACCGCATCACTGCTTAACATCAGGAAGGGTGCGGTCGTTTGCCTATTAAGCTTTAAAAAAAAAAGATGTTAAAACTGAGTGCGATCTGTGTAGAACCGTGTCACTGCCAGATCTGCAACTACAATGCGTTTGAAAAATTCCAGGTCCCAGGTTTTAAGAGTTTTATGGAATGAAAAAATTGTAATATCGTTCAGCGCACGCAATGCAGGCAATAAATCAGGCAAATCAACTTGGATGCAGCAGAATAACATGTTAATCAACAATAAAAGCAGAAGTAATTAGACTTTTACAAATATGACCCAGTTAATAAACGGGCGTACATTAGTCCGCTTATGTAACTTTAGCAGGCGCTGATGGATTAACGTATTATGCTTCCATAAGCTAAATTGAACGAGTGAACACGTGTGTTGGACTGGTTTTTGGGGACTGAATATTACTAGCTGACGGCGCTCGGCGTTACAAATATTCGGCGCTTTTCTTTTTTTTATTATAGCTCGGCATATGACAACACTCCGCCTGATGTAAAGCTAGAGTGCGGTCCATGGACGGAAACGACTGCCACTACAGATAAATCTCTACGGGCAGCAGTCGCCTCCGCGAAGGAGACGAGTATTAACCATTTAGATAGATAGTGCACACTCGCTAAAGCTGGTTACTTCCAAACTGTTCCCGAAACGCGACAAGGTCACTTCACAGGTGTTACATTCGAAAGTGATGGTACGACCCCAGGACGGCAGACTGGGTTAATAACCATCATTAATCTGCCTCCCACTCCTCAAGGAAGAGTAAAAGTTTTCATCACAATTCATTATGTCAAAACTAAAAAAGGTAAGTTACCGTACTGTACAGTAATTACTGTATAGTGATACCCGGCTACTTCCACTATCGATATAAACACATTAAGAACGATCTCTGTAGACGTATCTCCGTAGGTATAAAATTTCGTCATTAACACTAAGTTATTGTTATATCCGTATAACCTGGATCTATACTGCTTTTACCGTCTAACCGTCAACCTAGATGCGAATACTACATTTTGTCACGCGAATTCGCGAGATAATTTAATTTTTCAACACGTACATTGCTCGTTTCATTGAAACGCGACTGGCAGTGTTTCATTCGAACGCAGCAATGTCCACGATTAAACTATTATAGAAACACAGATGTAATTCAATAGCGAATCTTGCATTATTGAATTAAAATGCAATGAAAGTATTAGGTAGGTAAATAAATACATTTAACTTAATTGACGGTGATATTACTGTAATAGGAGCTATAAAATTTATTGAAAAGAAGATCGGCCATTTTAATAATGAGAATGGTTGGTAGACTTATTATAGTTATTAACTCAGTCTGCCGTCCAGAGGTGTAAATAAGCTAGAAAGCGGTGGATGAGTGGAAACAACTGTTACCGCAGAGAAATGTCCACCATTCATTGATTGATAGAACAAGGGAACCATCATCAGTAAGCAGGCCTAATCGTTTTTTTTGTATTGTAGCTCCTGATATAAAGCTAGAGTGCAGTCCATGAATGGAAACAGCTACTACTACAGAGAAACCTGTGCGGGCAGCAGCCGCCTCCACTATGCCTGCTTGAGACGAGCATGTACCATCTAGATTGACAACGCACACTCCTCTCGCTATACCTAGCTACTTTCAAACTGCTCCCGAAACGCGACAAGGTCACTTCACGGGTGTTACATTCGAAAATGGTGGTACTACCCCAGGACGGCAGACTGGACAAATAACTATCATCAGTTTGCCTACCACTCTTGATGCCGGCCTTCCACCAACAAAGAGAATAAAGAGCGGGAAATTGCGAAGTGGAACTGAGTAAAATAGTTTGAACACGTTTAATTCGCTTAGCTTACTCAGTCGAAGCTAGTTCCGCTCGCAGTGGAGGCGGGCTTAAAGTTTTAATTTAATGAAGAAGGCTCTCGTCTTAATATTATAAAAAAAATAGGTTTTCATTATGTAGACCTTAATATTATAATTATATTTAAGCACCTACCTACACATCGCGTGTCGCAGTAGCGTGTGTCTCAGATTATTGTCGTGTGTTGACCTCCAGTGGTTAAATTGAGTGCTTTATGCTTCAAAAAACGGCCGTGAAAATAAGTAGCCTCAGTTCAAAGACCTTCGACTTGTATATAGGTGACAATTGACAAGTGACAATGATGAAACACTCATTTCCTTGCGACTAATATTGTTCTTAATTATTTTTTTTTAATATTTTTACACAAGTTTCAGACAAAAACCGTGGAAAATGTGCATGAATCTTCCCCAAATGTAACAAAGTAACTACGTGCAGAAGTTAACTAGGCACTTAGGAAGCACTTTTTTCCTTCTATGACGATGCCCTATGTATTCGATAGAGTGCGGTCCTTGAGAGAAAACAACTGAGAGGAATGTCGACAGGCAGTAATCGCCTGCGCTATATCGGCTTGAGGAGAGACGTACATACGACCTACCAACGGAGCATACTCCCCTCCTTATAGAGTTATGTTAGGTTATTAACTTAAAAGACCTAACAGTAATGTAATAATATTTAAAAAAAACATATAAAAATACCTACATATAAAAACGAAGGTGTCATTACATATCATAAAAACCGCAACAGTTGAATGAACTAATCCAAAAGTGAACCAGTTACATTTGTTTTCACAATGCCGGCGGGCAGGCAGACATGACACATATTCGTGTTTTCCCGCCAATTCGCAAACGACAATGCTCGATGCACCGTTATGACGGTCACCATTGTTTTATATGTTTTTATTCTCGCGCCGAATTTGGCGACAATGCGAGTGGGTGGCAATGGCAAAACTTTTTTGTTCACTCACTATTATAATGACGAATTGATTGGGCCAATGTTCGTTCGCAACGAGGACGGCAATTTTCTAATGTGGGCGTACAGGTTAATGATTTAGAGGATATAAATGAGGATGAAACGGACCGTTCGCCGTGGCCTAGTTATGCGGTATCTGCGCCCGAGTGGCTCAGATTGCTCGCACTATAGTTACAAATTGCCAGTTGGCCAAGTTAGATGAAACTTGTTGATTACATTAATGAGTTCATATCGAATTGAGCTTCTGGAATTTCTTGTACTTTCTGGAGCGTTGACTTCTTCATTTACATAACTAGTTTATTATCATATTTGTTATGATGTTTTTAATTTAAAAAAACAAGCTATGTAAATAAATCAATTATAAATAAAACTCAATCAATTATTAATATTACCCATATTTCAGAATATTTCATCAAACTATTGAAATCCCTTTCACGTTGATAAAGAAGATTCATTCAGAAAGTCATTAACTTTTGGCAGGCATTAGGAGATATGAGTTTGTTAATTTTTTTATCGTAGCTCGGTATATGACAACACTCGAAGTTGAATGGAAACAACTGCTACGACAGAGAAACTTCTACAGGCAGCAGTCGCCTCCGCTATGCCGGCTTGAGGAGACGAATGTATAGACTTCAGGTTGACAGTGCACACCCCTCTCGTTATACCTGGCTACTACCAAACCGAATCCGAACAAAATCAGTTTTTTATTGTAGCTCGGCATGTGACAACACTCCGCCTGATGTAAAGCTAGAGTGCGGTCCATGAATGGAAACAACTGCTACTACAGAGAAACCTGTGCGGGTAGCAGTCGCCTCCACTATGCCGGCTTGAGGAGACGAGCATGTACCATCTAGATTGACAGTGCACACTTCTCTCGATATACCTGGCTATTTTCAAACTATTCCCGAAACGCGACAAGGTCACTTCACGGGTGCTACGTTCGAAAGTGGTGGTACTACCCCAGGAATGCAGACTGGACAAATAACCATCATCATTATGCCTACCACTCATAACTTACATATTTTAATATGTCAAAAATAACCGATAGTAATTAAAATGAAATTGATGCGTTTATTTTCCTAAGCTTGTACGTATATGCTTGGTATTTGGATCATGAAGGTTTGCGTAACAAGTTTAATGTGAACTGTTGAACTAGCACGGTTTGTTCGACCTTCACCAAACCCCATTGTAGGCTAAGGCCCAGCTTTTTATCAGCATTTAACGCCGCTTTACTCGAATTACGACACGAGATTTTTCGGCACAAAACATGTGAAAATAGGATTACAGTTTGTATGAGGATTGATTGCGAGAAGCTTGAATTTAAAAGAAACTGTATTTGTTTATTAAAATGCACCGTGGACGTCCAAATCCTAAACTATAAAAGAGTCTATAATGTGCAAGAGGTTTTAGATTATAATTAAATTGTATTGACATTAGATCCAGTAAATAAAATAAATAGATTTCATAGACAAATTATTTAAAAAACACTACTTTGCAACTAATTTCCGCGAGGATGCCACGTGGAGTGGTGAAACGCGTCGAGAGGTTTTTGCATGTTGGTGACGGGTCTAACATTGACAGCTGATGTGACTGTGCACCTACCCCCATTAACATTGATTAGCGGGAATTAGTTGCAAAGTAGTGTTTTCAAATAATTTGGTTATGGATTTCCGCAAAGTAACGCCTACTACTATTAAATAGATTTCATAGATTTGACATACTCTTAATAATAATAATTTAATTCTTAAATAACATACTAATTTAAATGTAATATTGTTAATATACATACTATGTTTGTATAAAATTGTGCATGCCACAAAATGTGGCGGAACATGTGGACAAATTGTTACTTATTTAACACCCTTTTACTAACACCATGTTTCACGCAATAAAGAAATTTCATTTCATTTCTCGAGGCTGATTTTGACGAAAACTAAAATTGCATCAATCGATTTCTCAAAATCCTTTTTTCCCAGCCAGAAATCGAACCCGCTGATTAAAAAAACACACACCATTAAATAGTGTTGCCAATAAGGAACCGCTACCACGCAAGCATCTGCAGGCAGCACCGGCACTACACTTGTAAAGAATACGCCACACTTCGACCTACCAACCGCGAAAACGACTGCGACGCTTCAGTGTAAAGTGCACCTAAAGATAATCACAAAAATCTAGATTACCAAGAAATAATGGAATAATTCATGCAGGAAACGGACACCTTGAATATTAATCACGAGTCCATGAAATCTCGTTATCAGATACAAAAATTGACACGTATTTATGCAAACATCGTGTTAACAGTAAATTTATAAGTAGGTATGACATTATTTTTTTATTAAAACTAACACAAAATGACCTAATCGATTTACGTTACATTTTTCCGGGTACCTACATAATAATACAAAAGTATATAAGGTCCCTAATTATGCCACAAGTGTAACAAACTATCAGGACGCAAGAAACTGTTCGCTTCTTACTCTAGCATAATCTAGCTTCGAATTCTGAACACTCCACCTAATCCACAACAACCTAATCCACATCAACTAAAAATTAATAAGAATAATTTTGTTAATTTTCAAAAAGTAACCAATGGATACGAACAACACGTTAGTCTCACCGAAACGACGATGGCACGATTGAAGTTCAATCAGTCATATTTCGGGATCATCTTGGAAGTACCCGAGTAATAACGATAGGAATCTGTATTGCCCATTTTCTGTTCTGACATTCTTTTTTTTTTTTTTAATTGTAGCTCCGTATATGACAACACTCCGCCTGATGTAAAGCAAGAATGAACGAAAACAATTGCTACTACAGAGGAATTCTATAACATGGAATCCTTCAAGCGCAGTGTGAAGAGGCATCTGATCGAGCCGGCATGGCGGGCGCGATTGCTGTCTGCAGATCCCCTTCTCTGACATCCGTCGCCTTCGTTCATGGATCGCACTCTGGCTTAATATCGGGCGGTGTGCGGTCATATGACGTGCTAAAATAAAAAAAATCTTTAGAGGCAGCAGTCGCCTCCGCTATGCCGGCCTAAGGAGACGAGTATGCACCATCCAGATTGACAGTGCACCAAACTGCTCGCGAAACTACGATTCTGTAGTAACAGTTGTCGCCAGTAATAAAAAACATCCGATTCTCAAAAGCCTGATCGGTGTTTAATAGATCGTGATCGGTTAGCTCCAATAGGATGCGTTTGGTCATGCATTTCCTGAGCTGACTACTACCTTCGACGAGTCACCTGCATTGTTAATAAGATAGAACTTTAGTATACCTATAGAATGAATCATATTTTTATACCACAATCTACATGCAAAAACACTTCCGTTACAAGTCGTAATAAAAAAAAAAACAGTATTTTAAAAGACTAAAATATTTCCAAACGTCGAAGGCAAAAATAAGACGTAGATGTAAGGATCCTTCCTTTATTGTTCCACTAAATATCTAATGAAACCTTACCCAGTCATGTTTTTCCAACTTCAAGGCACGTCACACAACTATATACGCCTCAACGTATCGCACTCTGATACACTCTAAAGGAGAATGCCCATTTTTGGGCCCATTTGATATCTAATAGTTAACAAAACAATATTAAAAAATAATATCTTATTTTTTCATTAATTTATTTCAATTATATCAACACATCGTTTACCAATCAATAGACAATGTTTTATTACATAAAAAATAGATATCATCAATTATTAAAGATCAAGATCCTTCAAGTGGAGCGTGAAAAAGCACCTTCTCAGGCCGGCATAGTAGTGGCGACTGGAGGCACCGTGTTAGCGGTTCTTCAGTCGTCAGTGCTCATGGACATCCGCTACGCTTAGTATCAGGTCACAAGTCGTGTCAAAATAATATAATATAGCCTTAATAAATTAAAACTGATTGGTATTAACTTATTGTGGGCCCATTTCTCTTAGGCAAATGGGCATTCTCCTTTTGATTGTAAACCAATTTCTATTGGTAAATCTCCAACTACTCGCTGATGTATTAAGTGAACAGTATAAGCACAAATGGTCCATATAAGGTGGTGCAACTAACATTGACTGATTCTACGTAAAACAAAGACGAAATGCCTCACTGCACACAAAGTCTTACTGATTAAATTGTACAAAGTTTTTAGAGAGTTGTAGGCAGACTGATGATGGTTATTTGTCCAGTCTGTCGTCCTGGGGCAATACCACCACTTTCGAATGTAACACCCGTGAAGTGACCTTGTCGCGTTTCGGGGATAGTTTGAAAGTAGCCAGGTATAAGAGAGGAGTGTGCACTGTCAATCTAGATGGTACATGCTCGTCTCCTCAAGCCGGCATAATGGAGGCGACTGCAGCCCGTAGAGATTTCCCTGTGGTAGCAGTTGTTTCCATTCATGGACCGCACTCTAGCTTTACATCAGGCGGAGTGTTGTCACATGTCGAGCTACAATTAAAAAAAAAAAAAAAACCGAAATGACATTAGCTTCACTTCTCACGTTTGTCGATATCGATATATTTCGCGGCAGGTACAGTTTACGTGTTAAATAATCTTAATAGATTAGATTAGATACCTTATTCTATATTGACAGTATTTGAGGATGGCCAATGGCCTAGATACTATTATGGTACCTAGCTAGCCTAGGTACAGGACCTATAAACAAAATGTACACTAAATGAAATTTGCATAGAGGTATATCTACCTAGACCAGAATAGATTATCTTGTTTGGATTAACGATTAAGCCAAATGGAACCGGAACGCTTAATACGTATAAAATATTAGGTGACTACTACGAATACATGAAATAATTAATATAACCGGAGCTATTTATATGTTAAAATGAAATACCTAATCAAAACAATAAAGTAGTTCACATGGTGTAATGTTTCGTGATTCCATTCATCAATATAATTTACAGTAAGTACCTGCATGAAGAAGCAAGCTGTTTTTCTTCGATTTTCTATTTAATCTAAGAATTTAAGGTTTAATATTGTTTGAAAAATGAAGAAAGAAAACCAAATTTTTTGAAATTCTAAATGATAGATTTCAGTATCAATTGCCCGAAATAATTTAGAAAGTTCGCCCAATTTGAAACGACCAATCACGCCCTTGTTATTAATGATTTGACATACCCATCCAAGGATACGGCCACAACCTTATGCCAATCGATATAAGGATCGATTTAGAATTGAATTTTTAACTATCGATTAGAAAATAAATTAGGAGCAATGCCATCGGCTATCGTGAGGTGCTGGAGTGATCGTGCGTGACCAATCATGCTGAACAGTTGAGCGACCGGTCGTACGATTAGTCGCAGGCTAGGCGACTTTAATTGTTGCAAGATTCGGATCGGCGAGTCCTTATCAAATCCGGGTTTAAGTCAGTCAGATTGCAAATTAATTGAGATGAAATTAATGGAAAAAAGGCAACATAATCAGTAAATTAATCTAAATTTTGTTATGCAGTTTGTTAAGTACATTTATAACATAGTTAAGCTGGTGCCGGTCAAATGACCACTATTACAATTAATATATTAATACCTAATACATGAACATATTGTAAAATAAAAAGAGTGTTTTCCCTCGCGATCAATACCACCGCTTTCCCTTCATCCGAGATAAAATCGCTTTCCGAACGGGCGTGAAGTGCAATCAACATCTCACCGGATAAATATTAATTGATTATATTAACGCCTCTATTCTCTATAGACTGAAGGTTTAGTTTAGATTGAAAAAATCTGAATTCAAGCGACGCGTGTGATACGAAAAAAAAGTTGCGTTAAGGCTAGAATGCGATACGTAAGCGAAAACAACTGCTGCAGTCTGCACCAGATAAATGTCTGCGGGTAGAAGTGAACGATCATTGTGACTCGGGATTTTGATATTAAGATTATCTCAGTTCGTCCGACGGTGAAGTGACATAGTCGCGTATCTTGTCTTAGCTTGTCTTGTTTTAACTTGAAAAGAAATTAAATTGATGCGCTTTTATTAACACGTCGTCTCCTCAAGCATAGTGGAGGTTGCTGACTGCTGTCTGCACTCTAGCTTAGCATCAGACGGAGTGTAGTCACATGCCGAGCTACTATAAAAAATTAGGGTTGACAGAAACGCGTAAACGAGCAACTTTCTACATACAAGGGAGAGCAGATAACCGGCAATATTAACACTCTTACTCAAGGTGGATATTTTGATCCGCATTGTATGTGCTTAGGTTCTCAATGCCTATAGGCACTATTAAAGAGTGGTAGGCAGACTGATGATGGTTATTTGTCCAGTCTGTCGTCCTGGGGCAGTACCACCACTTTCGAATGTAACACCCGTGAAGTGACCTTGTCGCGTTTCGGGGATAGTTTGAAAGTAGCCAGGTATAAGAGAGGAGTGTGCACTGTCAATCTGGATGGTACATGCTCGTCTCCTCGAGCCGGCATAGTGGAGGCGACTGCAGCCCGTAGAGATTTCTCTGTGGTAGCAGTTGTTTCCATTCATGTACCGCACTCTAGCTTTACATCAGGCGGAGTGTTGTCACATGTCGAGCTACAATAAAAAAAAAAAGGTACCTTTGCCTTCCCGGAATACCAGAATTGAATAAAAAATTGAAAAAATAAGAATTATCCACCCGCATTCTTTATTTAAACAATACGTATGTACTGTACCTAATTAAAACAATATTGCCACCAATTAGGTACAATGCTAAGAAATATAGGAACAACTGAACACAAAGGATAAACGCTGGCCGGTTGGTAAGAAGCCTAGTAACGAGTAGAACCGGTTAGTTAACTTGTATGTCGGCAACAATTAAGAGCTTCCTGCGAGTGCTCCTGCGCACAGCAATACCATATAATAAACATCATGTCAAAGAAAACCTCATCGAGTGTATAAACAAATAAAACCGAAATCGTTAAAAATGTCTTTATCGTTTCCGCATAACGTTACATTTTTATAACGGAGACATACACTAACTAAGTAGGTAGGTACGCATAAAAATATATATCGCAAAACTCTCAGTGGATTGACACTTTACTACGCATCTACCAGGCGGGCTGAGTCGCATCGCGAACATCCGCCTGCCGTTCATTTTATAAGATATCGCGTCCACCTGATACGGACGGGGCGGTGCAGTGGAGGCTGGTGGAGGCTCTAGCTTAACAGAAGTGTAGTCAAATTTCAAGTAACTATAACCAAAAAAAGGGGCGTTCAAACTAAACGCAAATTAATGCTGATGTGGTCTAGCGGTAAGACGCGTAAACTCATGATCGAGGAGACCCGTGTTCAAATCGCGCTAAAATTTTGACCGTTATATGTACTCGTACTTTGGTCGCCGAGTGCCTATAGGCACTAATAAAGAGCGCTCGAGCGGTAAGCAGACTGGTTGTGGTTATTAGCCCAGTCTGCTCTGCCGTCCAGAATGTAACACCCGTGAAGTGTCCCTGTCGCGTTTCATGATCAGTTTAGAAGTAGCCAGGGATAACGAGAGGAGTGTGCAGTGTCAATCTGGAAGGCACACCATTCGTTCCTCAGGCCGGCATAACAGAGACGTTTGCTGTCTGTGGAAATTTATCTGTAGTAGCAGTTCTTTTCGTTCACGAACTGCACTCTAGCTTAACCTCAGGCGGAATGTATTCACATGCCGAGCTACAATAAAAAAAATATCACTCAATGACATCTGTTGATTATTCATTTTAAATTAGTAAAGTATCGATGATCCACTGCGACCTTGCTGGCGCCGAGATCTCCGGGAACTGCAGTGACCATATATGTGACGAATAATTCTGATAACGTTATCTAATTATTAACACTATGATAAAAGATATGATGTAATCTAAATTATTTATAAAAGATCTATGTGTGAACATATTTTGAATTTTCCTCTCCAAATTTTGATAAAAAAAAATCTAGCAAATTTTACACCTCTGTGGTGATCGCACCAATACATACGTATTTATTAATATTAGGTATAAAAACATAAAAATATGAAAATACCGTGGAAGATATAAACAATTTTTTTTATGTTGACACGACATGTGACCTGGACTGGCCTGGTGGTAAGCTAAGTTTTCTAAGAACATTTCTGTCTGTGGTTATCATAGTACTCTGGAGGCTTGGACTCCATATAATACCACTTTCTGAGAACTAGTCTGATTGCAGGAGTCAAACTCGAAGAGTACGGGTACGGATGATTTCTAACTGCAAGTCTTGTAGATTTAAAATGGTTTGTCGAGCAGTGTATCACAAAGTAAGGATGGTGAGATCGACAGATCGGAGGAAACTAAAACGAATCATGAATTAAAGACCAAGAAGTCGCTATCAACTTTCTATGGGTGAGTTTCGGTTTTTGGACAGAAACTCGTATACAAAATTTTTTTTCAATGTTTACCATGTTTACTTTAAAGACTGAAGTTGGTTAAGTCAAGTCAAGTTAAGTTAAGTTAAGCTAGTCTGAAACCGGCCTTATTATGAAAACAAAAGAAAATCGAACAATTGACAGACACAATTTTTTTTATTTAGAAACAATAACTCTAATTCTAGCCTAAATAGGGTATTGAAAGGAGGGTCAACACATCTTTAAATGTTTTAATAAAAATAAATTATTACAATACAATACAACTGTCACGCCTTTTTCCCACAGGGATAGGCAGAGACAACGGAACGCCACTTACCACGATCCTGACACAACACCCTCGCTTCCTGCACATCCACAATACTCATCATGCACGCCCGACGGTTATGGGCACTAGGCAGGCCAGCTTTCATGAGGATGTCTCCAACTTGATCGGAAAACACCCTTCTGGGTCTGTCTTGTTTAGCGCATCCATTCACATCAGATTTATATATTCCTTTCGTCAATCTCCTTTCATTCATTCTTTCCAAGTGCCCTTCCTTTCTCAATCCTCGTCACTACATCATCTTCCAAAGCACATCTATCGCGCTTATTAATAACCACAATAAATAAATTAATTCGTATAGAATGGAATCCACATCAAAACGGACGGTCGGTTTGTTTTTTAAGGTCAAATCGACGAATTTCTCGAAAATGACCGCTCAGTCAATGTCACCGCGTACACTTTCGCTCTCCGCGCAGTGTTCAAAACCTGATGCCTTATGAAAGTGGCAGATATTATTATTTTGCAACTTTTAACGACTATTTTTAAAGGGACAACCGGAACGAAACTTCTTTACCACATTATGGTCTTTTACGCGCGTAGACGTAACAGTCACTTTCCCATACCGCATTATAACTATTTTTAGAACACCCACACAATACACGTTCAAAAAGAAAATTTTATTTACTATTAATGACGAAAAGAATTCATAAATCCGACGAAATGACGCATCCAGCGTTAAACAAGCCTGTCTTGTGTTTTCCGATCGAATTCGAGACATCCTTATGAAAGCAGGGCTGCCTAGTGTTACACTTAAAAGTGATGGTACTACCCCAGGACGACAGACTGGGCTAGTAACCATCTGCGGACTCTTTACATTACAATCTAGAAATAGAAATTATTTTATGCGAAATGAATTTTTCCACTAGTGTTAAATGTTAGACATTTAAAACTAATTAAAACATTTGTATCCAAATCTAACGGGAAGTAAAAAAAAAGTTATTTGGAATGTGAAATGGTATGTTTTATTTTCAGACGCGGTGAATGACTGACATATTTAACAATGATTTAACATTGTTTGATTTTGCACCTAATAACAATTGGATTAAAGCTTTAATTGAGAATAACTTTAAGTTTTAATTAAATTGAATAGAAAAAAATTGCATATAAGATGCGTCAACTAGCAACGAACTCAACTGTACGTGTAAAGTAGAGCTTGCTAGTTAGTATAAATAGTCTAAAACATAGTTAATATCTATGAGGAGACAACTCAGCAGATGGAAAGGCTGAAGTGAAATTCCTTTATTAACGTAGGCACGGACTTGGCATGCACTTGTTCATCGTCAGAATCTACTTTTGGCTTCGGAAAGGCATATGACGAGAAGACAGCCATAAGAAACTCGTCATTTATAGCTTGTGTTTATAATAACAAAAAAACTGAATTATAAATCCAGAAAAAAATATATAAAAAATGCCGAAAGAATAGAGGAATCGGTCAGAGCACACGTGTCTAAGCAGATGTTCCCATCTCAGAAAGCAGTGTCGTGCGCGGCTTATTTTTCTGTTAATTTTCATCATAACTTAATGATAAGTGAAAAATGTGATAAAAACGTATAAGTTAACAATGGTTTTTATTAAAACCTTGAGTGCAATTGACAGCCTTTGTGGCGGAGTGGTTAGCGCGACGCAACGTGACGGTCTATAATGTAGAGGTGCTGTGTTCAATTCTCAGTTACTTACTGTTACAGGTTTTAGGTATGGGCGTTATAGGCATGTTTATGTTGTAATTGTCCTGATACTCACACTAAAGTGTATCGTAGTTTATTCGATTAAATTTTATTAAACGAACCGAAAATTGGCTAGAATCAGCTCCCAGAGGCAAATTGCTTCAAACTTTTTCATTCTTTCGCAACTAGTTTCATAGTTTATTGCTCCTGATAACGATCAAGGACATCGTCGAATGTCTAAAATAGATTTTTTTAAACAGTTCATTTACTCCTAAATATAATAATTATATGAATAGTATTCTTGGAAAGATGGTTATTACTCGTAGGTAGTTCTAAATAAATGATCGATATTTTTTTTTTCCCAGTCGATTCGGAAGTTTTTTTTATTGTAGCTCGATAGCAACACTCCGCCTGATGTAAAGCTAGAGTGCGGTTCAAGAACGGAAACAAGTGCTACTATAAAAGAAATCTCTACAGGCAGCAGTCGCCCCGCTATGCCGGTCTGAGAAGACGAGTATGGACTATCTAGATTGACAAAGCACACTTCTCTCGTGACAAGGTCACTTCACGGGTGTTACATTCGAAAGTGGTGGTACTACCCCATGACGGCGCTTGCTTATTGTCAGACTCTACCATGGCTTCGGAAAGGTGTATGACAAGAAGATAGCCTGCCTTGTCAATTAAGACAATTTAAAACGGCGTAATATTCAAATTATCTAGTACTTGATATCAAAGAGTGTTAGGATAAAGATGACTAAAGATGGTTATTTTCAATATCCGTAAAGTGACGTAGTCGCGTTTTGGGATCAGTCTGGTAGTAGATAGAAGTGTATACGGAGACACAGTCGTCTCCCCAGCTAGCATAGCGGATACTATTACTGTCTGCAGATATTTCTCTGTGCTACTTTAAGCAATGCTCATACCTTTAATAAACATTAACTTTTGCCATAGTAATATTTGAATAATAAATTGTACCTAATTTTCCAAGCAACAAGAGATTAGAAGAGGGTTCACAGGTCGAAAGTGTGTCTTCATTTGACATTTAGCAATCCTTTTAATAATAAAACGTGAAGATGCGACCTAACATTTAAAGGGCTGCAAATGTCGCGTCATGAAGTGGGTTAAACATTTTTATTATAATACATTCATTGCTTAACTAAATAAACGTTTTATTGAAAACGTTTTGATGTTTAAAATTTTAATATGTATCGGCGCCCAGTCTCTCTGATAGGTTAGATGAATCCTGGCGCTCGTAAACCTACACGCACTACCTGGCTACTTTCAAACTAATCCCGAATTGCGACACGGCCACTCCACGGATGTTACCTTCGAAAGCGGTAGTTCTCCAGAACCTAAGACTGGTTTAATAATCAGTCTGTCTCCCACTCTTAAACCACTCTTTTGTGTACTACTACTGAGCTCACGCTCTGGGGTGAGCAGAAATGATGGGAGCGCCAGCGACTCCTCTCTCTACATACCACTTTCGCTTTGACTACATCCATTACTCACCTCGTGCATGCATGTTGTGGGTGCTCCTCACCTAACTCTTTCTGAGCAGTTGACCATACTGTCTGAGAAAGGCCGCTACCGACACTACCACCCACTTTCAATCAATCTTTTTAGTTAATCTCCTTTCATCCGTCATTTTCAAATTACTAAACCATCTCAGTATTCACTTGTAAAAATAATAAACGTGACATTGAACTTTGAAAGATTTCGTTACTAAAATAGCTTAACGTTTATAAAGTAGAGAGTAGGTATACGTCTAGACGCCCAGAATCTAGATCGGAGGCGTCGAGTGTATAGAGCCCTAGATAGATTGCTGAGATAGGCTAAGTTATTAGCATACTTGGATTATGTTATTAGCGATATCTATTTTGAAGTTTAATGATGGAGTTAGACATTCACTTATTGTTTAAACAAAACTAATTAAAACTATAAACAATGTCAGTTCGGAAGTGGTCAGGTTTAACATTCGCCTCCTCAAGCCGTCATAGTGGAGGCGACTGCTACCAGTAGAGATTTATCTGTGGCAGCAGTGGTTACCGCTCATAGACCGCACTCTAGCTTTAGATTAAGCGGAATGTTGTCATATGCCGAGCTACTATTAAAAAAAGCCTAATCCCATTCAATCGAGTAAAAATACTTGTTAATACCATTCTTGATGT
This sequence comes from Tinea pellionella, assembly GCA_948150575.1. Classification (NCBI taxonomy): domain Eukaryota; kingdom Metazoa; phylum Arthropoda; class Insecta; order Lepidoptera; family Tineidae; genus Tinea; species Tinea pellionella. The sequence continues at coordinate 2,815,569 of OX411269.1, read as the reverse complement.
TAAATTAGAAAAACTACAACCACTTAGAAATCGTTGCCTCCGCTATGACATGAAGAAACAAATGAGCGCTATTTATTAACAGAGCACACTCCTCTCGTTATGCACGGCTATTAAGCTGAAGCCGGTGTCACACTTGAAAGTAGTAGTACTATCCCAGGACGGCAGGCTAGGCTAATAACCATCATAGGTCTGCCTACTACCCTTTTATTATTATTGTTTAAACGTAATTACGACTATTAATACATACTTAAAAGCAGTTCAAGTCAAGTTTTCTTGTAAGTGGCGTGTTTTGTAATCTTGTCTTACCTGAAATAAGAATAGAAAAAAATATATTATAAATTGGTACCCAACCTACAGCATATTTTCACGACATTGCACCTCGAGGCAAGCAGAGACAAGTCATGTAAAAACATCATTAAATATGTAATTTTTATAATAATAACACAAATTATTAGGGTACACTGGCGTGCAAAAAAAGCGAGCCATTTTATTTAAAGTAAATTCCAGAGTTTTTTTTAACAAATTAGATAGGTACCTAATTATTTCATCCAGCTCGAGCTGATCTATGAAAATCACAAAGATATTAATTATTACGCTCGCGGAAGTGGTGGTAGGTCCCGGACGGTGGACTGGACTAATAACCATTATCAGAATGCTTACCACCCTTTTTAGATCCAGGTATCACTGAACGACCAATGTACATAATATCAAAGTTAGATTGGTACCAGCCGCTCCACAGGCCGCTAAAAATTATAGAGAGATCGATTTTTCTACACGGCAATGAATATAATCTGATTCAGTTTAATAGGGCGTTTATTTTTAACTATAACAAGCTAAAAACACTTTCTTTAATCCATTACACTATTCGTCGCTTGTTATTATTATTTACTATGAACAATTTAAGTATAACAATTAGAAATACGGCGTGTAATATGTGTTCTAACCTAGATGTTTCATCGAGCAGAACGCAACGTCAGAATGGACGCTCAAATGTACACATTCCAAAAGAAACTTAAAGACTGCATTATAAATTGTATTTTTTGTCAATTTGATCTTTTTACAACCGCAAAAATTCAAACTAATAATCTTTTGTTGTAATTATATTAATAATTCCACAACCGTAACACCCGCACTGGGAGGGGGAAGCATTCACACTATGTCGACCGAATTGGTCGCCGAACAAAACGGTTCGGCGCGTCCTTTTTGTGTCGCACAATTGACAAGTGGAATGCTTTGCCCTCCCATGTATTCTCCCAATCCTTTCAACTTGGATCCTTCAAGCGGAGCGTGAAAAAGCACCTTCTCAGGCCGGCATAGTGATGGCGACTGGAGCCACCGTGCGAGCGGTTCTCTAGTCGTCAATGCTCATGGACCTCCACTGCGTTTACCATCAGACCAGTCGAGGTCACATGTCGTGCCAAAATAGAAAAAAAAAAAAAAAAAAATTCTTTATTTAGTAGTCTAATTACGTTATACTTAAAACTAAATTAAAACATAAAACAAACTAGATATGATCCATATCTCAGGCAAGCGATCACATGCCAAATTTTAAAATCGGCGGCAAAATGGACCGGGAAGGGATGTCAACCAGTTCAATTAAAGTAGCATACCATTGTCATCTAACGAACGAAGGGTATCGCTAAATTATGCATTTCTTTCACAAAGGGAACCCTTTTAAAACCTACGTGGCCTGCAATCGTGCAAAATTTACGAAGAGACATAATTTCGTCCGTGGGACGGAGGGTCTAAGTGCAAATGCACCCTCAACGTCTCCCCTAACGCAGTGACTCACGCCAACCCGAACTTAAATTAAAAATAATGATCCGCTATTAATCTTGAGGTTTATGTCGCGTCAACACGTTTGCCATCGTATAATTCAGTTCAACACTGTTTGATCTGTTAACATACATGGTTATTTGTCCAGTCAGCCGTCATCTAACACCCGTGAAGTGAATCTGTCGCGTTTCGGGAATAGTTTGAAAGTAGCCAGGTATAACGAGGGGTGTGCACTGTCAATCTAAGATGGTACATGCTCGTCTCCTCAAGCCGGCATAGTGGAGGCGACTGCTACCCACACAGGCTTCTCTGTAGTAGCAATTGTTTCCATTCATGGACCGCACTCTAGCTTTACATCAGGCGGAGTGTTGTCACATGCCGAGCTACAATAAAAAAAATACGGATGTTAAGCCATAATATGGACCAACCTACATGATGGACATTAGGTATTATTTGCCGACACCATTGGCAGACACCTTGGCTAACGTGTAAAAGTGTCATTAGAAAGTATTATCTTGTTGACATTATTGTTTAGTAACGCGTTCTCTCTCTGAATCTCGCTTCGAAAATCCTTGTGTGGAGACCTTGAATGGAGTGAAGTGAAATCCTTGAATGGAGACACCCCTGTTTAAATCAGAGAACGAAAACTTGACTGACAACTAGACAGGTGTAAAAACGACATTATTCTCAAATGAACTATGTACTTATTTTTTTTTTCAAAATATATGAATAAAAAGGCATAATTCAAGGTTACCATTGTACAAATACAATGTAACACTTCCAGACAAAGTTATAAAGAAGATTAAAAATTTATTGGAATTATAATCAATATTTAATAAGTATAAATGTCAATAGATAACAATAGAGAATTTAGGAAGTGGCAAAGGCAACAAGTATCTGGTTACATCCGGCCCATAAGTATCACTTCAACAATAGACTCGACTCTTAAGACGTACGTCATACTTAACACGAATTACACTGACGATCATATAAACTGCATCAAATTATGTATTTGTCAATACAATACAAAACAACATATTTTTTTAATTGTAGCTCGACATACGATAACACCCCGCCTGATGTACAGCTAGAGTGCGGTCCATGAACGGAAACAACTGCTACTGCAGATTTTCTACAGGCGTCAGTCGCGTCGCTCCGTTTTGCCAGTTTGATAACACGAATTTGCACCATCTAGATTAACAGTGCACACTCTTCTCGTTGTAGCAGCTTCTTTCACACGAGGGTTACATTCGAAAGTGGTGGTACTACACGAGGACGGCAGACTGGGCTAATAACCATCATCAGTCTGCCCACCACTCTTAAAAATACATTTTATTTGGTAAATATTACTGTTATTTACTTATACATTATTAGCGTAACGTAATTATGATGAAATTGAACAGGAAACAAAAAAAAAACGTGCACACCGATCAGAGGTGGGAATCGAACCCACGTCCTCTGTTTTACGCACGGATGCTTAGCCATCATGCTACACAGCCATTGGTGTTTCACGTGACCGAGTAATTCCTTTGTTCTATCTTTCAATTGTCCCTTCATGCCCTTCATTATTTTTCTATTAAATTTTCATCAATAATGATTTTTTTATTATTTTTATTATATGAATTTTTATTTTATTATTATGTATAAAGAAAAAAAAAATACTGTTTCAATTACATCGTGTGTTATATGCTACAGGATATTCCAGTACGACGACAGGGCATTATTATATTATGTACATATATACACTAGTATAATTAAAAAGTTCTGTTAAATATTATTTGATTGTTAATCAAACAAAATCTGTCCCAATTCGCATGACCGTCAGTGTAAAACGTCTGAAGATGATAGAAAGCGTGAAAATTATGTTCATCATAATAAAAGTGAAGCGAGACTAATCAACAAATATATTTGAATTATACATACATATATACATGGTGAATTTTAAAATTTTTGAAAACCTAAACTATTAGAAATTTACATAATTAAAAATCAACGCTTTCCTTTGGTTTGCCGTAATTCATTACTTCTCAGAATTTGATCCTTATTAGCGACACTATCGGATGGTGCAATAATACAGTGTGTTTTATTTTTCAAAATCAACGGGTTCTAGGAAAATGTATTTTTTTCAAAAATCTAGACACAGTTTTAGTTTTCATCAAAATCGGCACCGAGACTCCTTTCAGAATTTTTCACTAGGATTTGACCATGAAAGTTCACTTGAAAAATTCACCTCTATATAAGAAAATTTTTTTTTAATTGACACAAATATTATGTAATTGACACAAAAATTCATAAAATAGTACATTTCGATAATGTACGTTACTATTTTTTTTGAGAGTTCATTGACCTTTTATTATTAATAGGCATCTATTAGAATTTTTAGATTTTCTTAAGCACCTAGTCTAGTCTATCATATCAACTCTAACCATGATACTGAGTGAACTAATTTATTACTACCAAATTTTAGAGTGGTAGGCAGACTGATGATGGTTATTAGTCCAGTATGCCCCGTCCTGGGGTAGTGTACCATCACTTTCGAATATAACACTCGTGAAGTTACTATGTCGCCATTTATAACGAGACGAGTGTGCACTGCCAACTTGGATGGTGCACATTCGTCTCCACAAGCCGGCATAGCAGAGGCGACTGCTACATGTAGAAATTTATTTTTCGTTAGCAGTCGTTTCCGTTCACGGACCGCACTCTAGCTTAACATCAGGAGGAGTGTTGTCATATACCGAGCTATAATTAAAAAAAAAAGTTAATAACGTAGATTCTAACTCTCGAATAGAGTATGTTTTATTATAATAGTATAATATTTAGGCAGGAAGGAGACTCGAGAAGCATCGTCATAAATATTGAATAATCACTAGTAAATAAATAAATAGATAATTTCCTGTCATTGTCTCGAAGGGAACGACCTAAAGGGCCTGACAGACAGACAACATTCGCTGTTTATTGACGGTGTTAAATAAAGAATTTAATTTAATTTATGCAGGGTATAAACGAGAGGAGTGTGCGCTAAAACGGGCATAAAGAAACCTGTGCGGGCAGCAGTCGCCTCCACTATGCCGGTTTGAGGAGACGAGCATGTACCATCTAGATTATAAGTGCAAACTCATCTCGTTATACCTGGCTACTTTCAAACTATTCCCGAAACGCGACAAGGTCACTTCACGGATGTTACATTCGAAAGTGGTGGTACTACCCCCGGACGGCAGAATGGAGAAATAACCATCATCAGACTCCAGACAATTGTTTTGGCTCATGGCTTAACATCAGTACAATAAAATGAAAGGAGAATGCCCATTTTTGGGCCCACTTCATACCTAATAGTATGGTAACAAAACAATATTCTAAAATAATATCTTATTTTTTATTAATTAATTTTAATTATATCAACACATCACTTACCAATTAATAGACAATGTTTAATTACATAAAAAACATATATCTTCAATTATTAAAGCTTTTAAAATAATAATAATCTCAAATATTTCATCAGAAAACATCTAATTACTCAATAACCCGGGATTTTTTTTTTTCAAAATTAACTAAAGATCATCGACAAACTCGAGAAAAAAATTGTGGGCCCATTTTTCTTAGGAGAATAGGCATTCTCCTTTTGGTAAGAGCATATTTTTACATTATTCTGATAACATAAAGGGAAAAATTTAATAAAAAAGAAACCGTAGACAACGTAAAACAAAAGAATACCGAATAATATCATTTTGTATATTAAAAAAAAAAAACCATGTAGGTACCTATCTAATAAGATATTATCTTATTTACTAAACGAAAGTTCATTTTAGATTTAATTTTATAACCTTGAAACAACACTTGCGAGCGGAAGTGGGAATAATAAACACATTTACTACTAAATAAAATTGCCTGCGCACTTACGTAAAATTGACTTTGCGGCAATCAAAATGTTTTGGCTGTTTTTTTTTTAAATTACACCAGGATGGTTTTCTAAAAGTATTAAACTTATTTTGGTTTTTTTTTTTCATTGCACTTCAGCACATGACAACACTCCGTCTGATGTCGTCGCTAGAGTGCGGCGCATGGACGGAAACCATTGCGAAAGGAGAATGCCCATTTTTGGGCCCACTTAATACGTAATAGTATTTATAAAAAAAAATATATATAAAAATTTTAGATTATTTAATAATAGGTACTTCTAGTGCATCACCCGCTTTTCTCTTTTCCTTACAATTTATTTAATATCAATTGGTTGTCTGGAATTGCAATTGCAGTAAGTTATTTATGATTTTGTATTTCTTTAACTCTGTTAAATGCAATAAAGAATTTATTATTATTATTAATACGAAATAGTATGTTAACAAAACAATATTCTAAAATAATGTTTTATTTTTTATTAATTAATTTTAATTATATCAACACATCATTTACCATTCAATAGACAATGTTTAATTACATAAAAACAGATATACTCAATTATTAAAGCATTTAAAATAATAATAACCTCAATTATTTCATCAGAAAACATCTAATTACTCAATAACCCGGGTGAAAAAGTCAAAACTGATTCGTAATAAGTAAGCGTAGATTTATTTTTCAATAAAATTAAACGCGAAAAAAAAATTGTGGGACCATTTTTCTTAGGCGAATGGGCATTCTCCTTTGTGCAGTCAGCAGTCGCCTTCGCTATACCGTCACCATCCAGGTTGATACACTCCTCTCGTTAAACCTGGCTGCGAAACGCGACGTTGTACTTCCTCAAGACGGCAGCTAAAAACCATCACCAGTCTGCCAACCACTCTTTTTTTCGATATCACGTTTTTTACATTATATAGTTTAATTCTAAAATTACTATTAACAATAACAGTATTAGAATAACCGATACCTAATAAGGCAACAATGTAACAATCTAAAAAAGAAGCTGTCATAATATGAAAATAAATGGATTCCCATTGTGCGTGGAGATTAATTCTTTTCAATACAACAACTTTAACCATTCAAGGCAATACGAAGGTTATATGTAACACGCTAACGTATTCTATAATATGGATTTATTGTAATTTAATTTAGTTTCCTATAATTAATTATTACATACTTGATTAATTATCGCACCCCATATACTTTTTTCCTAAATGTATAAAAACTTATCGATTAGATCAAAAACCACGGCCAGTCTCAACCAACGCCAATGGCGGCGCTATCTAGACGTCTGCAACTGATGTAAAGCTAGAGTATAGTCCATGAATAGAAACAACTGCTACTACAGAGAAACCTGTGCGGGCAGCAGTCGCCTCCACTATGCCGGCCGTAGGAGACGAGCATGTACCATCTAGATACGTGGCTACTTTTAAACAAATATATCTACGTGATGGTAGTAATTGTAAAGGAAAAAATATAATTAAAACAGTTCAAGTGAAACAACATTCACGACCTCTTCACCTGCTTACCTTATTTATCTGTTTCCTATTCATTATAATCTTAATTGTACATTTCCGTATTTTACATACGTAAGCCCCACGATAATTGCCTACAGGGGTAGGTAGATACCTTGGAAGGTGTCGGACGAACATATTTCTTTTTTTTTTAGTAGCTCGGCATCTTGAGTGCGACCCATCAGAGAGGATCAAGTTATACCAATTCGTTTTTGAGAATTCAGTATTGGAAAATATGCTTACAGATTCAACTGTCGAGATCTATGAGAGGGCCCTTTCGGCCCCACAAACTAAAAAACAAAACAGTATTTAGTGCAGTTAAAATTAATTTAAACGATAATTTAACTGCGACATGATTTGTATGGGAACTTGGAAGTGGATTCCAGGCGGAAGTGCTCCTGAGGTGACTTAGTCGTGTTTGAGGATCAGATCAGATCAGGAGAGTCGCGTTTCGGGAATAGTTTGAAAGTAGCCAGGTATAACGAGAGGAGTGTGCACTGCCAATCTAAGTTTTGCATGCCGCTAAATGTGGCGAAACATGTGAACAAATTGTAACCCATTTAACAACACCATGTTTCACGCAATAAAGTTTATTTCATTTCATTTCTAGATGGTACATGCTCGTCTCCTCGAGCCGGCAAAGTGGAGGCGACTGCTGTCTGTAGATATTTCTCTGTAGTAGCAGTTCTTTCTATTCATGGACCGCACTCTAGCTTTACATCAGGCGGAGTGTTGTCCCGACACGGCATAAAAATAGAAATACTTAATTTTAAAAAAAGTAGCAAACGCCATTACGACACCCACGTGTCACCAGACAATGAGTCCCGAACGAACACGACACAATAACGAATAACTTTTTCTTATGGACAACCTTGTTAAATACATTTTTTTTGCGCTTGATAACCTATTGTGTACACACACACAACTTTGAGTACACTGACCTACATAAAACAGATTTTGTATGAAGGAAATTGTGATACAAATGAGGCAATGACTCATTACGCATAAAAGCAATTAACGGTTATTTTTATTAAATACTTCTCTACAATACACTATCAGGTATATATTTTTTTGCGTGTACAAAAAAAAATCTGAGACCTTTTCACGCCCACACGGGCAAGCTAAGTAGTTTCTAGAAATTATACACTCATCGCTTTAATCTTAACCAGCATTCATTATAATCTTAAACTGCTTAAATAAACAGTTACCTGATACGCTTCGATGTTCTAGTCATATTGACTTTTTAGTTTTTTTTTATTGTAGCTTGACATGTGACAACACTCCGCCTGATGTAAAGCTAGAGTGTGGTCCATAAATGGAAACAACTGCTACTACAGAGAAACCTGTGCGGGCAGCCGACTTGATGAGACGAGCATGTACTACTAGATTGACAGTGCACACTCCTCTCGTTATACCTGACTACTTTCAAACTATTCCCGAAACGCGACAAGGTCACTTCACGGGTGTTACATTCGAAAGTTTACCAAAATGCTGGTACATAGTAAGTTAAGCAAAAAAAAAAAACAAAATTACCTAAATGTTTTTTTACAATCAATTTGCCTAAAATTTTTTAAGTTTACTTTTATTGTAGGTTGACATACGCGCCGCCCGATAATAAGCTAGAGTTGGATGCATGAGCGAAAACAACTGCTACCACAGATAAATGTCTGCATAACGTGCACCAATGACACTGCACGCTACTCTCATTATACCCAAGCTGATCCCGAAACGCGACTAGGTCACTTCACGGGTGTTACAATTAAATGTGGTGGTACTACCCTAGGACAGCAAGGCGAACTTAGCATTCTATTCCAGCTAACCTCCGTGTTTAGGACAGATGTGAGCGAAGAGAAGCAGTTTTTAAACAAATATAAGTAAATAAGTATAGTTTACATATATAAATATATACACATATATACACTAATCAGTATAATATAAATATAAAATATAACTACATTACATACAAAAAATGCAACTAAATATCAATACATATAAAATATTAATAAATTATAACAAAAAAAAAAATTAAAATAATACTGGAGAGTTTAAGAGTGATTCAGTTAAAATTTTAATAACATTATCAGTCTGCCTACCACTCTTTAATTAATACTATATTATAATAGTTTCTAATTCAGTGAGATTTGAACACGGAACTCCCTTCTCCCGCTAGACCACGGCTGCTCTTGCTAATAAAACGAGGTACATTCGAAGCCCAGGTTTTTATTCTTTAAATTAAATCAAGCAACGATAACACAGTCAACAAACACGGTTACCTTTTACTATGATTAATTGCAGATTATTCTGACAGACATGACGCGACCTTACCCTAAATTAATTTGACAGGAAGGAGAAATAGTTGACAGGCGTGATGTTCGGTTCAAGGGAAATCTACCCTTCGATGTTAGAACTTAAGTTCTAGATTCCTATCATAGTCGAAACAAAGGCCCGCATTTTCAATGCAATTCGAGGACTGTGGTCTAGTGGTTCTAGAAGGCTGACCTCACGATCAATGAGACCCGTGTTCAAATCTCGCAAAATTCTGACCGGCACCAATGTAACTATGTTATATGTACTATGATACTAGAAATAGCTTTTATTTTATTAAGACAATAAAGATAGATAAAACTACAGTTAAAACAGTTTGATATAACAGCCCCAATTGAACGTTCAGTCAATTGTTATGAGAAACGCTATTGAAACGAAATCGAAGTTGTTACATAAGAAAATAAGCCGTTTCGTTGTTACTAACAATTTCGTTTAGTTAAATCGAAACATGCATTGGTGTAAACATAATATTAGACATACTAGTTTTATGATAGAGCGGCCTGTAATAAATAAAAAATACCAAATGTCAAAATAAATTTGTAGGTAGGTACAAGAAGTCGACTCACGATCGAAGAGACTCGTGTACAAATCTTTCAAAATTCTGGCTGGTATCAAATTAACTTTATTATACAACGTAAGTATTGTGGACGCTCAATGTCTAGGTGGTAATTAACCATATGGGAGTACCACCACTTCCATGTGTTAGCTAGTCGCGTTTAGGCATCGGGTTGGAAATAGCTGGGTATAACGAGTGGAGTGTGCACTGTCAATTGAGGGTGCACATCTGTCACCTCAAGTCGGCATAGTCGAGGAGACTGTCGCTTGCAGACATTCCTCTGTGATACCACTTGTCTCTATAGCTATTATAGTATGGGCGCTCTATTAAAAGCGAGTTTAAAACAGAAACCTAGTTTTGCTCGACCTTGGCAAACCCTGAAGGATAAGCAAAAGCGAGACATAAGGGCGTATTTACAGTGTCACCTTTTCCGCGTCTTACATGTCAGTCACCGGTGTCGTCTCGTGTGGGCCTGGCATTAACCCAGATCCGCTGTGTGGGAGGCCATTCTAAATTTATAAAAAAGCCGTTTGTTGTACTGGTACAAGAGTAACGCAATCGTTGCCTAACTATAATAGCAGCGGTGACATTGGCAGGCTTTTTTTAATTTTTGCAAGCAGGATATCCAGGAAATTGTTATACCTACAGTGCTCCCAATACATTTTTGTGCCAGGCAATGTCGGTTGCATTATCCGCATTAAAATACGATTGTTGGTAGTGCCCCAAGTACTCAATCGTCTCGCAAGTGGTCCCGATCCAAAAATATGAACGATATCCGGCGTTTTCCAAAATCTGGATTGGAACCACTTGCGAGGGTCACACTTCGCAGGAAGTACAAATATGTCTAGGATCTACTTTTACATAAAAAAAAAAACGGAAAATTTATTACAAAGTCCCCCATCCCTGGAAAGTTACCTAGTAGAAATTCGAAAAGCTGCCTACTAGACGACTTAGGGCACTATAAAATATATAGATATTTCCCTGGCTATTAGGCCAAGTCTAATACTTTAGGTACTCTAATAGGACGTGCAAAACTGTGTAAGCACGGTCTTCTTAGTAAAAAAACCATTAGTGGTTATTTCTAAGAAATTCTACGAACACGATCACTATTTTCACATCTAGATGGACCACCCATAACTTTAAGTACGAGACGTTATCAAACGATGCCGAATCCAGTTTACGTTTTGTATAATTTTTAGGATGTTTAGAAACAAAACTAAAATTTATATTTATAAAAGAGTCTGCTTACACTGATATTGGTTATTTGCTCAGTCCGCTCAGGCCCAGTATCACCAGCACTTTTAAGTGTTACTAGTTGAGTTTTGGGATCAACGAATTATTCAGGTTTAACGAGTCGAGCCCTGTAAATGGATGGTGCATATTCGGAGACGACTGTTGCCTGCAGGGATTTATTTGTGACGGCAGTGGTTTCCCCTCATTAATAGTACTCTAGCTGAAAATACTATAAAAAAGAAGATATGTGCCGTGCTGGGGTAGTACCACCACTTTCGAATGTAACACCCGTGAAGTGACCTTGTCGCGTTTCGGGAATAGTTTGAAAGTAGCCAGGTATAACGAGACGAGTCAATCTAAGATGGTACATGCTCGTCTCCTCAAGCCGGCATAGTGGAGGCGACTGCTACCCGGTATTCGGTTTCTCTGTAGTAGCAGTTGTTTCCATTCATGGACCGCACTCTAGCTTTACATCAGGCGGAGTGTTGTCACATGCCGAGCTACAATAATAAAAAAAAAATATAAAAATAAAAGTGGTGTCAATTTACAAAGTCAATATAATTAGTGAGAAATTACAGGTATTAATTTAATGAGTAACATTGTAAAGTCTTTGTCAGCACCACGCAATTGTTTACAAAAACAAATTTAATACAATAACTCTTTCTTCGTAAATTTAGTTCCCGTCTACGAAACCCCAACATTTGGCGTAGGTCCAAGGCAACACTGTGACGTGAAGACCACTCGTGGAGAAATCTCCTTATGTCTAGATACCCTCAGCGCACGATTGTAGAGACACACTATAAACATTTGATTTGCAATTTTCGACCTTATAGATTTACATTTAAAGCTCAAATATGTACATAGTTATTTAATAAAATTGTCAAAGTTGTGTGAATAATATTATGATTTCTAGTTTCCAGGCACTTTGTTTAATTGGTATACGTTAGAGAAGCAAAGAGGTCTGCGATGAATATAGAATTAATTGCGTAATTTTATTGCAAAAAGATTTATTTTTAAGAACAATGCTTATTTTTGGGCCCGCTTCATATCTATTAGTTCGTTAACGAATTTGTTTATTAATATACTATATTTCATTTCGTTTACGAATTAATATACAATGTTTAATTATATTTAAAAAAGATATCACCAATTATGAAAGCATTTAATATAATAATAACCTCAAATATTGCATCGAGAAAGTCTAATTACTCAATAACACAAAAAATTAAACCGACTCTCAAAACAAAATTGGGTCGAAATTCCTTTACTTTTTACATAATTCTTATGTGGGTAATTTTAGCAGGTTATTATATTAGGCGATGAAGACATTGTGATGAAGGTTTTTTTTAATCGACCTCGATTAGATAACGAGATAATAATTTTTTTACTTAATCTCTTTTCGTTACATACTTCAAAATTTAGTCTGTGGGGTAGGAGGGAATTAATCGTGGATCTCTGCGTGACAATTGTATTGTATTGTATCTCTGCTGAACATTCACCGTGGCAATAACGGTAGAACGTTGAGAGGGAGGCTACGTCTCGCCTGAGCTGCAGGGTTTCGAGGCCTCATTGTTAAAATAGTGTAAGCGAATCGATACAGGCCAAAAAGTGTACCCTAATTACACTCAATGTTTGCTTTTAACGAAGGGCCAATCGATATCGTCCCCACAGACTCTCCAGCTTGTCCACACGCATGTGGCGGGGTTATTCTTGTTTGTTTGATTTTCAATTAGAATTTCAGATCTTTTTTCGTTTCTATTCTAATAAAATAAACGTGTAAAATGAAAAATACTAACAGAAAAAATTCAACGCACAGGCGACTGCCTGAGTCAATCGCCCGACGTGGGATCGGATCTACGTCCCCTGAAAAGAAATTCCTCTATTCTACCTTTCCATTCGTAGCCCTTTTAACAAGTTTTTTTCTTTTTTCTGTTTTTTTGTTAAATATTCATTACTTTATTCATACATACTACACACTATATAAATCGTAACGTTTGGAACCACTGTCATTATACAAGATAAAAAAATATAAATTAAATTAATTTTATTTCAAATAGCAAAATCGTGCTAAGTAATTGGGACTCTTAAACAAAGCGACTTAACAAAGTGATATTAAATGAAATAAAATTGACATTTAACCCAAGAATCGGTACCCCATTCCTTACTCTGACCTACTTACATTCTCCCGTTCTGAAAAATAAAACCCTCCCCCTTATTGTGTCGAAACCTTAACAACAAAGGCATAAGATCGAAAGCTCTCTAACAAAATACAACGTTAAATGTATAACTATGTATTCCAGGTCGACTGGTATTCATAACTCACATTTATTCTATTCATATTATATTTCCCAAGCGATTCGCAAATTTAATACTTTTATTTTTTTTATTTATTACTTTATTACATTTAGGCTAATATCGCAAACAGGTAGGAAATCAATTGAACGATGAAGATGCATTGCTTGTTCAGGTTAATATTTAATTTCAAAGTTTTTGAACAGAATACAATACAATTTCGTAACTTTGATAGTAACAGGACCTTTCTTTTACTTAAGTTACCTATCTTAAATAAAAACAAACATAAAGCTAAGTTAGAAGACGACGACGCTGAAGCAAATAAAATAACCGTTACAAATAAAATTAAAAAATTCTAAGTACGTAATATTGGGTTGGGGAAAAAGAAATCCATTATTTTTTCGGTAGATGGCTGTAGGACCAAGACTTCTATGAGAGAGGCATTATGAAGCTACCTTTAAAATGGCAACAAATTATACAACAAAACGATATTTGTCCCAAATCCTCAAGTCCCAAAATATTTGACCCAAATCGGACAATCTGAAACATGTTAAATAAAGTCATTAATTTTACACAAAAATAATGGATTTCTTTTTCCCCAACCTATTATAATAAATACCTTCGAATATATATAATATATGTACTTTTTTGATCAATTTAATAAATTTAATCTAGTATTCAGTGTGGATAAACCCAGTAATATATAAAGATAGTGGTCAATAGCCCAATCTGCCGTCCTGGGGTAGTACCAACACTTTCAAGTGTAACTAACTAATGAAAAAGGCGTGACTATTGTACTGTATTTATTCTGCACATTAAAGAGTCTGGGACTGCCATCTGAAGCTCAGGCTTGTCCTTTTACGGGTGGCACTGTTCCCCACAGCGTAGTTTACCTAAACTTTTTTTTTCTTTACATCCATTTACAGATTATTTTACAAGTTAATAAATAGGTACATACGCAAGTCGTTTAAGTTTAATCACGTTCAAAGAATATTGACATAACAAAGTCGGATAAACATTAGCGAGAACATTACCTATTCCAAAAACTAATTACACGATTAGCTAGCATTTACTTATTAGTTAATTAATAATTACAAATAAACAATGTTTATTCAATTAGCATTAAATTATGAATTATCGGAATTATGTTTTTCTCTTCTTATTAATTTTTTTTTATGCATATGACAACACTCCGCCTGATGTTAATTAAGCTAGAGTGCGACCTATGAACGGACACCGCTACCACAGAGAAATTTCCCCTCCGCTATGCCGGCTTACGTACGTATCTAACAGCGCACACTTCTCTCATTACACCTGGCTACTTCGAAACTCGACTAGAAGAGGTTTTTTACTAAAAAAACAAATCTAAACCCGATATTAAAAGTTAACCATAACTTTACTAGCGACTCCAATTTTGTCAGGAATTGTATTGGATCGGAGGTACCTATTTGAAATTCACTTGTAAAGCGAAAACTTTGAACGGAAATTAATGTGGTCTAGACGGGGGGTGCGTGACCTGGATAGACCCTGAGATATTACTGTCGAGGACGTGAACCCTGTGACGTCACACTTGCAGCTAAATTTTTATTTTTTATTTTTTTTTATTTTAGCACGTCATATGACCGCACTCCGCCTGGTGTTAAGCTAGAGTGCGATCCATGAGCGGAGGCGACTGCTGTCAGAGAAAGGGATCTGCAAACAGCAGTCGTGCCCGCTATGCCGGCTTAATGAGATGCCTCTTCACACTGCGCTTAAAGGATCACATGTTATAGGAAGGGGGAAAGACGTGACTGGGAAGGTCGTTCCACAATTTGATGGAGCGACAGAAGAAGTTAAATTCTAACGTTTATTCGCAAAATGTTGAAATATCAATTTGATAAATAGAGGAAAAAATGTTTATTTGTTCTTAAAGAGTACACAATACTGTTTTTTTTTATTTGCAATCGGCCGCGGTTTAGCGATAGGACTCGATGAGACCAGTGTTGCTAAATTCTGACTAATTAGACCAGTGATTCTCAACCACTGTGCCGCGGCACTTTTGTGTGCCGCGAAATTCTATAAGAGTGCCGCCAAATTTTAGATAATATAATTATGTTAATATTATTAAATAATATGATTTAAAGAAAAAAAAATGCATTACAAGTATTCTTATTATTAACTTGTAATTAATCCCTTAATAAACGTACTGTTATTTTTGTAGCACATATTATTTTATTTCGCACATGTAAAATTATTACCATAAACTATTTTACGCAGTGTGTTATAGGTAAGTAAATAATTTTGAAACTTATCTTTTTCTTTGAGTGCCGCCAAATTTTTAAATCGTGAAAAGTGTGCCGCATTAAAAAAAAGGTTGAGAACCATTGAATTAGACATTTATGTAGAACACTTTTTCACAAACCAAAAGAAGACTAATGTAGTAATTATCAAGTTAACACAAAATATAGAGAATTTTTAGCGTAAGATTTTATAACATGTTTTGAAAAAAAAAGAGCAGCCGTGGTCTAGGAGTAAAACGCTTGAACTCGCGATTAATGAGACCCGTGTTCGAATCTCTCTAACCTAAAGGCACTATTAAAGAGTGGTAGGCAGTAGGGAATGCAATCCCGATCTCGCGGGATCCCGATCTCGCGAGATCTCGTGTAATTTTTCGGGATCAATCCCGAAGCATAATATGACGAGATCCCGTTCGAGATTGACGGGATTGGGCGGCAGTGTTCAGTAACGCTACACACATCTACTCGGGGCGCAAACGATCCCGAAAGTTCCGGGATCTCGCAGGATTGATATTTCTAATCCCGCGGGATCTCGAATTTGCGATCTCGAGTCGGGATTGCATTCCCTAGTAGGCAGATTGATGATGGTTATTAACCCAGTCTACGACTCGTGAAGTGACCTTGTCGCGTTTCGCGAGCCAGGTGTAGCGAGAGGAGTGTGCACTGTTAATCTAGATGGTGCACACTAGTTTTCTCAGACCGCCATAGCGGAGGCGACTGCTGTCCGTAGAGATTTTTCTATAGTAGTGGTTGTTTCCGTTCATGACTATACTAAGCCGCGATTTTTGAGTTCAAACAGTTTTAGATCTATAAGTGCAAGTAACAGGTGTAACTCTAGATAATATAAGATGCTGTGTTATTAAGAGGATGTTTAGCTATCCTTCCTGAACATGCACAAGCGTTTAGGATCACGCGAACTTTAAAATAACAACATAATTTTAATTATTAAGGAAAATTATACAACGCTTCACAACACTGGAAATATCCTGAATTACTTCAGGATATATTTTTTAAAATTACACTCATAATCGTCCTGACGACAAACACGATGTCAATCCTATTGAAACATATCCACAAAACCATTGATATATACAACTAGATGTGCAATAACGCTCCCAATGTGACGCCAGAGAAAATATGGCCACAGCCACGTTTAGGTTCTCTGTCAGTATTTGACTTGACGGCAACATTGTCAAATTGTTTGAAGAGGCCTACGCTTTTTTTAATGTCAGATGTATGAAGTTTTTACCTCTAGTATTTCTATGCACAAAACATAAAAAAAACGTAGGTACCCTTACCACTATCTCTCATTTAAGAACCTATTTATATATTTTTTTATTCATGTACATTTTTTTTTATTGTGACAATACTCCGCCTGATGTAAAGCTAGAGTGCGGTCCATGAATGGAAACAACTGCTACTACAGAGAAACCTGTGCCTCCACTATGCCGGCTTGAGGAGACGAGCATGTACCATCTAGATTGACTCCTCTCGCTATACCTGGCTACTTTCAAACTATACCCGAAACGCGACAAGGTCGCTTCACGGGTGTTACATTCGAAAGTGGTGGTACTACCCCAGGATGGCAGATCTAGTCGGATAACCATCATCAGTCTGCCTACCACTCTTTAAGTTTAATCCTCTCCTCCAGCCTGATGTTAAGCAATAGTGCGGTCTAAGATGGTGCATATTTGCCTATAAAGAAAATGTTCTAGAATTAAAGATACTCATCGGGAAACACATGCCCCGGCAGAGAGATCCACAATTTTCGGTGCACGGACAAAATACAAGTGTACGTGCACACATCCCACTAATTTTTCGTGCAATAATCGATACAGCCACTGTATACTTCGCTCTGGACACAAACCCTCAACATCCCCTCAATTTGCATCAAAATTAACTGTGAAGAAGGTACCTATCTAGTTTATATTTAAACGTAGGTAAATAAAGATGAAGTGACCTTCCAGGACCTTCCGCGTACGTTTCTAACCTCATATAAATTTAAATAAACGTTTATATATATGCACACACAGTTTAATGCGCACTTGATAACGTCCAAGTTGGAACAATGTAATTAGTGGACGTATTTTATAGTAGCTCGGCTCGACAACTCACCGCCTGATGTTAGGTTAAAGTGCTAAAGAGCTTTCAAGCTAATAGGAAACACCTGCTGCCACAGAGAAATTTTTACAGGCAGTAGTTGGTGCACATTCGTCCTCCTCGAGCCGGAATAGAGGAGGCGACTGCTGCCCGCATTCTAGCTTAACAACAGGCGTAGTGTTGTCGTATGCAGAGGTACAATAATAATAAAAAATACTATCATCAGAGATAAAATGCACTGTTTTGTATAATAAGCCAAGTGAGTTTACATTTACGCTGTCACAGCGTAAAGTGAGCACTCTTTACCAATCTGACAATTTTTTTTACTGCTACCATCATGCTATCATGCCGGCTATTCTTGAGTTCGAACAGTTTTTGATCTACAATTTTTTTTATATATAATATATACTTTATTGTAATTTTACAAAAGCTGGACTTAAAGCCGTGAGGCTTTATCTACCAGTCGACCTTTGGGTAAGTGAGAAGCGGTAAGGGGGATGGATTATATAATTATAGCAAATACATAAATAAAATATACAAATTTTAAATGTATACATTACTTAAGACAAGATTTCCTAAAACTGAAACAGATAAAACTGCAACATCCGAGACACCAATTCGGCAAACAAAGCTCTTTATCCGTACTTATTTTTACACAACACAATGCCTTCGAAGAATGAACTATACAGAGTTTTTATATTATCTCAAAACCTGCTCCCCGAGAACAGACAGGGACTTGACAAGTGTGTGTGTGCATGAACCTTTAACTATTTATAAAGACAACCTACCTACCTGCCCTGGACCAGGTTTTTATTGCAGATGTTCCTTTCGAGGTCACAGAACGTTAATACTTCGGTTTACGTGCGTATTTAATTTAACAATATGATTAATTGATTTTTGTTCTTCAAATAAAGTATATCAAACAAACAAACAAACAAACAAAAAAAATTTATTAAAAGAAAATAGCGAAGTTCTCTTTTCTGTTTATGGCATTAAAACGATTGTTAGTGTCTAAAGTTAATATTCATCACACTAAACAGTCAGATCGAGTCTTAGTCAAGTCAAAGATAGCTTCAGTAAAGTGGTAGAATCTTTACTAAAACTTCCAAAAGAGTTTTGGAGTAAAATTGAAAACTCACACGTTCTCTTTTTTGAATTGTTTGCCCACACTCGCGCACGTTCACGAACACTTAATGGTTCATAACCCACCATTATTACACATTAACACTCGAAGAACACACAAGTTTAGTAAAATAATTCAAGACAGATGGCCGCCAAAAAACAAATAGTGTAGTTTATAAGAAATAAATGTTGTCATAACACTTTTTGCAGTGACAAAAGATCTCTGCGTGACTGACTAGGGCGCTTGCCTAGCAAACCGCAATTCTGCAATCGAGTGAGCTGACAAAACGACATTGGCACGTCACAAATAGCCTAGCAGTTGTACGTTAAAACACGAAACTGGATATCTTCGTCGAAACCTATTACGAGGTCTTATATTGTCACGATAAACGCTCACGTCTTGGATATATAATTTGCTTAAAGTTCGACGACAGGATTGTAGATTTTAGAATCGTAATCAAAATGTAGAGAGCGGTCGTGGTCTAGCGGTAAGACGCGTGAACTCACGATCGATGATACCCGTGTTCGAACCTCGCTAATTCTGACCGGTGCCAATGTAACTATGTTATTATATGTACTTTGGTCGCTCAGTGTCTACAGGCACTATTAAAGAGTGATAGACAGACTGATGATGGTTTGTCCTGAGGCAGTACCATCACTTTCAAATGTAGCACCCGTGCATTGTGGTCATCTTTTCTCTCTACTAGTCACATTGGGAGAGTTATTGCACATCTAGTTGTATATAATACATCAATGAGCTAATTAGCAATTTATTAAAAAATATAAATAAACGTGAATATTAGATAATTTATCATTTTGTGTTGTTTAAAGAGTAAACTGATAAAAAAACAAAACATAGGCAACTATCTATCTATATCTGAACTTTTTGTTCTACATAAACGTGTAAGTGAATCATACCGAACTTTTTATAGGCAAATCCTGTCAGATGATTGGTTGGTAAATAATTTCAAAAAGTGTAGTCGCCGTTGGGGTTCAGCTCGGCCACGACGACAGAACCGTTAGCCGCATGCGCACAACAATTTCAATGTAGCATTATTTTATCTTATCGCAGAGTGCAGTATCTGTTGCCTACAACGACCTACTGTATATTATTCGACGATTTCAAAACAAAACATCGCCTTTTACATATTTCCTACGCAATATTTTTATTTTATTATCATTTTTTGCTATTTATTCATTATTTCGTTATATTTTAAGTGGTAGGTACTTAATATTATTATCTATTTAATAACTATTTAAATAGATTGAGTATTTTTGTACTTTTGTCCTTTTAATAAAATACCAATTACTAATTTTAGGATAAGTAAGCAAAATTATTGATTATCAATTTCTATGAATATTGTATAGATCACGTGGTTTACGTATTTAGTTGACGTAGATTCAGTGACATTTTAGGAGAACGAAATAAATAAACAGGAGCTCGAAAATAGATACTCTCGGCATGTGAACGTAAACTGAAACGTAGAAGTCAAATTTTACGAAACGTAACTTATGGTAGTTAGGCATTTGATACAAAAGTAATATATATATATTTTTTTAAACTCGTAAATAATTTAGCGAATTAAAATAGAAAGTGGATTTAAGAGAAACAGATTTATCCGAGTGGCCCATATCCTGTGTGTAAATAAGGGGCGCGGGTGGCGGGTGTGGCCAGCTGATCGTGAGCTCTACGCACACGTTCGCCTCCTGTTTACTCAAATGACGCTCCTTATTGATTTTAGCCGTTGTTGGCCGCCGTTGGCCGCTTTTTAAACAGGTGCTCCGAATTCATCGAGCCAATAAATTAGACAACGTGTTTATTACGAGTGCAATACACTCTAAGAGTTGAATCAACTATTGTCGGGGTGTTTGTACGACGGCAAAAAATACTGTACTGACCTTGATACCAGAGCGACCCTGTTGCTTGAGCAGCACGTTCTCCGGTTTCATGTCGCAGTGGATGATGCGGTTCTTGTTCAACGCGTGCAGGCATTGCAACAGACTATGCGAGAACTTGCGCACTAACTGCAAACTGAATCCTTGGAACTTGTTCTTCTTGATTAGCTCATAAAGATTTATCGACAACAGCTCGAACGTTATACACGTGTGGTTTCGGAACGTGAACGAATCGAACATGTGAATCACGTTCATCGTGTTGTCTTTGTCCTGCTCGCGGAGATGCTCCAGAATTCGGATCTCCTCTTGCGCCTGCCGGTGAAAGCGCTTCTCGTTGCGTACCATCTTCAGAGCGACGTTCTCACGCTTCTTATGGTCATAGGCCTTCACTACCTGCCCGAAGCTACCCTTGCCGATCACTTTTAGCATCTCATACCTGTATGCGACGTGATCGTGCGGTATGTGGATGTAGGAGCCGTGTTCGTTGTCATACTCGCAGTTGTTTGGAAATCCGACGAGCCCCGGTCGCTTCTTGGCGTTGGCGCCTATGAAGTACACCTGCGGATAGCCGTATATCTCGCGGTGTTCGTATGGCGTCAGTTTATTCATATATAGCTTCATGACTTGTTCGGGGCTCGCCGCAGCCACAGGCGGGCGTTTGTCTGGCGGCTGCGCCGTGGGCGGCGCCGGTGCTCCCGGTTCCAACGGAGGCAAGGCCCCGTCGTTCTGGAAGCGCAGAAGCGCCCGTTCGAACGCATCCGCACTCCCATGCGGCATATCGCCGGTCATGGCAAAGGCCGCTCGGGCCCCCGGGCGCACCTCGCTCGCCAGCCTACGACCACACTACACCTCACTGCACATGCACTTCTCGTCACCACGCACTACACACCATTTCACATAATCCGACAGCTGACTGACCCACGCTTCCACTGATGCGGGCGCATTCCGTCGCGGAAACGATGGAGCCGTGATACCGCGCGACACGAACGTAAAACGCAAACAAAGACCCCCTCGCGACTCGACCCGACGGACCCACCGACACAACCAGAGAGAAAATAGAAACCGGTCGGCAAAGTCATTGAACCGTTCGACCGCGGAAAACTCGCAAGAGCGAGTGAGACAGCACAAGTACGATGTTCACACAATTGTCGATAGGTGGCGCTAAATTAAAGACAGCTGTTTCATTTTTTTTATGGCAACATATTCTTGATTTGATTTTGTAAGTCTATGAAAGTTAAAACGTGTATAAATGTAATATAAAATTTATATTTACGTGTTCAATAGCCACTTATAGCTGAACACTATGTTGATATTAACTTAATTAGACAGTTCCCGGTTAACTAAATGTTATAATATAGTGATGGAAAATATATTATATAATTTCGTAATGTGTAGTAATAAATTTTAACTCCATACAAATATTTAAAAATGATTCCTTGAATATTAATATTTTAATTGTGATTTTGATTATGGTACATGATTTTTTATTGGAATATTAAAAAGTAATGTACATTGTCTATGATTATGTCCACACAACAAAAGCGCCATCTTCCGGTGGACATGGCAGTGCGCAGCACCAGCCACGGACGGACGTATTTCTTTTTTTATTGTATTCACAAACTCAAATCTAGTATTGTTTTCTCAGTTCCTCTTCGCAATTTAGGACTATAGTTTACTTGATGTTACTTGTTTATTTTTTAGTATAAATGGTAACAGTGATTTATGTAATACTTTTTTTATTTGTGAAATAAGTGTATCTTGTAAGTATGGGTCTAATTTTTATTCATTATTAATCCAATATTATTCGCTCACCTTAGAATGCTGTTTATTAGGGTTTATATAAAGTGTTAATTAATATTAAATTAGTTAGCCTTAGTTACGCGTATGGATATCGATTGTTAGTGTGTTCACAACCGACGAATTTACGAGTTGGAAAGTTTGCTAGACTTTGGGATCATTATTGTTATTATTATCGTCGCTGCCGAATAGGTATAATCATACGTTATTCGAGGTTATATGTAGTGTATTATATTTATATGTAATAACATTATTTAGCTTCCTTGTTGTGACGTTTTAGTGTAAGTAATCCAAGGTCCATTCTTGGTGATTGGATATGTGCCAGTGCAAGAACCCGCATTGTGTCTAGTGCAATAACATTTAGATTGGGTATTGGCCTGCTTGTTACCCGCCCTGTGTGACTCATGACCTTCTGACCAGCAGGTACTTAGTACTCACACAAGCTGAGTCACTGATACAGGCTGCGAAAGGAAGTTAATTTACAGATAATTAATTGTATATTATACTTGTTTTGCTTTGTTTGAGCTACTACTGCATTGTTTATAATATAGTTTTAGATATATATTTTAAGATAATGCAAATATCTAGGTCTTAAAATCTTAAAGAATAATATCTTGGTAGGTAATCCTTTGTTTGTGCTATTTCTGTTGCAAGTTTTTATTTTGTTTTACTAAATGTCTGTTTAACATACTCTAGTTTAGAGGCCAGTGTAAATTGCTATAATTAATATTTTTTTGCACATTAAACCTCATGTTTTTGTTATTTTATATTTTTGTAAAATATTCCATTGTTGCTTCTTTCTTGAATTGAGTTAATGTTACTTATATCCTTATTAATGAGTCATGTTATCAAAACAAATAACTTTATGGAACAAAATTTACTCTGCACTCAATTTGTTTTGTTTCACCACCAGATAGAATGCTCAGATTGTAGATTTCTCGTAGGCTCTATGACTGCGGCCACCCGATATATCCCACGACGACCAGACTCTTCACGTTCCTGCAAACCTCTGGGAGTGTTTTCAACAATACTAACCCTTCATATATGAAAACAGAAACAACTCAGACTACAATCTGATTATACTCATTAAGATTGTACAGTGACCTGACTGACAATGACAAAGACCTACTACTACTTAGCTCACACCCGGATCCCACTGGGGTAAGCAGAAACTAGAGTGCCAGCAGCTCTTCTCTCTACATTCGCTTCGACCACATCCATTACATGTCGGGTAATGATGCTTTTCACCCTTTCTAAGTAGTTGACCAATCTGGCTAAGAAAGGTACCACCACTTTCGTTTGCAACACCCGTAAAGTGACCTGATTGTGTTTCGGGACCAGTTTAGAAGTAGCCAGGTATAGGGAGCGGAGTGTGCATTGTCAATGTAGATGGTGCATATTTGTGTCCTCAAGCCGGCATAACGTAGACATTTGCCGCCTGTAGAGATTTCTCTGTAGTAGTAGTTGTTTCTGTTCATGGACCGCACTATAGTTTTACATTAGGCGGAGTGTTGTCTTATGCAGAACTACAATAAAAAAAGCCTGCTTAGGTTTATTTAAGAGGCGCAATACCATAAGTTTGTCGCGTTTTGGGAATAGTTTGAAAGTAGCAAAGTATAACGAGAGGAGTGTGCACTGTCAATCTAAAATGGTCCATGCTCGTCTCCTCAAGCCGGCATAGTGGAGGCGACTGCTGCCCGCACAAGTTTCTCTGTAGTAGCAGTTGTTTCCATTCATGGACCGCACTCTAGCTTTACATCAGGCGGAGTGTTGTCACATGCCGAGCTACAATAATATAAAAAAAAGTTATAGAAACTAATTCATTTAACTTATGTGTAACTAACACAACAGAACACAGAAACAATTGAGTTTTCTGTTCAAATTGTACTCTCTGTCTGACAGACCATTTACTGTTACAATTAGTAATTAGTTAAAAAGCGAGTCAATAAAATCCAGTAACCCCTAATAAAGTTGCTCAAAATAGAATTAACAATTTGTATAATTAGTTAGGTAGTATGAAAATATATTGTTTCTATGCGTAATTACTGAAATACCATTAAAATGATTCATGGAAACAATAGAGGTCCTTGTGATAAGAAAACTAATAGCGATTGATTATTTTAGAGGATTTTTTTTATTTTCTGATAAAGTTGGTTGTTTTATTTAACAAATATAACCGATATAAGTAACGCGCGTAGAGATTAATAATTGTTTTTACTGAAAAATCACCCTGTTCAAGTTAATCTCATTTTTGGATCCCTGTAATATCTCTACTATGATCATCATGATGGCTGCGAGACACATTTTTTTGTCCCTACTATTTTTTTAAATACCTGTACTAAGCCAGTGCTTGTATCATAACTTAGATACATTGGTACTGGTCAGATTTTAGCGAGGTTTGAACACGGATCTCATTGATCGTGAGGTCAGTCCTCTAGCACTAGACCACGGCCACTCATGATCAGCTGATGATAGCTGTGGTAGCAGTTGTTTATATTCATGAAACGCGACTACATTTTTGGGTTCATAAATATGTCTACTATAAACAGTTGTTGATAGTTGTTATTTTCATATCAATCGTAAACATCAATCAAATCAAAGGCTTTGGAGTTCGGTGAAACATTTTCTCGGTAATCATTAATGCATAATAGCTTTGTTCAAGCGTAGAGGATATAATGGTGTAGAATGTAGACTGTAGGTAATTGTACGCAAATTATACAAACACCAGATTGATATCTTTTAAATTAGTTTTTTTTTGTTGATATGATTTCTAACAATTACATTTATATTTTTTTATAATTGGTATAAACTCGGATATGACCACACTTCGTCTGTTGAGTGCGGTTTATGAACGGAAACAACTGTTACTAGCCAGCAGTCACCTCCGCTATGCCGGCTTAAGGCTTGAGCACCATCCATATTGACAGTGCACACTCCTTTTATTTATTATTAATTTATTTTCTGCGCCAATGGCATATCATACATAACATTTAAGAGTCCTCAGCATTCTACAATCCTGTATGATATACCTTTCCAGGGACATCCAACATTCATCAAATATTATGTTATTTTTATTATGTTTTATTATGTTATTACTATTATATACAATTCAATACAATTTTAATGATAACAAATGTGATGATAATGATGAACAATTATTACACTCCTCTCGTTATTTCGATTATAATTTAATAATAAATCATTTTTAGACTTCTACACTACTATATTATCTAAACTTTCGATCTTGGTGTTTAGTACCTTGAAATATATTGAATGGAAAATGGGTAGGTATCGTATATCATGTATCATGTGTAAACATTGTCATAAAGAATCCGAGATAAGATACACTACACCTTGACTATTATTGATAACTAGTTACAAGTAAAAAAACAAAATCAGGAAGTTCTATTCGATTGATTTTTTTTACAACTTTTTTTATGTTTTGGTTGGATTAAGTGTTTGCCAACATTTTTTCTGCGGATTAGCGAGGTTTGAACAGGGGTCTTATAGATCGTGAGGTCCGTCCTTTACTGCTAGACCACGGCCGCTCATAAAATCTATATTATAACCATGGGCAACCATACAAAGTGCTGTGTATCAAAGTTTCACTTGTACCAGCCGGGATTTATAGGATTTGGTCGGGTCTCACAATATACGACTTTATTTATTTAGAAATCTATACGTTATGGGTTAGTATGGGTTGTAGCTCGGCATGTGACAACACTCCGTCTGGTGTAAAGCTCGAGTGCGGTCCATGAATGGAAACAATCCAAGTTCCCGTTCGAATGCTGCATTGCAGGTGCTTTCTTTGGTCTTCTCGGGCACGCTATTGTATATTTTTGCCGCCATGGCGTGAAGTGTTTATTTACTTTAAAGCTAACAGCGTGATAGATGTATAACAAAAAAAAAATTATCCAGTAATAAGGCCAATAATAGGCTTAACATTATAACAATAAGCACAAAACAGAAAAATAAGAAATCAACATCAAACAAAAATACCTTCACAAAAAATAATAATAATAACAAAAAAGAAAACGTAAATATAACTAAAATCATTCCAAGCATGAGCGGCCGTGGTCTAGCGGTAAGACGCGTGAACTCACGATCAATGAGACCCGTGTTCGAACCTCGCTAAAGACCGGTACCAATGTAACTTTGTTATATGTACTTTGGTCGCTCAGTGCCTATAGGCACTATTAAAGAGTGGTAGGCAGACTGATGATGGTTATTTATCCAGTCTGTCGTCCTGGGGCAGTACCACCACTTTCTAATGTAACACCCGTGAAGTGACCTTGTCGCGTTTCGGGAATAGTTTGAAAGTAGCCAGGTATAAGAGAGGAGTGTGCACTGTCAATCTAGATGGTACATGCTTGTCTCCTCAAGCCGGCATAGTGGAGGCGACTGCAGCCCGTAGAGATTTCTCTGTGGTAGCAGTTGTTTCCATTCATGGACCGCACTCTAGCTTAAATCAGGCGGAGTGTTGTCACATGTCGAGCTACAATAAAAAAGAAAAAGCTAATATACACATGATGATGTGATGGCCAGATCTATGCATTTCTAATCTTGATTTGGGCACTAATCTGTAATTTTTCATTCGAGTTTTATATTTGTGTTGTCTCTGGTTATACTGAGCATAGATTGTGGGGTGGTTTCTTACACCCTTTAACCGCTAAAACGTAATAAGAACTAGGTATATAACATCAGTACATAATATCATAATGTCCTTCGAGATCTATTTCAACCTCTATTCAATGACCAATCAACACAAATTGTCATTTAAAAATAGCTACAATAGGCTACACTTATAGTGTGTTATTGGTGAGCGGGATGATTGGAGACCGGACTTTTTGGAAGTTTTTCTTTTTATAATCGCTCGACACGTGTCCACATTCCGTCTCATTTAAACTAGAGTGCGGAAACAACGTCGGACAACGGAGAAATATGTGTTTATGAAATATGTGTATTGTGTATACCACCACTTTCGAATGTAACACCCGTGAAGTGACTGTCGCGTTTCGGGAATAGTTTGAAAGTAGCCAGGTATAACGAGAGGAGTGTGCACTGTCAATCTAAGATTGTACATGCTCGTCTCCTCAAGCCGGCATAGTGGGGGCGACTGCTACCCGCACAGGTTTCTCTGTAGTAGCAGTTGTTTCCATTCATGGACCGCACTGTAGCTTTACATCAGGCGGAGTGTTGTCACATGCCAAGCTACAATAAAAAAATGTCACTTCACTGCTGTTACATTCGTACTACCCCAGGACAGCAGACGGGGCTAATAACCATCATCATTCTGCCTAATCTCTTTAAGTAAACATAGAACACTAAGCAACCGAAGTACATATAACATAGTTACTACATTGGTACCGGTCAAAAATTTGCAAGGTTTGAATACGAGTCCCATCGATTGATAGTTCACCCGTCCTGCCGCTAGACCACGGCCACTCTTCCAACAAATTCAAAAGGAATCAAGTGGAATAAAGGAGAGAAGTAATGTATACTTTATAAATTGAACATTAATTACGTGGCAGAATAAATTTTTAGCGGTTTAAAACAATAGGAAAACATTTTGGTGGTTCATTGCGGTAGTCTATTTCAAAGTTCCTATTATTAACCGTTTATCGATTGGTGTGGGAATTTTATTTGCTATTGCATAGTTGCTGCTGGACTGATTCTGTTATTCTGTCGGCAAGTTTTTAACAGACAAAATTAAATACAGCCAGTCATTGACACATACTTACAATACAATACAATTGTCGCGCCTCTCCATTCTCGTCATGACCGGATTTCAACTGCATTAATCCTACTCTCTTGCTTCTTCTGCCATACCCAACATTCACTTCCATACATTACATACTTATATTATGATAAAGGCTGTTTCCAGTGTACTAAAAAAAATATATATATAAATTAAAGTTTCTCCTGCTTTTTTTTCTTTTTATTTATCTGCAGTATCAAATGATCTATATTTTAAATTAAATTCTTAGGCTAACACCACCTCCTTTTCTACACCAATGTCTATGGTCCATCTGAAAAAGTCAATCGCGTATTTAGTTTTTCAAATATCTCCTCGATTTTAGTGTTTTCAAACGGGAATCAAAAACCTAATTGATGTGATATGTATAACACGTGTGAAGTGATCTTGTCGCGTTTCGGCAACAGTTTGGAAGTAGCTGTCAATCTGGATGGTGCACATTCGTCTCTTCAACCCCACATAGGTACTACAGATATATTTCTACAGGCAGCAGTCGCCTCCGCTATGTCTGCTCTTCTCGTTATACCTGGCTACTTTCAAACTGATCCCGAAGCGCGACTGCAGACTGGAAACAATATTCAAAAAATTTAAATCGGTCCAATCCAACGTTTACGATTGGACGATACGATAACCTCGCCGACCCACATTTTAGTTTGATTGACCTTAGACATAATACGAGGGGCATTTACTACATCGAGTATCAGAGGTACTTCAGCCCTAATTTGATAGAGCATGTAGTGTAATAAAAATAGACGGAAAACAACAAGCTGGTATACGATCGCTTTGATTTAAAAAAAGCTTACTAAATATCCGCGAGGAGGGTACGAGAGCAGTGTACACTAACAACCTGATGGTGCACAAACGTCTCCTTAAGCCGATATAGCGGAAGCGACTGCTGTCTGCAGAAATTTCTTTGTGGTACGCTTACCCCAGCTTAACATCAGGCTTTATATAAAAAAAAAGAGTTATCGCTCCTAAATTTCCGTTAATCCATTTCCTAGAATCATTTCAGGCCGATAAGATTATAATACTGATAAAGTGGCTGTATAGGTTTCGTTCCCTTTGCTTTCCCAGAATGGGAGAATATTACTTTTAAAAAAAGGATAGGGCACTTCGAACTCCAACGAAATACAAATACGAAAAATCCTAAGTAGTGTTTTATTACAGACAACACCATAAAAACGAGCTGAAAAAAAAATCCTAGTAAACACTCGGTTAACTAGTCACCAAGCGAAACACGTTCATCTGACGTTATAAACACAATTATACGACTTGGTGATGTAACAAGATGGGCAACGAACTTATATCTTCAGATATACTGTAGTGTGATAACCTCTTGTCACATTCTTAATTAAACGGATGTTTAAATACGGGTAAAAATAGACATGGTTGTTGTGGGTTGGGGTGGGGCTTCTAGGCTTTGTTTTGGCCACTATTTTGGCCACTATTCTATATTCTTACGTAATGGGGAAGGTCCGAAAAAAAAGTATGTTAAATCAAAAACCATTACGAGTTTTTTTTTTATTGTAGCTCGGTTCCATAAATGGAAACAACTCCTGCTTCCATTCATGAAGTGTAACTCTAGCTTTAGATCAGGCTGAGTGTTGTCACATGCCGAGCTACAATAAAATAATCATATAAAAATGAAAAACTTAATTACGGCTGCTGAGCTAAATCTTTATACTTCTGTGGTCTTACCAAAATTTTTTTTTTATTTTTTTTTATTTACCTATGTACAATACTGCTCTGCCATCGGAACTAGTCTAGGGACTGTATCTCCTAAAATTGTTTTTTTTATTATTTTTATTTGGTGTCATTTTTAGTTGATGGTAATATTAAATTAATGTTTTATTCCTCTCCGCTTATCTTTAATATGTAACTTAGGGCCGGTAACTAAATCACTTGGTACTAAGGTCGTAAAATTTATTATGTAGCGTACTGTTGCATAATTACAACCGAACGAAAGTAGCAATGTTAACTCCGACGTACGAAACATTGTTTTTTTTTTTCTATAAAAGAGCGCTTCTACTTACTTTACTCGTACGTACTACTATATGAGTGTGTCGTAATGGTGCTTATACGCTTATACAACGTTCTAACTGCTTTATAATAATTGATTAGGCCCAAAACACGCCAGTGATTGGTTTTTGACTTTGATCCCTGAACCGCGCCGCGTCGAATGAAACCCGCAATACTGTCGTCGCGTGTGTGTTTTGGGCTTAAGGATAGATTGAATTACCGGCCCTCGTCTGATTTTATAGCCGTGTGAACTCGTAGAAGAGGGACTGATTCCTTTGATGTTTATTTTTTATATATATAATTTATTGGCTTATGTAGGTATAATAAAATTATTATAATAAAGAATAGAAGGACCTAATTATACAATGATTTTATACAATATCTACATAGATTATAATAAATAGGTAATTCTTTTTGCATTTTTTTTTATAATTTAAACAGCAGTCGCCTCCGTTCATGGATCGTACTCTGGCTTAACATCAGGCGGAGTACGGTCATATGACGTGTTCAAAAATAAAAAAAATGTTTATTTCACGACACAAAGCACCTAGCCATTAGTGTGATGCTGTCACGACGTAAAGTGACATATTTCTACCAATAGGATTGCTTCATTTGAATTTTTTTCCCTCAACGGTCATGATAATATTGGCTATTTGGTGAAGGTATGTTACTTTACGCCGTCTGAACGTCCGCACGCATAGCGGAGGGCGTTGGTTCGAATTACTCCGAATTCAACTTTCATGATAAAGCATTTAAAATGCAATCATTATTAAAAAAATAACTGATAATAGATTATTATCTTCTTTTAATTACAGATGGAAAAGAGAAGAAGATGAAATTGAAGACGGGAAGCATGGATGAGCTAGATCCCTTAACCTAATCTTAAAAATACAAAAAGCAATAACAAAACGCTGTTGTAAATAGTTCCTCATTTTATTTTTAAAAATATCTGTGATTTGCAATTTATTTTTTAATTTAGTGCTTTATCCTAATAAAATGGATACGTTACAAGTAATTCATGGACATAGTAAGGGGTCTAGCAGGAGCCAGTCACCATCTACGGCTGATTTGACCCGGGACCCACCAGTTGTGACTGATGATGCAGTGATAAGATCCAGGGTTCAGTCTCCTTCCAACGTGCATCATATAAATGTAAGTAAGATATTTTTTAATAATTATCCTTCACTAACGACAACCGACATATCGGACCGATTTGGCGACGGTAAATATGCAAATATACAAAGGTTAAAATAAAAATACATTTGTTTTCCGGTTTTGTTATCTTTGTGCTATCTTCTACGAACAATCATAGGTTAAAGCGAATCTGGGGTCAAGGCGTTGTATGTATAATGTAGGTAGTTTTCAAAGACTAACTCGATTCAGAGGTTATTTTTTAAAATCGTGAACGATTTTTCTTAAAAACAGTCTGGTATATGACCGCACTTCGCCTGATGTTAAGATAGAGTGCGGTTCGTGAGCTAAGGCGGATGCTACCTCAAATAAATGTCTAAATAGCAGCCGCTCCCGTCATGCCGGCTTAATAAAGCTATCTTATTTCATCATACTGTTTCCAATACATCTATTCATCTCATTTTTAAGTCTTTTTTTATTGTAGCTCGACATATGACAACGCTTCGTCCCATGTTAAGCTAGTCTATGAACTACAAAGAAATGTCTACAGGCATCAGTCGCACTACTATGTTGAAAGGGCACACTCCTCTCGTTATACCTGACTACATCCAGACTGACCCTGGAACGCGACAAGGTCATTTCTCAGGTGTTACATTCGAGAGTGGTGGTACTACCCCAGGACGACAGACGAATAACCGTCATCAGTCTGCCTACCACTATACTTACTTTTATGACGACTAATATTTTTTTTTTTTTTTTTTTTTTTTATTGTAGCTCGACATGTGACAACACTCCGCCTGATGTAAAGCTAGAGTGCGGTCCATGAATGGAAACAACTGCTACCACAGAGAAATCTCTACGGGCTGCAGTCGCCTCCACTATGCCGGCTTGAGGAGACGAGCATGTACCATCTAGATTGACAGTGCACACTCCTCTCTTATACCTGGCTACTTTCAAACTATCCCCGAAACGCGACAAGGTCACTTCACGGGTGTTACATTCGAAAGTGGTGGTACTGCCCCAGGACGACAGACTGGACAAGTAACCATCATCAGTCTGCCTACCACTCTTTAATAGTGCCTATAGGCACTGAGCGACCAAAGTACATATAACAAAGTTACATTGGTACCGGTCTTTTAGCGAGGTTCGAACACGGGTCTCATTGATCGTGAGTTCACGCGTCTTACCGCTAGACCACGGCCGCTCATTCGACTAATATTCCAGGATCCGACGTCAAGCGCGTCGAGGACGATACACCATGTCAAGTCACATTCCCGGGACCTTGGCAGCAGTCCTATCGGTACTGCAAACACTTCCACTGGATCTAGAGAGTAAGTGGTTCAAATCCGACCATATATCAATTTCATAAAATACATTTTACAACTTTTTTTATTGTAACTCGGCAGAAGACAACACGCCGCCTGGTGTAAAGCTAGAGTGCGGTCCGTGAACGGAAACAACTGCTACTAGAGATGAATTTTCTACAGGCAGCAGTCGTCTCCGCTATTCCGACTTGAGGAGACATCCTGGTTACTTTCAAACTGTTCCCGAAACGCGACAAGGTCACTTCTCGGGTGTTACATTCGAAAGTGGTGGTACTGGCCCAGGACGACAGACTGGGCAAATAACTATCATCAGTCTGCCTTGATAGGATATTGATCATTATAAAAAATAACAAAGAAAAAAACCGTTCTCATTTCAGTCTAGAAGATTCGCCCCAAAAGAAAGCCATGAGCGGACTAATTGGTGCCGATTACTCAGCATCATTATATAGTCCCAATGTTTCTTATATATCGACTGATGAATACGGATCACCTGCCTATAGAAGTGAGTACATCATCCACTGATGCTGCATCTTTACCCGCCTTTAAAGTTAATGACAACACTCCGCCCGATGTAAAGCTAGGGTGCGGTCCATGAACGGAAACAACTGCTACTACAGAGAAATCTCTACGGGCAGCAGTCGCCTCCGCTGTTCCGGCTCGAGGAGACAAATAGACCTGACCGTGATTGATAAACTGCGCGATTATAGGTGTAGGTAATAAAACTATGGCTACATTAAAAGTTTTGCTCGTACAATGCCAATAGTATTGACGTTAATAGTATAAAGCGTTAGGCTCTTGGTTACATTGGCGTAATGCGTTAGTTATTGCAGTAATTAACGCGTTAAAACCCGAGTAAATCTATTCGAAAAGATCTAGTTAGTAGGTAGTTTTCAGTTAGAAATATTCTGCCGTAAGTGAAATTTATTTTACGCATTACGTGGTAAGGTGAGATTTTTTGACGATATTATTTTGTCGAGAGTTCAAAGGAGAATGCCTTTTTTTGGGCCCACTTGATACCTAATAATTTGGTACTAAAACAATATTCTAAAATATTTTTTTTTTATTAATTCATTTTAATTATATCAACACATTATTTACCAATCAACAGACGGTGTTTAATTACATTTAAAAAATTATATCGTTCAATTATTAAAGCATTTAATATTAGGTGCTTACATATCAAATTGGCGTTTTTCGTACTGGCCACTTTAATCACGATTTTCTCCTCTTTGGTAAGGAATTCCAAATTCAAATTTTCACAGCTATTTACTCATGTATTTATCCTTCGATGACCGTCATTCATTTGTTTTTTTTTTCTTCTGTTTTTTTCTGTTTGCGTCACTCATTTTACAAAATGGAAAACTTAAAATATCGCATTATTTACGAGTACGAGTTCCGCCGTGGCACTAGTGCTGCGGAAACGACTCGAAGGGTGAATGATGTGTATGACGGACATGTCGCAAAAGAAAACACAGTTCGTTTTTGGTTCCAACGTTTTCGTTCTGGAAATTTCGACCTGCAGAACAAGCCCCGTGGACGGCCTGAGACCCAAGTTGATAATGAAGTATTGAAGGCTATTGTGGAAGCGGATCCATCGCAAACCACGTCCGAGTTAGCTGCAGGCTGCGGTGTTAGTGATAAAACTGTTTTAATTCACTTGAAGCAAATTGGGAAGATTAAAAAGCTTGAAAGGTGGGTACCTCACGAATTGACTGAAGCAAACCGGCAAACGCGCGTCGACTGCTGCGTTACATTACTGAACCGGCACAATAATGAAGGTATTTTAAACCGAATCATTACCTGTGATGAAAAATGGATTCTTTACGATAATCGAAAGCGCTCAGCGCAATGGTTGGATCCTGGCCAACCAGCCAAATCCTGCCCCAAGCGAAAATTAACCCCAAAAAAGTTACTTGTAAGCGTTTGGTGGACTAGTGCCGGTATTGTTCATTACAGTTTTCTCAAATCTGGCCAGACTATTACGGCTGATGTCTATTGTCAGCAATTGCAAACCATGATGGAAAAGCTAGCGGCTAAACAACCTAGGCTGGTCAATCGCTCCACGCCACTGCTGCTTCACGACAACGCTAGACCACACACTGCACAACAGACGGCTACCAAATTAGAAGAGCTTCAATTGGAATGTCTAAGACATCCTCCGTACTCCCCGGACCTTGCTCCAACAGATTTCCATTTTTTTCGAAATTTGGACAACTTCTTGCAAGGGAAAAAATTCAACTCTGATGGGGCAGTCCAAATCGCCTTCACAGATTTTATTGATTCCCGTCCGATTGGTTTTTTTAGTAAAGGGATCAATGAACTACCTATGAGATGGCAAAAGTGCATAGAAAACAATGGTTCATACTTTGATTAATTAAATATATTCTATTTAAAAATATTCGACTTTTTGTTCCTCCCATACAAAACGCCAATTTCATATGTAAGCACCTAATATAATAATAACCTCAAATATTGCATCAGAAAACATCTGATTATTCAATAACTCGGACTCGAAAAAATTAAAATTGCATGGTGATAAGGAATGTAGATTTATTTTTCTACAAAATTAACTAAAAATTATAGACTAACTCTAGAAAAAAAAATGTGGGCCCATTTCTCTTAGGACAAGGGCATTATCCTTTCAAATAAATCGACCGTTCTTGTGTGACACGTCTATATATTTTATACGACACTTTTTTTTTTATTGTAGCCCGGCATGTGACAACACTCCGCCTGATGTAAAGCTAGAGTGCGGTCCATGAATGGAAACAACTGCTACTACAGAGAAACCTGTCCGGGCAGCAGTCGCCTCCACTATGCTGGCTTGAGGAGACGAGCATGTACCGTCTAGATTGACAGTGCACACTCCTCTCGCTATACCTGGCTACTTTCAAACTATTCCCAGTCGACAAAGTCACTTCAGTTTTGCAGTACTGACTGTATGGGGCGAAATTTTACAATGTCCTTGTTTACGTATCAGGGTTTCTGGGAATCAATTCGCATGTTTTTTTTTTATTATTTTAATGAAATATTATTTCCTGTTTTGCTTTACAGGTCAGGATGGCGATTATTCACTACAAGGTAAATTGATAATAATTATTATTGAACACGATATTTATTTTTCTATTATTAATGATATCTTTTTATTTTATTTTGGCAATGTTAATACTATTAACACATAAATAGTCCTTTTAAATTATATTTTATTTTATGACAAATGTTTGTTTTAATTATGATGAAAATTTAACAGAAAAAAAACTACTATTTGATGATGTGGGAACCCTCGTCCACTGCCTTAATTGTACTTAAACTAGTAATAAATAAATAAACATTTGGAAGTAGCCGGGCATAACTAGAGGAGCCTCTCCTTAAGCCGGCATAGCGGAAGCGACTTCTGTGTGCAGAAATTTATCTGTAGTAGCAGTTGTTTTCGTTCATGGTTCGCACGCTAGCTTAACATTAGAGTGTTCATTGTGTTAAAATTAAGCCAACTTAAACAAATTAGTTTTGTCTATTAATTAATGAAATGAATAGATTTGAATGAAGTTGACTTTTGCAGGAGATGACGCGGACAGCAGTACTGCTACATCTTCTAGGGTTGCGAATGCGATTTCACATCTCAATATGAAAATTGAAAGAACAAAAGACTTGATACGTTTGGAACAGACTATTAGAGATGGTAAGTGGCGGATTTGGGGATGAGTGGGGGGAGAAGTTTCAATGTAATGCATAGCATAGTCTACCCAGCCTGGTGTCCCTGAAGCATGGCCTGCTTGAAGCTGTTGATAGGGACTTCGCTTCATAGACTCGCAGCACGAACTGAGAAAGAGTCGTCTATAATGCCATGTTGAGGTTGAGGTGTCTATGACAGCTGAACGCAGCTGCCTTTGGTGTGAAATATGTTTTTTAAATAATTCCACCCAACGATTCTATTCATTCCATTGTTCTGTGTATTTGTTTATCTGTTATGTGACAAAGTCGAGGATGTCGAACACGTGTGTCTGAAGCGAAGTGGTTCGATAGTGGCTCCATGTTTTGTATAAACAAATTGGATATTGGCACATACAGTAGAATCCGTTTATTATGACTCCGTCTATATTGACCAACCGCTTATTATGAAGTAATTACACAGCGGAGTTTGGTTTTCATATAAACTTCTTTATAACTAAGTCGGATATGATGATTTCGCTTATAGTGACATGTCGCCTATTGTGACCCATTTTTAATACATATAATTACATATAATATTGTCCCAGCCCGGTTCTGTAGCTTCTGTAGAATTTGTTTAATAGTATTAGGCGTTACTTTGCGGAAATCCATAACCAAATTACTTTAAATACTAATCAGCGGAAATGTATAAATTTGTTGTTTTTTTTAAAGATCGATAAGATTATTAATATATATTTTTTAATTTATGGTTTATTTTTAGTTATATTTATGTTTTAGTCTTTGACACTATTGTAGTTTGGACTTCTATGGGGCTGACATCGCCACGAGTGTGAGCGTAAATCCCGAATTAAATAAATAAATAAAAAAATATTAATATATTTATCTTTGTTTATTACAGATAATGTAAATGAATATTTAAAATTAGCCGCGAACGCCGACAAGCAACAGCTGCAACGGATTAAAGCCGTATTCGAGAAGAAAAATCAGAAAAGTGCTCATTGTATAGCGCAGTTACAAAAGAAACTTGAAGGTTATAATAAACGAATCAAGAGTTGGGAGGTGATTTTTATATTATTGTTTTTTTTTTTTGTAGCGGCCATGGTAGAGGACGGATCTCACGATCGATGAGACCTGTCAACCTGCTTATTCATCTCATTAAGGCATAGCGGAGGTGAATTCTGTCTGTAATTTATATCAAGTAGCATCTAGCTTTGCACCAGACATAGTGTTGCCATTTTTTTTAAATTCCTGTACTAAGCTAGTGCTTGTATCACAGACACTGAGCGACCAAAGTACATATATCATAGTTACATTGGTACCAGTCAGAATTTAGCGAGGTTCGAACACTGGAGCTAAAGTCAAAAGCCCCAGTGTTCGAACCTCGCTAAATTCTAACGGGTACCAATGTAACTATGATATATGTACTTTGGTCGCTCAGTGTCTGTGAAGACACTCCGCCTGATGTTAAACTAGAGTGCAGTTCATGAACGGAAACAACTGCTACATGAGATAAATTATAGACAGCATTCGCCTCCGCTATGCCTTAATGAGATGAATAAGCACAATCCAGGTTGACAGTGTACATCTGGTTACTTCCAAGCTTATATCGAAAAACGACTAGGTCACACTTCACGGGTGGTACTACCCCAGAATGGCAGACTGGGTTAATAACCATCATTATACCGGCTATGACTCACTTTAAAAGGAGAATGCCCATTTTGGGGCCCATAGTTTAGTAACAAAACGATATTCTGAAATAATATCTCAATTATATCAACACATCATTTACCAATCAATAGACTATGTTTAATTACATAAAAAACAGATATCATCAATTAAACAAACGAAAATTAAAACTGATTGGTAATAAACTTGAGAAAAAAAATTGTGGGCCCATTTTTCTTAGACGAATGGGCATTCTTTTAAAATAATGTAAGTTGTGTAACATGGACCACTTTTACTCCGGCGCCATGGATACGATGAAATCCATTTTTTTTATAACTTTGTATGTTTCAGCAACACGGAACGAGCGGCCAATCGCACAGACAACCGAGGGAAGTGTTACGTGATATGGGACAGGGGCTCAAGTATGTATCACTCTATTTCACTTTCAACGTGGACGTTGAGGCCGTATAAAAGGCTTTATCCATTTTTCTACCTATAAACCTTGTTGGATTTTAGATGACATCTGGGGTAGTTTAACATGTCATCGATATCTAGGTCAGAGAGGCACGTTTGCTTGATTTTTAATTCGAGCGACCGTGGTCTAGCGGTAAGACGCGCGAACTCACGATCAATGAGACCCGTGTTCGAACCTCACTAAATTATGACCGGTACTAATGTTACTTTGTTATATGTACTTTGGTTGCTCACTACCTGTAGGTACTATTAAATTATTACTATAAAAATATTTGACGTGTTGCAGCGCCATCTAGTGGCGACAAAAATATATTTTTTTTTGCCTGTTTGAGCTGAATGGGAGACAAACATCCATTTTGCAGTTATAATATTAGTATAAAATTATAGATTCATGTATTTAATTTTCAGAAATGTTGGCGGTAACATTCGTGATGGTATTACGGGGTTGGGCGGCAGTGTGATGGCTGCGCCGCGGGAGTTCGCGCACCTATTCTCGAGATCGAATCGATTCGGTTCAGCTGATAACATCGCGCAGTTAGCCGGTCTGTATTATTGTTATTTACTAATTTTTAATAATTTACTTCCGTATAACGTATTTTAGCTAACAAACGGAAACGACTGATATTACAGAGAAATGTCTGTTTGAAGTAGTCGCCTCCACCGTGCCGGCTTGTTGTCTAACATGGCGATCTTTTACTAACCAATATTGTTTATTCAATTCAACACTTTCACGTAAAAACAACAAAAAACACACATAGAAATAAATATCAAAGGACTAAGTATTACTTTACATTTACGCTCTCACGGCGTAAAGTGAGAGTCTTCACCAATCAGACGATATTATTTTCACCGCCGAGGTTAAAAAAAATCAAATGAAGTGATCCTATTGGTGGTAGAGGCGTCACTTTACGCCGTGACATCGTAAATGCAAACCCATAACTCAGGCCTTTGATCAGAATATCAAGTATCATTATGACGGAATGAGATAAACTTATAGTACAGGGAAGTTGATAGATACGTGTATATCTAAGATAAAATTGAGATGAACAATGAATCATCTACTATTGATATATACAATTTAATAGCAGTTTATTCTTGTTTCTGTATTTATTTAACATAGCTTCGTTTTCGAAATTCATTTCGTTTGATCATTTCGCAAATATGTCAAAATAGGAATAACTGAAGGACTATACACATTCGTCTCCTCAAGCCGGCATAGCGAAGGCGACTGCTGCATGTAGAAATTTATCTGTAGTAGCAGTTGTCTCCGTTCATAGACCGCACTCTAGCTTTACATCAGGCGGAGTGTTGTCACGTGCCGAGCTACAATAAAAAAAATGTTAATCACACTTGGTGGACTGCGTGTTTGCCAGGTCTAAACTGCCAATAATAAAAGCTCATGCTTGGAGTTTTGGCGGCAATCCGGAAGACATTGAATTATTTTCCTAAACTTTTGCTTTTTCCGATTATTAAGCAATAAGTGTTCGTGAACGTGCGTGATTAATTTTAATTTTTCGTCCAAAACTCCGTGGGAGGTTTTAGTAAAGATTCTACCACTTTAGTGAACCTATTTTTGACTTGACTGGTAGTCGACTTGACTGTTTAGTGTTATGAATGAATGACCCGCTTGATGCGTGATGATTATTTTGACAATGGCAAATTGTTGTAATGCTTTAAAAAAGCTCATGCCAAATTGTTTTAATATCGATATGGGATCGTTTCTGTCAACACTAGAATAGAGCCTCAAATTACATAACAACGATAATGAGATAATCACAGATAACAACATTCAGTAACAGACCAATGTCAAGGAAGCGAGTTACATTTATGTGATTGTGTAAAAAAATTATATTTTTTTTAACATAAACTTGTGATGTTTTTTAAGAGTTGCCGAAAATGCAAAAAATGTGATTTGTTTTTATTTTATTTTATACAAAATACTTTGCCATGTTTTATTATATGCTATATATATTATTTGTATACACAGTGCAAGTTTTTCTCCTCAAACCGGCATAGCGGAGGTAGCCCGCTGCCTGCGCAAATTTCTCTGTGATAGCAGTTGTTTCCATTCATGGACCGCACTCTAGCTTAACATCAGACGGAACGGTGCCATAAAAAATTTAACTATTAAAATCGGATTGGATTGGATTAAAGTGAAGTATCTGGGTTCGATTCCCAACTCTGC
Organism: Tinea pellionella; assembly: GCA_948150575.1. NCBI lineage: Eukaryota > Metazoa > Arthropoda > Insecta > Lepidoptera > Tineidae > Tinea > Tinea pellionella. Next base: position 2,774,559 of record OX411269.1, on the reverse strand, counting down.
TTAGGGTTTTTTTGTGCGCGTTGATTTTATTAATTTTCGTCATAATTTAATAATAAGAAATTTTGCAAAAAATATTTAAAAAAAATAGTATTATAGCTTATTTGCCCTTTGTTGAGTAATTTTCTGCTGTACACGATTAATCTTAAAGTATATAAAGTTGGGGTAAGCAGAAACGAATGGACAGTAGAAAATTAATTCAACTCGGTATTTGTTAGCTTTAAAAATGTGTTTGCTTTATCGTTTTGTCTCGTTCTTGCACGCCAGCCCCACAACACGCGGAACTGAGAGGTAAATAGATGCTATTATTAACAATCAGGAATCATTGCTTTCATTCATCACTGTGGTTTGTTTATTAACACGCATTTCTTATTTAAATTATTGAATTTAAAAAAAAAATCTATACTTATATGCAAATGTGAAAGTAGCTCGGTTTGTCTGTTACCTTTACACGGTTAAACTGCTGAGCCGATTTCTATCAAATAGTGAGGGAACATTTAATGTAGACATAGTTTTCATGCCGGAATTTTTAACACGCTAATTATCGCGCTTAGACGCTAAAGCGGGTGTAGCCGTAGCGTTACTGTATCGCATTTATTTTTTCATTTTAATACGAACATTTTGAATTCTATGCAGTCATCGCCGATTTAAAAAAAAACTTTTTTTTTAAATTATAATATTTATTTATTATTTTGTTAAATAAGTGTGTTGATTAGTCTACAACTTGCAGCTAACGCGTCGTCTGAAGGTTCGAGAGCTTCGGAGACGGAATCAGGTGGTCAACCGCGTGGTTCCACCTTACCCAGAGCTGCTAATTCACCGCAGCATAAATATTCACCAGAGGCATCGCCCAGTTCCTCTGTCACCAGTGAAGGAGGACCGTAAGTTTTTTTTTTTAAATTTTATTTTCCTTATTTGCGTCTGATTAAACCGGAATAGCGGAGGTGACTTAGCTTTTGTTTTATGATACAATCTTGTATTTCAGTTACCCAACGCAGGGCACGTCAAACAACATGGCGGACGCTACGTTCTCGTTAAATCCCATCTTAAACGAATTGAGGGAACGCAAAGAGCAGTACGACAGGATTGTAGAAAAATTAGAAACGCTTAAGGTGAGTTTCGGGATTTTTTAAATCGTCGCTCGGCATGTGACAACACTCCACCTAATGCAAAGCTAGAGTGCGGTCCATGAACGGAAACAACTGCTACTACAGAGAAATCTCAACGGGCAGTGGTCGCCTCCACTATGCCGGCTTGAGGTGACGACCATGTACCCTCTAGATTGACAGGGCACTCTCCTCTACCTGGCTACTTTCAAACTATTTTCAAAACGCGACAAGATCGTTACATTTGAAAGTAGGGGTACTTCCCCAGGACGACAGACCGGACAAATACCCATCATCAGTCTGCCTACTACTCTTTAATAGTACTTTGATAAGTACATATAACAAAGTTACATTGGTACCGGTCGGAATTAGCGAGGTTCGACCACGGCCGCTTTTAAAAAATTTTTAGTTACTCTTTGCCAATCTCGTTTTTTTGGTTAATTTATAACACAAATGTGACTTAAAATAAAACACTAATTTTTTTTTATTTTAAGCATATACGAATTTCAAGCAGTTAACATTGTCAGGCGTCCACTAGGTTCGAGTCCGAGCGATGAATCGCAATTGACGATATCGTTGCGATTCGTTTCTAGTGGACGCCTGGATACAAAGTTAGTTTAGTATAAGTTATAAAAGTAAAGTTAAATTTTGTTTATACAGGGGGTTACACAATGAACCGCAAAACCGTCCGAGCAAACCTCGTCACGGCGGACTCCGTTGGAAGTGACTTTTAATAATTTTTTTTATTTTCTTTTTAGAAATTATCAACAGACGTATCGGATCTTTCGGTGGCGCTGAACGAGGAGAGGTTCAAATCGGAGAGACTAGAGGAGCAAATTAATGATCTCACTGAATTACACCAAAATGAGGTATTACTTTTTTTTTTAAATTTATATGGCATTATAACAATTTGCCAGCGTCACAGCGTTACATGCACAATAGTATTATGCATCACGAGTCATTCATTCATCACACTGAACAGTCAGGTTAAGTCTCAGTCAAGTCAAAAACTGCTATTATCAAAAAGTGGTAGAATCTTTACTGAAACTTCCTACGAAGTTTTGGAGGGAAAATGGAAACATAGGTTCTCTTCTTTTAAATTGTTTGCCCACACTCACGCACGTTCATGAACATTTAATGGTTTAACGTGAAAGCCAACACCTGAGCGTCCATACATTTTGTTTTACAACATTGTTTGAAACATAGCAGATTTATGTTGAAATTAAGTAATTTTATAACTTTCTCAGCACTATTATCGCAAATCACTATAATAAACAAATAGCTACGGCACAGAATATATAAAATGCATTTTAAATATTTTATATTGGTTATATTTCGCAACTTGTTTAAATAAAATGAATTAAACTTTGCTGTTATTTTTGGTCGCACAATTTTAGAGGGCGGGACTGAACTAGGTCATTTGAACAAACAGTATTGTATTTTTTTTTATAATAGCACCGCACTCCGCCTAATGTTAAGCTAGAGTGCGGTCAATTAGCGGAAACAACTGCTACACCGGAAAAATAGGAAAAGATTTGTATTGTTTTTTCGTATTACAGGTGGAAAATTTAAAACAAGCTCTCACAGACGTCGAGGAGAAAGTGCAATATCAAAGTGAAGAAAGGATACGTGATATACATGAAGCTTTAGACTTATGCCAAACTAAAGTAAGTGTTAGGGTCGTTGGCACCAGAAGGCCCGTTAAAGTTTTTTTTATTGTAGCTCGGCATGTGACATCACTCCGCCTGATGTAAAGCTAGAGTGCGGTCTATGAATGGAAACAACTACTACTACAGAGAAACCTGTGCGGGTAGCAGGGGCCTCCACTATGCCAGCTTAAGGAGACGAGCATGTACCATCCAGATTGAGAGTGCACACTCCTCTCGTTATGTGTGATGGTGGTTCTACCCCAGGACGGCAGACTGGACAAATTACTATCATCAGTCTGCCTACCACTCTGGTCGCTCCGTCGACTGATGATGATTAATTAGCCCAGTCTGCCGTCCTGAACGGTACCACCACTTTTGAATGTAACATCCTGTGAAGTGATCTTGTCGCGTGTCCGGTGCATTTTGAAAGTAGCCAGGTATAGCGAGAGGGTACATGCTCGTCTCTTCAAGCCGGCATAGTGGAGGCGACTGCTGCCTGTAGAGATTTCTCTGTATTAGCATTTGTTTCCATTCATGGGCCGCACTCTAGCTTTACATCAGGCGGATGTAAAGATGATATGTCGACACATGAATTTATGAGGGCCAAAAATAAGTTCACATTTACGTTATCACGGCGTAAAGTGAACTGTTCTCTCTACCGATTTTATTTTGACCGCCGAGCTTAAAATAGTCCTGGGGTTCTACCACCACTTTCGAGTGACAACACTCGTGAAATAACCTAGTAGCGTCTCAATTAGGAGGCTTAGTGGAGGTTATTGCTGCTTGCAGACATTTCGCCGTGGTAGCGGTTTTTACCATATTTAAATCTTTGTCTCAGATCAGTAAGTTGGAGCAATGGATGGCGGGAGGGGGTGCGGGCGGCGGTGCGGCGAGTGGGGGCGAGGCGGGCGGTGCGCACGCGCTCCCACCACGGTTGCTACTGGTCAAGCTGCTGAATGTGGCCCTCACTCTGCTGCAACTCGCATTACTGCTCGTCGCCACTGCCGCCGGAATTGCCATGCCCTTTCTAAGGACTAGGTATGTACTTTAGAGTATGTATTTCTTTCAAGTCTCTACAACGTGTTGGTGGTCAACCTGATGGTGCACATTCGTCTCCTCAAGCCGGCATAGTGGCGGCGACTGCTATCTCTTTTTATTGTAGCTCGCGATGTAAAGCTAGAGAGCGGTCCATTAATGGAAACAACTGCTACTAACAGATGAATTTGTATATGCAGCAGTCGCCTCCATTATGCCGGCTCGAGGAGACGAAATGGTGACAAAAATCGTTATTTTCAGAGTACGCGTACTAACGACATGCTTGGCTGTAATGATAGGTGTTATGGTGCTGAAACAGTGGCCTGAGGTGACGCAGTTATCTGAACATTTAGTGCGTAGATTAAAGGAGTACGTGTTGGACAAGCATCACGACAGGTAATACACGCTATGCCGTCTAATGTTAGTTTTAATTTACTAATGAATACATATTATTGGCTTATATTTATTACACTCGTATCGGAGAGAGAGGGGAGTATGAGTTTTACATTTACATTGACGTAGAGTGTGCCTATTCGTCTCCTCAGACCGGCATAGCGGAGGCTGTAATTACATCTCTGTAGCGGTTGTTTTCGCTCATGGAACGCACTTTTAGCTTTTATATCAGGCGGAGTGTGGTGCAAAAAAAAAATGCTCACGACGTAAAGTGACCTCTCACTTTAGGCCACGACTTCGTAAATGTAAAGTCATACTTGGTCCTCTGTTTGGTTTGGTGTTCACTGGGGACGTGCCGAAGATAAAGTAAATTACCGGCAAATTGAACTGTAATACCACGTAGTAAGGTAGAAATTCGCTGTAGTGGGCGAATTCAGCTCGGCTCGGGCCCAGTGATCGTCAGCCGTTAATTAACACCTATAATTTATGAAATGTATTTATTTATAGTTTATTATAATTCTTGACGTTGGGTGGCTGAAAAGTTCTAAGCTTTTTTGTCTTATTAAATTATAATGTCTAACGCTACGGCTCCACCTGCGTCTTAACGCGTTAATTAGTGCAATATTAAGGCGTAATTCTTTTAACGTCAATACTATTGGCATTATCAGGTTAAACGCTAACTAGAGCAAAAGCTTTAATGTCGAAATTTTCAAAGCGCTAATTAACGCGTATTAGGACGCTAACGCAGGTGGAGTCTTAGCATAATACAATGCATTCTTGTTATGAAAATATATCGCACCTATTTATTTATTGTATATGTACTAACATTTTTTGTTTATATTATAATAAATTAATAAGGTAATTGTATAATTATGATTCTCGTTTGTCTGCCTCGAATCCTCCTCCACTCACACTCGAACTCAGTGGAGGACACTTAAATGCAAAACTAGTATCATTTGTTTCATACAATGTTGGCCTCTTATAGAGCAAATCGAGGATAACTTGTTACCTCACAGGCAAGCTTACTCCAAACATAGACCGAACCCCTGCGACTAGGGGTCTCGAAGCTCTGCGACAAGGAGTCTCGACCCCCGGCGACTAGGGATCTCAAAGCTCTGCGACAAGGAGTTTCGACCCCCGGCGACTAGGGATCTCGAAGCTCTGCGACAAGGAGTTTCGACCCCCGGCGACTAGGAAATCTCGAAGCTCTGCGAGAATGAGTCTCGACCCCCGGCGACTAGGGATCTCGAAGCTCTGCGACAATGAGTCTCGACCCCCGGCAACTAGGGATCTCGAAGCTCTGCGACTCAGGCAAGACATAGCCTTCCTCTCAGCTCTCTACTGCTACTTTCACGATTAATATGCAGTATCCATGATTTAATAATATGGAGGATAAGGCGTGCGTGTGCTTGAATGCTTCGTCTCACAGTCGAAACGATCACCTCGCGGACTAAAAGGTTCAGACAGTCTTTTCTGATTTTCCCAGTCATGTCGTTCCACGTTCCTTCAACATGGAATATTTCAAGCTCAGTGTGAAGAGCCATCTCACTAAGCCGGCATAGCGAATTCGGAGTCTGTAGGTGCGGTCATATGACGCACTAAAATAAATGCAAGGGAGGATGTTTTGAGGTAAATTCGAGGATCATAATAAAGTACGCAGTGGTTATTTAATATTTGTAGACTAATAATTTTTGGGAAAATGGTTATTATTATAATTTTTTTATTGAAATGTAATTTTTTATTTTATTTATTTTTTCTAAATCTTCAGGTATGAGTGCAGGTCATTGTGTGGGTAGTGTATACTTAAGTTCCTCATTTACAAGAAACGGCGCGTCTGCGCGTGAGTTTGCCGTCTAGTTAATATCTCTCCTCGCGCGCTCTCTGTGAATGGGAGGCTTATTACCCACACTTTACACAAATTGAAAATTACAATTTTTTTATGTTCGCCATAACGTTACAAGTCAAAAAGTCATGTAATTTAGTTGTGACGTCTTTGCGTTTAAGAATTGTTTTATGTCAGTGTATGCTGAAGATTTAAATGTTCAGAATATCAGAATGAGTGATTATTTTTTATTTAAAAAAAACTTTTTTGATAAAATTTATAATATTTTACTTACTAATCACCGTTGCTCATTACATCGCATGTGTGACAGTTTAAAAATCTATTAGTGTTTTTTATTTACCAAATTGACATATTTATGATTATTAAATTACTGTTATTATGCAAATCAATTTTTATATAATTTTTTTTTTAACTAATTCGTTATTATTTTGTTTTATGATGTAAACATATATGTATTTTGTTTATTTTAGTTATTTTAAATTGAGTACACTACGTGCAGAAAAATCGGGGCATCTAATTGAATCTAATGTATAGTTTTGCTTATAAATAAAGAGATCGCTACACAGTTGGCCGAAATGCGCGTCGAACTTTCTCCATACGAAGAAAAATTATCAACGATTGTGTTTTTTCCTTTGATAAGTGTCACAGAAATAGATAAATATCGGATTCTTCGTCAATATTGCGATGCTAAATGAAACGGCCGAAATTCAACAGACATCTGATTTATTTAAGTACATACATCACAGTATGTATACTTTTGGCAACAATATGCATTTAAGGGTTGCAACTCACTTTGCAATTTTTCGCGCTTCATACTAAATATAAAAAAGAAATAAGCGCCTAATATAATTTATTATTTTTGTGCTTGGACTTCTCCCAATTAATGTCTTACTCATCTTGAGATATGAAAAATACTTGATCTGGTCCAAATATGGATGCTATGTTCTCCAAATAATGGATTGATGTTTTAGCGAAATTGCTATCTAAGTGGCTCATATGGTGATCAGCTTGAGCCCGAGTGAGCTTAACAGAGACTGTCGATACATGTCTTTGTCCCTCTGCAGAATTAGATTTTCTAGATATCAAACGTGTGTGTTAATCAAGAGTTTTTTTACACTGCAGCCACCCGATATCTCAAAGGAATATCTGGCTAAATAGTACGGCCACTGTATTTCGATCAATCCATCCTTTTTATGACCGGTCTTTCCACAAACAAAGCAATTATTTCTACCAGTCGCTTGGGTGTCAACTTTAAACACATTTGTATTTCTTTTATTTGACGTTTCCTCGGTAGAAATATCTTGAAAAATTTTTTATTTTAGGTTTACCGTTTAACAATTCAACAGTTCTATCTATTCAGGTAACACATCTAACAAATCTCCGATGTTGCTGTAATTTCTAGGTAGCGTCTTCGCTCACGGTAGCACCTGCTTGTATTTATATATTTTTCAAAAATATCGAAAAATTCACTTATATCGGTATAATTTTTTTATTTCAAACTTTCTAGATTGTTTCTGCACATTATTTGAAGTGATATGGTGGATTCTTACAAATTACTTATATACTCCAATGAATATTAATATGCCATTTCTATCTAGGAGAGACCAAATAAAATTTTTCAAATTCAATATAATCTTCGACATAATGTCATGCCTCCATGTCAAATATCATGCAATTCAAGTTCATGTTCTTCATTGATTTTAAAGTTTGAAAGCACCTCCATGTGTTTTCAGTCATGTTTGACAATTTTTAAACTTTTGATCAAATTATCTTGTTCGTCTTTAGAATTACAAATTAAAAATAAAATAAATAAAAAATTAAAAAATAAATTTGAAGATTTTTCAATAACAAGACGAAACAAAACTCTAAAATCTTTTGGGGTTGCATGCTATTATGAAAAAATCACAGATAAACTAGAATCCCTTATTTCTAAGGTTAGAACGCGGTTATCATGTAATAAATACTTTATTGATTTTCTTATGACTGTCGATAAATAGATTGGTTTCGTTTTAATTGCTTTTAAAATCATTCATCATCATATTTTTATTATTATTTATACGAATCATCGAAACACTGTTACACTTCACATTTTTTTATATCCGAGAGTGCTAGACAAAAAAAAAGGTTTCCAGTAAAAAAAAAACTAGGGTTGCCAGTAAATACTATAAACACATATAATTTATCATTTTTGATAATTTTGTGCTTTGACTTCTCACAATTAATGTAGTTTTTTTTAAACATGTAATTAAGTAAACTCAAGTCTAACGTTGGAATTATATAGATGACCCGATTTTTGTGCACGTTAGTGTAGTAAGAGACTGTCTCTGTTTACGTGATAAATGAAGGCATGCAAGAATTAGTGCAAATTTTGAACTCAGTTGTTGTAAGGCTGAAAATATCTTGAACTCGAATGTGTAAGTTGTAAAGTTAAGAGGAAGGCTATATGTAAGTTTTAACGGAATGCGCTCCATAGTTGCTGCCTACCCCAGTGGGAATATGGCGTGTTTTGATGTGAAATTGGAGACGCACAGTGAGCCGAAACCACACGCGAACGGGCAGAATAAAATGCAAATAATGACTTTTAATTATTTGTAAAAAAAAAAAAAAATCTGTGTGGTTCCAGTAGACGGTCGTCGTCGCCTAACGTTTGTTTACTAGAAAAATATACAAAGATAGATTTGAATAGCCTTTTCTTTAATGAAATAATTGTAGTAATTTTATTTTGGTGAGAGGTCTTTTTTTTACAATTATGTTTAAATTATATTATTGTTTCTTTTAAATATTTTATTGTGTTTTTTGTATTATAATTTTTTTTAATGATAAGACCCACTGTTTCCAGAGGCATCTCGTTATTTTTATGCGAGTGTCCCCTCAAGCCGACATAGTGGAGGCGATTGAAATTTCTCACGCTCTAGCTCATTAACATCAGGCGGCGTGTCTCTGTCGGCGGGCTATAAAAGCCTCTGTGAATAGTGGGCCTTATAACGGACTGATAATGTCTTAAATTAAGCACAAAATTTTAACTCACGTTAGTAGGCGAAAAATATGTTATTAATACATACATTCCAAAAATTAGGGAATTTTTTCAGGCGGAATTCTTGTAGACTTGTTGCCCCAATTTTAAATCCGTTCGTACCAGCAGTTACGTTTACATTATGGTTTAAATAAACGGCTGTTTATCGTAAAAAGTATTTTTTGAAATCGGATGACTATTTCCTGAGAATAGTGCTTACAAGCATACAAACTTTCCAGTTTTATTATAGTAGTATTTCTGCTATACCATTCAATCATAAAAAATAATAAACTATACAATACAATTGTCACGCCTTTTTCCTATAGGGATAGGCAGAGACAACGGAACGCCACTTCCTTCACATCCACAATTCTCTTCATGCACGCCCGACGGTTAAGGGCACTAGGCAGCCCAGCTTTCGTAATAAACTCTGCGATTAGAAATTAGACAAACGTAGTGTGATGAAGAAGCATTCATCAAGCCGGCATAGCAGATACGACTGCTGTTTGCATGTCCCCTTTTTCCGACAGTAGTTCGCCTCCGTTCGCGGATCGCACTTTAGCGGAGTGCAGTCATCATGACGAACTAAATTTAAAATTCATTTAACACGCAATCTATTTAATTAAATAGTATAAAATTGTTATCATGTACATTTGTAAATAAATGCTTTTTTTATTCGTATTTTTAGGTCGTTCTGTATTTATAGCTCCGGCTCAATAAATAGCCTAACCTAACCGTGATTCTGACCTAACTTGGATGGCTTAGACCGTTAGGACCAATTTATTAAATCCGTGGTTAAAACTAACTTTTTCACAGAAAACAAAACTGTAATCATTTTATAAATACCTATAGTTACGGATTATGGATGAATGAAGTTCTGTATTATTTGTCGTATTATGTAAAAAAAAATGGCGCCGGCCGCACAAACTTCAATCCACCAAAATTATAAATATTTGTAAATTGTAAATTAAAAGAACAATTATGTACGTACGTGTACTTCTAATATTTCACCTCACTAATTTAATGTAACACCGGAAGCTGTATAGAATATTAGCTACATTAGCTACGATTGGTCGACTGAATTATGGATGTGATAAATGATTACTTTAAATGGCTGTAGAGGGCGTTGAGGTGATCGCTGTCATGGCATTCGGTGGAACGTTCTTTCTTATTTATCAGCCACTCAAATAATTCTACAATTTAAACTTACGATAATATAATGCAAAAAAAAAAGTCGAAAACACCGAGTTGGTACGACGTACCCGCATCTCAATAATAGGTTTGGCCTTGTGCGGTGCGGTGCGGTTCGGTACGTTCGCTGCTGAACAAAAATACGGAACTTTGTAAATTGAGCATAAGTAAGGTTTTTAACTATAGTTTGTGATATTAGAAAAATATTAATGACATTATGTGATTGTTATAAAATTTGTCTAGAAGCAATAATAGAATGTGTTTTAAAATATTTATTTTTAATTCCTATGTACATAATTAAATACAATTTTCATTATTAAATATTGTTTTTATTTTTTATTACCTCGCTAATTCTGACTGGTACCAATGTAACTTCGTTATGTGTACTTTGGTCGCTCAATGTCTATAGGCACTATTAGAGTGGTAGGCAGACTGTTTGTCTAGTCTGCTGTGAACATCCGTGACCTTGTCGCGGGAATAGTTTGAAAGTGGCCAGGTGGCTAGGGCTCGTCTCCTCAAGCCGGCACAGCGGAGGCGGTTGCTGCATGCATATGTTTCTCTGCATGTGTACCTAATAATCAAGTTTTAACGGAGAATACCCATCTTTGGGCCCACTTGATACTTAGTTTGGTTACAAAACAATTTTGTAATATTTTTTAATCATTAATTCATTTTAATTATATCGACACATCATTTCCCAATCAATAGACGATGTTTAATTACATAAAAGATATTAATGTATCATCAATTATTAAATCATTTAACCTCAAATATTGCACCAGATATCTAATTACGGATGAAAAAATTAAGACTGATGTAAATTTATTTTTCTACAAAATTAACTAAAATTCATTGACTAACTACAGAAAAAAATTGTGGGCCCATTTCTCTTAGGCGAATGGGCATTTTGAGAAAAATAAACTATTTTCTCTATTTATTATTTTCCATGTTCCGCTGATTACCGTGTCATGTTATATGTCCAAGAAAAAAAATTTGACCGGATAACACTGAAAGTTCTTCCTTTTCACTTCCCATATTATATAATAAATAATAAAACATTAAATTTTATACAAAAAAAAAATCAAATATAAAAATTAAATATATAACTTAAAATGTTGACTTATTATTATTGTCACTTATGAAGCTCTACCCAAGTTTACAGGTCTTGGTGGTGGTTGTGGTTTTTCAGTAACAACTTCATATTCATCAAAATTATCTTCAGAAGTTCCAGAATCATCGATGCCTCCAAACATGTCATCAACAATATTATTATCTACAGCTATCTCAGATATCCCAGAGTCGTCCCTGTTAAAAAAAAACTTGAAAGTTAAATTTTTCCTCAGTCAATTATTTTTTTTTACATATTTTAGATGTAAATTAAAAATGAATGTGGAAGTCTTAAAAAGAATTTAAAAATGTAATGAAAACGAATGTAATAGAAAAAGAAAATTAACCTTTAAAAATTTGCAAGTGGGATTCGAACCCGCCAACGAAAGACAGAAAGATTAAAAGTTAAATTACCAACCACCAGAGAGGACATCACAAACATACCCTAATTCTAGCGTACTCGCTATAAAATGATATCAAAGTCGAGTACACTGGAATTTCTTTCCCAGAACAAAGAACTAATTAAGAAGCGATTTGTAAGGAAAGACAAAAAAATGTATATAAAACCTTAGTGGAGATGCTCCCATGGCTACTCTTTAATTTCCTTTCGTCCACGTCCGTAACAAAGTTATCAAAACCAGCTACGAATATGGAATAAATGTCTTTTGATAACCAGCTACGGAAACAGAGTTAAATTGTCGCTTTCGTAACCGATTTTCATAAGCCGACAATTTAAATCCATAAAACAAGACTTCAATTACACTAATTGGTTTATATGTTATTATTTCCACCAATAAAACAATCATAGGGGATTTCTTCGTGTAATTTCAGTTTTAGGCATTTGGAATTTGCTAAGTCTGTAATTACGAACATTCCGCTACTCGTAAAACATAGGTAACTTAAACGTTTGCGTTTACGTGTATTTTTATGTAGAAAGGGTTATAACCACAGACTTAAAAACTAGGGGACATCATTTACAAATAAAAACGTAATATTTTCTACCAATTCCTTTTATTGTTTATATTTTCTCTTAAATTAATTATTAGTGGGATTACTAGCTTACAATTTACGTATAAAACTTTATAATATAAAGATTAAATATACGGAATATATATCGGATCTATCAGTTTAGAGAGATATACCAAAAGTAAGCCCGGAACATTCAAATGCTGAAAACTTTTCATTGTAGCTTGGCATATGTAAATGCATACTCCGCCTGATGTGGAGCTAGAGTGCAGTCCATGAACTGAAATAACTGCCAACACAGAGAAATACAGGCAGCAGTCGCCTCCGCTATGCCGGCTTGAGGAGACGAACGTGCGCCATCCGGGTTGATAGTGCTACTTCCGAACTGATCCCGAAACGCGACAAGGTACTTCAGGACGGTGGTCTAACACGACTTTTTAGAATGTTAAATTGTGATGACGTCACAAACATATATGTATATTCCAAAACATATAATATAAATATATAATGCATGCATTAAAGAAAACTTCATCAATTGCAAGTTCATTTCCTTAATTACATAAAATATAATAATAATTAAAATTTAAACAAAAATAAAATGCGATTTACAAATTAATTATCTATATAAAAAAAATATATCGTTGTCATTCTTAAAATCATTAATAAAAAAAAAAAGAAAATCTCTAAAATAGAAAAAAATATCTTACAAGTTACAACTTAAAAACATATTGAAAAAAAAAATAAAAAAAAATTGGACCATAAATTTCATAATAAATGCCGAAGGAATGCCAATTTAAAAAAAAAGGAATGTGAAATTAAAAAAAAAAATCTTAACACTTAAATAAACTATCACATACATAAAAAAAATATTGCCAATGAAAATATTATTACATATACACCCTTCATAAGAATGATTTAAAAAATCTGTTAAGCATCAGGCTGGAAGGAAAGACAGAAAATTGGGAATGCACAAAATTAATATAATTATTATTTAGTAGTTTTAATTCTAATAAGAATCTACTATATCAATTTAAAGAGTATTTGGAAGTAGCAGAGTATAATCAAGAAACTGTCAACCGTAATGTACAGTGTACATTCATCTCCTCAACCGGCATAGCGAAGGCGACTGCTGTCTGAGGGTGGTAACTATTACTTTAACGGTTACGTTTACATTACGGTGTACATTTACTCCACACGAGTTGCACCATCGTCGCGCCTGTCATTTTTGACGATTACTTTAACCTTAACCGTAACCAGCGAATCTTGGCTTGGTTAAAGTTAAAGTAATCGTCAAACCAATGTTGCTAACGTCAAATGTATGAAAAGAAGCCAAAGTTTTTCTATTATTCTTCGAGATCAGCCACCATGCGTGTGGAGTAAATGTAAACATTTAACGGTCGTCGTCGCCGTAAAAGTAATAGTTAAAGTTACTTTAACCGGCCTTCTGGTGTAAACAGCAAATTGATCATCACCTGTTATTTATTCTTCTTAAAGTTTTTCCGTAAAGCTGTAATTTGTTTCGTGCATTCCCCTACATCCTTAACAGCCAGTATATTTTATTAAATAATATCATGATTTAAAAAAATAACCTTAAAAATTTATATTTAAATAAAATTTGAAAAAATATTCGATAATGAAATAAACAATATTTCGTTGTATATTATTATAAAATTTTATACCACTAACATTAAGTATAAAAGCGATTATATTAAAACCCCACATTCCACTGAGACGTCTTCAGTATTTAAAAAAAAATCATTGTAGCTCTGCCTATGAGAACACTTCGATTGATGTTAAGCTAGAGAGCGGGCCACGAACGGAAACAACAATTACTACAGAGAAATTTCTACAGGCAGCAGTCGCCTCCGCTATGCCGGCTTGAGGATACGAATGTGTACCATCCACAGCGACAGGGCTACTTACAAACTGATCCCGAAGCGCAAAAAGGTCACTTAACAGGTGTTACATTCGAAAGTGGTGGTACTACTCCAGGACGACAGACTGGGCTAATAACCATCATCAGTCTGCCTACCACTCAAGAGTTTTAGTAAAGTGGTGAAATCTTCACTAAAACGTGAAGTTTTGGAAAAATGAAAAAATATGGTTTTTTTTAACACCTTCCCTATTTAGACGTCTAATAAAATTCGCCTCCATGGACTGTGGGTATTACTTAATTAGGCTCTTCATAATAATTGCTCTTAATTATACCTCATACAAATATAAACCTAATCGGCCCACACCTAAGGTCGTATTTAGATTAGCAAAAAAACAAAAAACTTAATAAAGTTATTACGGCTAATGCAAACACGACCTAACTAATATACTCAATTTGTTTTACTCGAGTTATACTTTGCATATAGGTAATATAATTTCTTAAAAATCTCGAGTAAAACAAGAGGTACACTCACGCACACATACAATTATTGCTCTTGCAACAAATATATTTTAAATGACGTCACAAAATACAGGACAATACAAAAACACCTCTATTACCATCGACATTAAGAACAATATTACATTAAATAAGCGTGGACAATTGTTATGACAATTTCTAGGGCAAAAAAACCAATTGCAGCTGACTGTACTCAAGTCAAAAACGACCTTATTATCATAACAATTAAACCGACATTAGCTTGACAAATACACTCATATTATTGTATAATTAAATAAACGAAACGAAATTACGCGCTAAAACAACGCCAAATACATCGATTCGAAAATCAGGTGGGATTTTTTTTGTTAAGAGCATCCCATGACAATTCGATAAAGTTACCATAAACAGTTTATCAAAGTACACGCGAAGATACATTGGTACCGGTACGTAGACTGACTTTGTAACTATCGTTCTATGTACTACGATCAGTGCCTATGATAGAAGCACTAGTATAGTACAGACATTTTTAAGAAGTATCTTTGCGTATACTGAGAACTTTATCGAACCTGTATCTGCTATCTCTTTCCCACTTACACGTGATTAGCAACTGGCACATCCATGTTAGGTATGTAGTCGAGTGCCATGAGACACGCGAACACCGTCATGATCATTTTGGGTTTCCTCTCGGTGATGTCTTCAGGTAGTGCGTACACGCGCGCACCGCAACGACGCGCCATCGATATAGCGTATTTCGCATTCGCTAAGTTCTCCTGAAATTAAATATTAACGGTCAGATGAAGAGCATGCATGAGGGGAAAAATGGAAATTTAGAGAGAGGAGTCGCTGGCGCTCCATACTTTCAGCCTACCCCAGTGGAGGAACAAAGCGTGAGTTATATAAAAAAGTAAACTATTATATATTCAGATGTTAAGCTAGAATACTATTTCTGCAGACAGCAGTCGCCTCCGCTATGCCGGCGTGATGAGACGAGCGTGCACTGTCTACCTTAACACAGCTTAACTTTATAGGTGACTTCACGGGTATGACCAACACCCAGACCGATGTTAAACTAGAGTACTATGCATATACGGAAAAAACTGATACTACAGGTAGTTAGCAGGCACCTCCGCTATGCCTGGCTACTTCCAAATTCATCCCGAAACGCGACAAGATCACTTCACGGGTGTTACATTCGAATGTGGTTGTATTACCCCAGGACGGCAGACTGGGTTAATTAACCATAATCAATCTGGCTGCTATTATGGCGAATTAAAGTAATATTTACCTCCAAAGTTCCTCCATTAAGAACAAGGTCATAATTAATAGCTCCGGGTTTGATGGCATCTATCAAATCTATAACGACCTTGCCATCCGCCAATACTTCGTCCTGAAAATAAAACAGTAATAAGTATTAATATACTTTGTATACAATATATACTAAAAAATCAACATAGTCGGCGTTGCACATGTTACATGCACCTACAAGGAACCTACATCTAAAATGACACTATACAACATTTTACAAAGATACCTGTGGGACAGAGGGCGAGGGTATATGCACCCAAGTAAATACCGGTGGAGGACTGACAGATACACCAGGACCAGCTACGGACTACGAAAATAGCGACGGAGGACCTGACAGATATCACAATTGTCATTGTCATATTACAATATGTCTTACACCAAATACAATGAGATAAATAGCTATACGACTATTTATTAGTCTAATAATACTGTATTTAATAATACAGTACACAACTACCACCGATAAAAATCTGTAAGCAGGCAGCTCTCGTCTCCATTATGCCTGCCTGGCTGAGGCATATGACAACAACCCGATGTTAAGCTAGAGTGAAGTCAATAAACGGAAACAACTGCTGCAACTGCAGATAAATTTCTACATGCAGCAGTCGCCTCCGCTGTGCCGGCTTGGGGAGACAGATGCGCACTCGCTATACCCGACTACTTCCAAACTGCTCCCGAAAGCGGTGCTATTACCCCAGAACGGCAGACTTGGTTAATAACCATCATCAATCTGCCAACCCCGCAACTCAAAAACCAAAATCACCTGGAAGCTCCTTATCGAAGATGTTTTCCCAGCAGATTGCAGCTTATTATTGACCCATTGCACGATTTCCTTCTCAATGATCGGCGAGCCGGTGTTAGCCAAACGCGTCAACACGGACAGCGTGTACGCTCGCATTAATTGCCAAATTAGAGCTGTAAAATTATACATTATATACATAGAGCGGCCGTGGTCCAGCGGTAAGACGCGTGAACTCACGATCAATGAGACCCGTGTTCGAACCTCGCTAAAGACCGGTACCAACGTAACTTTGTTATATTTACTTTGGTCGTTCACTGCCTATAGGCACTATTAAAGAGTGGTAGGCAGACTGATGATGGTTCTTTTTCCAGTCTGCCGTCCTGGGGCAGTACCACCACTTTCGAATGTAACACTCGTGAAGTGACCTTGTCGCGTTTCGGGGATAGTTTGAAACTAGCCAGGTATAAGAGAGGAGTGTGCACTGTCAATCTAGATGGTACATGCTCGTCTCCTCAAGCCGGCATAGTGGAGGCGACTGCGGCCCGTAGAGATTTCTCTGTGGTAGCAGTTGTTTCCATTCATGGACTGCACTCTAGCTTTACATCAGGCGGAGTGTTGTCACATGTCGAGCTACAATAAAAAAAAATACAATTATTATTTATCGTAGCGCCTCTTTCCGTGGACACACAGTGGGCCGAAAACCGACTTTTTTATTTTATTGTAGCTCGGCATGTGACAACACTCCGCCTGATGTAAAGCTAGAGTGCGGTCAATGAATGGAAACAACTGCTACTACAGAGAAACCTGTCCGGGCAGCAGTCACCTCCACTATGCCGGCTCGAGGAGGCGAGCATGTACCATCTTAGATTGACAGTGCACACTCCTCTCTTATACCTGGCTACTTTCAAACTATTCCCGAAACGCGACAATGTCACTTCACGGGTGTTACATTCAAAAGACTGATAGAAATAATCCTGTTTTTGCCAATTTTGTGTTTAAAAATGTCTCGTACATGGCTTAAAATTTTCTTTTAACTTTCCTTTAAGTACTCTTGTTGTCCACGAGTTTTTATTTTATTTCGGCGAGTATCTCTAGTACTTACTGTACCGTATATAAAAATGGGCGACCGTTGCAGAGGGTGTAGAATAAATAGATATTTAACCGCAATATTTTTCCTTATAATAGTATTTACATACGTACTACATCCCTGATTGAGAACTAAAGACAACGCAAAATACGAGGAATCGAATCCGAAACGTTTCGTGCAAACCACTACGTCACACAGGCCATCCAACCGATAATCTCATGTCGATAAAATTTCGAGCGGTACCAATGTAACTTTGTTATTATACTTTGGTACCGGCACTAAATAAATCACTATAAATATAAATGCACGAATGTCTCAAGAGCTTGGCCGGTACCAATGTAACTTTATTATTATACATTGGTACCGGTACTAAATCATTGCAGGCATAAAAAATACATATATACCCAATGTAAGAGTGGCGTTCCCCTCATTAATATCAGCTCCAGCGATGCCAACAAGTGAGAAACCGAGTTGACGGCCGAGTTCGACTGCATAGTTGCAATTCTCCAAACGTTCCATAAACTTACGCAATTTGGAGAATTGACGGTGTACCTAAGAAACAAAAACACAGTGAAAAGTTTATAAGTAGCTAAGGTGTAACGGAAAGGTGTGTGTGCACTGTCAACCTGAACGGTACACATTTGTCTCCTTAAGCCGGCATAGCGGAGGCGACCGCTGCCTACCCGGTAGCAGTTGTATCAGCAATGATGATTATTAGCCCAGTCTGCCACCCTAGAGTAGTATCACCTGTGTTCAAGTGCATTCGGAAGTAGCCGGGTATAACGAGAAAAGTGTGCCCTGTCAATGGATGGAGCTGCTATTTATTAATGTTAAGAGACCCCACAGTCCATCGTGGACACACCAGCACTTTTTTTTCTATTAAAATCATCAGTAGGAGTCTCCTGAAGCAACGAATCGCCCCAAATAGCCGGTGGTCCGTAATCGGCACCTGACTCGAGGCCATTAATGATTACCTTTTTCCAATTAACAATGCCGGGTTTAATAATATCATAAAGTTGGAAGATGACCAGCGCGTCAGTCAAGTCTGAATACAACCAGTTCACATGTGGTGCCACACCCATAGAGTTCATCCAGTTGCGATAAGCTGAAATAACAAATCATGTTTAATAACTAAAAAAAAATGTCGATAAGTACCAACTACAACCAACACTAGTATCTATGGATTGCGATCAATCTGGTTGTAACAGGGTCTAAGCAGAGGAATTGGGCGGGGCAAAACCACTCTCCGCAAGCCGGCATAGCGGAAGTGGCAGCAGACATTTGTCTGTATATGGCAGCAATTGTTTTCGCTCATGGATCGATCCTGGATGGATAAATCCTGGGGTAAGTGCCAACACTAGTATCTATGGATCGGGATCAGCCTAATTGGAACGGGGTCTAACCATTGGATGGGGCAAAACCACCCTCCTCAAGCCGGCATAGCGGAGGTGGAAGATCTCACTCTAGCTTAACATGAAAAATACATACTTTTCTCCTCCCGAGTCTCCTCAATTTGTTGATACTCCTCAGAGTCCCCGGTTCGTTCTAATCCAGGATGTTGGTTGAAGAGATTGGCAACGAAAGCCAAGTTGAGTTTATATACGCCACCAACGACATCGGCCGGAGTTACGAACGCACGACAACGGAGTTTAGCCGCTTGTTGCAGCATAAGTTCTGCTCTGCGAAGATGATCATGCTCCTAGAATTTAAAACGATGTATGTAGACATTTAATTGTGATGAAAATTGCACTGTATCACGACGACCGATATGTCGGACTATGTTTTTCAATAGTCCACAGTATCTCCGATATCCGACGAACGACATATCGTTCACCGATATTTTACCTACATTTTTTAAATATTGTAGCTCGGCATATGACAACACTCCGCCTGATGTAAAGCTGCAATGTGGTCCATGAACGGAAGCAACTGCTATTACAGTTTCTATAGGTCGCAGTCGCCTCCACTATGCCGGCTTGATGAGATGAATGTGCACATTCCTCTTGTTATGGTGATAATTTAATAACCGCTTGTATCGTTTACGTGGACAAACAGCCTGTGGCACTCTTCAAAATCGATTTTAGGCAAATAACTCACTCTTAAAGCTTCCAAATTAACGCCAGCGTCATTAGGAGCAATTTGTTTCAGCAGATACGAATAAATCTCTGAATCTGACACGTCCTGTTGGAAGTTGGTACATCTGCGCGTAACGCCAGCACGCTCCAATTGATGGTTCACCCAACGAAGGAGTATAGCTTCGGGGGATAAACGAAGGAGGTCCTCGATTCTTTCCTGAAATGACATAAAGATTAGAATTGAATTCTTCCTTTTTTTACCTCGTGTCTGTCTGTCCCAAGCTAACCATTTTGAAGGAGCTTTTGTAGGTTAGGTATTTAACCCGTGGCCACGCGTGGCTAGCGGTCCTTTGACCGTGAGTGACAGTGTCGTATGGGAGGCACTGTTGGAGTTGTTGCTGGTCTCCCATCGGGCGCGTCAGGTGGTGGATGAAGGGTCCCGGGATACCTCCCTGAGGTACTTTGGCGCGAACCAAAACCAGCAAGGTGGGGTCTCTCCTCGGGTCACACTCTGCTTCAGAGAAGACCTGAGCGAGAGACCACCCTTCATCGCGTGGGCGGAGGCGGTAGCGGGGTACTAAGCGTTATCTCCTTCGCCCCGAGCCAAGAGCGGTAGTCCCGGGGTTGGACTGCCGCTCATTTACTTGGCTGGAATGGTGTTTCTTCCTGATGAGGTGGGGCAAACCTCAACTAGTTTTCAATTAATTTTTTTTAACAGAGGTAGAGGTTTGTTTAAAACGCTTACCTGGTCATTAAGCAATTCGGTAAGTCCAGGACAATGCTCCAAAGTTATTTGATTGAACAAACCAATCCTGATGATCTGCCATAACAGACCCAGTACCAAGTGTGGCTTGCCTGTGAATATAGTTAAAATTAAAAAGGTACGAAAATGCACTCTTCACTAAGCAGACTTATGATGGTTATCAGCTCGTAATAATGCCACTACTTTCAAGGTCGGCAAAGCGGAGGCGATTACCGCTTGCAGACATTCAAATTCTCTGTAGCAGCAGTTTCCCCTACAAATGGGTTTCTTAGAGTATAAGCAAGCAAAATATTTAATCTTGAATTCCATTTTTTACACCAACCATTCATATGTCTACACTCTCGCCTGATGTTAAAGCTAGAGTGCGCTTCATGAGCGAAGAGAACTGCTACCACAGAGAAATGTTTGCTAGCACTACCAGGCAGCAAACACCTCAGCTATGCCGACTCGAAGACACGAATGTATTCTCGTTACTTCAAAGCTAATCAATAAACGCGACCAGTAGAAGTGACTCCACAGGTGTGACAATCTTCTATTTTTTTTTAAATTGTAGCTCAGCATATGCCAAATCTCTACGGGCAGCAGCCGCCTCCGCCATTCCGACCTGAGGAGACGAGTATGCACCATCTAGATTGACAGTGCACACTCCTCTCGCTATACCTGGCTACTTTCAAACTGTTCCCGAAACCGAAGGTCATTTCACGGGTGTTACATTTGAAAGTGGTGGTACTACCCCAGGACGCCAGACTGGGCTAATAACCATCATCAGTCTTTACAACTTAAAAAAATATGGGTACCTTTAGCAAGATCATGCGCATCAATATTAACAATGTTACATCCGATAGCTTGTGACGATACTAGGGCTAAAGTTAAATTTTCATGTTTTGTGTAGAGAGTCAAATTTTTCTTATTAATCGCACGCTCATCGATCGTGTCCGGGCAGGAGTGATTTATGACTTTGCTGTAACATAAAATATACAATCAATAACATAACAATTGCAATGGGGAATATCCATATAATGACAGTTAAGTTATTATAATATCGAAAAAAAATATCAATTTTTTTTTATTGTAGCTCGGCATGTGACAACACTCCGCCTGATGTAAAGCTAGAGTGATGTCCATGAATGGAAACAACTGCTACTACAGAGAAACCTGTGCGGGGAGCAGTCACCTCCACTATGCCGGCTTGAGGAGACAAGCATGTACTATCTTAGATTGACAGTGCACACTCCTCTCGTTATACCTGGCTACTTTCAAACTATTCCCGAAACGCGACAGTCACTCCACGGGTATTACATTCGAAGCTGGTGGTACTACCCCAGGACGGCAGACTGGACAAATAACCATTTCAGCAAATATAAATACTACATCCATTATATTTTTGGATTTGTTGCGTCCAGAATTTCGTTTTCTAATAAGCTAGAGAGATATTCATGAACGGAGACACCTGCTGGCACAGAAAACTGTTTGCAGGCATTAGTCACCTTTTGAATGAAAACGTATTGTTCTTACGCGTAGCATTCCATGAAAAAAAAGGTGATATGTATAAGAACTGTCAGCTGCGATATTATTTTTTCGTTGGCAACACTCAAACCACACTATTCGCGTAAAATTTTGCGACACCCGATAAATGTTCAAAATATAATTAAAAAGAAGAGTGTTTGGCGCGCTTTTGCCCAGGAAGGTTGAGGTGTTTTTTATCCCTTTCCTTAATTAGTTTAGTGGTTATTATTGTGTAAAATTGGTGTGAGTAATTGTGGAAACATTAAAATTCACTCTATATGAGACAACGGAAGCGGTTTTTTTTTGTGGTTACCCCACGCCGCGAAAACGCTCATATTGTGACGTGACCGGGTGAATTGCCGCCAAATACTCCAAGAAAGCGTCAAATTGTAAAACACCATTGCAATTTGTTGCACAAATGTTAAGAATTTACAACTCGACATTGGCAGAATTGTCGTTGTTATGACATTTGAGGCCATTTAACAAAAGAAGAAGATAATTTAAAAAAATGCTAAGTATCTTTGCTGTATAAAGAAAGTTATTTTATTGTTAGTGCTCTCTCTCTCTCTCTCTCTCTCTCTCTCTCTCAATAATCTCGTAACAAATTGGTCCTTCGAGCCGGATTTGACCGGCGACCTGACACATGTCTAACACACTCACCAAAGTATAAGACCATCTTTTAGTTTTTCATATAACTGTTTGCCTTCAGGGTCGATTGGTAACAAGTGTCGTAGGTCAGGATCTTTCTCAAGGTTACTGTTAATCCATCCTGAGAACGCCATCTGCTCTTCCAAACGCACTGAATGTGTTGTGCCTGTAAATTAAGTTACATAGATAAATAAAAGTGGCAGGCAGACTGATGATGGTTTTGAGTCCAGTCTACCATCCTGGGGTAGTACCACCACTTACGAAGTGAAGTGAAAGAAACTTATTTTCGGGAACAGTTTGGAAGTAGTTAGGTATAACGAGAGGAGTATGCACTGTCGATCTAGATGGTGCATATTCGTCTCCTCAAGCCGGCATAGGCGACTACTACCCGTAGATAGATTGTAGTAGCAGTTGTTTCCGTTTACGTAGCTTTACATCAGGCGGAGTGTCTTCTCCTTTTCGAAGTCGCTTAAAAGATACTAACCATCGCTCGAGGCTTCGCTCATACCACCCAGATGTTCCAAATTCTCTTTTTTACTGACAGCCTGCTTGAATGTGTGAGCGATCTGAAATCAATATGTATAATATATTAACACTAATATACAATTTTTTTTTAGTTCTACCGACCATAAGATTTACGCACCTAATTATACTGAATTAATTTAAAGCCTGAAGTTAAAAAATATTTTAAAAAAAACCATGTACAATATCGTACGCACAAAGTTAATGTGAATATCTGCATCCAACTGCGCGATACTTAGCACGTTAAAAATTATGTTACTGAAACTATGGCTACAATAAAAGTTTGTTCTTGTTAGCGTTTAACTGGTTAGTATTGATCTATATCTAGAAAATTAAATTATAGAATAACGCGTTAAAGTATTGTATTGGCACCATTAACATAATGCAATAATTATTGCACTAATTAATGCGTGAATTAACGAGACGCAAGTGGAGCCTTAGCAGAAAGCAGTCGCCTCCGATATGCCGGCTTAAGGAAACTTTGATAAAAAAAATCATACGCATACTAATTATAAAACAGATGAAAATTATCATTAAATTACTCATAGTTGTTAATAATAACTATTACAATGAATCAGTTATTAACGAACATTCTATGCAGCTTCCTGTTTATCTTTTTTATCATATTACAGTAGCCCGACATACGACAACACTCCGCTTGATGTAAAGTTAGAGTGCGGTCCATGAACAGAAACAACTGCTACTACAGAGAAATATTTACAGGCACCAGACGCCTCCGCTATGTCGGCTTCAGGAGACGAATGTGCACTATTGAAATTGACAGCGAACACTCCTCGTGTTCTACCTGGCAACTTCCAAACTGCTCCCGAAACGCGACAAAGTCACTTCACGTGCGTTACATTTGAAAGTGGTGGTACTACCGCAGGATGGCAGACTGGGCTAATAACCATCATCACTCTGCCTACCACTCAATATTTTTTAGTAAAATGGTGAAATCTTCACTAGAACTTGAAGTTTTGGATAAGTGAAAAAATATGTTCCCTTCCATAAAAACACCTTCCCTTACTAATTAATTAATTTTTAAACCAATTCAAAGAACCTTGTTAAGAATTTGAAGAAATAGAAATTATTGTACTAAAAAAAAAAAAAAAAAAAAAAATATTAAATTATTATTATTTTTATTATTATTTAAAATAAAAATTGAATATTGAAAAAAACTAATTTATATTTTATATTTTAGTGTAAGAAGCACAATAATTTAAAGTAGAAATTCGGCTAACAAAAATTGTCCGATTAACTTCTCACCTGCTGGGCTTTGAGTTGTGCACAGAGCTCCTCGAATTCGTTGAGGCTGATTCCGTTCTTTCTGGCATCACCGTTCATGCTACCGTTAACGCCACGTCCGCGCTTCGTCGTGTTATCAAACTCTTCGAGCATGCAGCGAATCTGAAATCAGAATCAAGTTTATCGTATTTTGCCATGTGACAACACTCCGCCTGATGTAAAGCCAGAGTGAGAGTCCATGAACGGAAACAACTGCTACTACAGAGAAACCTGTGCGGGCACTATGCCGGCTTGAGCGTGTACTATCTAGATTGACAATGCACACTCCTCTCGCTATACCTGGCTACTATCGAACTATTCCCGAAACGCGACAAGGTCACTTCACGGGTGTTACATTCGAAAGTGGTGGTACCAGGACGGCAGACAGGACAAATAACCATCATTAGTCTACCTACCACTCTTAAAATATCTAGCAAGCACTGACAACAGATAGAACTATTGAGACCCCAAGTCTGAATACCCTGGGCCTATCAAAATATCACTTTTTTTCCGAGGCAGAGCACTGCATTGCATCCAAAGACCCGGATCTATTATTTCATATATTTAGATTTTTTTTCAGTTTTTTGAACATTTTCAAAAATTTTTTCAATTAAGTTCGAGGTATTTTTTTAAATCTTTAAAATTAATACTACATATTGAGAAACATTATATTTTAATTAATCATAGATAGTAAAAACAAACCTTCCATTGTGGTATTTTATATCCCACACTGTCGAGTGCATCTTTCAACTCCTTCAGGTCAATGTAACCGCTCTCGTTCGTATCCAACTGTAATTAAGGAAATATATACGAATTTAGTACATAACATACAAAGCACATAAATATTTTATATGGTGAGTTCATCACACGGTCAGACAAAGTTACTACTACTGGGGTAGGCAGAAACAATGAAGCGCCTCTCTAAATACCACTATCGCTTCGACCACATCCATTACTCTTCTCATGCACATCACTTGAGGGTGCTCGTTACCTCACCCTTTATACAGGGGTGAATTTTTCAAGTGGGCTTTCATGGCCAAATCCTAAACTATAAAAGATATCGGAAAATGCTGAAAAGAGTCTCGATTTTGCCGATTTTGATAAAAACTAAAACTGCATTATTAGATTTTTGATAATTCCATTTTCCCGGCCAGGAATCGAACCTGTTGATTTTGAAAAAAAAACACTGTATTATTGCACCATCCGATAGTGTTCCTGATAAGGATCAAATATTGGGAAGTAAAGATATACGGCAAGCCAAAGAAAAGTGTTGATTTTTAACAAATTGTCTCTTATTTCCATGTATTTATACATTACCGGTACATTGACAACATTTATTATTTATGATGATTGAAAATTCACCTTTATATATTATATATCATATTAAAACGCACAAGGTTGCAGGCAACAGCTAATATCGAAGAAAATTAAAATTAGTGTAAGGACACGTAAACAGCTTCACTAAAGGAAATAATAAAATTACATTAATTAGCAAAGCGGTTCCGAGAGCGAAATTTCAATCAAAAAAATTAATTTCCAACAAAATAATTAGGCCGAAACGTGTTCAACGGAGCAAAGATACGTGCGATTTTAATAAATTACGCAATAATATCGACCTTGCTTATAAATTAACACGACGACTACCTACCTATGCAAATAAAGTAAAAAAAAAAATTTTCTAGGTTTTTTTAAAATTATTAATTTTTTTTATTTTTTTTATTATAGCTCGGCTGTGACAACACTCCGCCTGGTGTAAAGCTAGAGTGCGGTCCATGAATGGAAACAACTGCTACTACAGAGAAACCTGTGCGGGCAGCAGTCGCCTCCATTATGCCGGCTTGTGGAGACGGGCATGTACCATCTTAGATTGACAGTGCACACTCCTCTCGTTATATCTGGCTACTTTCTGGCTATTAAGGTCACTTCACGGGTGTTACATTCATACACATTTACACTAATATTATAATTGTGAATAAAATTATGTCTGTTTGTTAACTTTCCGCTGAATAAATTTGATAAAATTTAGCATAGGAGATAAATGGAATTCTGGGGAACCGACTATTTCTAAAGTTAAACGCATAATACGAGTAGTAATAATACGCGTACAAAATGATCGGAAGACCCGTGTTCAAATCCCAATGTGACCAATTTAAATTCTAAATTATAACAATATTAAATTCTACTTCTATTTTCTCTATAATCTCTATTAGCAAAATATTGATAACGATTAAACAGGTTATAATTATTTTCTATTTGACTGATAAAGAAAGGTTAAAGTTATAAATTAAACGACAACTGCCAGGGTAAGGTTGTATAGTCTGGATGAATGCTAGCGTGTGCCCAGACTCCCGTGTTCGAACCTCGTTAAATTCTGACCGGTACCAATATAACTTTGTTATGTACTTTGGTCGCTCAGTACCTATAGGCACTATTAAAGAGTGGTAGGCAGACTGATGATGGTTATTTATCCAGTCTGCCGTCCTGGGGCAGTACCACCACTTTCGAATGTAACACCCGTGAAGTGACCTTATCGCGTTTCAGGAATAGTTTGAAAGTAGCCAGATAGAACGAGAGGAGTGTGCACTGTCAATCTGGATGGTGCATGCTCGTCTCTTCAAGCCGGCGTAGTGGAGGTGACTGCTGTCTGTAGAGATTTCTCTGTAGTAGCAGTTGTTTCCATTCGTGGACCGCATGAATGGAAACAAAACCGCTGTAAAGCTAGATTACATCAGGCGGAGTGTTGTCACATGCCGAGCTACAATAAAAAAAAAAAACTCCGTTTACTATGCGACTAGTGAAACACCGTGGGGTATGGCCCGATATAACCCTGGTACCTTCCCCACGGGCCAGGGAATCAGTAAAAGCGGATTTCTCCACGTTAAAAGAAAGGTTATGTTGTATGAAACCAGTATATTTAAAAAGAGAATTTCAAGAAGCAAATCCTTAACACATTAAAGACATTAAAATCAATTTAAAAGTTGATAACCCGCGTTTTAATTGAAAACGACAGGCGGGTCGCGGTGACCGCGTGACCGATAAAATAGAACACATCACAAACATACTTAGCATTAGGGTTATTCTTCATTTGACACGATGTAATTTGCTAACTTTTTTATCATAATGGACAATTTCTATTTTCGGGCCTGCTATAGCAAACAATATTCTAAAATAATATCTTATTTTATTCATTAATTTATTTAATTAAATATATGAACACATCGTTTACCAATCAATAGACAATGTTTGATTACATAAAAAACAGATATATGGACCTCCACTGCGTTTACCATCAGACCAGTCGAGACCACATGTCGTGCCAAAAAAAAAAAAATCTTTAATTATTAAAGCATTTAATATAACTCTCAAATACAGCATTAACTGTAGTAGTAGCAGTTGTTTCCATTCATAGATCGCACTCTAGCTTTACATCAGGCGGAGTGTTGTCACATGCCGAGCTACAATTTAAAAAAAAAATCAGGAAGAGTCTAATTACTCAATAACCAATTAAAATTGATTAGTGATAAGGAATGTAGATTTATTTTCCTTCAAAATGATCTAAAATCTCCTATCGTCGTTATTCGTATGTAAAACAAATCTTCGGTAAAAAAAATACCATAAGGGTCACTTGGACCCCAACAAAAAAAAACATTGACATTTTAAGGGTTATTTTTCACGTGACAAATCTAAAATAACCCGTAAATTATTCGCACCATTTCAATTGTATCAAGTGAAAAATTTATATCAAATGACGCGTAACACAACACGATTAACAATAAACTGTGGCGAATTAAACCGGCTGTTATGACATTACAATATTAATTACGCTATTTTATGCGATAAATAAAAAAAATATTCTAGCGCGAGATATGACAACACTTCGTCTGATCTAATGCTAGGGTGGGATCCAAGAACGTAAACAACGGCTACCAGAGAGAAATTTCTACAGGCGGCCTCCGCTATGCCGGCTTAAGGAGACGAATGTGCACCTCCTCTCGTATACCTGGCTACTTTCAAATTGATGCTTAAAACGCGACAGTCATTTCACGGGTTGTGTTACGAGATCGTTTCTTCAACGAAACGTAATTGAAACGAATCTGTTAGAAAGTCGAAGATCGGTCTGTGACCTCCTGTTTGGAAGTAGCCCAGTATAATGAGAGCGGTGCGCGCACATTCATCTCCTCACCCCGGTATAGCGGAGGCGGTTGCTGACTACATTTATCTGCGGTAGCATTGGTCGCCACTTATGTGTATACTAGTAGTTTAGCATCTGGCTACTACTATAAAAAAAGATGAGGTAGTAATTTCGGAATGCAACTTATAAGACCATAATAATTGTGATATTATTTATATGTTAATACAATCGTATCGATAATAACCAAGAGGATATAGATAATAAATAGACTTAAGAGAATAGATTAAAAGAACATGACTCACTAAAGAAATCCTCGAATAAATTATCCTAAAATTCACTTTTACTTGGCCTACGTACATGCTAGCGACAATGTTACGGTCAATTTTAAATTGACTGAAGTGTTTATAATAAGAAAGACTTCCCCGCAACTATCGTGGCCGCCTGCGATAGTCGCGGACGCGTACATCTATCTAGATACTATTAATATTAAGGTGCGATTCAGACTGCATTACTTGGCAGTATTAATTTGTATGATTCTGTCGCCGTCTGCCGTGTCCCATGGAATCGCACATGTATTCTCCCACCTTGGATCCTTCAAGCGGAGCATGAAAAAGCACCTTCTCAGGCCGGCATAGTGGTGGCAACAGGGGCCACCGTGCGAGCGGTTCTCTAGTCGTCAATGCTCATGGACCTCCACTGCGTTTACCATCAGACCAGTCGAGGTCACATGTCATGCCAAAATAAAAAAAACTCTAATCTGCGATAGATCGCGTCCTGAGAAAGGGCTAGGCTACCTATTGTTTCAAAACAAAAAAAAAAATAAACAATTGAAGAGGGTGAAATAGGAAATGAAAGTTTGTAGTGAGAAACCGTCATCTTTTAAAACTTATTAATTTCATTATACGCAAACGAAGTTGCGAGCAACGGGCGAACATTATTAAACATAAGTGCATAATATTAATCAAGTCTTTGATGACTGGTTGACCCCGAAACGGTTCTTTAGCAAAGCTATTTAAATTGCTGACCTGAACCTCAATGATTACATGATAACATGCTCCATGTAAATAAAATACTTATACACGTATGGTATACTCTTACAGAATTACCTACTTAATTTTGCCGCTAATGTACTATCTAATAGAAAACGTCAAAATATGTTCTATTATAAAAAGGGTCAAATATTAACTGTTTAATGCGAAAAATGCATTTACCACCAAGCGGGTCAAATCGCAACAACCGCCTCCCATAAATTTTGTATGACACCACGTCCACCTAGAAACCCGTCGAGCCGCCTCAACCCAAATGCCAAAAAAGTATTTATAGTAATTATTTTAAACATTTATTACTGTTTTTTTTTAAATCTTCAATCCGGTGAGATTAAGTAATTTTTTGAATAAAATAGGATTCACATATAATTTATTATTTGTATATTACTTCGGGGCCTTGTATTACGACAAGCGAGCGCTTTGAGGAACGACAAAGAGAAAACCAAAACCTTATAAGCAAACCAAAACAGACACCTCCGACTCTAATATTATGTAAACATGTCAACTCTTTCGAAGATGACGCATAGCCGAATGACTCACAAAGGAGTCATGATCAATCGGTCGATATTTATTCTACAGTGGCCGGACAGACCCTAAAGGGTTTTTTACGGTTAATTATGACTATTTTTTATGTATAAAGTTAGTAATATATAGCACAAACCTAAGATTACATTATTATCGGGTATTTTTAAATTATTTATTTTAAATGATAAAAATTGAACAGAAAAATCTACATAGTTTGCGCTGAAATGGGAATCAAACCTCAATATGTGTCAAAATTCCTTAGATCTATCTCCTAATCGCATTCTTCTTAGAATCACATTTATTATGATTAAATTTAACAAAAACAAAAAATCAGCGTATACTATACAGTCCTTGGCGGGAATCAATGCTTTACGTCTTCGTTTGTCAAAATAACAAAAAAGTTGACTACCAAATAAATAAATCTCAAATGATAAGTAATGTGTGTAACTATTTAAAAAAACTACGCATGAGATGCAATGAGTCACAAAGCGTGATATTATAGTAGGTGAAACTTGAAAGCCTTATTATTCATACATTTAATTATAAATTAAATACATAATACATTAATATTAAAACTATAAAAGCTTTGTGTGAAACGCACGTCTAAAAATTGCAAAGGAACCAACTTCACATTTCACCTTTTCAACGCCTAGACTAGTTAAAATTAAAAAAAAAAGCTAGAGTGTTCTCCATGCAATAGAAAAACAGCTCTTTCTTCACAATGCGAAAGATTTCGTGCTAAACAATATGTCATATTTCTCTAAGGTTGCTTTTAATATGTATTTAAATTTCCAAAATCAATAGCCTATTGTCACGATTATTTTATACGAAAACAATGGTTTGATTTAAGTAAACATCAATTTATTATTAATTTTAATACTCATAAATAACACGACAACACAATCAAAATAATGTCTGCCGTCCTGGGGTACCACCACTTTCGAATGTAACACCCATGAAGTAACCTTGTCGCGTTTCGGGAGCAGTTTGAAAGTAGCCAGGTATAGCGAGAGGAGTGCGCACTGTCAATCTAGATTATATTAGATGGTGCATACTCGTCTCATCGGGCCGGCAAAGTGGAGGCGCCTGCTGCCTGTAGAGATTTCTTTGCAGTAGCTATTGTTTCCGTTCATGGACCGCACTCTAGCTTTACATCAGGCGGAGTGTTATAGATAGAAACTAGACGAATTTACAGTTTGTTTTGCTCTTTCCATCCGTAAAATACCGTAATTGTAAAAATGTTGGCAACCCTAAAAACAGCCTCATCTAATAATAAATTAATTTAAATTAAAAAAAATTGCAATAAAGAATCAAGTTATAAAAGTTATCGCATCTCTTCCGTCACGCACACGCATATAAGTCGAACATGTAAAACAATTATCATCGGTGCAATTCTATGAAATCATAACCTAGATTAGATAACTAAAAATTGTAGGTACAGATAAACAATTAGATTTTAAATATTTCTTTTTTTTTTAATGTAAAGCTACTGCAGTAGTAAAATTAAGTAAAAAAAAAACCCAATATTAATCTATGAAGAGCCCACTTGCCCATACGGAGAGCAATTTAATAATACACAGAATTCAGGCAAAGTCAAATTCTACATTCAGAAAAACAAACGATGAACTGCGTACCTACTTTCCGTGAACATCTTCACCTCGCAATAAGGAAAAGGTGTGGTATACATTCGTCTCGTCAACTTGCGCTATACTGAGTACCGCTTCCAGACGTTTCTTCGCGGCACTCTGGCTTAACATCAGACGTACCGTCGACAAAACAACATTTATACAATATACAAAAAGAAAATCAAGAAAACCTAAACCTCTTCACTTTAAGAAGCGGCCGTGGTCTAGCGGTAAGAAGCGTGAACTCACGATCGATGAGGCCCGCGTTCGTACCTCGCTATTTCTGACCGGTACCAATGTTGTATGTACTTTGGTCGCTAAGTGCCTATAGGCACTATTAAAGAGTGGTAGGCAGACTGATGATGGTATTTGTCCAGTCTGCCGTCCTGGGGTAGTACCACCACTTTCGAATGTAACACCCGTGAAGTGACCTTGTCGTGTTTCGGGAATAGTTTGAAAGTAGCCAGGTATAACGAGAGGAGTGTGCACTGTTAATCTAGATGTTACATGCTCGTCTCCTCAAGCCGGCATAGTGGAGACAACTGCTGCCCGCACAGGTTTCCCTGTAGTAGCAGTTGTTTCCATTCATGGACCGCACTCTAGCTTTACATCAGGCGGAGTGCTGTCACATGCCGAGCTACAATAAAAAAAAAAACCAATAAAGAACCTAATTGTACCTTAATCACCTATCTAAGCAAGTGCTTTAACTGCTTACCGCTATACGACCAATTGTTGTACTTTGCATTACAGTGTTAACTAACATAAGTAGAGATCAATGACCCCCCATACGTTTGCCAGTCGCTGATCCGATTAGGGGACCATTGACCTGACCGGTTGAGATTTGTCGTCCTTTTAAAGTATTTGTTTGTATCTCGAGAGAATAATAAATAAATGTTTATACTACATTTCTCGATGTTAGGTATTTACAATTTTTTAAGGATTCCATGATGGTTATTTGTCCATTCTGTCGTCCTGGGGGTAGTACCACCACTTTTGAATGTAACACCGGCGAAGTAACCTTGTCGGCGTTTCGGGAACAGTTTGAAAGTAGGTATAGCGAGCGAAGCCATTGGCGCTTTACGTGATCGCGTCGAAATGCCTGCATTTTAGTTGCAGCCCTTCCAGCAGCCGAGTTGCCGTCCTGATTATATTTTCGCTAAAATTACGTAATAGCTCTATAGTTAAATAGACTTCATTGCTAGATGACCAAATTGACATAACAAATGCTAGATCTTTTTGTCTATTAAGTTTAATTTATTAAGCGCCAACTCCAGCCATTCCCAAGTCTATGGAAATGAATTAAAGTGACCTTCCAAGTAATAAAGTCACGGATGACATCCTTTAATAAAAAGGAATGGAGGCATCTTGCATAATTTTCTATTATAATAAACAATGTTCTTATTAAATATGGAAATAACGTACGTACGTCTACTTCATTCCTTCTAGAACATTCCACAAGTATGGTTAGAGAGCTAGGTTTGTTAATCACTTTTAATAATGAATATTATAAATTCTTTAAAGGGCAGTGGCCTAGCGGTTGACTGACGACGCATTCACTATTGCGAGACCCGCGTTCAAATCCCGCAAAATTCTAAATACATTGGAAATCGAAGTTGAGGAAAGTAGTAGGCAGACTGATAATGGTTAATAGCCCAATCTACCGTCCTGGGGTAGTGGAGTAAAAAAAACTTCAACTGCCAAGATTGCCTTTATCATCAGGTGTTACGAACCTGTCGGAGCACCTCTAGGTCACAGAGCACGCGGGAACGGGACCATGGGACCGTAGCGGTTGAATACGTTTATCTAACCTACGCCATCAAGTCAATTAGAAATAGTGTTGTAGCAAATGACGGCCATAGTTATCGGTCTCGAACTGTTTTCCTAGACTTGTTTTTCTTCGAGCACTGACTGACGTGTAAAAATTGTTATTCCGTAGGTACGTGAGGGTTTATTAGCTTAGTACTGAATGTATATATATATGTAGCGACAGGGCTAGATAGGAACATGTCCAAATATTACTTGAACGCTTGATAATTTGCTACTTGGTCAACTTTTACAATCGTCTATGGCGAATCAATACCAAGCCTATTGTCGTTGGAAGTTTTCAATGTTTTATTAAATGTATTTCTAGAGTACAGACAACAATCGATGTCTTCGCGAATATTATAGATTATTATCCATTGTTCCTTTTTAGATTCGATAAACAAAATATCTGATTAGATAAATAAATATACGCAAATAAAAATCGATATGCATAATAAAAAATAATGTTTCGACATTTAATGACTTTACAAGGCTTTAGAAGGTTCGATAATAATGTTCACAATGTAGATCATGAGAACATATTTGTATTTTATTTAAAAATAATTTAAATTAAAAAAAATTATAGGTTGGTAATTAAATCGATAACTGTTAATCGACACATCACTATAATTAACTATGTAGCAAATCAACAAGTTGTTAGAAGAAGTAATGACCCATCACAAGCACTTCAGAACTGTAGCTAATATATGTAGAGGAAAAATAGATAACTATCTTCACAGGGTAAATTTTTCAAGCGAAAATACTCAAAGATGTCTCGATGAATACATGAAAAATGGAAAAAGAAAATTAATGTCATTATTTTCCAGAATTTGATCCTATTGGATGGTGCAAGGCTCGATTCTTGACTGGGAAAATGAATTTTTCAAAAATCTAATGATGCAGTTTTAGTTATCGAGGCTTTGAGACTCCCTTGATCTTCTGTAGTTTCAAATTCGGCAATCCACGCACATTTAGAAAATTTACTCCTGTATAAATGAGACTAACATCTGTTTGTTACATTTTTACGGTTAAACAGCTAAACAGATATCGATAAAAATTGGCGAAGAGAAAAACTGCATCCTGGGGAAGGACTTAGAACTAGAATATTAACCGTACGTATACGAAGTCGCGGATGACATTTACTTATCAAAAGTCCAGCAAACCTATTTAGGGTACCTACTACAACAGCATGGAGACGATAATCTTAGAACTTGTTAGTACAAATAATAACTATTTAGGTACCTATATATATTATATATCCGCTGAGAGCGGCCGTGGTCTAGCGGTAAGACGCGTAAATTCACGATCGATCAGACCGGTGTTTGAACCAAGCTAGCTTTACATCAGGCAGAGTGTTGTCATATGCCGAGCTACAATTAAAAAAATTTGGTACAATAGCTGACGGTCCCGACCTACTAGGAAGGAAATAACATTTCCTTCTTTCGCAGAAAACAAAGATGCGTTTATATATTCAAATTACATTCAACAGGATGCCTGTATCTAATTCGACGATAAATTTTATTTATTTTTAAAACACAATGCGTTCTTATCTAAAAAATGAAATTATATAAATAAATACGAGCAAGTGGCAGGCGATCGGATGATGTTTACTAAACCGTCATCCTCCCTAGGATGGGTGGTTATACCAAGGTGAAGCGACCTAGATTCGTATTGGAATACGTTTGGAAGAAGTCGAGCATAACAAGTGCACTTCCGTGTCCTTAAGTCGGCCATAGTGGAGGCGACTGTTGATTGGAGACATTTCACCGTGGTAACAGTCGTATCAGTGCCGGATTAGCCACGCAGCAAGAGTAGCAAATGCTACGGGCCCCGCGAATTTGGGGGC
This sequence comes from Tinea pellionella, assembly GCA_948150575.1. Taxonomy (NCBI): domain Eukaryota; kingdom Metazoa; phylum Arthropoda; class Insecta; order Lepidoptera; family Tineidae; genus Tinea; species Tinea pellionella. The sequence goes on along the minus strand of OX411269.1, from coordinate 2,738,976 downwards.
TCCAACGCCTGTCTGACCGTAATATGAAAATATTAATTTAAATAGGAGCATTAATTGCGTTAAACGTGAAGCGCCTTAGGCTATGCTTCACTTCCACTTATTTAATACCCTAAACTTGAGAACCTAAAGCAAACCAAGGGCCCCTTGACAGAATTTGCTACAGGCCCCGCGCTGGCTTAATCCGACACTGAGTTGTATCCGCAATCTAACGGAGTGTAGGGCACATGCCTAGCTACTATGAATAAAAACAAAAAAGTTTTTTTTTGTAGTCATGGTGGTGTAACTCGTGTAAGCCAGTATACTGGTACCAACCAGCACAAGACCTAATGGCGTGTTCATATATTTAACCAGCAAATTCCTAATAGAATTTTCGCAATTAAAGGTTGCAATTAGCCGCAAGAAATCATAACTGACTCGTCATGAAAGTTAATTTTTTTTAAATTGTAGCTCGGTAAGTGACAACATTCCGCTCGATGTTAAGTTACACTGCGGTCCATGAACGAAAACAGCTGGTATTACAGACATTTCTACAGGCAGCAGTCGCCTCCACCATGCCGACTTAAGGACATTAACAGTGCACTCTCGGCTCTCGTTATACCTGGCTACCTTCAAATTAATTCCGAAACGCGATAAGTGGTGTTATTACCCCGAATGGCAGATTGGGCTAATAACTATCATCAGTCTGCCTACCACTCTTTATTAATGGTGTCTAAAGGCACCAAAATACATATAACATGGTTACATTGGTACCGGTCAGAAATTAGCGAGGTTCGAACACCGATTCTACCAATGGTCTTTAAATAGGTATTTATCAGAGAAACATATATTTCAAGTAAGTATTTCAGATCGACGTTCCATCAAAGGAAACTGGAAAACGATCTCATTAGTCTCTGTTATGGTATGCACCTAATTTATGTGAGAATCGACGATCACGCGATTACACTAACTGTTACTTCAGTTCATGTATAAAATACAGAGTAATTAATAAAATCAGATACTTATGTATTACGTCATACGTCAGAAACTTTTTTAATTTTTTAAAATTATTATTATTTCGATTTTATAATGCACGTTGTGGTACTATCTTCACCGCTGGTCGCCCTCAAAATATAAATAACGCGAACGAGAAGCTGTATACATCATTCTGATGCGGTATAAGTTTTTTAAGTTTGAGGTAGATGATTTTTTGACATTCATCAACCTAATATCAACTACATCCCACTGTATCCCACCTCACCTCAGACATGTTTGCTTTTTTTTCTATTCAATTTTCATCATAATTTAATGATAAAGAAATCTAGCATTTTAAAATATCAAAGCTTAATATAGTATCTGCAAGCTTGGGTATTCTCTGCCTACGACACAATTTAAAAGAAAGTTTAATACTAAAATAGCTACATAATTTCAATTAAGTATCAAGTAAATAAGACAGTTTTGGCGGCCATCTTGAGACGTCAGGTTATCTGTCTTGAATTATTTTCCTAAACTTCTGTTACTTCGAGTGTTAATGTGTAATAATGGTGGATTATTAACCATTAAGTGTTCGTGAACGTGCGTGAGTGTGGGCAACCAATTCAAAAGAAGAGAACCTGTGGTTCCATTTTCCCTCCAAAACTCCGTAGGAAGTTTCAGTAAAGATTCTACCACTATACTGGAGCAATTTTTGACTTGACTGTGAGTATGACCTGGCTCTTTAGTGTGATGAATGAATGACTTCTGACGCACAGTATTAAACTTGATGCAAAAATATTTACTTTGACACTGGCAAAATGTTATAATGCCATATAAAACAAAATAATAAAAAAAAGTAAATAAGATTGATAGATGTCAATTTTTATTAAGATTGTAATTTGGTTTGGCTTCTGTTAATTAATTACACTTTTCCTTTTAATTACTCAGCGGGCGAACATCTCGAAAGTGCTACGGACGAACGGGCTCGAGATAAGAAAGTTATTTTTACAAGATTTGCATGACGTGCTAAAATAAAAAAAAATAAAAATACCTATTACTATAGTATGTATCTTATATACCTACCTACAGAGGTGGCTGTTTTTACGATGCCAATATCCCGATAACCGATACTATATTACAACTAAAAAGGAAGTCAGATGCGGATTCATTCAATGCAATTTTTCGGATGAATTCATTTTTATTTTGTTGTCATTTCGAAGGCAAAAATATCCGATAACGCCCATGTCAACCTACCTAAATCTTATTTTAATTCGCCAATAATCTCACTACTTCATAGCAGCCCAGCATGCGAACACACTCCGTCTGGAGTTAAGCTAGAATGCTGTCCATGAACGGAAACGACTGCTACTACAGATATCTACAAGCAGCAGTCACCACCGCTATGCCGGCCTGAGGAGACGAGTATTCTCCATCACACTCACGCACGGCAAGGTCACTTCACGAGCGTTACATTCGAAAGAGGTGGCACTGCCCCAGGACGACTTTTCTTTTTTTTCTACAGGAAACAATCGTCTCCGCTATGCCGGCGTAAGAAAATAAATGACACACAATGTATGTGAAGTTGGCCCCCCATTATGAAAATTTTGAAAATTTCAGCGGAGTTCTGGTAGCCCCACCAATAGTTCTAGAGTTCCCTATTAATAAAAAAAATAGTTCCGCTGATTAAAGTGCTGAAAACACGAAATGAAGTTTACACAATTTCGAAATTTTAAACACCTGTAACTCTTTCATTTTAGCTCCGATCGATTCCGTTTCTTCAACAAATCGATAGAACTCCGAGGGGGGCCAATAGAACTCCAAAGAAAATTAACGATTTCTGAGAAATAAAAATTTTTTCATACAAAATATGCTAATTTAAAAAAACGAAATTTCCGAGCCCCGTAGCTCTTTCATTTTAGCTCCGATCGATTCCGTTTCCTCAACAAATCGATAGAACTCCGAGGGGGGCCAATAGAACTCCAAAGAAAATTAACGATTTCCGAGAAATAAAAATTTTTTCATACAAAATATGCTAATTTAAAAAAAACGAAATTTCCGAGCCCCGTAGCTCTTTCATTTCAGTTCCGATCGGTTTCATTTCTTCGACAAATCGATAGAACTCCGAGGGGGGCCAATAGAACTCCAAAGAAAATTAACGATTTCTGAGAAATAAAAATTTTTTCATACAAAATATGCTAATTTTAAAAAACGAAATTTTCGAGCCCCGTAGCTCTTTCATTTCAGTTCCGATCGGTTTCATTTCTTCGACAAATCGTTAGAACTCCGAGGGGGGCCAATAGAACTCCAAAGAAAATTAACGATTTCTGAGAAATAAAAATTTTTTCATACAAAATATGCTAATTTTAAAAATCGGAATTTCCGAGCCCCGTAGCTCTTTCATTTCAGTTCCGATCGGTTTCATTTCTTCGACAAATCGATAGAACTCCGAGGGGGGCCAATAGAACTCCAAAGAAAATTAACGATTTCTGAGAAATAAAAATTTATTCATACAAAATATGCTAATTTTAAAAAACG